>OY856409.1:634205223-635431890 GCA_963693085.1 Alisma plantago-aquatica | reverse complement strand
CCAAGAGGTAATATTATTCTTCCTACCCTCCTCATTTAGGAAAAATCATCATAAAAAAGACATCTCCATTTATAATAATGTTTACACTCATAAACTCTAAGAAATGAAAAAACAACTAAGTATCCGTCCATTCAGTACTAAGTATCTGTCCATTCAGTAACTATGTATGACATGCCTCAATTTTTCATGATGGAAAGTCCTCGTACTCTCCAGGGAAGAAGACTTATTTCAAAATGCACTATATGATATATAGTCTCTTTATTTTTATTTAAATCTATATCTTAGTATTTTCTAAAAATATCGATCAACTCCTAAATTTGCCACAACATAATTATTTTTGTATATATGGAGAGATCTCAGAAATTTTTTATAATTAGAAATTAGCCACCTAGGATGAATCAAAGTACATCACAATTCTAATGCAATCAAGCCAATATGAGAAGGGACTCTACTACATTAAATAGTTAGACAACCCACACTGCAACAACAAAAATATATATTTGACTTAACACTTTATTGCATAGAAAATATTTCGAGATCTTCAAGAACTTATGTTGTTTCTAAATACATTGTGAACGACACAAATATCACAAATATTTGATATTAACTAGAAAAATTGAAACATAGAGGAGTTCTATTTTCTATATTGAGAGTATAAGGTAATTGATAACTAAAACTTTTATAAGAGGATCAATACATCTTATGTAAGATATATTATGTTCACCATTATACATGATCCATGGGTCTTTCCATCACGCGAGTTTCACCATCAACAACATAAGAAAAATCTTTTGGAAAATCTCATGCTCATCATTATATTATATTCTCCATCCTCTAAGAAAATTACAATAAGTAAAAAATGAGTCATGTTAATATGACTTTCATGAAGAAACTTTGTCGAAAGAGAAATTTTGTCATAATAAATATCTCAACAAAATATTAGAAGATCGTCATTAGAATATTCAACTATTTTCTAATTCGTAGTTTAGTTTTATAAAGGCTTATATATTGTATCCCACTTGACCGTATGAACAGTGACATACAATATAACATTGTTTGGGATGGAATATTTGTTGAACTTACAACGTTATATAAGATTGTTAACGCTAATAACATAATATCGAAATCTATCCTTCAGAAATGTTTTGCCTCGCCTCCCAACACTCGAATCCTGAATCCACCCTTAGAAAGTTAGAAAGTGTATAACTCATTTATTTTGTATAATATGTTATACAACTTTTTTTTAAAATTCTCTTTTAGTACTTTAGAAAGTGATTTGCAAACAAAATACTCAATGCTCCTTCATATGATACAAAAAAAAATCCGCAAATTGTTGTTGTTTACATGCAAAAACATTCGTAGTTTGATGGCTAATAATAACATGTAGTTCTATATTCTCCTCCAAACTATCCATACCCTACTTGTACATACTTCACTTTTTTTTGAGAGAGAATAGTACAACAAAAGAAGTAGGAACTTTGGTTTAAAAAAATGTAATTCGACATTTGTAATTTATACAAAATCTTTGTGGCCAGTTTTGCCCTAAGCAGAAACCACGATGATGGTATTGGAGAGAAAGGTCCATTGGAGATATTTTTTTGGTAACTTGAGTGTTGTCTTTCCATTTGTTAGGGTGTGCTAAGCAAGGTAAAAGCAATCCTTGGTATGTCATAGTGGCTTATCCACATAGAGAAGAGGGGTCATGTGCCCTGCCTCCATTCTTGAAACCTACTGTCGTATTTAATAGATTTTGTAAAAAAACACACCTTATATCATCTTTGTGCCCCCCCCCCCCCCCCTAAAATGACATATATTAGCACAATACATGTATTTCAAGTGGTGCCCCCCAAGTAGGAAATCTTGGCTATGCCAGTGGTATGTGACCCACCCAAAAACTGTAGTTACTATTGGAAATAACACTGTGCAACATAGAACATCCGATTTTCCTTTTAGTTAACTGTGATTGGTAAAAAATAAAATAAATGAACCATGATTTTCTATAAACATGGCCGCAAGAAAAAGATGCTTTGAGCAATAAAATCTTCTTTTGTTTTTCTACTTGTTGCTTTACCTCCCTATTTGCTTGCCTTTTTCTCCTCGTCCTGTCACCGTCAAAATCGTAGAAACAAACGCAATATCACCTGTTACAATATAGCAACCTCCTCATAATTATAAGTAATTAAACTAGTATTCAATAAATATTTGAATACTATATACTTTTTCATACAGAATATTAGGTTAGGCACGGGCTTCACCCGGTGTACCGTGTAACCCCGTCACCGTCACTAAACATAGGTACAATATAATATAACTTTGTATGCGTTTTATATATCTCATTTTCTTATGTTTAGGCTATTGTTGTTGTTAAATGATTTAAAATCACCAACTCCATCAGTTGTACCACGTTCGTTCAAAACCCATTCTCGCACTAAAATAGAGGGTTTAAAGAAATATTTAAGTCATTGCCCTTGTGTGTTTGTGATTGTAAACTCAACTCATTTATTGGAGGAGTGGTTCAAATAGTTAAGCACGTTAACTCTTATCAAAGTGACTCAAATTAGATTCACAACTGCCGTCTCGATTTACCATCCTGTAGATGTTCAAGCTCCACTACAACTTAGGGAATGAGGGGGAGAAACTCATTTTTTCTAACTAAAAAATTAAAAATTAAAAATTAAAATCAAGTAGTATTAACCCGTAGAAGCAAGACAATGTATAGTTAGGTTCTTCCTAGAGGAAAAAGTTATACTATGATTTGGACAAGATGACAATTTCTAATATTATCCATGAATCCACTCTAACAAGTCACTATCTACATGACATCCAATCATCTACCCATAATCCCACATGCAAGTTGTATCTGAATTAACCTGTCAACTGTCCTCGGAAGTCTTACACAAACATCATTAACTTTAAGCGAAGAACTTATCGGCCTTAATCCCCAAATGCATGTTGTGTTAGTATTTAGCAACAAAATCAGCCCACAGTTTTGCTTTACCAGTTCCGTACAGTATGAGGTGTAAAAAATCTTTTCCATCGATTTTCTTTCTATAAATATCTTCAACATATAGATATACTGAAGTTGCTGCCACACTCCTCACGCGGCTGGTAGACTTGTGTGTATAACACGTGATGTTGGTTCCACCCACTTCACGTGGCAATGCCTCGTTTTCCGAAGTTACTTACAGTAACCGATGCCAATTGTCATTATTGTTTGATTATGGACCGTGCATATTCATCTATTTCATCATCTTACAGCCAATCTACTTGTTAGGGATGTGGGGACCGGCGGACTGACCCACGAGAAATATTAGAATGTTAGGTGAAATGGAGATATGAATTAGAGAAAAGGTTCTTAAGATTCCCGGTTTTCTAGTTCCTTACCTCCGAGGTTCATTCCCCTCTTCGATTGTCTGTCTAACACCACAAGTTTGTTGTTATGATAACTTAAACTTTTTTTTCTTTACTTCAATTAGTTGACATCTTAACTTATTAGATGCTCATTGTATTAAACAACATGTCACCCTCAATTAGATGAGTTCGAGTCATATTATGGTTAATTGATGCTATAGATTTTGATTAAATGTCACAATTTGATTAATAGGATAATGTTGAGTGTATAATTAGACTCTGAAATGAATTTTCAAAATTGAATGTCTTCCACATTATCACCCTAGACCCAAACTTTTAATATAAGTAGTAGTAGAAATTTGTGAACTAAAAGATAAAATTCCATCGGAATTATGATTTGGGAGATATGCTTTTTAGAAGATTACCGAACAAACACGATCTAAAACTTTGGTTTTGATATATAAATGTGTCATGTCATCAATCCAACCCAGCCGCTTTGACCAATCAAAATGTTTCTTTGTTTAGTCACCAATTTCCCACGTCAGAGGTCCACTTGTTTTCCTCGGCCAATCATGGCCCTTAGATCAAATTGTCATGGATCCGGCTAACATCTAACGGTAGTGGATTCCTCTTATCGACTTGATCCATGGATGGGAGCAAGTTGCTGCAAAAAGAACTGCACCTCTTTACACCTCTTCTCGCACCTAGAAAACGCCCCTTTTTACTTCCTTTCTTCCTCTTTCTTCTTCTCCTTTTCTTTGCACATTTGATTGTGTATTTTCGTGCAATATAGCTCTCACACCATCTTCATATTCTACCTGCAAACTCAGGGACCTCCATGGTTGTGCCACCACACCCTATCTTTGGGGTAATCCTCCCCAACCACCCAATAGTCTAGATTGATGCTCCCATCATGTCCCTGAGGATGAAAAAGGCTTCGTCTGATTTGGAGCAACCTCAAGTGGCCCTAAGCTCGCTCCAACCATATGCTTGTTGTTGCAACACCACCCCTATGCAGAGCATGGACATTGGGGAAGTTGATGAAGTATTTTGATACACTAACAAATATGTAAGAGAAGTGATTCCCTAGTTTTTACCAAAACAACATGTAATAATGTCACTCACAAGATGACATATTTTATAACAGTATAGTTGATGATTGAATCCTAAGAATTTGTTTAACAAAGGTGCTAGTGGTATCCAGTTGTACTAAGATTAATATTAAAAACAAGTTGATTGGATTGAGTTAAACTAATTAAAAAAAATGTAAAAATGTACGATTAAAACTTTTTCTAGATTTATAATAGAAGTCATTGTGTTGAAATTGGGTTTCACCACGACTACACTCCCAAACACATACATAACATATCTAGGCTAGATAAAACCATATAAATGGAGCAAGCAAGATTCCATACATTAGGATCAGAAAAATTGCGTAGATATCTATGTTAGTACGATGTCACATTACTCATAGATCATGTATCTACTTTTCTGAAGACATCCCTTCAGAAATCCTCTTCGAGCATCAACTGTATTAATCGATATTCAAAATCTAAGCACTGAAGTATGTGCAACCTAGGATTATAATGGATCTTGAAAAGAGGGAGATCAAGTCACTAAAGACAAATCAATAAAATTTATATTAAATTGAAAGAGTCATATAAAAGCCATGGAATCATTATAACAGATATACATATGTAGGTAGTAGGGTTAATCCCCGCACCCCAGTGACAAGGAATACTTGCTCTTCATGAAAAGATCAAAATAAGCAAGAGAGAGGGGAGAATCAGCTATGATCTTCAAATGAATGGGAGAACCAGATCAATGCAAACAACATTGACCCTTGAACTTGATGAAATGAACTTTTCTAATCAAAAGAAGGGGAGAGCACTAAATATAGGATTCAAACATCTTACTTCTTCCTTTATCATTTCTTCTTGAGCTCTAGATCATCAAACAAGAGGTGAAACATGAAAGTATGACAGTGTCGTCCAATATCTAATCACTTTCATGGCTAGAAGATGGACCTCGACAAAGTAGAGGCTCAACAAAAGTGCTACAATATCCTCATGAGGCAACTGATGGAGCACAGGTCAAAGATGATTGTCTTCTCAGTGTGGATAAAGTGTGGCATCCTTGTGACACCATAAAATAGAATAATTTGTCTCCAATAGATGCGAGAGTCATCTATTTATAGGTTGATGATTCACATCAAAGGTTCCATTAGGGTTGGAGATAGGGTTTCCCACAATAAGAAGAGTAGAGACCACACCAGTTGATAGAATCCCACTGTGCTTGGTGTTGAGCCTTCATTGGATTTGATCGTTGGTCAAGTGTATGGGTATTGTCGATCGACAAAACATAGAGAAAACATTGATCAGTGGCCACAAGGATGCCATCGGGCTTGGCCGTCAGAAGTCAAGTATGTCAGACTGTCATAGCTCATGTGTGGAACCATCGTCTGGAGCATGAATTTGATTGCTCGTTGGGCTAAAATCCCATCGGGGTAGCTTGCATGAGCTTTGTTGACTGGACCTTCATTGTTCCACGAATCTGAATGACTTCCAGTTGACGGTAGTAGAAGTCCTATCAGGCTTGGTCGTCAGTTGACCATAATTCTTGATTGTCAATTGAACACACATTGGGCATCAGACCATTCATGTGTCTACCAAAAATCCCATCGGGGTAGCTTGAACAAACTTTGTTGAATGGACCTTCATCGGTCCATTGATCTGAGTGACCTCCAGTTGATGGGAGTAGAAGTCCTTTCAGGCTTGGTTGTTAGTTGACCTAAATTCTTGACTGTCAAAGGAGCACCCTTCGGGCGTCAAACCATTAAAGTGTTTGTTTGACTGACTATCAAAGGGTGGTCATCGAAGATTTAAATGGAGCATTGGGCTCAACCATTGGGTGATGATTGATGGGTCGTTTGAGCTTGTTTGGTATTTTTTGATGGTAATTCTACTTCAAAGTAAAACCCAACCCCCAGTTGGGGGTGCTATTAGTGCTCCCTCAAAGGTCAACGTTAATAGGGGTCAGAATGATGTATATTTTGTTTAACAAAGGGAGTGGTTATTCAAAATCAAGTCCAAATTATCTAAAGTAGGTGTACACCTAATGAATCTCAATCTGCCAAAAAAAACCCATAGATTTTATCAAAATCGTACATATTTACATAAAATTAAGGAAAATCACATAGAGGAAAAATGAGATGTAAATTGAGGGATCGAAGTGAAAAATAAAACTAAAAATACAAACAAGACTAGGATGAATATGTAATCATTAGAAAGCCAATGTGGGTAGGTGTTAGGTGAGGCTCTTGTAATCTAGTGGACGGATCAAGGCCATCTTTAGGACCACATGAGCTGAAGTGTACCCCAAAATGTTGGGCCCATGAAGAATGAAGACAATTCCTAGAATAGGTCATCCTTTGAGCTCATGTCTTGATCTAGAGCTCATGTCTTGATCTAGACCATCAACAACCTTATCAATGGCTCATAATGATCTCAGTAGGTAAAACTTTGGAACTTCAGAACAAATCACCCCTTATCCAAAAAAACACGCATTATATAAATATAGATTAGAAAAATGAGCCTTGTTCAATAAGTATTATTCCATATGTTGATTTTTCTTGTAGCTCTCATAAATTTCTTAAAACACTCTCTTTTAATTCTTTTAATATACTTATTGCATTCCTAATGCTAAATTATGATGTAACATGACCACACATGATAATTATCACTCTAATCTGTAACCTATGATATATGATGAATTATTTTTCTAGATTGACCTTTGTATTATCTTAAGAGGTGATATTCTGACTCAAATGTTGCTTAAAAGGAAACGCAATTCTAACATCTATAGTCCTATAGTTAATCATGGTCTAATGATGCTTGAATGTATATGAAGAACTAACATCAATAACTTTTCTATCTCTTAAATCATCAAATATAACTTGATCACCCTTTTTGTTGCTATGTAAGAGCACATGAATTATGTAATGAAATAGGTTACCTTCATGTACACTTTGACAGTGAACCTTGGACTTTATGTAAAATGTTGATGTAAAGCATCTAAAATGTTTATATTGACTCAAAATCAATATTATTACATACCTTGTACCCATAATTGTTAGATGGATCTTTCGTATACCCTTATGTGGCTATTGTAGGGAAATATGGCTATAGAATAGGAAGTGGAAACAAAAACTTTACAACCATATTCCCATAAACCAGTGGATTGTGTCAATAACTATAAGATGGAAAGGATAGTTTAGAGGATATACCAAGTCCTGTGACATGTCTAGTGACATCTCCTCGTCGTTGTAGTCATGCAACACTCCTAGTTGAACTGGGACACATCTGCATCACCTCCATGGACAGCAGACTCAGACGACGTCAATTGTAGATCCATGGACTGCAGGTTGACATTGTCCTCCTAGCAATGGGAAAAGGCCACCTCGCCTCTATAGAAGTCCACACAGACCGCCTAGAACTCCTATTGTCCTTCTAGAATGCACATGAAAGAGCCATCCCTCCCATTGGTGTACTAGTCACCAACTTGCTCTCCTACAATTGTTTTTCCTTTGCTATCCCTCCCTTTATTGGGTAGGACTTTCTCAGGCTATCTATTGGTTACCACAACTAGAGAGGACAACAATTTTCTGAAGCAATTGAGTTGTGCTCTGGGAAGCCCCCAATACCCCTCTATTTATAGGAGGGGTTAGGGTCTGGGTTCCCAGTCTGCGTGGTAGTCGAAGGGACCAGAAGATCTTGAATTTAAGCAACCTATTAGAGTCGAACCCGTCAATTGGCAACTAAACCGTTCACTTCAAATGTGAGTCGATTAGTTTGCCCTAAAAACAGTCATTTAGCATGTCTTCCAGTTGCATATGAATTTGGCATTTCATATCCAACTAATGCTAAACATTAATTCCTTACATCAATTGAATTGATCAAGTGAAATGATCAACTTTTCTAACAAACTTGGGAAAGTACCAGATCTTCAGCTGGAGTAATTTAGCTGATTAGTTCACTAGGTGATATGGTCATCTCACCCAAACTGAGACGATTAACTCACCCACTAAGCCGATGGTTGGTGTCCCTGATTCATGTAGAACTCATCTAATTCAATATGCAATCAACCTGACACTCCAACCGACCATTTTTTTCCCATGAGCCGATCGGTTGGGAGTCCAGTCAGTCGATTTATTACTTGAATTGAATATCTAAATACCTTGGTAATCAATTCAAACATTATTCAAGAGATCAAACTCCTCTTCTAGGTCATGACCTATGTGTGTGGCCCTATAGGTCCCATTTTATGTTGACAGTGAATGTTCATAACAACTTATGACATCACAAGGAATGAGTGATGCCTAGTCGCACATCAATGCTACCCAAGTAAATGGAAAGTTGGAGAACAACTTCAACCTACAATATATGTATGGTGTTATAGTGTTTGTATAGTTCCTTTTCCACTGATATCTAGATTGAACTTGAGGCATGGAGTAGCCATCCTCTTCAACATTCAACCTTGTTCCTTGAACCAGAGCAGACTGTCTGAGATATATGTAAGCTTCAATATCATATATTGACTTACATGTGCATGACCATGATTTTCCCAGTCTCTCTAATCAAGAGGCCTTAGATATCATACTCCTATAGGAGGGAAAAATCCCATCTACATCACTCACAGTCAGTCCCCATATGTCACAGTCACCCAATCATCACCTTTATAGTAACCCTTATTCAAGATTACATTTAATAATGTCAAATCATATTGAATGACATGTGATGAGTGTATTGACTTCAGATATAAGAACCACAATCACCACCAACACTATGAGAGTTGACTATGACTAGCATGGTAATGTCTTCCATGTGTCAGTCTCATGGTGGGTCTGCCCGATACAATGTTCTCAAACATGTATCTGTGTGCTTGGTTTGATATTACAATATCATGACAAATGAGATTCCATCATCAACTAACTCATAGTCTGATCTTATGTGTTACTTCTATCTATCTACCTTCCACAATACAATCAATCAGGGACATAATGAGAATGTATAGACTCTTAGCATCCATATTATTTCATTGTTCAAGTCATGTACTTGAAGACATATGTCATTGAAATATATCATTTTCTAGACATTTATAATGTTACATAATTATCTCGTAACTAAATAAAACAGAATAAATTGGACGCTTGCCTTTTATTAATAATCAAAGAATTTACATATTATTCCATTACAATCATCATATGATTCACTCTTTGTGCACACATACCAACAGAAACCACCTTGCACTTAAATCCAATCAACCACAAATCATATTCCAAGTGATCTAACATGTCCATCATGCTTCTACTGTGAAAGTGCCTTTATCAGGGGATCAACAACATTATTCTTAGTTGGTACTCTACATATATTTACATCTCTTTTCTATATGATCTCTCGTATGAGATGGAACCACCTTAGTACATGCTTAGAGCACTGATGCGATCTCAGTTCCTTAGCTTGTGCAATAGATCCATTGTTGTTACAATATATCTCAATTAAATCGCTGATGCTTGGAACGACCCCAAGTTCATAAATGAACTTCTTGATCCATACAACCTCCTTTGCTGCATTCGGTGTAGCAATATACTCGACTATGTTGTAGAATTGGAAACTATCTCTTGCTTGGAACTCTTCCGTCTTATAGCTCTGTTATTTAGACAAAATATGAATTATGATTACAATTTGTAATCATCATTACTAGTTTGGAAGCTTGCATCAGTGTAACCCTTTACCACCAACTCTTCCTCTACACTATTTCTCAAGAACTAATCCTTAGTCCTTCTCAAGTACTTCAGGATGTTCTTCATGACTGTCTGGTGAGCAACACCTATATCTGCTTAAAATTTGCACAACATGCTCAAGGCTTACAAGATGTTGGGATGGGTACACAACATTGCATACATGATTGATCCAATTGCTGAGGCATATGGAATCAAACTCATGTGCTCCCTTTCTTCACATGAACGGGGACTCTGAGATTTAGAGATGGTAACTCCATGAAGCATGGATAGGTTTCCTCTCTTCGAGCTCTCCATGTTGAACTCCTTCAACACTTTGTCAATGTATGTTCTTTGACTTAGTCCAAGAAGACTTTTAGAACTATCTATATAGATCTTAATCCCAGAGATGTACGATGCTTCTCCCAAGTCTTTCATAGAAAACTTATTTTCAAGCCATGTCATTAACTTTTGAAAAGTAGGGATGTCATTCCCCATCAATAAAATGTCATATACATACAATATGAGAAATGTCACTATGCTCCCAATAACCTTCTTGTATGCACAAGGTTCATATTCATTTTAAATAAAGCCAAACTCTTTGACTGTCTCATAACAACCAAGATTCCATCTCCAAGATGCTTGCCTCAATCCATAGATTGACCATTGTAGTTTACAGACTTTATTTGCATCCTTTAGATTTATAAAGCCCTCAGATTGTGTCATTTACACATCCTCAAGAAGATTCTCATTAAGGAATGTGGTTTTAACATCCATATACCAAATTTCATAGTCATGATAAGCTAGAATGACAATCATGATCGTGATTGACTTAACCATGGCCACTGGAGAAAAGGTTTCATCATAGTCAACATCTTAAACTTGTTTGAAACCCTTTGCTACCAATCTTTCCTTATATATTTGTACTTTACCATCCATGTTAGTCTTCTTCTTAAAGATCCACTTGCACTCTATAGATTTAACCCATTCATGTGGATCCACCAAAGTCCATACTTTGTTGGTATAGATGGATTCCATCTCAGATCTCATGGCCTCAAGCCATTTCTCAAACTTTAGTCCCTCGGTAGCTTCTATTGTTGGCTCATCATCTATGACCAACTCATCGCCTTCTTGAGTCACAAGATATACAAATCTCTCAGGTTCAAGGTGTGTCCTATTAGATCTATGACGTTCGTGTGTCGCTTGATTAATTTGAGATTCCAATATTCTTTGTGATTATCTTTCTTCCTCTTATACATCTATCAGTTCTAAGTTTTATTCTTGGTGTCGAACCTCTTTGAGTTCCACTTCCTCCAACTGATTCTTTTGGAAATAAATTCCTTTTCTAGGAACACAACATCTCTGAAAAAAAAACACTTTGTTGTCAGATAGGGGATAAAAGTAATATCCTTTAGTCTCCTTAGGATATACAACAAAATAACATTTATCAGATTCAGATCCATGATTTGTAGGAAAAATTTTCCTAACATAAGCTCCACATTCCCAAATCCACATAAAATACACATTGGGATGCTTCCCAAACCATATCTCATATGGTGTCTTTTGAAGCAACTTAGATGGTACTTAGTTTAGTGTAAACATAGTTGTTTCTAGATCATAACCCCAAAAGGTAGTCATAAGATCTGCTAAACTCATCATTGATCGCACCATATCCAACAATGTACGATTCCTTCTTTTTGATACACCATTATGCTGAGGCATTCAGGGCGGAGTCCACTAGGGTATAATCTATTGGGCTCTAAGAATGTCTCAAACTCTAGGCTTAAGTATTATCCACCTCGATCAGAGCGACATTCCTTAATTATTTTGTCAAGTTGGTTTTGTACGTCATTCATAAACTCCTTGAACCTATCAAGAGTTTCTAACTTGTATTTCATTAGCTAAACATAACCGTACCTACTGAAGCATCAGTGAATGTAATAAAGTACTAATACCTGACTCTATTGATTGTTCTAAAAGGTCCACATACATCAATACATATGAGTCCTAATAGATCACTAGACCTCTTATTGTTCCTAGTGAAAGGGGTCTTGCCCATCTTTTCCATCAAACAAGATTCACATATCTCTATTGATACAAAATCAAAAGAGTCCAGATTACCATCTTTATCGAGTCTAGATATGTTACTCCCATTTATGTGCCCTAGGAAAATATGCCAATGGTATGTTTTGTTTGAATTGTGAAGTTTTTTTCTTTTGGTATTAACATTATAAATATATGTCTTTAGATCTAGCAAGTAAAGACCATAAGACATTTGGGCACTGCCAAAAAAGACCCCATCTTTTGAAATAGAACATTAACCATTTTTAATATGGAGTTCAAATGCATCCTTGTAATACAAGATACAAAAATGATGTTTCCATTTATAACAGGTACATAATAGTTGTTCATTAACTATATTACAAGCCTTCTAGGAAGAGATAAAATATAGGTTCCAACTGTAGTTGTTGCAACTCTTGTGCCATTTGCAACTAGTAGTTCCACCTCACCTTTTCCCAAAGGCTTACTTATTTTTAGATCCTACATATTTGAACATATGTGAGATCCACATCTGGTATCTAATAGCCATGATGAAGAATTAGATGAGTTTAATTCTCTCTATAACGTATATACATGAAGTGGAGATAACCATCCCCATGTTCGTCTTCTTGAATGCCTTCAAATACAATGGATAGGTTCCTTTTGTACTTTTCTTTATCATCATCTTGAGTGTTGAAGATTTGGACTTTGGCTTGTCCTCAGAATTCTTCACAACCTTGACTTCATCCTTAGACACATCTCCACTGATCACCATCATAGATTTGTCCTTGTTCATTCTTGATTCAGCATGAATCATCATACCAAGAAAATCTAACATTGGTCTGGCCATACTATTCACATGATAACATGCAATAAAGTGGCTATATGATTCTGGAAATGATTTGAGAATCATAACCGTGGCCAACTGTTGGCTCAAAGAGAATCTCAATTCTTCAAGAGGATACACATGTCCAATAATATTGAGCACATGTTCTTCTACTGAGTTTCCCTCTGTTAGCTTACACTCAAAGAGCGCGTTTATAACATCATCCCTTTCATGCTTTGTGAGATTATGGTTCACTTTATTAAGATGTGTTACCATTTCAAGAATTGTTACCTCCTCACATTTCTCATGCAACTCATAGTTCATGCAGCTCAACATAAGGCACTTTGTGTCCAAGGCATCAAAAAATATTGTAAAAGTAAAAAATGAATATGTTCCCCTGCCCAATATGAGAGAAGAAAAAGAAATAAGTATAGAAATGCATTCATTTCCTTTGCGCATGCTTCCAGTAAGCATCCACTTCAGCCCTAGGTGCATCAAAAGTAGGTATTTCTAGCACTAGTTTATCAAGGATGTAGAGCTTGCACTCTTCATTGAGAACCCTTCTCAAAGTCCAAAACCAGTTGTGAAAACTTGTCCCAACAAGTTTGTCCTTCTTAAGGACCGATCGCAATACTGATTTGTTCGTCATTTTATTCTTCAAGAGAAAATTTGTAATTTTGTCGTCCTTTTGATTTTATTTGATTTGAAAATTTGGAAATGTTAATTAGGTCTTTAATTAATTATTTCTCCCATTATTTTAATCAAATTTATAGCCCTTAGGTATCAATTTAGAAAATTGCAACATATAATATTTTTGTGATCCAAGATCAAAAACAATTCAACTATTACATGGCCAACGCCAACGTCCATAGTCAATTATCAAGGTTGGCAACCTTTGGTAATTGCATCATATATAATTGTTAGATACATGATATGTGCAACTCCTTGCCATAATCATCAGCATGCTTGTGGTGCTTAATCTCATTAGAACGAGACAGTTAAGCCTAACCCAAAAATCAACACGATAATAATGCACCCCGCTTGGCGGGCCCACACTACTACTATTGCTAGGAGTGAGATCCCAGAGGGGAACCACTCCATACTAGAAATAAAAAGGGAAACATCCCTTGAACCAAACACCACCTAATGTTTTTTGCCAAAGGGATGAAGACCAATTCATTCAACATGTATGTATCATAACATAATGAGGAGCAACGGAAAAGAAATATATATACAACTATTACAAAGCTTGATATCTCATACATAACTACACCTCTCATGGGTGAGTTACAAAAGAAACTATAAGGATCTAGCCAAGGATCATCTAACCACCTCTTTTAGTCTCGCAAACGCTCAACTACAAAGGTTGTTGTCTAAGTCTACCTTGCTTAACCTCTCCTTGATCTAAACTTGGGGATGGAATCATACCCCACAAAAAGGAAAAGAAAAGGAAACATCAGCAATAGCTAGTATGTGTATACTAAAAGAAAAATGAGCAATATATGGAAATAAGGACATCAAGTATAAATGCTTCCCATACAAAAAATAAGGACTACCCACACGGGCATAAAAGAAAAGGATCATCATCGCATGTTAAGATAAGACACTTGCCATAAATAAAACAACTAGGTTGTGCCACATAAGCACATATCAAGAATTTGGGCACATAACCCAGCAATAATCATCATCCTATAAGCATGTGAGATAAACATATCCCTAGAATAATATAAAGACAAAGGCGGCCAAGAATTATACATCTTGAACCTGACAAAACATGGGCCAAGAATCATACATCTTTCCCGGGTATGGGGAATCATACATTCACCACCCAAATGAATATAACATGGGCCAAGAATCATGAATCTTTCCCGGGTATGGGGAATAATAAATCCTCCATCCCAAAAATATCAAAATGTTGTCATCATTCATAATAAATAAAACCCAATGCAATTATAATACTATAGTGTTACTAAATCACACAACAGGTAAGATGTAGAGGCAAGTAGAAGGTATCTTAAAAAATTATACCATGTTGCCATATCATACAACGGACAACGCAAAAATATAAACATCCACTTCAAATTGGGCACATAACATTGTATAAGACCAACATGCACTAAGGCACAAAATAGATATCAAGAAAATATCCATGTCCACAATAAGCAAGATAGTTCACATGAAGCATGATATCAAGAGCATAGACATATGTGTAGGCCAAAGTCAAAAGAATGATAAGATAGGTGAATTACTCAACATACATGAATAGGGGATACAATATACCTCATCTTCAGAGTGTACTCTTCCTAAAGCCGAGTCTGGGTCCAAATCCTAGGCCTCCAAAGAACCTATGATGCATATATGTGGAATTAGGGTTAGGTTTCCATTATTTATTCAAAACCCTCAAAATTGCCATTTATTATTGGTGAATTAGTTTAACAAAACAATGCCATATTTTAGGTTATATTTTTCTGAGTTCAAAACATATTTTATTAAGTTTTTCTGACTTATATATATTTAGTTATGAATTTTACATGTTATTATATACTTAGGTAAATTAATTGAAATCACCTATTTTTAAGATTGGATTCAGGAATCTAAACCAATATAAAAAATAATTCTTATTTTTCTAAATCCAATGACTATTTTTCCATTTTTTTTAATTAGTGAGTGAATTACTATGAATTTTGAAAAATTGGATGAATCATAAAATTCCATGTTGCAATAATGTTTTTTTGAAAGAGGTAAAGAGAGGGAAAGATTGGGCCGGTAACAGAGTTGGCCCAACCAAAAGTGGCCAAATCAGCACTCAAAACAACACAAAATCATGTGCAACACAGAAGGGAATTAGTGATGAAAAGACATTATTGTCCTTACCACACATGACAAAATAAAAATCTAAATAAGGGCGTTTATGTAAAACAATTGGGGATCATCTTCTTCGATCCTTCAGAATACTGCATGATATGTAGCTTCTCAGGAGTTCAATATGGTTAGGATGGAGGCTTGATAACCCAAAGCATCAAAAGCTGGAAGGGTTCCCTTCACCTTCCTTATCAGTAGGCGGTCTCATGGAACCAAGATATAGGTCCATAGACACCTAGACGGAATGAGATATCAATCGGGTCATTACCGGACAGAAGGGAGAACTCAAGAATGTAAAACAAGACATGCTCTTAGTATAAAGAGTTCTTAGAAGACCTCAACAACATTAGACAGAGCTTTTTTTTTTATAACTAGGTCGATCCCGTTTATTAATCATAAGATTCAGAGTTTACAAGGTTCAGTAGGGACTGTGGAAGGCCCCCCTCCTCACCCGTATACATGAAATCACCAGCTTTTGCAAGCTTGGCCAACTCATGTGCTACCAAATTATAGGATCGGCTAACATGCACGAAAGAAACTGAAACAAAATCAGCACTAAGAGCTCTTATATCATCTACTATCATGCCGAGATGGTCCCTCCTCTCCGCAAGACTATTTAACGCAGCGATGACTATGCTCGAGTCTGACTCAACCTCAATGGATGTCCAACCAGATTGCTTGGCTAGCTGGACGCCGTCTAACACAACCAACGCCTCACAAACAACTACACTCCCTCCTCCGCATAGACGTCGACCTCGTGCTGCTACTGTCCCACCCCGATGGTCACGACCAATGACAGCCACCCCTGTCCGTGTGCCCGTCTTCACCGCTGCATCAGAGTTGATCTTGACAGTCCCCATCACCGGCCTCTTCCAGTGTACATCCGCGTTGTTGCCTTGTACTTGCCGCTGTCCCAATTTTGTCTCTCGGGCACTCCAAGTGTCGAGAATATATGCTTGTGCTGCTTGTGTGAACATGGAAAGACTCCTCCCATCCTCCTAGAAAACCTTACGGTTCCTGTATGTCCACATCCCCCACATATTCACCACGGTCTCCGTGAACTCCTGCTGAGGTAGACCATCGTGCAACTCCAAGATTGTTTGCCTAGGTGATTGAATATGGGCTGATGCAACAATGCTCGCTGCCGATGATGATCTCCAGAATCTTCTGGCTTCTACACAACAAAAGAGCATGTGCTGAATGGTTTCCTTCTCCTCATGGCATAGCGGACAGAAACCATCCACATGATAGTGTCTGTCAAGCAATCTCCCCATAGTAGCAATACCACCTGTAGTAACCCGCCAAAGAAAGTGAGCAACCTTCGGCGACCATGTGTGGTCCCAAACAACTTTCCAGATCTGCTCGGAAGATGCATGTCTGGATGCAATAAATTCTCTCTTTCCCAACAGCCCCAACCAGTATGCCGACCTGGTAGTAAATATGCCTCGCCTATCCGGCCACCAGTAAAGCATATCCTCTGACAATATGATGCTAATAGGAGTGTTCTCAATCAATCCACAAATCTCTGGAGGGAAAACTTGGGGTAGTAGCTCCAAATCCCATCGCTGTAACTGCCGATCTATCAACTCACTAACCAGAAAAGGTTGCCTAGAAGCCCCATCCCGTACGGATGCCAAGTTCCCGTTGAAATCATAGATCTAGCTATCCTCCCATATTTTGATGTTCTCACCATTCCATACCCTCCATTTAATTCCTTCAAGGATCAAAGCTTTGGCTGCCCATAAACTCCTCCACGTATAGCTAGGATTATACCCCCTTGATGCCTCTAGTATAGACGTCGAAGGGAAGTATCTATCCTATAGGACCTTGTACGCTAGAGAGGATTGTTTTGTCATAAGCCGCCACACCTGTTTTATGAGAAGAGCTTGGTTGAAGACATGCATATTTCTAAAACCGAGCCCCCATATTTCTTTGGTTTACACAAGGACACCTAACACTGCCATGACAACTTCCTTTCCTTATCTTTAGCTCCCCACCAAAATCTTGCAATGCAGCCTTGTATCTCATCAAGTGTCCCTGCCGGTATCTGGAAAACACTCATAATATAAGAAGGGATGGCCTACACTATAGACTTTATCAATAATTCTTTTCCCGGTTTGGACAACAACCTTTCTTTCCATCCTTAAAGTTTCCTCCAGATTCTATCTTTGACAAAGGTAAAAATTTGTTTCTTTGATCTCCCAATAGCCGTAGGTAGCCCCAAATATTTAGTATGTCTGTCTACTTGCTTGACTCCCAACTGGTTTTTAATGGCATCCTTTGTTTCTTGCAACACTCCCTTACTAAAAGCCACCTCCGTCTTAGAAAGGTTGATTCTTTGACCCGATGCCTGCTCATACTGGCTAATGATATTAGCTACATTCAGGCATTCGTGATAGGATGCTCTAGCAAAGAGAATGTTGTCATCTGCAAAGAAAAGATGTGAAATGCACGGTGCATGTCTGCTCACCTTAATCCCATGGATCAACTTGGCATTCGCAGCATGCAAAAAGGAAGTAGAAAAAGCCTCAGCACAAAGAATGAATAAATAAGGAGAAAGAGGGTCACCCTATCGCAGTCCGCGGGAAGGCTTGAAACTTCGAGTCTGGTCACCATTGATAGCAAAGGGATGTCAATTGAAGAAACACACTCCCATATTTTTTGCCTCCATCTACTTCCAAACCCCATCTTCTGTTTAACAAAATCTAGAAAATTCCACTCCACCCGGTCATACGCCTTAGACATATCCAATTTCAAAGCAAGAAACCCTTTCTTATTTTTGCCCTCATTCTTCATCTTGTGGAAAAGCTCATAAGCAATTAGCGCATTATCTGTGATCATCCTCCTCAGAATAAAGGCACTTTGATTCTCAGAAGTAATTTTATCCATCAGCGGCTTGAGTCTATTTGCCATGACTTTGGACGCTATTTTGTAAATCACATTACACAAGCTTATAGGCCGAAAATCAGATATCTGGATAGGTTTTTCCACCTTCGGTATCAACACCACAAGAGTATAATTTACCCTATTAATTTCAGCACTTCCCTTCCACCACCCCTTGATATAATTGGAAACATCATTACCAATAATATTCCAGAACTTTTGGAAAAATATGGGTTTCATACCATCTGGTCCCGGCGCTTTATTTGGGTGCATTTGTTTGAGAGCCTCCAGAATTTCAGTATCAGATATATCCCTTTCCAGAGAGTGGTTCATAGAATCATCCACAACCTCCGCAATACCCCTAGTAGCCTCCTCAAAACGTGACGGGCTGCTACAAGAAAATAAATTCTGGAAAAACTCAGTCACCACCTGCTGAATTTTACCCTTCTTAGTATGACAGGTACCATGCTCATCTTTCATCCCTTCAATATGGTTCCTTTTCCGCCTTTGTGAAGCTTTGTGATGAAAATAAGTTGTATTTCGATCCCCTTCACGTAGTTCTGTCACCCGTGCCCAAGCACACCAATAGGAATCCTCAGATCTATGCCAGTATTCCAGTTCCTTAGATAACTCCATGCATCTATCAAGAACAGCTGCATCAGGATGTTTCTTTTGTTCCTCCCCAAGACACTTCTCCACCACTTTTATTCTTTCCTTCATTTTCCCAAATCTTTGTGCCGCCCACTTTTTAAGTTTTTTACTATAGTTTTCCATCTTCTTATGAACGTCTATCCCCTCATCATGTGTCCAGGACGTCTTAACAACTTCTTCACAATCATTTTCAACCAACCACATGGGTTCAAAATGGAAATATTTACTCGACTTGTTACAGTGAAAGTGTCTCCCCTCCACACAAATAATGATAGGGGCATGATCAGAGCTATAGATAGAGAGATGAATCACTTTGCTAGAATCGAACTGTTGGCACCAGTCATGCGTCGCCAGACCTCTATCCAAACGTTCTTTAATGAGCGTCTCTACCGTACGTCCTCTCTGCCATGTGTACGAACAACCTTTAAAACCCAAATCCAATAAGCCACAAGTGTCCACCGCATCTCTAAAATCCTGTATCCACCTACCAGGTTTTGGGTTGCCTCCCCACTTCTCCTCATTAGTGAGGATCTCATTGAAATCACCAAAGAATAGAGTCGGCAGGTCCGAATCCCCTTGAAGTCTTCTCATAAGGTCCCAGGTGTGATATTTTTGACTTTGCTCTGCCCAGCCATAAATAGAAATAGCTCTCCACTTCACCCCATTATTATCTACCTCAACAATGGAGTCCACGTGATGCTGTGAGAAACTCTGTATATCCACCTTCATATCCCTCCACCACAATCCCAAACCTCCCGACCGTTCCACACTTGCCAAGAGAAACCCATCCACAAAACCACAGTTCTTTTTCACCTGCTCCAATTTATTTCCAGCTATCTTAGTTTCCGACATGAAAACCAAACTCGGACACTCTCTCCAACACCATCTCTGGAGAGCTTGCTTCCTGTCGAGATTGCCCAAACCCCGACAGTTCCAACTTAGGATTTTCATTGTCCTTCACGGGTCTGGGCCATCCCAGATCCCGCTACTTGAAGCACTGTGCTCTTTGGTGTGTCCTCCTCTCCTATCTATGGACCATGGTGCTTTTTAACCGGAAATATCAGCCCCAATTCAGTATCAATGTCCATGACCCCGTCACCAGTGTATCTTCCCCTTTTTCCTGACAAAAGAATGTTCTCTCCTTCCTCTGCAATCACCGGCTCCTTATCATCAATCAACACCTATCTCTTGATAATCTTCGTTCTTCGTCTCAACTTATTTCCCCTTTGCTGGACTGAACTCATAGCACTTTTGTGCTCCTTCTTTTTTCCCTGGCTGTGGGTTTGCACCCTTGGTCTCCCCCAACCTTGCTCAAATCCAGTACTAATTTTCTTTGACTGTTGTGACTCGCCATTGAGCTCATGTGCTATCTGCGACTGCATGGAACCATCCACAGGCTGATCATCTGCATTGTCTGTATTCAGCTGTTGTTGCTCACCTTCCTTGTGTACGATGAGAGCTCTGATATTGTCATCATCTTCACTACGTCGGTCAAGGTCGTGGGCCGCTTTGTTGTTCTCATAAGTCTGATGCTCGTTCTCTACCTGTTCCCCGGTGCTGTTAGCCCATCCAGTGCCATGCACAACTGCTACCTCCATCGCCTCCATCCCTATAGAAAAGCTTGCCTCCCCCACTTCGTGTCTCTCCAAAGCCCCAAAAGAGCCTCTCACGCACGGACTATCTTCCGTCTCCACCAAATCCCCTCTAGCGGTGCCCTGGTTCTGCACAGTTTTCGACCCTGCAAGCACCCTACCCCCACCTGCACTCTCCTCCTCCCCTCGTGTTCTTCCCCCTCTGTCCGCCACCTTCACAACTGTCGCCCTACTGTCCTCCCTCCACATACCAACCCTATCCCCCCATGAGATCTCTCCTCCCTCTCCTCTCTCCTCCGGCTCACCCCCGCGCCCTCAGGCCCTGCTTGCCGCCTCCTCGCCCCCTCCTCCTCTCTCTGCCTCATCTCCTCCCTTCCAAAAAAGCCATCGCTCCGTTCAGCGCCCATCTGACAAATTGGTTTGGTACAGAATTCAAGCTTTTTTTTCACCGTACCCACCCCATAAACTTCTTCGGTCGATGTCATGCACGGCTTTCTCGGTGAAGCTCTCAGCCACGTGCCCCAGCCCCATTGGTGATCATCAGACTCCTCCTCGTGATCACAATCTCTGTCCAGATGGCCCATCCTCCCGCATAGGTAGTAGAGGTTTGAAAGTCTTTCGTACTTTACTTCTAGGTTGAAAATTTGCCCTTTCTTGTCCTGCAATTTTAAAACTCTCTTCAGGGGATGGTGCACCTCCAGTGCTACCCGGACTCTCGACGAAGAGTCCCACCCCAATTCATCTAAGTCCACCTGCTCGACTTTCCCCAGCCTAGCCGTGATGGCCTTCACTGCTCCTTCTGCCCTGTAACCAAGGGGAGTTCCGTAAATCCTGATCCAGAACAGCGTTTCATCAAACACTATCTGACCGGGAAGATTACCATCCTCCACCTCCTTAGTTAACAGCAACTGATTCTCAAAGTTCCACGGACCACCTTCCACAACCCTTTCCTTATCTTTCCAGTGCAAGAATTGAATAAAAAAAACCTCTACATCCAACTGCTTGAAAATGACCTTATTGGGGAGAGACCATGCCTGCGACAAAGTCCTCTTCATCGCCCAAAAATTGTAGGGCCAATTGGTGAGCAAACTCGCCACCAGTGTGAGCTCCACATGTGCGCTCGGGTCTCCTTTCTCATCATCTTCTAGAACAATGATCTCGTCCTCTTAGGCGTCATGCAACCCTAGCCTCACACATCTGTCAACCAGATCTTCAGCCATCTCGTGACCAGGACTCGAAGTTGTAGCCCTCCTTGAACCTGCAAGAGTGTAAAACCCACTCGGGAGAGGAAGGTAACCACTCGGGAGAGGCTTTGCTCCCACTGTCGCCCACCTAGTCACCCATGCACTAGGGTTGCAGCTGGGAGAGAGTAACTCTTTACACGTTTGTATAACTACATATATATAACTCCTCCTTGATTGTATTGAAGATACTTTTATGTATCTCTTGACCGTATGCTTGGCTATTTACTTGGATGAACTACTGTTCCCTATGATTAGTCTTCTGTTTTTCTATACAATATTTTGAAAAACATGAAAACATAAATTGCATGCCCATTATGACTGCCCGTATATTGATAATGATGATGATATTGATAAAGTTGATAATGTTGATATTGAGTGCAACAACCCCCTCATTTGGAGGTGGGACTTGTACATTGGCCTCCTATGTTCCTATGGTGAGAAGGAGCCTAGTGGCCTTCCCCATCGCGTTGGTGTAATAGAGTCACACAAATTATATAAGCATGCTTCTCGAATTACAACATAATTGGAACTCGAAATAAAAGTTGAATTGCTTGAAAAAAAAACTTGTCAAATAAATGTTGGTTTTGCAAATTGTTTGTTACTCTTTTGAATATAAGTCCTGCCAAGTATACTTAATTTCTTATAAACTATTTTACTTGATTTTGATAGCGTACTGTGCAATTGCATGATTGTGTCTCAATTTTCTTGATTTTAGGCATTACAAATGGAATATTGAATAAGATCGCTTCCGCACTCATACACTCTGATGACAAAGATAAATCAGGTATATCTCCATATTGGGTTAGTTTGTTCTTTAATTATCCAATTTTGAGTTATTTATTTCTTATTGTATATGCCAGTGTGATTGATCCTATTGGGCCACTCAGGGACGGGTGCTTCAATCCTTTTTCTACTGTCTAGGTAGTAGGATTGGGATTGGGGTAAGAACAGTTCCGTGACATAAAGGGTCTCATGGCACTACACTTGGTAGCCCAGCTTTTAACCCATGATAACCTAGACCTTACTCTAGGTTACCCCTTTTTATCCTTTACAAGCCATAGAGGTGGATTCAGATCTAATCCAGTTATATATATATATATATATATATACATATATATATATTCATGGTGATAATAGTAGTCACTTTATAGTTGCATGAAATCAAAACATCCAACAGTTAATTTCAAGAAACGATAAAACCTCAAAAATCCTCGGAAAACTAGCTCGAGATATTCATAAGCGTAACCACATACCTGTTCAGTAGATTTCTCAACCTAATATCAATTTCAATTAAGAAAACCATCCAAGAAATTAGTTCAACCACACAATCAAGAATCCTGAAAAACACATGTACTCTATTTACTACACACTTTATCAAGATTCTTTCTATTCAACTTGAAATTGCTTCCTAAGGTTTCCGTATCCATTTTAGGGTTTCCTTTGCAATTAGGGTTTCACTTCATCTTTTATTATTCTAAACCCTAATTTTATACCATTACTCATAAACCCTAATTATCTCATCTATTCTTCAATATTAAGGTTTTATTAACAACATATAACCCTATTTTTGGATTAAAGGCACCATTAACCATTAATTAAGTTCATTAAGCCTCTTCTACATTAAAGCTACTATTTTTATCCTTTTAATCCATGACAAGATCATTATATGCATTTATCATCAATTCAAAGTTTATTTTAGTCTAATCACATATGAACTCGATTTGCCATAATTCTACCTTTTATTCATGAGAAAACCCTAATTACTACATTTAGGGTATTTATCCAGAATTAAGGACTTTGGTATTCAAATATCTTATAACCTTCATTTAACAACATATTTTCACATTTTTCAAATTATATATGATCTTATCCTCTTTTACACTAAATTATGGTTTCTAAATGCTTAATCATTCCCATATGACGTAAAAACCCTAAATCATGCAATTTCACATCTAAAACAGATTCGATTCTTATTTTATCATCCAACAGTCTAATAGTGCTCAATTTAACTAGTTAGGAATCATAGATTTGATCTTTAATCACCATTAGGGTTTTAATCTAAGTTTCATGCACTTTATAATCAACTTAATGCACTTTTGCAAATAGGAAAGAAATCAAGTTTTTATATCATTTTTATTGGATTCTTGTCATTTTCCTAATCAATTTTCATATATAACTCGTTTTAATCCAAGTTACCAATCATTAGTTATGAAAATTGCAAGATGAAACAATTATGGACCAATCATAGATGGACACATCATCTTTTCATTTATCAGCGGGCCAACTAAGAAAAATAAAGGAATTACCTTCTTACCCTTATGGGTATCGTGCAGCCCCAGGGGCCATCTAGTCTTTTTACTCTATCATCACTCTCCTCGCGACGCTCACAGACGCCCGTCGCGCTGCCTTGCGTCAGCACTCTCTCTCCCGCGCGCTACTGCGTAGCGAGGCTACGTCCTCATCGCCACCTTCCTCCACGCTGTCTCCACATAAGGGCATCTCCTCCACAAGCAGTGCCAACACCAGCTTCATTGACCCTTCCAGTTGCAGTGCATACAGGTTCCGTCAAGGTTTGTACGTCCGGGTCAACAGGACCCTCTTCCGCGGCGAGAGCTAACATCTCCCTCAACTCCGCATAGCTCTCCGATGAGGATCAACCTCCAAACTTCCCTCGCACATGAGATCAAGGGAGTGGTTGATCTGGTGGGTCAGCAGATAGTGGACGTGCCACCGAGTCTCCAACCACCTCCACCTTGTCGGCCACACCACCACCCTCCAACCTTGTGCCCAGGTCCATTCAGAGTTTTGGAAAACAAGTTGGTGACTAGTACATGAATGGGAGGAACAATTCCTTCTTGTCTGTTCTAGAAGGACGATAAGAGTTTTAGGCGGTCCGTGTGGACTTTAATAGGGGCGGGGTGGCCTTTCACTATCTATAGGAGGACAACATCAGCCTATAGTCTGTAGAGGAGCTACTGCAGACGCCATCTGAGTCTGTTGTCCATGGAGGAGGTGCAAATAAGTCCTAGTGCAACTAGGAGTGTTGCATGACTAAAATGATGATGAGATGTTGCCATACTTGCTCCAGTACCATGCTTATCCTCAAAACCATCCTTTCCATCTTATAGTTATTGAAGTGATTCGTTGGTTTATGGGAATATGGTAGTAAAATTTTTGTTTCCATTGCCTATTTTGTAGCCATATTTCCCTATCGTATCAGAGCCACATCAGTCTACTATATTTTGGGATAGTCGATATGATCAGATTTTTTATTTTATCATTTAATTATTGCATATGATGAAAATAATATCTTGTCCAATCAAATACCATGATAATCCCAAAATAATATATATGATATAAATATGCAATTTACACGTGTCACCTAAAAGTGAGTTTTGATGGTGGATGTGTAGTGTGGTTATGGCCAATAACCCTAATTGTTTGTGCATGGTTGTGTGATTCGTCAATCCTTTTTATCTCAGTTTGCATACCAAGCCTCTATCTTATCTTTCAAATGTAAAAGATTAAATTATCTCCTACCTTTGATCCACTCAAATGTAACTCGAGGTTTCTCAATAATCATGTAATAGTAGGATAGTTTAATTTTCTATTATGACAATGAAGAAAGACAAAGCTAGAGGACTGTATCGAAGTTGAGCCGACCAACTAAAGGATGGAGGAGGACCAACTAGGATAAGATGAACCGATCAGTTGGTGGACTCGACCGATCAGATGGAGGAGCCAACACATGGTGGACAGTTGGAGAAGAAGACTAGTGAGACACTCAAATGACCGGCTAGGAGGTGAGCCAATCAGTTCAAGGGTTCAACCATTCAACCTAGAATGACAACCACATATCTGCATCACCAAAATATTTCTCATGTGATATAGACACTAGGTTGTGGTAATTTCTTGTGTCTCTACAAAATTACATTATGCTGGCCATAACCATCACATTTTATGCATGTTTTTGTTGTGGGATATAACATGTATATGATACGTACTATACATGTAGTGATTGAATAAAGTATATGTATATATAAATACAAACTCCCTCAATTAAATATTAAGTCTTATATGCTTTCCAAAAGAGGCACACATGAAAAGCTTGATCGACTAAGTGTGGGTACCCTAAGGGTGGTGCGCCATCCATCTTGTGGAAGTGTGTTAGTTGTAACATACCAGAACTAGAACCCTACCTTAGAAGTTTGATCCTTTTGACTTATCCAAACAAGGATAATCTAATACATGTAACTAAGTCAAAAATGAAATCTAAAATGTGTCACAATAAGTGTAACATAACAAATCATGCTTAATAAGCATATATGACACATGGAATTAATAAGAATATAATTGGTTGAATAATGAACTGATGGGCCATATGACCTATCTCATAAAAACAAGTTCTAAAATTAAAATCTAAGTTTAAAATTGTGTTCCTTGGGTCCCAATTGCCTTGGGAATCAAGTTTCACATTATTCACATAATAATAATTCATTTAATTCAAATTGGAAAAGAAAATGTGTGTTTTCCCCCAAAATATCAAATAAAATAATAAATGACTCCAAAAAAGGAAAATAATCTTAGATTCATAATCTACATAATAAATATAGCCTTTGGGTGAATTTTCATCCAATTTGGAGAAAGTTTGCTTAAAAGTTGAAATCAAGAGAGAGAAAATGTGTAGAACCTTCAAAATATTAAATAAACATACAAACAACTCCAAAGTATAAAATTGATAGAAAATTCATATCCAACACATTAAATATGACTTGTGGATAAAGTTTAATAAAATTTGGAAAATCTTAATGTCATTAATGAATGAGGAAAGAGAAAATAACATTTGATTTATTTAACCCATTTAAAGTTTCCAAATGTAAAAACTAATGCCAAAGTCAGAAAATACATGTTTTGTTCGGGCTAGATGCCAAATTTGGTTTATATTACACTCTATTTAGGCCTTTAAATAAATTGGGAAAGAAATATATTAAATATCCTCTAAATAAACTAATTAAATGAGTTAATATAGTCGATTCCCTATGGTTCTCAGATTTATTAACGTAACACCTGATTTTCCACAGGGTATATCCATCAAACGACTCCCTTTTTCCCTCACAAGTTTTCTCTGGACCCAGATGGATCTGAGGGGTGCGACTTTGTCCCTCTCACCCGCAAACCTTCCCTTTTTCTTGAACAATATGTGATTTCTTCTCCTACTTCTTCCTCCTTCTCTGATACATGTTTGCCTCTGATTTTCTCTTCCCCATCTTGGTCATTTGATTCCTCTCTGATTGAACCCTATATATGTGGGGTTTTTTCACCTACAACGCCATAACCATACCAATGGCCTCCTTTTCCCCTATTTCTAACGTCGTGTAAGTGTTATCATCTCTCTAGGTCATCAAACTATCAAGGGAGTGGTCCCTGACTTCCGTTGAGATCCCATGTCTGGACTACTCACCTTGGTTTGGTCTCATTAGATCCCTAGTATCTTTCCCCAACTCCATGCCGGCCTTTTTCCCTGGACGAGATTGTCTCTCTTCCTCAGGCTTTCACTAGGCTGGTGAAGCCTTCGGTGAGTTCCATGTACCATCTCGGTGCATTGCCAATTTAACTCTATTGGAGGTATGGTGATTTTCCTCTTTTCTCCATACTTGTTTATCCTAAGCAATGTCTGAACTATAGGCTATTGTTCTTCATGGTTTTGATGGCTTTAGTTCTATCCAACACTGTCGAGGTCATCTGAAAACACTTTGGACTTAGAGCATGTCTTGTTTTACATTCTTGAGTTCTCCCTTATGTCCGGTGATGCCGCGATTGATATCTCATTCTGTCTGGGTGTCTGTGGACATGTATCTTGGTTCCCTGAGACCGCCTGTTGATAGGGAAGCTGAAGGGAACCCTTCTTGCTTTTTACAGTTTAGATTAGCAAGCTTTCATCCTTGCCATCTTGAACTCTTGAGAAGAAGTGTGTCGTGTGGTATTATAAAGGATCAAATAAGATGATCCCCAATTGTTTTACATAAGCACCCATGTTTAGATTTTTATTTTATCACACGTGGTAAGGGCAATACTATCTTTTCATCCCTAATTCCCTTCTGTGTTGCACTGGGTTTTGCACTATTTTGAGTGCTGATTTGGCCACTTTTGGTTGGGCCAACTCTAATTCCCGACCCACTCTTTCCCTCTCTTTTCCTCTTTCTAAAATATCTTTCCACATGGAATTTTATGATTCGTCTAATTTTGCAAAATTCATAGTAATTCACTCACTAATCAGAATAATATGGAAAAATAGTCATTGGGTTTAGAAAAATAAAAGCTATCTTTTGGTGTTGGTTTTGTTTCCTGAATCCAATCTTAAAAATAGGTGATATGAATGAATTTACCTAAGTATATAATAACTTGTAAAATTCATAACTAAATATATATAAGTCAGAAAAAATAATAAAATATGTTTTGAACTCAGAACAATATAACCTAAATAATGGAAAGGTTTTGTTAACCTAATTCACCAATAATAAAAAGGAAATTGTTAGGGTTTTGAATAAATAATGGACACCTAACCCTAATTCCACATATATGCATCATAGGTTCTTTGGAGGCCTAGGTTATGGACCTAGACTCAGCTTTGGGAAGAGTAGACTCTAAGTTGAGGTATGTTGTATCCCCTATTTCTCTATGTTGAGAAATTCACCTATCTTATCATTCTTTTGACATTGGCCTACACATATGTCTATACTCTTAATATCATGGTTCATGCGAACTATCTTCCTTATTATGGACATGGATATTCTCTTGAAATCTATCTTGTTCCTTGGTGTATGTTGGTCTTATATAATGATATGTGCCCACTATAAAGTGGATTCCTATATTTTTGTGTTATCCATTGTATGATATGGCAACATGGTATAATTTCTGACCATACCTTCTACTTGCCTGTACATTTTACCTGATGTGTGATTCAGTTACAGTAGAGTATTATAATTGTATTGGTTTTTGTTTATTTTGAATGATGGCAACATTGTGATATTTTTGGGATGGAGGATGTATGATTCCCCATACCCAGGAAAGATGTATGATTCTTGATCCATGTTATATACATTTGGATGGTGGATGTATGATTCCTCATACTCGGGCAAGATGCATGATTCTTGGCCTGTTTTTTGTCAGGTTCAAGATGTATGATTCTTTGCCGCCTTCATCTTTGTAATATTACGGGGTTATGTTTATCTCACATGCTTGCAGGATGATGATTATTGATGGGTTATGTACCCAAATTCTTGTTGTGTGCTTATGTCGAACAACCTTATTATTTTATTTATGGCAAGTATCTTATCTTAACATGTGATGATGATCCTTTTCTTTTATGCCCGTGTGGGTAGTCTGTATCTTTTGCATGGGAACCATTTATACTTGATGTCCTTATTTCCATATATTGCTCAATTTTATTTTAGTATAGACATACCGGCCTTTGTTGATGTTTCCTTTTCTTTTACTTTTTGTGGGGTATGCTTACATCCCCAGGTTTAGATCAAGGAGAGGTTAAGCAAGGTGGACTTAGACAACAACCTTTGTAGCTAAGCTTTTGGGAGACTAAAACAGGTGGTTAGATGATCCTCAACTAGATCCTTATAGTTTCTTTTGTAACTCACCCATGAGAGGTGTAGTGATGTATGAGATATCAAGCTTTGTAATGGTTGGATATATATTTCTTTTCCACTACTCCTCATTGTGTTATGATACATAGATGTTGAATGAATTGGTCTTCATACCTTTGGTGAAAAATGTTATGTGGTGTTTGGTTCAAGGGATGTTGCCCTTTTTATTTCTAGTAGGGAGTGGTTCCCCTCTAGGATCCTACTCCTTACAGTATGGTATCAGAGCCACTAGTAGTCGGTTATCTAACTATTTCAAACTCATCTCTCTTAGGATGTTTACCTTTATCTTAGGTTGCTTACACCTAGTACCTTGCCTTGTGTAGGCAAAACCCTAATGGCAGGAGATAACTTGATGTTTGACAACCAATATGGTTATGAGACACTCCAAAACACTAAGTTTGGTCAGGGCACCTCGGCTTCTTCTAGTACAGGTGTAGTCATCTCTCTAGAGAAAGAGTTGCCTATGTTTCGACAACTTTTTGCCACTACCATGGTAGGAAAGATGAAAGACCCCTCTGTACCTAAAAATCCTAAAGAGTTCTCAATCATGGAGTTCATGAAGATGCAAACGCCCTCCTTTAAGGGTGAAGGTGAGATAGAAATGGTCGACAAAGATGATGATTGGGTGTTAGCCATAGAGAGGACTTTTGATGGTATGGCACGTCCACCACACTAGAAGGTTAGGTTTGCTTCATATGTCTTGGAAGGACTAGCAAGAGCTTGGTGGAATGGAATTGCAAGGACTAGAGATATCTTAACAATGTCTTGGGTGGAGTTTTTGGCTCTCTTCCATGGGAAGTACATCTGTACTGCTACTTTGAATAAAAAGGAAGTTGAGTTCTATAGTTTGAAGCAAGGTTCCATGTTAGTGTCTGCTTATGTACAGAGATTTCTATTACTTGAGAGATATGCTTCTAGACTTAGTGAAGAACGTAGAGCTGCCCTATGTCTGCAAGGAGTCAACTACAAGTGGGTCGTGCTCTTATCTCACAACTACCTTTGACCTTTCAAAAAATGGTTGATAAATCTTTGGCTGTAGAATCTTACCCAGGGTTTCAACCTAGAGAGTTTGATAAGAAGAGGAAAGGTGATGAGCAAAGGAAGAAAGTGTGTGCTATATGTGGTGGTAACCATCCTCTTGGAAAGTGTTCTAGAGAGAAGTATCATCCTGACTTCTGGATAGTATGCCATCATTGCAATGAACCTAGACATGTCCAACCTTAGTGCCCCAAGCTTTGTTTTGGACCAGGATATGTTCAACAACAAGCACCTCCTCAGAACAAGGGCAACAATAATGGTAAGAAGCCCGTGGAAAGGAAATCTGGAAGAGTATTTTCGTTGGATGGTGAAGAAGTTAATGATGATGAATAAGAGCAAGTTAACCCATAGTTCCTTAGATTAGTCTTTACAAGTTATGTTTCCTTTTTGCATGTTGCTATGTAGTTGGATGTAAGAAGTATAGTTGAATCTTTTTTTATCTAAAGTTAAGTTTGATATAATAAGATGAACCCTTTTAAGGGCTGGTGGATAAGTTTGCTTACAGATGTTTTGATTTCGAGGACGAAATCCCTTTAAGGGGTGGTGTGTTGTAACATACAAGAACCAGAACCCTACCTTATAAGTTTGACCCTTTTGACTTAGCCAAACAAGGATAAGCTAATACATGTAATTAAGTCAATAATGAAATCTAAAATGTGTCACAAGAAGTGTAACATAACAAATCATGCTTAATAAGCATATATGACACATATGGAGATAATAAGAATATAATTGGTTGAATAATGAACTAATGGGCCATATGATTTATTTCATAAAGAGAAGTTCCAAAAGTAAAATCTAAGTTTAAAGTTGTGTTCCTTGGGTCCCAATTGCCTTAGGAGTCAAGTTTCACATTATTCATATAATAATAATTCATTTAATTCAAATTGGAAAAGAAGATATGTGTTTTCCCCAAAATATCAAATAAAATAACAAAATGACTCCAAAAGAGGAAAATAATCTTAGATTTGTAATCTACATAACAAATATAGACTTTGGATGAATTTTCATCTAATTTGGAGAAAGTTTGCTTAAAAGGTTAATTTAGGAGAGAGAAAAAGTGTAGAACCTTCAAAATATTAAATAAATATATATACAAATAACTCCAAAATGTAACATTGATGGAAAATTCATATCCAATGATGAGAGACTTCCAAAGAACTTCCGCTCCTACCAACCAATGAACATAGAAGTTTCGAGGTCGACCTTCCACATTAAATATGACTCGTGGGTCAAGTTTCATAAAATTTGGATAATCTTAATGTCATTAATGAAGGTGGAAAGAGAAAATAAGATTTGATTTATTTAACCCATTAAAAGTTTCCAAATGTGAAAACTAATGCCAAAGTCATAAAATACATGTTTTGTTCAGGCTAGGTGCCAAATTTGGTATATGTTACACTTTGTTTAAACCTTCAAATAAATTAGGAAAGAAACATTAGATAGAGCTAAATCCATCAAAACCGCGAAGAAAAATAGCCTATAGTTCAGACATTACTCAGGACAAAGAAGTATGGAAAAAGGGGGAAATCACCATACCTCAAATAGAGTTAAATTGGCAAATCCCTGGGCTCTGAGAAGGTATAGAGAATTCCACCGAAGGCTTCACCAGCCTCACGGAAGCCTAAGGAAAGGAGACAAACTTGGCCAGGGAAAAAGGGCAGCTCAGAGTCGGTGAAAGATACTAGGGATCTAATGAGACCAAACCAAGGAAAGTAGTCTAGAGATGGGATCTAAACGGAAGTCAGGGACCACTCCCTTGATGTTCTGATGACACACAAGGATGATAACACTTACACAACACTGCAAACTGTAGAGAAGGCAGCTGCTGGTGTGGTTATGGCATTGTAGGTGACAAACCCCATATATATAGGGTTCAATCAGAGAAGAATCAAACGACCAAGATGGGGAAGAGAAAATCAGAGGCAGACATGTATCAGAGAGGGAGGAAGAAGTAGGAGAAGAAATTGCATACTTTTCAAGTGAAAAGAAAGGTTTGTAGGTAAGGGGGACAAAGCCGCGACCCTTAGATCCATCCAGGTCCAGAGAAAAACTTGCAAGGGAAAAGGGAGTCTTTTGATGGATCTACCATATGATTAATGAGGTGTTACATGAATAAATTCGATAACCATAGGGAATCGACTATATTAACTGGTTTAATTAGATTATTTAGAGGATATTTAATATATTTCTTTCCTAATTTATTTGAAGGTTTAAACAAAGTGTAACATATACCAAATTTGGCACCTAGCCTGAACAAAACATGTATTTTATGACTTTGGCATTAGTTTTCACATTTGGAAACTTTTAATGGGTTAAATAAATCAAATCTTATTTTCTCTTTCCACCTTCATTAATGACATTAAGATTATCCAAATTTTATGAAACTTGACCCACGAGTCATATTTAATGTGGAAGGTCGGCCTCGAAACTTTTATGTTCATTGGTTGATAGGAGCGGAAGTTCTTTGGAAGTCTCTCGTCATTGGATATGAATTTTCCATCAATGTTACATTTTGGAGTTATTTTTATATATATTTATTTAATATTTTGAAGGTTCTACACATTTTCTCTCTCCTAATTTCACCTTTTAAGCAAACTTTCTCCAAATTAGATGAAAATTCATCCAAATTATATATTTGTTATGTAGATTACAAATCTAAGATTATTTTCCTCTTTTGGAGTCATTTTGTTATTTTATTTGATATTTTGGGGAAAACACACATCTTCTTTTCTAATTTGAATTAAATGAATTATTATTATATGAATAATGTGAAACTTGACTCCTAAGGCAATTGGGACCCAAGGAACACAACTTTAAACTTAGATTTTACTTTTGGAACTTCTTTTTGTGAAATAAATCATATGGCCCATTAGTTCATTATTCAACCAATTATATTCTTATTATCTCCATATGTGTCATATATGCTTATTAAGCATGATTTGTTATGTTCCACTTCTTGTGACACATTTTAGATTTCATTATTGACATAATTACATGTATTAGCTTATCCTTGTTTGGCTAAGTCAAAAGGGTCAAACTTATAAGGTAGGGTTCTGGTTCTTGTATGTTACAGCACACCACCCCTTAAAGGGATTTTGTCCTCGAAATCAAAACATCTGTAAGCAAACTTATCCGCCAGCCCTTAAAAGGGTTCATCTTATTATATCAAACTAAACTTTAGATAAAAAAGATTCAACTATACTTCTTACATCCAACTACATAGCAACATGCAAAAAGGAAACATAACTTGTAAAGACTAATCTAAGGAACTATGGGTTAACTTTCTCTTATTCATCATCATTAACTTCTTCACCATCCAAAGAAAATACTCTTCCAGATTTCCTTTCCACGGGCTTCTTACCATTATTGTTTCCCTGGTTCTGAGGAGGTTCTTGCTGTTGAACATATCCTAGTCCAAAACGAAGCTTGGGGCACTGAGGTGGGACATGTCTAGGTTCATTGCAATGATGGCATACTATCCAGAAGTCAGGATGATACTTCTCTCTAGAACACTTTCTAGGAAGATGGTTACCACCACATATAGCACACACTTTCTTTCTTTTCTCATCACCTTTCCTCTTCTTATCAAACTCTCTAGGTTGAAACCCTGGGTAACATTCTACAACCAAAGCTTTATCAACCATTTTTTGAAAGGTCAAAGGTAGTTGTGAGATAAGAGTACGACCCACTTGTAGTTGACTCCTTGCAGACATAGGGCAGCTCTACGTTCTTCACTAAGTCCAGAAGCATATCTCTCAAGTAATAGAAATCTTTGTACATAAGCAGACACTAACATGGACCTTGCTTCAAACTATAGAACTCAACTTCCTTTTTATTCAAAGTAGCAGTACAGATGTACTTCCCATGGAAGAGAGCCAAAAACTCTACCCAAGACATTGTTAAGATATCTCTAGTCCTTGCAATTCCATTCCACCAAGCTCTTACTAGTCCTTCCAAGAAATATGAAGCAAACCTAACCTTCTAGTGTGGTGGACGTGCCATACCATCAAAAGTCCTCTCTATGGCTAACACCCAATCATCATCTTTGTCGACCATTTCTGTCTCACCTTCACCCTTGAAGGAGGGTGTTTGCATCTTCATGAACTCCATGATTGAGAACTCTTTAGGATTTTTAGGTACAGAGGGGTCTTTCATCTTTCCTACCATAGTAGTGGCAAAAAGTTGTCGAAACATAGGCAACTCTTTCTCTAGAGAGATGACTACACCTGTACTAGAAGAAGCTGAGGTTCCCTGACCAAACTTAGTGTTTTGGAGTGTCTCATAACCATATTGGTTGTCAAACATCAAGTTATCTCCTGCCATTAGGGTTTTGCCTACACAAGGCAAGGTACTAGGTGTAAGCAACCTAATATAAAGGTAAACATCCTAAGAGAGATGAGTTTGAAATAGTTAGATAACTGACTACTAGTGGCTTTGCTACCATACTGTAAGGAGTAGGATCCTAGAGGGGAACCACTCCCTACTAGAAATAAAAAGGGCAACATCCCTTGAACCAAACACCACATAACATTTTTCACCAAAGGGATGAAGACCAATTCATTCAACATCTATGTATCATAACACAATGAGGAGTAGTGGAAAAGAAATATATATCCAACCATTACAAAGCTTGATATCTCATACATCACTACACCTCTCATGGGTGAGTTACAAAAGAAACTATAAGGATCTAGTTGAGGATCATCTAACCACCTGTTTTAGTCTCCCAAAAGCTTAGCTACAAAGGTTGTTGTCTAAGTCCACCTTTCTTAACCTCTCCTTGATCTAAACCTGGGGATGTAAGCATACCCCACAAAAAGTAAAAGAAAAGGAAACATCAACAAAGGTCGGTATGTGTATACTAAAATAAAATTGAGCAATATATGGAAATAAGGACATCAAGTATAAATGGTTCCCATGCAAAAGATACAGACTACCCACACGGGCATAAAAGAAAAGGATCATCATCACATGTTAAGATAAGATACTTGCCATAAATAAAATAATAAGGTTGTTCGACATAAGCACACAACAAGAATTTGGGCACATAACCCATCAATAATGATCATCCTGCAAGCATTGAGATAAACATAACCCCGTAATATTACAAAGATGAAGGCGGCCAAGAATCATACATCTTGAACCTGACAAAACACGGGCCAAGAATCATGCATCTTGCCTGAGTATGAGGAATCATACATCCACCATCCAAATGTATATAACATGGACCAAGAATCATACATCTTTCCTGGGTATGGGGAATCATACATCCTCCATCCCAAAAATATCACAATGTTGCCATCATTCAAAATAAACAAAAACCAATACAATTATAATACTCTAGTGTAACTGAATCACACATCAGGTAAAATGTACAGGCAAGTAGAAGGTATGGTCAGAAATTATACCATGTTGCCATATCATACAATGGATAACACAAAAATATAGGCATCCACTTTATAGTGGGCACATAACATTATATAAGACCAACATACACCAAGGAACAAGATAGATATCAAGAGAATATCCATGTCCATAATAAGGAAGATAGTTCACATGAACCATGATATTAAGAGTATAGACATATGTGTAGGACAATGTCAAAAGAATGCTAAGATATGTGAATTTCTCAACATAGATAAATGGGGGATACAACATACCTCAACTTAGAGTCTACTCTTCCCAAAGCTGAGTCTAGGTCCATAACCTAGGCCTCCAAAGAACCTATGATGCATATATGTGATATTAGGGTTAGGTGTCCATTATTTATTCAAAACCCTAACAATTTCCTTTTTATTATTGGTGAATTAGGTTAACAAAACCATGCCATTATTTAGGTTATATTGTTCTAAGTTCAAAACATATTTTATTATTTTTTCTGACTTATATATATTTAGTTATGAATTTTACAAGTTATTATATACTTAGGTAAATTCATTGAAATCACCTATTTTTAAGATTGGATTCAGGAAACAAAACCAACACCAAAAGATAGCTCTTATTTTTCTAAACCTAATGACTATTTTTCCATATTATTCTGATTAGAGAGTGAATTACTATGAATTTTGCAAAATTAGACGAATCATAAAATTCCATGTGGTAAGATATTTTAGAAAGAGGAAAAGAGAGGGAAAGAGTGGGTCGGGCATTAGAGTTGGCCCAACCAAAAGTGGCCAAATCAGCACTCAAAATAGTGCAAAACCCAGTGCAACACAGAAGGGAATTGGGGATGAAAAGACAGTATTGCCCTTACCACGTGTGATAAAATAAAAATTTAAACATGGGTGCTTATGTAAAACAATTGGGGATCATCTTATTTGATCCTTTAGAACACCACATGACACACATATTCTCAGGAGTTCAAGATGGCAAGGATGAAAGCTTGCTAACCTAAACTGTCAAAAGCGGGAAGGGTTCCCTTCAGCTTCCCTATCAACAGGCGGTCTCAGGGAACCAAGATACATGTCCACAAACACCCAGATAGAATGAGATATCAATCGCGGCATCACCGGACAGAAGGGAGAACTCAAGAATGTAAAACAAGACATGCTCTAAGTCCAAAGTGTTTTCAGATGACCTCGACAGCGTTGGATAGAACTAAAGCCATCAAAACCACGAAGAACAATAGCCTATAGTTCAGACATTCCTTAGGATAAACAAGTATGGAGAAATGGGGAAAATCACCACCTCCAATATAGTTAAATTGGCAATGCACTGAGATGGTATAGGGAACTCCACCGAAGGCTTCACCAGCCTTGTGAAAGCCTGAGGAAGAGAGACAAACTCGGCCAGGGAAAAAGGCCGGCATGGAGTTGGGGAAAGATACTAGGGATCTAATGAGACCAAACCAAGGTGAGTAGTCCAGACATGGGATCTCAACGGAAGTCAGGGACCACTCCCTTGACAGTTTGATGACCTAGAGGGATGATAACACTTACACGACGCTAGAAATAGGGGAAAAGGAGGCCACTGGTATGGTTATGGTGTTGTAGGTGAAGAAACCCCACATATATAGGTTTCAATCAGAGAGGAATCAAATGACCAAGATGGGGAAGAGAAAATCAGAGGCAAACATGTATCAGAGAAGGAGGAAGAAGTAGGAGAAGAAATCACATATTGTTCAAGCAAAAAGGAAGGTTCGCGGGTGAGGGGGACAAAGTCGCGCCCCTCAGATCCATCCGGGTCCAGAGAAAACTTATTAGGGAAAAAGGGAGTCGTTTGATGGATATACCCTGCGGAAAATCAGGTGTTCCATGATTAAATCTGAGAACCATAGGGAATCGACTGTATTAACTCATTTAATTAGCTTACTTAGAGGATATTTAATATATTTCTTTCCTAATTTATTTAAAGGCCTAAATAGAGTGTAATATATACCAAATTTGGCATCTAGCCCGAACAAAACATGTATTTTCTGACTTTGGCATTAGTTTTTACATTTGGAAACTTTAAATGGGTTAAATAAATCATATCTTATTTTCTCTTTCCTCATTCATTAATGACATTAAGATTATCCAAATTTTATTAAACTTTATCCACAAGTCATATTTAATGTGTTGGATATGAATTTTCTATCAATTTTATACTTTGGAGTTGTTTGTATATTTATTTAATATTTTGAAGGTTCTACACATTTTCTCTCTCTTGATTTCACCTTTTAAGCAAACTTTCTCCAAATTGGATGAAAATTCACCCAAAGGCTATATTTATTATTTAGATTATGAATATAAGATTATTTTCCTTTTTTGGAGTCATTTATTATTTTATTTGATATTTTGGAGGAAAACACACATCTTCTTTTCCAATTTGAATTAAATGAATTATTATTATGTGAATAATGTGAAACTTGATTCCCAAGGAAATTGGGACCCAATGAACACAATTTTAAACTTAGATTTTAATTTTTGAACTTGTTTTTACGAGATAGGTCATATGGCCCATTAGTTCATTATTCAACCAATTATATTCTTATTAATTCCATGTGTCATATATGCTTATTAAGCATGATTTGTTATGTTACACTTATTGTGACACATTTTAGGTTTCATTTTTGACTTAGTTACATGTATTAGATTATCCTTGTTTGGATAAGTCAAAAGGATCAAACTTCTAAGGTAGGGTTCTAGTTCTGGTATGTTACAACTAACACACTTCCACAAGATGGATGGCGCACCACCCTTAGGGTACCCACACTTAGTCAATCAAGCTTTTCATGTGTGCCTCTTTTGGAAAGCATATAAGACTTAATATTTAATTGAGGGAGTTTGTATTTATATATACATATACTTTATTCAATCACTACATGTATAGTACGTATCATATACATGTTATATCCCACAACAAAAACATGCAATAAAAAGTGATGGTTATGGCCAGCCTAATGTAATTCTTTAGAGCCACAAGGAATTACCACAACCTAGTGTCTGTATCACATGCAGAAAAATTTTGGTGATGCAGATCTGTGGTTGTCATTCTAGGTTGAATGGTTGAACCCTTGAACCGATTGGCTCGCCTCCTGGCCGGTCATTTGAGTGTCTCACTGGTCTTCTTCTCCAACTGTCCACCATGTGCTGGCTCCTCCATCTGATCAGTCGAGTCCACCAACTGATCGATTCATCTTATCCTAGTTGGTCCTGCTCCATCCTTTAGTTGGTCGGCTCAGCTTCGATACAGTCGTCTAGCTTTGTCTTTCTTCATTGTCATAATAGAAAATTAAACTATCCTACTATTACATGATTATTGAGAAACCTCGAGTTACATTTGAGTGGATCAAAGGTAGGAGATAATTTAATCTTTTACATTTGAAAGATAAGATAGAGGCTTGGTATGAAAACTGAGATAAAAAGGATTGATGAATCACACAACCATGCACAAACAATTAGGGTTATTGGCCATAACCACACTACACATCCACCATCAAAACTCACTTTTAGGTGACACGTGTAAATTGCATATTTATATCATATATATTATTTTGGGATTATCATGGTATTTGATTGGACAAGATATTATTTTCATCATATGCAATAATTAAATGATAAAATAAAAAATCTGATCATATCGACTATCCCAAAATATAGTAGACTAATGTGGCTCTGATACGATAGGGAAATATGGCTACAAAATAGGCAATGGAAACAAAAAATTTACTACCATATTCCCATAAACCAACGGATCACTTCAATAACTATAAGATGGAAAGGATGGTTTCGAGGATAAGCATGGTACTGGAGCAAGTCTAGCAACATATCATCATCATTTTAGTCATGCAGCACTCCTAGTTGCACTAGGACTTATTTGCACCTCCTCCATGGACAACAGACTCAGATGGCGTCTGCAGTAGCTCCTCTACAGACTATAGGCTGATGTTGTCCTCCTATAGATAGTGAAAGGCCACCCGGCCCCTATGGAAGTCCACACGGACCGCCTAAAACTCTTATCGTCCTTCTAGAACGGACAAGAAGGAATTGTTCCTCCCATTCATGTACTAGTCACCAACTTGTTTTCCCACAATTGTTTCTCCTTTGCTATCCCTCCCTTTATCGGGTAGGACTTGCTTAGGCTCTCTATTGGTTACCACAACTAGAGAAGTCAACGATTTTCATAAGTAATTGAGTTGTGCTCTGGGAAGCCCAAAATACCCCTCTTTTTAGAGGAGAGGTTAGGGTCTAGGTTCCCAATCTATGTGGGAGTGGAAGGGACCAAAAGATCTTAAACTTAACAACCTGTGAGTGTTGAATCGGTCGATTGGCAACTGAATCGGTTGGTTCACACATGAGCCGATCAGTTCACCCTATGAATTGGTCATCTCACATGATTCCTGATCACATATGAATTCACAATTCATCTCCAATTAATGCTAAACATTAACTCCTTGCACCAATCGAATTGAGCAAGTGAAACGATCAACTTTTCTCACAAATTTGGGAAAGTACCAGAACCTTCGGTTGGAATAACTGAGCCGATCAGTCTACTAGGTGAACTAGTCATCTCACCCATCCGAAACTGATCAGTTCACCTAGTGAGCTAATTGGTTGGTGGCCCTGATTCATGCAGAACTCATCCAATTCAATATCCAATCAACCTGACACTCCAACTAGACATTTCATCATATGAACCGATTAGTTGGGAGTCTAGTTAGTTGATTTGTTTCTTGGATTGAATTACCTCAACACTTTAGTAATCAATCCAATCATTATTCAAGATCAAACTCATCTTCCAGGTCAAGACCTATGTGTGTGACCCTATAGGTCCCATATTACATTGACAGTGAATGTCCATAATAGCTTATGACATCACAAGAAATGACCAGTGCCTAGTTGCACATCAATGCTATCCAAGTATAGAAAAAGTTGGAGAACAACTACAACCTACAATCTGTGTATGGTGTTATAGTGTTTATATAGTTTCTTTCTACTAATATTTAGACCGGACTTGAGGCATGGAGTAGTCATTCTCTTCAACATTCAACCTTGTTCCTTTAACCAAAGCAGATTGTTCGAGATATATGTAAGCTTCAATATCACATATTGACATACATGTGATTGGTCATGCTTTTCTCAATCTTCCTAATCAAGAGGCCTTAGATACCATATTCATGTAGGAGGGAAAAATCCCATCTACATCAAATTACATTTAATGGCATCAAAGCATACTGAATGACATGTGATGAATGTAGTAACTTTAGGTTTAAGAACCAAAATCACCATCAACACTATGAGAGATGAGTATGACTACCATGGTAATGGATGTTGGTATGTATGCCTAGAGATCCAATCATATGATGATTGGGATATGGAATTAGAGATCTGATTTGCTAATAATAAAGGAAAGCTTCCAATTTATTTTGTATATTGAATTATGAGATTATATATAACATAATAAATGTCTAGATACTGATATTACTCAATGATGTATGTCTTCAAGTACATGACTTGGATGGATGAGATCATACGAATGTTAAGAGTACATATACATATTCTCATTATGTACCTCATTGGTTGTTATTTTGGAAGGTTGATAGACAAGAATAACACATAAGATTAGAGTGTGAGTTGGTTGATGACTAAATTTCATTAGCCATTATATGGTAATATCAAACCAAGCACATGGATACATGCTAGAGAATAGTGTATCAGATAGACCCACCATGAGACTGACACATGGAATCCATCTTCATGGAAGTCATATTTAGGTCTCATAGGGATGGTGGTGGTTGTGGTTCTTAGACCTGAAATCACTACACTCATCACATGTCGTTGGGTACACTTTGACATAATTAAATGCAACCCTAGAACATGGGTTGTTACAAAGGTGATGATTGGGTGACTTTGACACATGGGGATTGACTGTGAGTGATAAAAATGGGATTTTTCCTTCATATAGGAGTATGATATCCAAGGGACTCTTGATTAGCGAGATTGAGAAAAGTGTGGCCATAAGAATGTGATTCAATATGTGATATTGAGCTTACATATATCTCATGCAGTCTGCTCTGGTTCAAGAAAAAATATTGAATAATAATGAGGATGACTGCTCCATGTCTCTATTTCAATCTAGATATCAGTGAAAATAGAACTATACAAACACTATAACACCATACACAAATGGTAGGTTGAAGTTGCTCCCCAACTTCCCATTCACTTGGGTAGCAATTATGTGTGACTAGGAATCGCTCATTGCTTGTGATGTCATAAGCTAGTTATGGACTTTCGCTACCAACGTCAAATAGGACCTATAGGGCCACACACATAGGAACTCATCTAGAAGAGGAGTTTGATCTTTAATGATAATTGAATTTATTACTAAAGTGTTTAGGTATTATAATTCACACTATAGATCAGGTGACTAGACTGCCAAAGGATCGGTTCACATATTGAGATAGTCATTTGGAGTATCAGGCTGATTGTATTGTATATTGGTTGGAATTCTGCCTGACCTAGCATGTGAGACACCAGTCTCACTTGTGCGAAATGTCTATCTGGTCTGGTGTGAGACTCCTATCTCAGTTGCACCAAACATCTGTCTCGGGGGTGCAATTTGATTGCATCAAGGATTAGTGTTAACATCAAGTTGAGTACTAATTGTAATTGAATTTCCAACATATGTGCACAATTGGAAACTACAAAATGACCATTTCTCCTAGAAAAACTACCGTCTTATGTGCAAGACGACCATCTCTTTGGGTGAGATGATAGTTTTGGAACACGCATGTTGTGAAACTTCCATAATTGTTGTGAAAATTCAAGATCTTTCGGTCCTTTCCGCTCCCGCTTTAGCCCTACATCGTATGGAGACTGGGGACCCTAAACCTAACCACTCCTACATATAGAGGGGTACTGGGGTTTCCCAGAGAAAAACTACTACACAAACAATTGAGAATTAGTTGCTTTGACAATTGTAGTCTTCTCTGGTTTCAGTAACCATGAGAACCTAGGAAAGTCCTACACAACTAGGGAGGGATAGCCATGGGAGAAAAACAACTGAGGATCATTTTTGTGGGAGAGCATGTTAGTGACTAGTACACCTACAGGAGGGACAACTCCTTCCTGTCCATTCTAGCAGGATGACAGGAGTTCTAGTTGGTCCATGTGGACTACTCTAGAGGCATGAGTCCTTTGGCTACTGCTAGGAGGGAAACATCAACTTGCAATCCATAGCGAGATCTAAGGAACCGCTGCAGCAGTTATCTAAGTTGTATGTCCATAGAGGGGTAGCCATACGAGTCCTAGTGCAACCAGGAGCTACACAAACACCATCCTAGATAGAGTGCACATCTACATTGATGAGGACTGTCACTGGAATTGCTCCAGGATGAGGTATGTCTTCGTGAAACCATCCTTCCCATTGCATAGTTATTGACATGATCTGCTGGTTAATGGGAAATATGTTAGATTTTTTTTTTATATTTCTACTTCCTATTTGATGTTGTATTTCCCTATAGTGGTATCAAAGATACATCAATTAATTAGCTTTTAGGATAATCAATATGATCAGATCTTGGTTTTACTGTGTTTACTTATTTCATACGATGCAAATATTTAAACTAGTTGATGTGCACATTTGTCTACACCATATAAAGAACCCAAATATATATATATATATATATATATTGAGAGAGAGAGAGTGTGTGTCAGGCTAGAATACACTCAAGTGTACAGATCACACAAATACACTCAAGTGTTTTTGCATATCAAAACTATTTTTTGCAAAATGTAAACCATTGATCTTCACAGTCATACTATAACTAGGCCACATACAAATTTTTAGCCCATTTGGATGAGTGCAAGTCACTCATCCAAGGGCAACAAAATCAACACGTGAAACTAATTTGAAATGCATAATTTTTGCGGTCTTTATAACATGACCTGTAAATGTCCAAATGTGCTCAAATTTTGTGTATGATCTATTCACAAGATGTATAAGAAGATCAATAGAATATATTTTTGAAAAAAATGTTGCATCATGAAAAACTACTTGAGTGTATTCTGCTCTGAATACACTCAAGTGTATTCTAGCCTAACTCTCTCTCTCTCTCTCTCTCTCTCTCTCTCTCTCTCTCTCTATATATATATATATATATATATATATATATATATATATATATATATATATATATATATATATATATATATTTCTGTGTGTGTGATTTATATGCAATTTACATGCATCGCCATAATTGGTTTTGATGGTGGATGTGAAGCATGGTTATGGCCAAAATCCCAGATCTATGTGTGCATGGTTGTGGTTATGTAATCTTGTTGCTAATCAGTCTACATACTGAGCCTCCCTCTCCTTTCCAAATGTTAATTAATTCTCTTCTTCCTATTTTCCCTCAAATGTAACTCAAGATTTTCTCCATATACAATGTAATAAGAAATAGGATAGTTTTAATTTATGTTTCAACATGAGATGACGATCTACATAAAGGCAAAATGATCAGCTCGTGAGACAACCCGATCAACTAGAATATCGAGGAGGCAAGGTGGCAGGAGGACAAAATGATCGACTAGTGGCCCGACCAACCAACTGGAGGTGTCTAGACACTACTTGGACCTGAGAACTAGATGACCACTTCGGAAGAGCCCAACTAAGGGACCAGGATGCGAGCCCATTGGTTCAAGAGTAGAACTGATCAACCCAGATTAGTTCGAGCACATATCTTTTCCAATAACATGTTGCATATGATGTGGACCATAGGTGGAAATAATTCCTTGTGCCTCTAAAGAATTACATTAGTATGGCCATAACCATCACCTATGTTTTTTATTTATTGCATGTTCTCATTTGTGGTTATAGCATGTATATGATACATACTGTATATGTTGTGATTGGAAAAAGTATATGTATTTATATAAACTCCCTCAAATATAATATCAAAGCCTTAGATGCCCTCTAAAAGTGGCACACATTAAAAGCTTGATCGACCAAGCATAGTTTAAGCTAAAGCGTGGTCCACCGTCTATCTCGTGAAAGTGTGATGGTAGTAATGTAGTTTCTGCCAAAGCGGGGTGCATTATTATCGTGTTAGCTTTTGGGTCAGGCTTGACTAGTGATAACTTGGTGAGACAAGGTGTCAAAGGCATGCAGATGATTATAACAAAGAGTTTCTCATATAATCTATCCAAGAGTTTCATTCGGATGTAGTTGGCAAGTTGGCCTACCTAAATAATCAAGTTGTGTGTAGTCAGCCAAAGTTGAGTCATGACTTGATATAATATGGATCTTGGCCCACCAGAATGTTGTATGCTACAATATTTTGAATTGATATTGAGGTCTATCAATTTGAATAAAATAGTGGGAGTGATAGTTAATTAAAGGCCTAATTAACATCATCAAATTTATCAAATCAAACCAAATAAAAAATGTTTTTAAAAGTTGCAATATTTTTTTGGAGAATCAAATGTCAAACACAAACACATTCAAATTGAGATCAGTCCTCAAGAAGGAAAAAACATGATAAAGTTCCACAATTGGTTAAGGACTTTGAGAAATGTTCTCATGAGAAAAAGCTTTATGTCCTTGATAGACCAATACCAGAGGAACCCATGCCAAATGTGCCTAAGGCTAAATGAATGCTTATTGGAAGCATGTCAATAATGCCATAAACATTTGAATACCTAATGCTATGTTGTATGAACTATGAGTTGCATGAACAACATGAAAAACTTGGACATTCTTGAGACGGTAACACATCATAAGAATCATGTAAAGCAAGAAGGTATAATGTCTCCAAAGCGCTAGTTGAGTGCAAATTGACAAAGAGAGGTCCAATAGAACCCCATGTGCTCAATATGATTGGACATGTTGAATGATAGGGATTTCTCTTAGGTTAAGAGTTGACAATGAATATGACTATGCAAGTGTTTCATGAATCATATAGTCAGTTTATCAAGTGCTTGGCATGGTGATGCCAAAGCAAGAAAGAACTAGGACAAATCTGTCATAGTAATCAGCGGAAGTGAGTCCTAGGGAAAAAAGTAAGGCCAAGAAGTATTATGAGGCTAAGCATAAGTCTAAGTCTTATACACTCAAGTTATGGAGAAGGGTAACTATAAAAGGAATCTATCCTTTTCACTTAAAGGATAAAGAAAAGAAAATTCCACCATTGTCACATGTCTCGACATTACAAAGAACTATCTCGATTATAGAGGATATCAGGAAGAACATGGAGATAGAGATCTCTACTTCAAGATTTAGTAATCAATTCAATTATCATTCAAGATCAAACTCCTCTTCCACATGAGTTCCTATGTGTGTGACCCTATAGGTCCCGTATCACATTGGCAATGAATATCCATAACCACATAATGACATCAGAAGCAATGAGTGGTGCCTAGTCGCACATCATTGCTACCCAAGTGAATGGAAAGTTGGGGAGAAACTTCAACCTACAATCTGTGTATGGTGTTATAGTGTTTGTATATTTCCTTTGCCACTGATATCTAGATTGAACTAGAAGCATGGAGCAGTCATCCTCATTATTATTAAATCTTATTTCTTGAACCATAACAGATTGCATGAGATATATGTAAGCTCAATATCACATATTGACTCACATGTGTATGGCCATACTTTTCTCATTATTTCTAATTAAGAGTTCCATGGATATCATACTCCCATAGGAAGGAAAAATCACATTTCTATCACTCACAGTCAATCCCCATGTGTCAAAGTCACCCAATCGTCACCTTTATACCAACCCATGTTTTAGGATTGCGTTTGATGATGTCAATGTGTACTCAACAACATGTGATGAGTACAATGATTTCTGGTCTAAGAACCACAACCACCACCATCACCGTGAGACCTGACTATGACTTCCATGAAGATGGTTTCCATGTGTCAGTCTCACAGTGGGTCTTTTGATACACTATTTTCTAACATGTATCTATGTACTTGGTTTGGTATTTCCATATCATGACTAATGAGATTTAGTCATCAACCAACTCACACTTTGATCTTATGTGTTATGGTTGTCTATCAACCTTCCACAATAACAACCGATCAGGGTCATAATGAGAATATGTATATGTACTCTTAACATATGTATGATCTCATCCATCTAAGTCACATACTTGAAGACATACCTCATTGAGTAATATCATTCTCTAGAAATGTATCATATTATTTATTATCTCATAATTGAATATACAAAATAAATTGGAAGCTTCCCTTTATTATTATCAAATCGGGTATCTAGTGCCATATCCCAATCATCATATGATTGGTTGTCTGGGCATACATTCCAAAAGACTCCCACTACACTTACAATCAATCACCCACAAATCTCATCTCGAGTGACCTAACATGACCATCATGCTTCTGCTACGCAAGTCCTTTTATAGCGGGTTTAGCAACATTTGCTTTAAGTCGGAATTTTCACATCTCTTCACTGTAAAACTCGTAGCTCCATTGTTGTCATCAGTATTTCTATTGTTTCATCAGAGGTTTGGAGACTCACAATTTCATCCATATGAACTTGTCGGTCCCTACAATATCCTCTATTGTTCTTATAACATAGAGATATTCATATTCGTTTTATAGATTTCAACAACTATCATTAGATCAGAACCTTTCTAGCTTACAATTCTCATTTTTCGTCAAACATAAATTTAGATTGCGATCATTTTGTTAGTTTGGAAGCTTGCATGGGTGTAACCCTTTACATATAACTCTTCCTTATTACCATAACCAAGGAACTAATCCTTTAAGTTCTTTACAAGCATCTAAGGATGTTCTTTGTGATACTTGAGAGACTCTCACTGGTATCTGGCATATACCCTCTCATCATGTCTAATACATATGAGATTGCTAGGTATATATGTATATGTCCTCTCATCATGTCAACACATATGAGATGACTGGATATCCTCTCGTCATGTCCAACACATACGAGATAATGAGTTATCTTCTCATCATGTCCAATACATATGAGATAATGGGATAAGTACATTACATTGCATTCAAGATAGATCCAATTGTGAATGCATATGTCATCTATCATTGTGTTCCTATTCTTCATAAGAATTGGGACACTAGGCTACCAAGAGACTAACTCCATGGAACATGGACACATTTTCTTTCATTGAGTCTTGCATGTTGAACCCTTCAACATCTTTCCAATGTATGTTCTTTTACTTAGGTTAAGAAGCTTTCTATATCTATCTCTACATACCTTGATTCCTATCATATAGGATACTTCGCCTAAATTATTCATACATAAGGTACTCTCCTTGCTAGGTTTTAACATATTTGTAGGATAATGACATTATTCCCCATCATTATGTGGAATATTAATATGCTCCCACTAAATCTTTTGTAATCACAAATTCCATCTTCATTCTAACTCAAGTCAAACCCTTTGACTATCTTGTCAAATCAAATATTCCAACTTTGAGATGCTTGCTTCAATCCTTAGATTGACCTTTGTAGCTTATAGACTTTATTTTCATTATTAGATTTAAAAAATTAGATTGTGTCACGTACACATCCTCTTAATTATTCCAATTAAGGAATGTAGTTTTAATCATCCATATGCTAAATCTCACAGTCATACTAAGCTGCAACAGTAAGCATGATCAAGAGGGATTTAACCATGGTAACTGGTGAAAGGACTTCATCATGTTCAACACCTTGAACTAGTTTTAAATTATCTGCAACCAATATATCATTCCATGTTGTTCTTTTTATAAAGACCCAAATACACCCAATGGGTTTTACCCCTTCAAGTGGATCCACCAAGGTCATACCTTGTTTGTTTACATGGAGTCTATCATTGATCTTATGGATCTAAGCCATTTCTCAGATTTTGGTCCTCAATAGTTTCTAGGTAGGCTGTTGACTCATCTCTATGATCAACTCACATGCCTTTTGAGTTATAAGATAACATAATCTATCAAACTCAAGGCATTTTCTACTAGAACTATGGATTATGTATTTACATAAGGAACTTGAGATTCCACAACAACTTGTGATTCTCCTTTTTACTATTGTACCTCTTTAGGTTCAATGTTTTCTCATTTTTCTCAAACATTTCAAGTTCTACTTTTCCTCCTATTAATTTCTTTAGAACTAAATTACCATTTAGGAATACAATCATCCATACTAACAAACACTTTGTTGTTAGATTGGGATAAGAGTAGTATTTCACAAGATAACATTCATGCGATTTGTGGATAAATCCATTATTTAAGAAACTATTTTCTTATATAAGACTTCAATCCTAATCACTATAAAAGACTCAACAGAACTCCACCCATGCCATATCTCATATGGTGTCTTTTGAACCATTTTAGACGGTACATTATATTAGCATAAAGCATCTGCCCAAAAGAAATTGTAAGATTACCCAGATTTTATTGATAATCTCACCATGACTTAACCGGGTGTGATACCTTATTTCTAACACATTAGTATGTTTCAGGGGAAGTTCATTATGATACACTATCATGATCTCCCAGAGGGTCCTCAAACTCTTGATTTATGTATTTCAACATCAATCATATTGAGGTATCTTAGTACTTTTACCAATTTAGTTACACACTTAATTTATGATTTCCTTGAACACTTCAAGAGATCCAGACTTGAATTTCATTAAATAAAAAATTCAATATCTACTAACTGTATCAGTAAATATAATAAGGTACGTGTAACTACCTTTAGCATTCACCCAAAAAGGTCTATGTACATCAGTATGTACTAGTCCTAATGGAATAGTAGATCTCCCACTACATCTAGTGAATATGATCTTGTCATATTGCACAACAAATGAGACATGCATGTCTCTATTGGTTCAATAACCCAAAGAGTATAGATAATAATCATATGGATTCTGGAAAAGCATTTCCCGCTTATGTGTTCTAGATGATGGTGCCATCGGTATTCATTGTTTGAGTTATCAGGTTATTCATTATATGTGGCATACACATTTGTCTCTGCAACTATCAAGTATAGTTTGTGAGACATAGGGCATTCCATAAAAGATCTGTGATGACCCCAATTTTAGGGTTTTAATATCCAATGTAGTACTTAGAGTTCTTGAATAATCGTATTTGGATAAACACAAGTTAAGGTGACTCTTATCTGAACATGGTTTGATTTCAACCACAAGTATGACTACAACTCTTTTAAGGATCGATAATGCAAATACACAACCAATTGCATACATGGAGATGGTTAATATAAGTATTTAGTTAATCTTGTATACTTATGAAGTTAAGCATCTAATTGAAGTATACATCAATTCATATAATTTTTTGGTGGCCATGGAAGTTTGATAATAAAGTAAGTTAAATTGGTGTTGATGATGTTATAGGTTGTTTGATCCATACTTGACTTCAATGTCTTAATATGTGTACCAATTTGGAGTATCTTAATTGAAGGGTGAACAAATATTTGTTTTGGTCTCATAAGATCATTGGTTAATGACAAACAAAGGGAATCTATGTTTCAAATTTCAATTGAATTGAGTTCATAGCTAGATAGATATTCAAACTCCAAATTAAGGCTTTATATAATTTAGGCTTCAATATTCATGTTTGGCCCATTATGAACCAGCCTTCCTAATTCCTTTTCTTAGGCACGTCTTATTCGTTACTAGCTTGGCACTGGTCGCTGAGCGTGGATCAGTAAATAGCGGATGGTTTGATTCTTGATAGTCATTTGATGAACATCAGAGGATATTAGTATAAGCCTCTACCTCCGCATTATTTGGGTCCAAAGACGAAGTCTTTCCCTTATCTACTAGTCTGTTACTCATAGGTTATAGAGAAGAAGTAACCATTTGATCCACCATCCTCGGATCTGAACAAGGGCTGTTGGATTGAATTTTTCTGAGGGAAGCAATAACAAACCATTCCACCACATATCCATTAATGTTAATGGCAGCCACCAGATTGGTGGAGACCTCACAGAGGTCAAATCAGAGTCAATCGTGATGTGGGGAGGTTCCTTCATCTAAATACTTTCCTTCTGCGAGCCTAAGGTGGATGGAGAGCACCATGATCCCACTGAATCAGTAGGAAAGTGAAACTCTGTTTTGCAGAGAAAATAGAGCACCACACATCCTGGCGGGGGAGCTAGCCACAGAGTGGGTTTGGGGTCCTCAACCATGTCCGGGTAGCCAAAGTGCCAATGGGGCCCCTAGAGCTTTACTAAAGCTGAACTGGCCACACGTCTTCGAGTTGAGTGCTGGAAGATGTGAGGTTCCTCTTCAAACCTAGGCTACGGCGGCGCTGTAGATGCTAGTACGAATGAGATCTGATGGCCATAGCCTCAGAGCCTCAGTGTGCTACCTATTTCTCACGGACCACACTGGAGATACTATCCGGGGTGGCTAGGAATCAAGCTCTAACTCCTCGCCGGGGTTCCAGGATGCGGCGGCGCCCTTAGAAGGTCTCACAACCAAAGTTCCCAAAGTGGAGGCACACCTACATGTTGGCTGGAAATCACGATGAAGGAGAAGACGGCCCAACAGGTGGACCATCCGGTACACTGGGCCCAAATGCCAATCCAACCGGTTCAATAAAATCCAACCAAGTAAATACCTTCAAATATATTAGATAATACACAAAACTTGCATAATCCACCAAAAATATCCATGTTGGCCAAAATATTCCTGAAAAATACCCACAGGCTCATAAAAGTACCCTCTTTATTTCAAAACCCCTATATCAGACTTTTGAGACACTAATATTGATGATATTTAATTTAGATGAGAATGCTTCATTTAAATGGTATAATTAGAAAATGGTTGAGGTTAAATCTGAGAAAAAAAGTTTGAACCCTAATATCATCTAGAAATTAAATGTGGACTCTGATCTCAATATTATTGAGAAATTTTAGGTCTTTTCTCATCTTTACCCAATTACATGTTTAATCCTCATATTAATTCTAGAAAATAGTTCAAGAATCAGAAAAATATGCGTTTTGGACCAGACCTCTAAAATGACTGCATGATCAGTAGAAAAATATCAGATACCATCCTAAGATTAGATGGAACCTAGATTTGGCCGAACCCTAATTTTGGAGATAAATACCATTAATAATGATGAACCTTGTATTAATGGTGCTTAATTATATTTAATCAGGTCATGGACAAAGTTCTAGATGATCCAAGATGATTAGAATTCTCTGAACTCAGGTACGTGGTATTTATCTAAGTATATGACTAGTTTTCTTGTGTGTAATAGCTATGATGTATTACTTGTCTTTATTTGAGAATATTGCTTGGATGTACTATGATGGTAGTATCTTCACCATGTCAATAAGAACAACAAAGAGTATAGATGGTTTGTAGCTACTAAGTGGATATAAGCTCTCTCTCTCTCTTCCTCTAAATATAAGGTCGACACTCGGTCCCCATATCCCAAGGGGCGGGGAAAAATGAAGTGCGACATCTCTCTCTCCCCTCTAAATATAAGGTAGGCACTCGGTCCGCATAGCCCAAGGGGTGGGGAAAAATGAAGTGTGACACCACTTAGTAGTACAAACACATCAAATGACATCTAAAAATATGTGTTTACCTGATTATCACTTTAAATAATGTTTTCTTTTACTCTTTCTTTCTCAAGTTATTTCAATTATGCAAGCATATTAGTATGTATCTTTCTACCCACGTGCACAACACCTTGTGTGTTTATTCATTGTTTCACGTATGTTTTAGGTTCAGAACTAGCTTGGGATAAAAGATGGGAGGTGAGCAGTTGTCCAAGTTGTACCTATTGTGTTAAGATCTTTTTTTTTTAAAAATTAAGCCAGAGGGTGTTCTATTCATCCCACCCCTCTCTTGTGGGCAAATAACATCATCACAATACATCTTCTGCTCATATTAATGCAGGTACGGCCTCAAAAACATCTAAAAAGGCTACGACCCTCAAACACAAACCCCAACTAGGCCCACCTCGACTAGGCCCATATAGGACATACAACAGCAAACCACACAAAAGACACAAAACAACAAGACAAAGAGAAGATAACCCTGTTAAACCCCATTCTTCCTCTGAATCACTATATAAGGGGTGCCTCTTTTCTCCATAATAATCATGCCTCTCAGCTTCATATGCAGCTCAACCTGTTCAGTGCATATGTAAAGGTCATTCAAGTGAACCCCCCATTCACCAAGCTCTCTAGGAGCTGAGTTAAACACCTTCTGAACATAATCACCCCTAAAAGCCCATTCCTGTAAGGATTTCCTCAAATCTCTTACTAGCGGGGTCGTTTTCCAAGGTTCCAAAGCTGAATTCGAAAGGATGTCCACCAAATATTAGTTATCCACTTCAAAAAATGCGATATTGAACTAGCCATCCACCTTTCCTCCACTGGCATTAGAAACTTCCCCTGAAAGAGAGAAATCCAGATGAAGGCCCCTTGATGTTTTTTTTTTCCTTCATTTTCATCAATCGCTTTAATAGTAATCTGTTGACGATGATTGCAGACCACCTCCGGTTGAAAGCCATTATCCACGTACATCCAGATTTTTCCCCTAGCCATCTCATTATCCGTGGACCAGTCCAAACGGACTATATCAAGCAGTTCCTCCGCTCTTTCATCCTGTATTAGAGGTTCAAGAAGACAAACCACAGAAGGTTTGTGGCGGCGACACATATGACCCAAAAAGTTGCGAGTCTGGTTGTTCGCAGCTCCCCTAATGTTCCAAATAAGAAAGCTCAGGTTCATAAGTATAAAAAGGAACCCCAGAAAAATGTCGGGTTTCCACCAGATCATTGGCTCCCTCGTCTCCCTCCTTCCGCCCTAACGATCTGTTCGTAATCATCACCTCCATCATACCCTCCTTGAGGTCCTGAGAATGATCGTCTCCTGGAAACTCGAGATGATGATCTGAATCTCCTATCTGCCCCTCTATAAGAGTAATCCCTGGATCTTCCTCTCCAAGCAGCAGGGGATTGTCTGGAATCAATGAAAGTAAAGAATTCCTCCAGACTACAATGTGGTAAAATGGTTCTGTCACCCTCCTCATTGTACACCATCCTGTCTCTAGAGTTTCTTGTGGATCTAGGAGCCTGTTGGCTAGTCTCAGTCCTCACCGAGTTGTCATGTTGTCGTGGAGAAGAGATCGACGCAGATACAACAACCATCTGCCTATTATCCGAAGGTGAGTCATATCCCAAAGCTTCCATCGGGACCCCAACCTCCCTACCTTCCTCTGTAATGGTGAAAGCATCCTGTTCAATCAGTCCTCTCGCCATCATGTCCAGCCTCACTGCCGTGCGCCTATGTTCGTAGGTAAGGGAAATGAACTGAGGTACATCCTCATAGAATGCCTCTACCAGAACCAAAACTCCAGACACATCGTCTTCATGTTTCCTCCAATTAGAAATACGGATCAACTTACCAAAGGGTGCAATCATCTTCTGAATGTTGGACTTGTCACGACAGATAATGGGAATTTCCTTCATCCAGAACCAAAAAGCTTCCCTATGTTGCGCCTCTTGTCCCTCTTCCATGGATTTCAGCGAAAGGTGAAAACCTCTAACATTTTCAACGCCTTCCTCAATGGCCCGGTGAGCATCAGGGATTCTAGGAAAGAAAACCACCGCCTTCTTCGAAGAGAACTTGTACAGATCCACCATGTTAGGCCATCTTCTCTTGAGACCAGGTGCTATCTCTTCCCAAGTCACCCCCGTCGGCCAAGAGATCTCTATCGCCTGTCCGAGTGAAGCCGATCTTTGCTCACGATAATCATCATCCGGTCCGAGATCCACAGAGACACGTTTGGGAACATGTTGTGGTTCTCCCCTCGCCGGAATCCCCCTCGGAAGAGGAGGGAAATCATCATTAGAAAGGATGTTAGGGGGATGTAAAGGAACATTTCTGCATCTCCTTGCCGTATGACCCGGTCTTCTGCAAAAATAACACACCTTTAGGCTATGGCACTGTGCTTGCCAATGTCCCCTCCTCATGCACCGAAAGCAAGTATCACGTGGGATATTGAAGATGGGTCGACGGATCTCCTCGTTCCTTCTACCCGTCGGCGGAGGGTGTGGCGGACCTTCAACTTGGGGCTGGTTCTGTATCTCCTCCATAGGTGCAACGAACATGCGATTGTTAGACTCCCCTGTCTTGTTGTTGGCCGTAGTTGGTATGTAGCTGGGTGGCGGCGGTGCTACGTGGTTGCTGTCTGCGCTTTGATCTGCATTCATCAGAGGTATCTGAGTCATGATCGGCGACGTCGGCATTGTAACCCAGTTATCTTCTTGGTGATGCGACTCCTTGGTGTTCACGCCTTGTGGCTGCTCGATCACTGTTCGAGGCGTAAGATTCACTGGCGTCGTGTGAACTATGTTCACCTGCGTAGGGGGCGGAGAGTTCTCCATCATATCTGGAGTCGGCGTCGGTGTGCTGATCAGGGGTTGTTCATCCTCGGTCGTTGTCAAAGGCGTTGGTGATTGTAAAAGGTTCCTGATGTCTGGGATCACTGTATCTGGTGGCGTGGATGTGGAGGCAAAGTTGTCTCGTCGCTCAACGACAGACCTTTGCGCACATTGACCAAGTACGCTTTGTCGTGTAATCCTTCGAAGAAGAGGTGAAGGCAACATCGATACGTAAGATGTCTCTCCGAACAAAGGATCGGGGTTCAGGTAGCTTATAGAGGGGATGGTCACTCGTTGATCAAAACCCTAGTCGACATCTTTTGTGACCAACGATCATCCAGCGCTCAACCAGGAGGGCTAGGGGCGCCGACGATGACAGAAGGGATCGGGAAAGGATGATATGGGTGGACTCCGGTGGGCGGGGTGCCCAACCAGAGGGGGTGTGGGCGGCGGCTGCCACCGGCGGCAGATCTGATCGCCCTAGGGATTTGCTTCTTAACCTTTGTTATGGTATCTTGGATCTCTCCCCTGATTTACGAGGGCGCCACCGCCTAACATGGCTCTGGCGAGCAACTGATGGCGCGATAGCGCTCCCCGCTAGTCCACCAGGATGCCGGTCGCTTCGTCCACCATGTAGAGACCTTAGTGGCTGCTCTATTGTGTTAAGATCCTGTTAGCATACATGTTCATAGACTTGTAAAATTTTCTTCAAATTATGTAAATGTAAGTTGCAAAAATTTAATTCATGTTGTAATATAAATATGTTGAATGTTGAGAATGTTATGGTTGTATGTTCATGTATGCGCATATTGCTTCCGCAACGCACTCTGATAGGATTGGAGGATGTTTTCGGATTATGACATCTCATTCCCAATAGGGTTTGGAGAAATCAAAATCCAGGGATGTCACAGTTGGTATCTGAGCATGAACAATAGCTACACCTAACAATTGCTCACCATGATACATAAAACTAAACTTCACCTTTCACTTAAAACCCTAGAAACTTAGTAAGTTGTTCTATAGTAATAAGGTTTGACCTAGCCTCTAGGTTAGAACCTAGATGTTCGAGAACTAGGTTTAGAAAAGTGTATGAGACCCTTTCCATATAGAGCTCATATGTATGGGGTAGCTACACTAGTCTACATCTCATTCTCACCATTTCACTAGGTGACATGACACTAGACTATCTATTGTGTGTGGGACACTCGATTTTGCTGATTTGGCTTTGTTTTCCAATCGGCTCGAGCCTCGACACTTTTCTCTGACGTCTTCTTTCTCAAAGAAAAATTATATAATATTTTATTATATATATGTAAATATGAAACTGTGTCCCTCACACTGTAGAGTAGTTAGTGTTCATGCAACCTAAGTGAAAGGGAGTGACATCAGTCTAGAAGAGAGAGTAGTCTAGATTAGATGTCTAGAGCCTTTTCAAGATATGTGATACATAGAGTAGATGATAGAATGATAGTTGAAAAAAGCATGTGAAAACTTATCTAAGTTTGATCTCTGATGGTATAAGTTTCCTTATAAAGGGTTAAGTTGTATATTTGTTGAATCCAATTTTGTAGAATTTATGTAAAATCTTGATGATGAAAGTACATTCCATTTTCTTATTTAAGATGAGCTAAGTTAAGATACAATTGAATATGCATGTGCCTCAAGCTCTTTTACAAAGGAGGACCTCCAGTGTTTGGACAAGATATGTGGTGAACTCCAGAGAAAGTGAGACCCACAAGGGGAAGGTCATAGGACCTAGCCTCCAATATATGTGAAATATGAAATATGTTTAAAATGTTGGGTCCTACACTAGATTACTCTTGAGTAGATGAGTTGAGTCCTTTTGCATGATTCAATCCTATATGTGAGAGTTGGGTAAAATATAATATGATGGGTGGAATACTCATAATGAGAAAACAATCCTTTTGATTGAGTTAGGTCCTAGCTTGAGTGACTTGAGTCGATGATGCTCATCATTAACTGCAAGTGAAGTGATATATGACATGCAAGTTCTTGGAGTAAAATGCATTGTGCATAAGATACTCACACATGTAGTCCCTTCTTCTTCTTCTTCTTCTTCTTCTTCTTCTCTTTCTTAATATATGATGCTAGAAACCTCACTTGAGCTATTATGATGATTATGTATGAAAAGTCACTTGTATAAGCTTGACCTATTCTATAATTCCCTCCCTATATCATACATGTGATATCCAAATTTGAAAACATGATAAGATTGATTTAGTATATTCTCTTTCTTTTCACATCATACATGAAATATATTGGTTTTAAATCATGAGTTTGAAATAAAGATATGTTTTCATCATATATGAGATGATCACAAAATATAGTTATTAATCTCAAATGTCTGATTGTAAGCTTCTAGTTTAATGATCACTCTCACACAATAGGGTGGAACCCTAATATGCAAATACGGTGATCTATCCCTCTTACGATGAAAGCATGGTACTATGTATATAATGAACCATACTAATGATGTAATAAGTGTGATAATCTTGATTATTGATGGTATGAAGTGTTGATATCACCTTACATAGATGAGTAGAGTGAAAAAAAAATGAAACTCTAGTAATACCCTCTCAACTTTACATGTAAGAACAAACCCTAATTTTAAGGGAAATGATATATGTAAAACCTAAAATACTAGAATGCCATGATATGACTAAGACATTAAATAATGAGTCAACCTGTAAAAAATAAGAGGGGTGGGTGCACCCAGATGCTCTAAACCCTAAGATGATAACTTAGGGTACATGTAGAACAATGACAATATTGGCACGTGGAAGTGGTGACTAGTATGAAGTTGAACTTAGTTAAATCAGTTTAGTATGTCATTAGTTGAATTTTGAGGACGAAATTCCTTATAAGGTGGGGTGAATGTGATGACCCCAATTTTAGGGTTTTAATATCCAATGTAGTACTTAGAGTTCTTGAATAATCATATTTGGATAAACACAAGTTAAGGTGACTCTTATCTGAACATGGTTCGATTTGAACCACAAGTATGACTACAACTCTTTTAAGGATCGATAATGCAAATACACAACCAATTGCATACATGGACATGGTTAATACAAGTATTTAGTTAATCTTGTATACTTATGAAGTTAAGCATCTAATTGAAGTATACATCAATTCATATAATTTTTTGGTGGCCATGGAAGTCTGATAATAAAGTAAGTTAAATTGGTGTTGATGATGTTATAGGTTGTTTGATGCATACTTGACTTCAATGTCTTAATATGTGTACCAATTTTGAGTATCTTAATTGAAGGGTAAACAAATATTTGTTTTGGTCTCATAAGATTATTGGTTAATGACAAACAAAGGGAATCTATGTTTCAAATTTCAATTGAATTGAGGTCATAGCTAGATAGATATTCAAACTCCAAATTAAGGCTTTATATAATTTAGGCTCCAATATTCATTTTTGGCCCATTATGAACCAGCCTTCCTAATTCCTTTTCTTAGGAACGTCTTATTCGTTACTACCTTGGCACCTGTCGCTGAGTGTGGATCAGTAAATAGCGGATGGTTTGATTCTTGATAGTCATTTGATGAACATCAGAGGATATTAGTATAAGCCTCTACCTCCACATTACTTAGGGCCAAAGACAAAGGCTTTCCCTTATCTACTAGTCTGTTGCTCATACGTTATAGAGAAGAAGTAACCATTTGATCCACCATCCTTGGATCTGAACAAGGGTTGTTGGATTGAATTGTTTTGAGGGAAGCAATAAAAAACCATTCCACTGCATATCCATTAATCTTAATGGCAGCCACCAGATTGGGGGAGACCTCACAGAGGTCAAATCGGAGTCAACTGTGATGTGGGGAGGTTCCTACATCTAAATACTTTCCTTCTGTGAGCCTAAGGTGGATGGAGAGCACCATGATCCCACCGAATCAGTAGGCGAGCAAAACTCTATTTTGCAGAGAAAACAGAGCACCACACATCCTGGCGGGGAAGCTAGCCACAGAGTGGGTTTGGGTTCCTCAACTGTGTTTGGGTAACCAAAGTGCCAATGGGGCCCCTAGAGCTTCAGTAAAGCTGAACTGCCCACCCGTCTTCGAGTCGAGTGCTGGAAGATGTGAGGTTCCTCTTCGAACCTAGGCTACGGCGGCACTGCAGATGCTAGTATGAATGAGATCCGATGGCCATAGCCTCAGAGCCTCAGTGTGCTACCTATTGCTAACGGACCACGCTGGAGATACTATTCGAGGTGGCTAGGAATCAAGCTCTAACTCCTCGTCAGGGTTCCAGGATGTGGCGGCGCCCTTAGAAGGTCTCACAACCAAAGTTCCCAAAGCAGAGGCACACCTAGACGTTGGCTGGAAATCGCGATGAAGGAGAAGACAACCCAACAGGTGGACCATCTGGTTCACTGGGCCCAAATGCCAATCCAACATGTTCAATAAAATCCAACTAGGTAAATACCTTCAAATATATTAGATAATACACAGAACTTGCATAATCCACCAAAAATATCCATGTTGGCCAAAATATTCCTGAAAAATACCCACAGGCTCATAAAAGTACCCTCTTTATTTCAAAGCCCCTATATCAGACTTTTGAGACACTAATATTGATGATATTTAATTTATATGAGAATGCTTCATTTAAATGGTATAATTAGAAAATGGTTGAGGTTAAATCTGAGAAAAATAAGTTTGAACCCTAATATCATCTGGAAATTAAATGTGGACTCTGATCTCAATATTGTTGAGAAATGTTAGGTCTTTTCTCATCTTTACCTAATTACATGTTTAATCCTCATATTAATTCTAGAAAATAGTTCAAGAATCAGAAAAATATGCGTTTTGACCAGACCTCTAAAATGACCGCATGAGCAGTAGAAAAATATCAGATACCATCCTAAGATTAGATGGAACCTAGATTTGGCCAAACCCTAATTTTGGACCTAAATACCATTAATAATGATGAATCTTGTATTAATGGTGCTCAATTATATTTAATCATGTCATGGACAAAGTTCTAGATGATCCAAGATGATTAGAATTCTCTGAACTCAGGCACGTGGTATTTATCTAAGTATATGACTAGTTTTCTTATGTGCAATAGCTATGATGTATTGCTTGTCTTTATTTGAGAATATTGCTTGGATGTACTATGATGGTAGTATCTTCACCATGTCAATAAGAACAACAAAGAGTATAGATGGTTTGTAGCTAATAAGTGGATATAAGCTCTCTCTCTCTCTTCCTCTAAATATAAGGTCGGCACTCGGTCCCCATAGCCCAAGGGGCGGGGAAAAATGAAGTGGGACATCTCTCTCTCCCCTCTAAATATAAGGTCGGCACTCGGTCCCCATAGCCCAAGGGGTGGGGAAAAATGAAGTGTGACACCACTTAGTAGTACAAACACATCAAATGACATCTAAAAATATGTGTTTACCTGATTATCACTTTAAACAATGTTTTCTTTTACTCTTTCTTTCTCAATTTATTTCAATTATGCAAGCATATTAGTATGTATCTTTCTACCCACGTGCACAACACCTTGTGTGTTGATTTGTTGTTTCACGTATGTTTTAGGTTCAAAGATAGCTTGGGATAACAGATGGGAAGTGAGCAGTTGTCCAGGTTGTACCTATTGTGTTAAGATCCTATTAGCATACATGTTCATAGACTTGTAAAATTTTCTTCAAATTATGTAAATGTAAGTTGCAAAAATTTAATTCATGTTGTAATATAAATATGTTGAATGTTGAGAATGTTATGGTTGTATGTTCATGTATGCGCATATTGCTTCCGTAACACACTCTGATAGGATTGGAGGATGTTTTCGGATTCTGACATCTCATTCCCAATAGGGTTTGGAGAAATCAAAATCCGGGGACGTCACAAGATCATAATGTTCTTGGCATTCAAAACATATGGTGTTTGGCAAGTACACAATATCAATTCTCTAATTCTATCAGGCATCTTGATGAGGTAGATAGGTAGCAGATAACAATCACACAGAAGGTGAAGGGGAAGCTAGCCTCCTTTCTTGTTCTCCCATGATGACTTTCTATACTATTGTCTTTTAAAGGAACACCAAAGCGAGAGGATGGGAGGGCAGCCTCCATCCTTTGACCTGATGCCTCTGTTTGTACATAGGCATATCACCGAACACCTAGGGGGTGCTCCATCTCACAGCTACAGGGACTAGAAAGGGAGCACCGTAGCTCCTCCAACAGCACATGTGATGCCTCCGATCCCAATGTCCTTGAGGAACTGCTGTCTATGGCATGGAACCTTCAGTACATGACTTACTTCAGCAAGTCAGCTCCAGAACCAACCACCTACTCCTGTGTACACAAGGGCAAGTCATCGAACACCCTCTGGGTGTCCCAGCAAGACCAAACTAGAACCACCTATTGGGTCAGAGAAGATCTACCCCATCAGAACGACATCGAGGCAGAGAGAGCTCCCGGGAGGTGGACTGAATTCCAGAGGGGTTTTGTCTACCTCGCCTTCACCTGTGACAGGGGGTGAATCCACCACTGCACAACACCTGGAGGAGAAGGAGTCGATAGAGTAGACGAGCTCTAGCCCAAACCTGTTAGTGTCGTGCCTTTCTACAACATGGTCTCCAAGATGCCTTGGCATGCAATTTGGCGGGGGGACGCCACCAGCTGGACGAAAATGATGCAAGCCACGTCGACTAACTGGGAAACCACCCACCGCCAAGGTCGTAGAAGCAGATCTAGGGCCATTTTTGGAATGCCACTGGAGCCCTGGGTAACCCAGAGCACATCTCGGAGGAAGGAAGAGCAGATTCATAGATGGAAGAGCAAGGATCCCTTTCATCATCCGCATCGATGGAGCAGCGTCACACGAGTACAAGATATGTGGGACCAACTCTTCTCCATCCAACTCACTGAATGGACGGAGTCGAACAAATTCGATTTTCTAAACCTCTATCGGATCTTGGCTCTGTGAGGATGCCGCCTCGATACTCTGCCTTCGCCTGCAGAGGGAGCACATTGTCGAGTGGGAGCAGCTAAGTTTAGTAGCGTGATGGAGTAGCAACGGACTGGATCTGGAGAAGAGCAGCTTCTCTCCGTATGCCACACTTGAGCGGATAGGAGTCGACTGAGTCGAGGTAGCCGAACCTAGCCCAGATCAGAAACACCGCACACACAAACAGATCGCCCTTTCACCCCAAACAACCGAGACGACTCCAGCATGATGGCTTGCTCCTTCCTCTAGAGATTCACTCCAACTCGCTACAGACCGCAGATGCCTACCTGGAGAAGCCTTGCCAAAGACAATGAGTGCCAGGGGGAGGAAGATGCTGAAACAACACTCCCTCCCCCCAGCAGTAGCCGCCAGGGATTCTAGAGAGAGGGCAGAGAGGAAACCCTAGAGAGAGAGTCACAACATTACCCTATGCTATATCAATCTCTATGATTAAAGGAAAATTTGTGGTCCATTTTTGAATCCACCAAGGCCAGGTAAAGTGGGTAACCTCAGTCACCATAGAGAGTCAAATAGGAGGTGATTATGTCAAAACCCCATATGTACTCAATCCTTACAAACCCCATTTTCACTTTGATAGATTTTTAGACATTACTCTATTCATATAAGATTCAATTTTAGGTTAAACTACTACATAGAGCATGTGTGTTTGGCTCTGATACTAACTATCTTGAAGTGAGTTATTTATTAAATTATAATCCTACTTCCTTAGTAGGAAGTGTTAAAGTGAATCAATGTACCCTATGCTAATAGCCTACACCAACACCCATACTTAATAATAAAACAAAACTTTGCTCTCACTAATAGAATGAACCTTGAAGGCTTACAAACTTATCCCTGAAGGTAACATACAAGAAAGGTACATGGAAACTAAATTTACAACCTACAACTAAACAATAACATCCCTTTTACTAAGACAAACCTCATGAATTTGGTTTGGTGCGAGTCGTTCATCATATCATCAAGAAGAAATAATAAGTGTAAAAAAGATCTTGAAAATCCTCACTATACTCATGTTGTAACCTAAAATCATAAAGACAACACATGTAATCATGGAAAATAAAATAGTATGCTGGTAGTAAACCAACATAGTTAGTTGTACTAAAATGTAATGTATGCATGCATGGGACTTAGACAGAGAGTAGACAAATTATTATAAAAAATGCCATAAAAGACCTTTACATTTTAATTTGACTTCTTCCATTATGACTTGGTTGTATGAAGAGATAGTCACTTCAAATCATGAAGTGTAATCTAGGTGTCAAAATATATAGCTACATAAAATCCTACCTTAGTGCTCAATACATATCTAATCCAATACAAGAAGAAAAAATGTTTGTCCAAAAATATAGCCACTTTAAATCATGAAGTGCTATCTAAGTATCTGAAAGTATAACCACTTTGATCATGACATGTGACATCATAATGATAATAGAAAGATGTTAATTGTTATGTTTGAGGATCATCAATGTATACATAATATTAAAATGAAAAAATAATTTAATAGATGAACTAAATGTACTTAGCCAAAAGTGTAAATAGGAGAGAATACATATCAAACATATAATTCAATACCTCTACTTAGGAAAGTAGGAGTAGGCATAACTCATTAATTCATGAGTTGGGTAGATATATCTGGGTCTTGGATTCAAAGATTCAAGTAGGTCCTCATCAAATAAGATATAGATTTCATGGGACAAACATGGGATTTTTAACAACTGAATGACAATGACAAGAGTTCAAGTTTGAAGTTCTCATACTGATCCTAAGTGGGGTTCCACGTCCATGATCGACTATATCAAGATTTTTAGTATTTTAAGATGAATATCATGTCCAACATCATTGTACATTATTTTAATTGTATGCTATGTATGATTTATGGATTATGCTTACAATTTCAAGTTCAATTCTCAAACCATGTTCATCATATAAATTTTTGATGTTTGCTATATCCTATGTCGTATGATTATCATTCTTATTAAAATTAGAGATTATGATTAATTATCAATGATTAATGAATTTAAAGTTCATGTTTCAAGAGGTAGAAATCCCATCATGTTAAGATTCAAGTTCATGATTTAATTCATGTTCATGGAAATTTTAATATTAAGATAATTGGAATTGAATTAGTTTTTATATGCTTCTCAAATAATGGACATCAAGGGATCGTTATGGGAATTCATGCCAATTAGGGGCTTTTATAGTCAAATCATGGGCATTCGTGCCAATTATGGGATTTTATTGCCAAATCATGGGCATTTGTGCCAATTATGGTATTTCTTAGCATTATAGGCTTTCCTAGAAATCATGTGCTATTAAGTGGGTGTCATAAATAGATGCATATATTTACTACTCAATTCTTCATGTTATAGGAATTTTGAAATCAGGGCTTCTTAAGTCAAATACATGTCAAGATTTTCTCTCAAGTAAAGTATATATGTTTATTTTCAGTTCTAATAAAATGTGTAGTGCCTCTTACTAATGTGTGTCTTTTGTTTTGCATGGCTGTGGGATGAGATGTACCTAGATCAATGAGAAAAGGAATCTAAAGTGAGTGCTTCAAAGTAGAAGTTTCCAAGACTTAGCTTGGTGGAGTGCCATCTACACCTTAGAAGATCATATATCAAGTTTCCAAATAAGATTTATGCCCAAGATTTGTTCAACCTTTCATGTATTAGTTTTTAGTTCAAGGATGAGATAATTTATGTTATTAGTTTTCCCTTTCAAAGAATAATGTATATATCTATGTTTTCCATTTATTGTATGGTGTTTCATTTATCTTTTTTTGGTCGATCAAAACTCCTGTTGCTTTTTTTCATTTTTGTTTTTGAAAGTACAAAACTTGTTAGCTCTCAAATAAGAGACAACTAAAGGAGGGAAATGTATCTATACATCATCAGGGATAGAAAAGGGAATAAAAGAAGTGAAACCAGAAGGACCCCAACTCATACATACAAGGAACTATATGAGCATCATTCTCATCAAAAGATAAGGAACATCAAAACATCTCAGGGTCAACCACGATCAAGATCATCCACTCTAAAGGAAAGGCCAGAGCAAACACAGAAAAACTTGAATCTTGAGCGAGTTCTGAACTCGACCACTCAAGAAACAAAGAAGCTAAGCATCCTGTAAACACCCAAACTGAAGCTTGGAAGAGTTCTGCCACTCCTCAAAGGATAAACTCAAGCATCCAAGGCCAAAAAGGATAAACACTGTCATAAAGATTTGAACATAGAAACAAAAGGCATAGCGGGCTAAGGAAGATAGATCCACAACAAACTTGAGCGAGATCTGCCACTCCATCCAGGATAATCACAACCACTCAAGATACAGAGAAACAAGCAACCTTGGGAGAGTTCTGCCACTCCTCAATGGATAAACTCATCCACCCAAGATCAAACGAGAAGCAACACACACACCAGAAAAAACCTCAGAAAGACTAAGAAGAGATCACTTCGTATGCACTGTCAATAAAAATGACCACCACTTCTCGAAGAGAGGGAAGAAACAAAAACCATCACTACTACAGAAATAACATTCAGTGTCACTTTTCGGGGCGTCGGTTATTAAGGAAAACCGACGCCTTATATGTTAGGCGTCGGTTGTTTAAGCAAACCGACGTCTATATTCGAAGACCAGCCAGACACGGGTACTGCTTTGTATTCAGCGTCGGTTGTTTATAACAAACCGACGCTGAAAGTCGGCCGCGAAATCCAAATTTTGATCAAAAAAATAGTGTCATTTTCAGCGTCGGTTATGTAGGTATAAACCGACGCCTATGTGCGATGAAAATTTGCGCGAAAAGTGTCACTTTCAGCGTCGGTTATCCTTTTATAACCGACGCTAAAGGTGGTTCCCGCCAAACAATTTCAAGAAAATATCATCCAATTGGACGTCGGTTGTTTAAAACAACCGACGCTAAAGATGTTTAGGCGTCAGTTGTTTTAAACAACTGACGCTATTTGGGAACTTATAACCCGCGATCGCCCGACTCTTCCCCTTTCTTCTGTTTCATTGCGAGCAATTACCTTCTCTACTACCGGCGATTTCTCTCCGGCGATTTCTTCTCCAACGCCATTTCTCCGGCTATTTCTTCTCCGGCGCCCCCTTCTCCGGCGCCCCCTTCTCCGCCACCACTCCTCCTTCTCCGTGCCCCCTTCTCCGCCGCCCTTGCTGCCCGCACCTGCTGCTCCAAGCGCCTGAGAACCGGCGTCGCCGCCACGCCTGAGATTAGGCACCGCCTGGTGCTTTTCCACCGTCATCGCGCCGCCGCAACCACCGCCAGAGCCACCGGAGCTGCTAGCTGCTCCTCCACCGCCGTCGCTGCTAGCTACTTCTCCAGCCAGAGCCACTGGAGCCTCTGCCTTCTTCCCTCTGACAAGGTTGGTCTTCCCGCTGCTAGCTGCTCTGCTTTTTTATGCATCGATCAAATTGTTGAGATAAAAATGCATGTAATGTATTTGATTAGAGTTAATCTAATCTAGATGTTCATAATAATGGTATGTTAAATATGATGATTAGGGATAAATATAATGTCTAGTACACAAATATTAGATGATATTCAAGAAAACCCTAGTTTGATGAGCATGTTGTTAATCATGTTAATTATGATTCTTCTATATATTCTGATGTCATTTTATAATTATGTGATCCCAACATATTAAATTGAATTAGAATGATTTCATGAATTATAGGGTTTTAAAGTTGATAAACATGTACATGTGGAAATAGGGTTATTAAACTAATGGTTATAACATAGTATGATCTTAATCTGATCTGGATGTTCATAATAATGTAGTATGTTAAATATGATGATTAGGGATACATATAATGTCTAGTAAAGATTCCTAGACCTTTTGTTTGAAACTATTGATTTCTTGATTTATTATTTAATAATGCTTTGTTGATTAGGATTAACCATGTTTCCTGTACTTTATAAACATTTATTATATATAAGAATGACAACACATGTATTTGTTGGCCTAGAAACCCGTCCAAGATTTACTCATTAGGAGTAAGTCTTGGATAGTCCCTGGTTTGGGACTATTCTTGAACACCTAATCTCACTTAGGATGTAAGTGTATAATGTGTATTGGGTTTTCGAGAAAATTTCAGTAGCATTTCCCCGTTTGTTCTCTAAGTACATATGTACTTAGAGAACAGCGGGGAAATGCTGCCGAAATTTTCTTGAAAACCAAATACACATTATACACTTACTAGTGAGATTAGGTGTTCAAGGATGGGATAGGTGGTACACATTTATTATATATAAGAATGAAATCAAATGTGTTTGTTGGCCTAGAAACCCGTCCAAGATTGACTCATTAGGAGTAAATCTTGGATAGTCCCCAGTTTGGGACTGTTCTTGAACACCTAATCTCACTTAGGATGTAAGTGTATAATGTGTATTGGGTTTTTGAGAAAATTTCGGCAGCATTTCCCCGTTTGTTCTCTAAGTACATATGTACTTAGAGAACAGCGGGGAAATGCTGCCGAAATTTTCTTGAAAACCAAATACACATTATACACTTACTAGTGAGATTAGGTGTTCAAGGATGGGATAGGTGGTACACATTTATTATATATAAGAATGACATCAAATGTGTTTGTTGGCCTAGAAACCCGTCCAAGATTGACTCATTAGGAGTAAATCTTGGATAGTCCCCGGTTTGGGACTGATCTTGAACACCTAATCTCACTTAGGATGTAAGTGTATAATGTGTATTGGGTTTTCGAGAAAATTTTGGTAGCATTTCCCCATTTGTTCTCTAAGTACATATGTACTTAGAGAACAGCGGGGAAATGCTGCCGAAATTTTCTTGAAAACCCAATACACATTATACACTTACTAGTGAGATTAGGTGTTCAAGGATGGGATAGGTGGTACACATTTATTATATATAAGAATGACATAAAATGTGTTTGTTGGCCTAGAAACCCGTCCAAGATTGACTCATTAGGAGTAAATCTTGGATAGTCCCCAGTTTGGGACTGTTCTTGAACACCTAATCTCACTTAGGATGTAAGTGTATAATGTGTATTGGGTTTTCGATAAAATTTCGGTAGCATTTCCCCGTTTGTTCTCTAAGTACATATGTACTTAGAGAACAGCGGGGAAATGCTGCCGAAATTTTCTTGAAAACCAAATACACATTATACACTTACTAGTGAGATTAGGTGTTCAAGGATGGGATAGGTGGTACACATTTATTAGATATAAGAATGACATCAAATGTGTTTGTTGGCCTAGAAACCCGTCCAAGATTGACTCATTAGGAGTAAATCTTGGATAGTCCCCGGTTTGGGACTGTTCTTGAACTCCTAATCTCACTTAGGATGTAAGTGTATAATGTGTATTGGGTTTTCGAGAAAATTTTGGTAGCATTTCCCCGTTTGTTCTCTAAGTACATATGTACTTAGAGAACAGCGGGGAAATGCTGCCGAAATTTTCTTGAAAACCCAATACACATTATACACTTACTAGTGAGATTAGGTGTTCAAGGATGGGATAGGTGGTACACATTTATTATATATAAGAATGATATCACATTATACACTGAGGTTGTAAGTGTATACCCTAATCTTTTCCTAATATATACTTGTTTCCTAATATATACTTGTTTTCTCTGATCATAGAATGGATAGATCATGGATGTCCATTCGTAATCGTTGCACCCCAGAGTTTATATCTGGTCTTGATCAGTTTATTAGATTTGCCGAGGAACATAGGAAAAAACCTACAGATAGGTTCTATTGTCCATGTAGGCATTACGGTAACAACTTGAAAGTCAACACTGGTGAGGAAATCAAAAGTCATGTCATGTGCAACGGGATTGTACAAGGCTATACAGAATGGCATTGGCATGGAGAGATTTCAAAATTGAAACCAGTAGATGTCGATAGCAGTGCTTGGGTGGAAGAAGAAATAGCCTCCGATGACGTAAATGTGAACGAACCAGTTCCAGCAGACATCGTTGATGCGATGCTGGATAGTTGTAGGGTAGAGCACACCGATCCACCTCCTATCTTTACAAACATTGTGCATGATGCTGAGATACCGTTATACACAGGTTGTGCTAAGTTTACGAAGCTTAGCGCTGTGTTGAGATTGTATAAGTTGAAATCTAACAATAGATGGAGCGACAAAAGCTTCACTTCATTGTTGACTTTGTTGAAAGAAATGCTTCCTGAAGGAAACGAGCTTCCAATCTCAACATACCAGGTAAAGAAAATGTTGTGCCCAATGGGAATGGAGGCCAAGAAGATACATGCATGCCCAAATGATTGTGTATTATTTCAAAAGGACTATGTAGATTTGAAAGATTGTCCAAAATGTGGTGCGTCACGGTATAAATTGATGACTTCGGGGGAGTCCAAAACTGGTTCTACTGCCAAGGTGTTGTGGTATCTACCTATAATATCACGGTTTCAACGCTTGTTTGCAAATCCGAAAGATGCGAAGAATTTGAGGTGGCATGCAGATGTTAAGAAAAATAATGATGGGATCCTACGACATGCGTCTGATTCCCCACAGTGGAAGAAGATTGATCTATTGTACCCCAAATTTGGTGAAGAAGATAGGATTCTAAGACTTGGGCTTTGTACAGATGGGATGAATCCGTACGGGACATTGAGCAGCCAACATAGCACTTGGCCAGTCATGCTTATTATATACAATCTTCCTCCCTGGATGTGTATGAAGAATAAGTACGTTATGTTGTCATTGTTGATATCGGGCCCTAAACAACCCGGAGATGATATCGATGTTTATCTTGAACCTTTGATTGATGACTTAAAGAAACTTTGGGCTGAAGGTGTGATGACCTATGATGCTTCAGTAAGAGAGACATTTTGTTTGCACGCTATGTTGTTTTGCACTATTAATGACTTTCCAGCATATGGGAATTTGTCTGGATATAGTGTCAAAGGAGCTAAAGCGTGTCCTATATGTGAAGAAAACACTGATTCAATAAGACTAAAACATGGCGGCAAGACTGTATATCTTGGTCATCGAAGGTTTCTTTCAAAATTCCATCCGTATCGTAGGAAGCGCAAAGCATTCAATGGATGGAATGATGAACGGAGTGCACCTAAACCTATACCAGGGGATGTTGTTTATGAAAGAGTAAAAGACATTGTCAATGAATTTGGTAAGAAATCACAATGTAGTATGGCCACACGGAGTGACAATTCTTCATTCAAGAAGAAGTCAATATTTTGGGATCTTCCTTATTGGAGTTCTTTGACAGTCAGGCATTGTATCGATGTAATGCACGTTGAGAAAAATGTCTGTGATAGCATCATTGGTACTCTGTTAAATATACCAGGTAAGACTAAAGATGGGATAAAATCCAGACTGGACCTACGTGAAATGGGAATAAGGTCAGAATTAACAGAATTACGTGAAATGGGTAGTAAAAGAACATATTTACCTCCCGCTTGTTACACATTGTCTAGAAAGGAGAAAAAAACTTTTTGTGAATGCTTGGTAAATGTTAAGGTGCCACATGGTTACTCATCCAACATCCGTAGATTGGTATCAATGAAAGATCTGAAGTTGATAGGTCTTAAATCTCATGATTGTCACACTCTAATGCAACAAATATTACCCGTGGCAATTCGATCTATATTGCCGAAGCATGTAAGATTTGCAATTACCAGACTTTGTTTCTTTTTCAACAGTCTATGCAGTAAAGTTATTGACCCTGATACTCTCGATAATTTGCAAAGAGAAGTGGTTGTTACCCTATGTCATCTTGAGATGTATTTCCCTCCTTCGTTCTTTGATATCATGGTACATCTTGTTGTCCACTTGACTAGGGAAGTGAAAATGTTGGGACTAGTTTTCTTGCATTGGATGTATCCCTTTGAACGATACATGAGCATTTTTAAAGGTGATGTTCGAAACCGTTATCGGCCTGAAGGGAGTATTATTGAAGGTTATGTGGCGAGAGAGGTTATGGATTTTTGCAATGACTTTCTCAGTGGTAATGACACTCCTGATAATGACAAGAATTTTGAGGAGGGCAAAGGAATTTTGGGATCACGGGTGAAAGTAATCAGCCGTGAGCAGTTGGAACAAGCTCACTTGTATATTTTACACAATATGGACGAAGTGAGTGTTTATATCGAGGAACATACCAATTTCATAAAGAGACAACATCCTCGAGCAAGTTCAATGTAGCTTGCTAGAGAGCATAATAAGACTTTTACTAAGTGGTTTGAAGATAAAGTCTTACATCAACTATCTCAAACACCAAATGATATTACAGAAACTATCAAATGCCTTGCCTTTAAACCAAAACCGAATGTTATGTCTTACGAAGGGTTTGACATTAATGGATTCACATATTACACAAAGCGCCAAGATGATAAGAGTGTCGTCCAAAATAGTGGGGTCACTCTTCAAGCGTCGACTATGTACTTTGCAAGTGCAAAGGATAAGAGTCCACGTGAAGCTAAAATGTCATATTACGGTGTCATTGAGGACATTTGGGAGTTTGACTACATAGATTTCAAAATTCCGCTCTTTAAATGTAATTGGGTTGATAACACCAAAGGAGTTATAGTGGATGAATTGGGTTTCACTTTGGTGAACTTTGAAAAGATTGGCGAGAAGGGTGAACCATTCATATTGGCATCACAGGCGCAACAAATATTCTATATCGATGATCCTGCGAATGATAAATGGTCGGTTGTTCTTCATGGTAAAAGACAATTCATTGAAGATCCTATAGATGAAGAAGAGTACTATGATAAGTATGATGACTCCAGTCCATTCTCGGTTGGGTTGCCAACTCCACAAACTATTGAAGCTAATGATGACTTATATGTGCGCGGAGATCACAATGAAGGATTGTTAATTGATAAAAGATCACAATTTTAGAGACATGTATGTTTATACAAATGCTAAATGTTTGCCTTTTTCTAGTTAATACAAATGCTAAATGTTTGCCTTTTTAATGACATTTTCAGATGGCTGACCATGATGAGCATGAAGTCCATGATGAGCATGTTGTCCATGACGAGCATGGCGAGGATACCAATGTAAGTTCTAAAAACATATCCTATATTTCTATAAAATTCATTATCTTCTAGTTATGTCATATATCCTATATTTCTATATTGGGCTAATTTAGTGTGTTTATTTTTGTCAAATTTTAGGTTGATGATGTACCTGTACCCACTGAAGCACTGAAGCAACTTGATGCGCAGCACCAAACACTTAACAACAAAAGGGGCATCACTCTGTTGAAGAAGTTATTAGCGCTAAGTGGTAGTGGATCCAAATTGGTGGTGGAGTTTGATAATGGAGGAAATGCAATTGGAGTGAACCGCAATAATTTTGTAAACTATCTTGGGTGTACCACTCGGAGCCATTGTGGTGTTAAGTATGATAATTGGCATAAAGTTCCTCAAGGGAAAAAAGACTTGATATGGAAAGATTTATGCGTGAGTTATTATTATTTGCAATTCTATTTTGTAGATTACAAATTCTATTATTTGCAATTCTATTTTGGATACTAGTTAATAACATTTCTATTTTACAGAATCTATTTGCATTGGATGAGAAGTTGCATCGTAAAAGTGTGATGCAACGCACTGGAAAGATGCTTAGGAATTATAGGACAAATCTGAACAGAGAATACATAAAAGAGGGTGATAAGAAGAAGAAGTCAGCCCTTGAACAATGGAACTTCTTGGACAAAGAAGATTGGGACAATTTTGTTGCTTCAAGAAAATCTGAAGAATTCAAGGTATTAGGCGTCACTCCCAATTTAATTAATATACATTGTATTCACCTATTAAAGATTAACATTTAGTGCTACTAACCAAATCATTAATGTGCATACTAACTAGGCCCTCAGTGACGCACAAAAAGCAAGGCGTGCACTGAATGTGCATGACCACACTATGGGTCCAAAAGGCTATGCAAGCGTTTGCCAAAGACTACAGACGGAGTCTGTGGCTACTCAGCAGTTTGCTGCTACTCAGGAGTCTGCTCCTACTCAGGAGTCTGCCACACCCATGCCTCGCCATGATATCTGGATAGCTGGCAGGCAAAACAAGAAGGGTGAAATAAAGAAGCCTGTAACTGCTGAGGCGGCTGCAAAAATGGTAAAATACAACTCTTAGAGAAATCGTTTGAATATTGATTATTTGTGGTGTTAACTTACCAATTTCTGTTTATGGTGATTAGCGGGAGTTGCACGAGCAGAGGAAACAAGGCACGTTCATCCCTCAGGGCACAAGGGATGAATTGATAGTTGCTCTGGGTAACCCAGAGCATCCTGGACGTGTTAGAGGTGCCGGCGCTGGTTTTGGCATCAAAGCATTCTTTGGGCCATCCCAGCGCAAACCCAGAGCGGGACTTTCTCAAGAAGAGGTAACCTATTCTTTTTTTAGAATGTTACTACAAAAGGAAATTCATTAATAAGAAGCTAATGTTTCTTTTATCCATGTATAGGAGAATAAGAGAGTTGAGGATTTAGTTGCTAAGAAGGTCAACGATGTAGTTGCTGAGAAGGTCAAGGAAGAATTGCTGCGGTGGTAGGCTTCTCAGGCTTCCAATCAGCCTATGGCGACCCACTCTTCTCTTGATGCACAGACTGCGAGTAATCCTGGAGACCCATCGCCTAGCACGTCTGTTGTAAGTATTGTTTATGACATTGTAGCTAGTCTTTTCAAGATGATATGTTTTCAAGATTATATGTATATATGTATAACATTCTTTACGTAAATTTGTAGGCATTGAAGCCATGCCGCTTAAGAATGCAAGACTATGTTGTTGCAGAGGCGCAGGCTTACCAGTCCCTTCCTGGGGCAACGTTTCATGGGACTCCAATGCCGTAGGGCTACATTCGTGTGAGCCCGCTACATGTATTACCCGATTGGAGGGAAGTTGTGTTGCCATATGCCCACCCAGATATTGATACACTTGGTGAGGCAGAAGGCGGGGTCATATTGTGGCCCAAAGCAGATGTCGTCTACACGACTGAAATTGTAAGATAAATTTACATTGATTTAGACTGTTAATGTGTATATATGATGTCAACTGATCTGAAATTATATATACAGGTTAAAAAGAAGACACCAGGAGCACCTAGGCCTCTACCTCCACTTCCCGCATTACCAACTTGGGTTCCAACTGACCTAACATACCCGTTAGGTCCTGCTTGTAGGGGAATGGCATGTTGGCTACAGGCACATAATATACATTGCCCTATAATAGTTTCTTTAGATGCAGATTATGCAGGTCAATCATACGATAGCTCTTTATTTATACAAGATATTATTGAGTTGTTTATGTATGATTGGTTGAATACATCAATGATAGAGACATGGATAAGGTGAGATCTTGTTTATACATCCATATACCTTGTGTAAGATCCGGTGATCTGGTTTCTTATATATTAATGCATACGCCTATATGTTTTGCAGCTACTTAGTCGAAGATCATTGCAAACAATTTGCATTTGATAATGTGGGATTTTTGATTCCATCATTGATTAGTTTGGTAGCTAAAGACCCTGATAATGTTCAACAATACTGTATAGATGCTTTTACAATTTTTGGTCAGCAAAAGAAGACGATAATAAGTTTACTTTATTTATAATTTGGACTTAAGAAAATTCCATTTTTATTTTGCATTTTGAGTTATTAATTGTTAACTTCTTACCTGTAGCGGTAGACATTGGGAGTTACTAGTTATTGTCCCCGGGACATTCACTGTTTATTATCTAGATCCTGTGGGGAGTACATTGAACACTAAAATTGGACACGTAATGAGAATGCCATTATTCTGGTGAGAAATATTTCATTTTTATATCCGTTAACATCTTTTATTACATTACTATTTACTTATGCAATTTATTGTGTTATATTAACATGTAGGGGTTTAGATGCATTCAAAAAGGCTGGAGGAACGGTCCCAAGGAAAAAGAACCAGCCAATAAATTGGCAGAACGTACAAGTTCCCGACTCGAATATATATATTATTGATGTGAATTGTGCTTAGTTGTATTATTTTGTATGTTTCAATTTATAGTGTGCTACACAAGACAATGGCTGGGCATGCGCATACTATGTGATGCGATTTATGCAGATGATTATCAAACATGCCGCATTGGACATCGATAGCATACATGAGGTATTATATATAGTCTCATTAGTTAGTATGAAATATATCAATCTTATTTTTATATTATTACTTATATATATACATCATTCTCTTTGCAGGTGTTTAAAACTGACCACACTATAGGTAAACGCTTAAAAAATATACATGCTCCATATACGATGGAAGCATTAAATGAAGTAAGAGAAGAATGGGCAAAAGCCATACAAGCAGTGGCAACTGTAAGATATAATTGGGATGTTGATAGCGATAATGAATGATACTTTGTAAATGAATATTTATGAATGTTAATACATGTATTTGAATGTTTTTATATGTGTGAATGTGAGAATTGAATTGATGTCTGAATGTATGTACTTGTGTGAAATTTTCCTTGTGACTTTTGCAGGTTTGCGGCCTGTGTGTAGGCTGATATCAATGGATGTCGTAAACCTGCAGTTCAGAAAACTGAACTGCAGGTTCTCATCCTGCTGACCAGCCACAGCAGGCCTGCAAACTGATATGAAAAAAAAAAATAGAAATAGGCGTCGGTTATTTATAGAAAACCGTCAGCAAAGACATACATCATCGGTTATTTGATAAAAACTGACGCCTAATAGTACAAACAACCCGACCGTGCAGGATAGCACGGCCGTGGTGGAAAAGGCGTCGGTTATTCATATAAAACCGACGCCTATAGTACTAAACACGGCCGTGCAGGGAAGCACGGCCGTGTCGTCTTGAAGTATAGGCGTCGGTGTTTTAGTATATAACCGACGCCAAAAGTGTTCGCGCCACAGAAAATGGCGTCATGAGGGCACTTTATGCGTCGGTTATCTACTAAAAGACCGACGCTATTTTCCATATAGGCGTCGGTTGTTTAGTAAATAACCGACGCAGGAAGTGCCCTAGATGACGCCATTTTCTGTGGCGCGAACACTTTTGGCGTCGGTTATATACTAATCGACTGACGCCTTTAGAATAAATAGGCGTCGGTTAAAAAACTGACGCCGAAGTGTTTGACCTTTAGCGGCGCCCACATAGGCGTCGGTCGGAAACCGACGCCAAATGGGGTTAAACGGCCGACGCCAAAGGCCGTTTCTGTAGTAGTGCATCTTCTGACAACAACCCGTGAGAAATGAAAAGCTCCAACAGAAAACCCAACAGCAGATCACAGCAACCTTGGGAGAGTTCTGCCACTCCTCAATAGATAAACTCATCCACCCAAGATCAAAGGAGGAGCAACTCTGCCACAGAATAGCACAAAGTAGAAAATAAAACTTTATGTCATATGGCTCAGCCATCAGAAGAACAATCAAGCATCTTGCGAGAACTAGGAAAAGAGCCTCAAACAACCAAGCAACTTGTTGTAAAAAAAGAGGCTCTATAGAAACCAGAACGGCCAAAAGGGAACCACCAAAAGGAATAAGGCAGAATGAGCATCTTCAGACCACCCAGGAACAACAACTAGGAGATACTGGCCAGAAAGAGTAGCTCCAGATTACACAGGATCAGCAAACTTAGCAGGGTAAGATAGAGTAAATCCACAAAACAACCTGAGAAATATCAACAACCATAAGGAGACCACAAACAAGAAGGAGATGAAAGCCACCCAACAACAGTAAGCTCCTAGAACAACAGATGAGCAGCTTAACTAATGGCAGGGAAAAAACTTAGCAGGTCCTCATTAATAACTTTAGCAACAAGATCAGGAGGTCTAGTTTTATCTTCATGCACACGAATATTTCTTTCAACCCAATAGTGATAAAAGATAAGGCTGATCAGGCATCTCAGTTTAGGGTTCAACATACTTTCAACATCATTCCAGGACTTAGGCATAGAAGTGTTAAACAAGTCCCAAATCTTATTGGTAAAATTACAGTAGAAGAGGATATGATTGGTATCCTCATAGTCATTAGAACACAAGAAACAAATAGAAGCAAGGCAAAGGCCTCACCTTCTAGAGTAATCTGAGATAGGCAGCTTGTTATGTCTAGACTTCCAAAGGTGAAGCGTAGCTCTTTTATGAGTCTTAATATTCCAAATCCAACCAAAATTAGGAGCATTTTCCAGCATATCTCTAATAGTATCCCAAACACCATGAAGGTAGACCTTCTTTAAATTAGCAAAGGAAATAGAATCTTTGTGCCCATGATGAATGGTAATAGAGTTAACCACATTTAGAATGTCAACTTGGCCCCTATTACAGGGTTTACGAATAACACAATTGCCCTCATTCATAATGTATTTCAGATTGGCATTTAAAGGGATACCAGACCTGACAATACACTCTCTTCCGACATAGTGACTAAGAAAATTGGATTTGCACCAGGAGTCTTGCCATATGGAGATGAGGCCACCATTGCCAACTAAAAAATTGATATATTTCATAATATAATCTCTAACACGGATAAGGTTATTCAGCATCCACGAATGGTTGGAAGAATCATTAATAGTCCAATAAGATACTTTTTTTAAAATACTTTTCATTTATCCATTTAACCCAAAGAGTGTCTTTCTTACATGCAATATTCCAAGCATTGATAATAAGGCAAGCTTTAGAGACATCCTTGAGATTATTAATCCCAAGACCACCATATTTCTTCGGTTCATTAATCTTATCCCATTTGATGAGATGAAGATTCCTTCTGGCATCCGTTTCACCCCAATGAAAATCCCTGCATATTTTGTCAATATGATCCAGAATAGAGCTTGGAATAGGAAAAGAGAAAATCTAGTACAAGTGCATATTGGAAAGAGTGGATTTGATGAGTTCCAGCCTAACATCCATAGAAAGAAGATTAGACTTCCAAGAATCTAGCATGGTCTTGAACTTATCCACCAAGGATCCACACAACCTTTTAGAAAGTTTACCAAAAAATAGAGGAAGACCAAGATATTTCGAGGGAAAGCAACCTTCCTTAATACCCATAATCTCAATAATAGGCTTCCTATCAACATTCTTACTAAAAAAGATAGAGCTCTTCACATTATTGATATGAAGACCAGAAAGCCCAGCAAAAGTATCAAGAATGTTTCTAATAGCTTTAGCATCATCAATACTAGCTTTGGAAAAAACCATCAAATCATCAGCAAAGTCGAGATGAGAGATACTCAAATCTTTAGAAGTAGAAATGGGATTAACACTACCATCATGGACATCCTTTTTGAAGAGCTCAGAAATACCCTCCATACTAATAACAAAAAGATATGGGGCAATGGGGTCCCCTTGCCTAACCCCATTCGTAGGTTTAATATTGTTGGATGGTTCACCATTGATGAGAACTTGATCAGAAGCAGTAGAGAAAATCTCTCTAATCCAGTTAATCCAAATAGAAGGGAAACCCATACGATACATAATAGAAAAAAGAAAAGTCCAATTGAGAGAATCGTAAGCTTTAGATATATCAGCTTGGATGCACATCCTGTCAGGAGAGTTTGACTTTTTAAAATCACTAAGAATTTCACTAGTGAGCAAGGTAGCATCTTTAATGCTTCTGCCTTTGACAAAAGCGCATTGAGAGATATCAATGACAGAAGGAAGAACCTTTTGAAGTTTATTTGCAAGGATTTTAGAAATTATTTTAAAGAAAACATTGCACAAAGCAATGGGCCTCTAGTTCTTGATGTTAGTGGATTCATCCCCTTTGGGTATGAGGGTCAAGAAGGTCATGTTGGCTTCATTAAGAATCTTACAATTATCAAAGAATTCAAAGACAGCTTCGCAAACATCATTGCCAATAATGTCCCAAACATCTTTGTAGAAAAGACCATTGAAACCATCTGGTCCAGGGGCCTTATATGTCTTAATATCCTTAATAACATCTTAAATTTCTCTTCTGGACACTCTAGAAATGAGTTGATTTCTTTGTTGAATAGAGAGACTATTACCGGTCCATTCCCCTTGCCAAACATTCATAGGAGAATTATTATTAAAAAGACTAGTGTAGAAATCAGTGATAGCAGCCTTGATATCATCATAGTCATAAGAAATAGAACCATCAATACTTAGCTTCTTAATGGAATTAGAGTTCTTTCTAACCTTCATGGAGGAGTAAAAATAAGAGGTGTTAGAGTCGCCCTCTTTCAGCCACTGGACTCTAGATTTCTGCCTATAGAAAGATTCCTGGACAGCAGTGTGTTTATTAGCTTCAATTCTGAGATCCTTAGCAATCTTCCTCAAATTCTCATTAAGAGGATTACCATCAGCTTCTTCTTGGGCCTTGATATCAAGGTGTTTTGCTATCTTAGCATTATCATTGATATCACCAAACACATTTTTGTTCCAGTAGATAAGTCTTTCCTTAAGAAAGCCAAGCTTCCTATATAACTTGAACATAGCATACCCAGGAAAATCAGTAGACTAGGCCTCTTTGACAATATAATGAAATTCATTATGACTGGTCCAAGAGTTAATGAATCTAAAATGAGCTTTAACCTTTCTAGGATTTCCAATTCTAACAACAAGCCTCTGGTGATCACTGATGATATTAGAAATAACTTCACCAGAATAATCATGGTTTTCATAAATGAAATCATCATTATGAAGCACTCTGTCAATCTTAGACATGACAAATCTATCTCCTTCTTTCCTATTTTCCCAAGTAAAAAAAGGGCCTTGGAGGGTCATCTCAAAAAGATTAGAATTCAAGGCACAATCATTAAAATCATCAATGGATTTCCTTGTAGGTAGAGTTTTACTGATCCTATCTTCAACTTTGCAGACACAATTAAAGTCCCCCATAATGAGCCAAGAATCATCAACAAAAGAACTGAAGTCATTAATAGAAGACCATAATCTTACTCTGTCATTATCGAGATTATGACCATAGACAGTAGAGAGAAAAAAATACGATTGATCAAGGCTGACTTTCATATGGATAACTTGGTCATTCTCAGCAATACTAGTAATATCACCATCAAGATCCTTCCATAAGACAACAATTCTACCAAGGACATGAGAAGAATGATTCGAGATCCATCTATAACCAAAAAAAAAATTTATTAACAAAGGAATTAATCTTGCGAGGTCTAATCTTGGTTTCAAGCAGGATGACAACATTGTTATTTGCCCTCCTGACCTCTTCCTGGACGTCCTGGATTTTATTATTTATACCACGCACATTCCAGGAAGATATAGAAAGGGGAGGAATCATTTGACTCCGTGGGCTGTTGTGCTATCACCCGCAACAACATTTGAGTTAATGTGGAGCTCTTCAACTTGGGCTAGAATAGGATGAAACTTGGGACCTGTAGAGTTATATTGAGTACTCAAGCATTGACTAGATTGAAATTCAGAGGGGAAAATGTTTCTTCTCCTATCACTTGGATCTATTAGCACCTTTCCAATAACAGAGCTATCAGGATAAGTGTTATCAAGATTTTACAAAACAATCGGTGTAGATGGAATAGAACCTCCATCACTAGTAGAAGAACAGTAGACCAAATCAAGTATAGAGTTAACAACATTAGAGAGGAGGGTATCTTCAACAACAAGGCCATCATGTTGACCTACCAACCTATTCTGTTCTATTTCAGACTCATCAAAGATTTCTTCAATGAAGAATTCAACATCACTCACTAAATCAGATGTAGGAATGGCTTCAAATTGAGGGGCTACCTTCTTTCTTTTAACTTCCCAGACCTTTTTAGAGCTGGCTGTAGATTTCACACTCTGGTTCTTTCCAGTGTTGATCAGATGACAATCTTCGTGTCCTAGAAAACCACAAACATGGCACTTATGTGGAATCCATTCAAAGCCCAGAGAGACAGTGTGCTCAACCCCTTTGTCACTCCTTAGAGTGAGATTCTTCAAATAAACAACATCTTTTCCCATGAGAACCTAAATCCTAGCAACATCCAGCCATTTTAGGTTGCAGGTAGACTCATCCATCTTGATAGGGCGACCCAAAACAGACCCTATCCTATTGAAAGTTCTCGAATCCCATAAATCCATGGGGAGATTAAGAATGTCAACCCAAACTGGAACCTCAAAAAGGATAGGTCTAGACTGATGATCACCAGGACTCTATTTCTTAAGAATAACAGGTCTGCTAAGTACATACCAGTCACCGACGAGAACATCTTTTATATCTTCAAGATTTTTGAAACGAACCAGAAAGAACCCTTCGCCTCTATCAAAGACTTTGAATCGCTCACGGGTACCCCAGGCATTATAGAAGTGGTTTGCAAGAAGGTGAATATCCGGCCAGAAGTCTAAGACATATCCAAGGAGACACTTACTCCATCTGACAACATTCTCCTCCAATTCATTGCTAGGGTAGATGATTTTTCCATCGACAGTAGAAGTATCCACCCAATGCAGGTCCGATGCCCCCCCAGAAGAAAACAGCTTCAAGGTTTCCCACTGTAGTGGAGAATTGACTGTGGATAAACTTGGAAAATGGCTAGCATCGAGTGAGATAGGAACATCAGTAGAAAGAACACTCTTGTCATTTATCTTATTTCTATGTTTATCATGTTTTGTAATGTTCCTCCAAGACAAGTGACCCATGTTATGGACAACATAGGGTTTGTTTCCGCTATTATACATGTGCTTGGAGGGGTGTTACACATACTCAACATGAACCAACTACAATGGAAATGGAGCTAGGATAAAAAATGGAAAAATAGGAGGAATAAGTGAATGAAAGTTGTTTCAAAGTAAATAAAGTTTGATAAATTGTGAAAACCTATATAGCCATATGATTTACATGAAATTTAGGGAAAGACAATATTTGAGAGTCTTCAACTTATTGGAAAATTTATAGATAGTTTTGAGAAATATAAATCTAGAAATTACCAATGTGAGTCAAGACTTAAAGAAATACTTGGTGTGTATCAATATTTCAAACCTTAGATTCATATTATTGAGATTCATATAATATCCTTTCTTGGGAGTCTCCATCCTAGATGTGTGGATCGGGGTTTTAGATTTCTAGTTTGGTGACTTTGATATGAGTTCCATATGTCTATTCAAACTTTTATAAATGGGTTGAAGAGTATATGTAGGATCTCCCAAGGTGAGAACCTCTCTCTATATGGTTGAACCCCTTCAAATGGCAGTCAGGAGGTTTCTTATATTGCAGATAGTTGGTTAACTTGAGTAAAGAGTTTGGGTGGAGCCTTCCCTAAGCAAAAATATAGGTAGGTGGTAGCAGGGCATGCATAGAGTAGGATCCCCATCTTCTAAAGGCTTTTGAGTGTGTTTGACCATCATTTTGTTGACTAGTCAAAGACATGAAATGAGCTGCATTGCTTGTGCACACCCTTCCATCTAGAGGATTCTAATGCACTCAAATGAGGCTTATTGGCTGGACAAATGATGACTATATTTTCCATGAACAACTACTATGTAGAAGTCATGTAAGAAAAGTTGAATCAAAATCACTTTGGAGATGAAAACTAGACAAAAGATCACATTTTTCTACATTCCTATCATGAAGTGCGTCCATCAACACATGTAGTTTTGTAATCATTTTGAATTTACTTGAATTTAGGGTAAAAAGTATGGATTTTAGTCTATCTTGTTGTAAAAACATTGCTTTAGGAGTAGGGTTGTAAATGGGTATGGTAAAGTAGGGAAAGACTTACTCTTACCCTTCCCTATGCTAAAGTTGTGGGTAATGGGTAGGATAATTTCCCTTTCCTTAGAAACTATTATCCTAACTTTACTCAAACTCATTTACCCACAAGGTAAGTGGGTAGGTTAAGGGTGAAATGGGTAAAGCAACATGAAGATAGATATATGATTTATCAATGACAATTTCATATGATATTCACTCCATCAAACTGAAAATACATGTTAAAATAATTTAGAAAATTATACTAATCATGTTTTTAGAGATACATCTAAAATATTAATATTCAACATTTGATATATATATTTACAAACAAGGTCTAACCTTTTAGTGTATTATTTTTTGTTGTCGCATTCATGTCCTACAACACATGACACCACCATTATAAACTTCATATAAAATGTATGAACATTCCCATATTAAGTTGAATTTATCCCGATTGACTGGGTTGAGGTACATGCCTGCCTTGTTGTGGAACTAATAAGGATTCACATTTTGTGAAAGATTGAGCCATCCTAGATTGGTAACATCATACATGTTGAAGGGCATACAACCTCCATTGTCTGATCTTTTTAAGTCTGTATATGTGATAGTGAATCCAATCTACATGTGGTATGTCTTTGTCTTGAGGATGCACAATATAGATATTTCGACCTCCATCGATCAAATGAACTGCGTTACATGACAAACAAAGTAAGGACATATGTTTGTTTACATACGAATAGATGTCGAGTAGGCCTATAAGGCCACCTATAGTTGGCTGTTCCGATCTCATGTGGACTCAATGGCCTTCTTGATTTTCTTGGTGATATTTTTATTAGATTCTTCAATTTCTCCATTCATTTGAGGTCAACAAGAAGATGTCATGTGGTTATTGATGTCATAATAATGGAACTACTCTTGTACATAGTTTGGGATGAAATTGGAGCCATGTTTACAATGTAACACCTCATATGAATTCTTCTAAAACATTATTTGTGTTCATTTTTTATATATAAACAATTCACACTATCATCCAAACACCTACATTTATCAAAGACCTCATTTCACTTACAGTCATTACTTCATAACAACAACTTATATTATAATAAAATTATTTATTATCTCATTTGCATTGTAACATCCCTGACATGGGTTATGCTTTAACCCTAGGTGTTTTGCTTAATAATGTTGATTATATTCTTTCTCTTATCTTTTGAAAAGTAATTAAGGCTTAAGAGGAACTTATATTTCAATTTTATTCCTTGTTGAATAATGTTGAAATGATATTTTGCTTGTTTTGGACTAAAGTGCAAATTACCCAAGTTGAGGGGTTAAATTGCAAATTGTGCATGATAATATGTTCCTCATGTGTTTAAGAATCATGAGAATGAAGATGATGCAAAGGTATGGCTTGTGGTAGCCTGAGTACCAAGAAAGAGCTGATGAAGCAATGTCTGTGCATTAAAACCAATTTTTGGTGTAATGTGCAATTTACCCAAAACCTGGGTTCAATAAGCAAAATACCACTTCTAGAGGGTCTCTCATGTTTCTTGCCATCTTGTAGAGAAAAGAAAATGAGAGGGGTGCCTCATTTGAATTACTTTGGAGGAGAGAGAATCTTGATATTAAAATAATCAAGATTTAAGCATAATTGAAACCTTAATTCAATTTTAATGCAAAAATAAATAAAATAATTGAAGGGCCTTCAAGCAAAAACGAGATGGTTCAATTTTCTCAAGTTTTAACACCCTTGTGCCTTTGCTAGGCCACGAAATATCTCAAAGCAAGTGGATAACTCACTCACATAAAATAAAGAAAAGTAATATCCACTAACTTTAGGATATTAATATTATAAGGGTTAAGGTGCTTAATTTGCTTCTACTACCCTATAAAAAAGGGTGAATGTGGTGTCTGCTATTCCCTGTTGTCTGTCTGCTTCTAGTAGTTGTTTTGTTTTTTTATATATATTTTGCATTTAACAGCATATATCCATTCGTCTGGTTATTTTGTTTTTATATTTTGCATTTATCTTCTGAACTAATAGTTATCTATACAGCAACGTGTTGCTATTCCAGCCCAGCCCAACTGGTTGATCTCTTTTTGTTAAAATATTGTAATATGCCTTTTGTTTCCGTAACACCATTGGTCGGCTCCCAACAGTCAACCATCCATACCAATTTTTGAGACGGTGCAATTTGTGTCTTTTGTCCGGATGATGTTGCTCAAAGCAGCATATATGTTGTAGGTTGATCGGGAGATATGCATCGAAAAAATATTAATAAATATGCAAAATAAGTAAGTTTTCGGTTCTCCATTTGATTAATGTTCCAGTTAGTTGTAGTAGATAAGTTTGAAAAAAAACACTCATCTCAGTACATACCATTTTTATAGTTTCTGCTACATATATTGTGCTGGCATATGTACTACAAAACGGATATATATTGTATATATCCTTTTTAAAATATTGATTAAATAGTTGATTGGTAAGGTGATTGTGTGTATATCAGTGCAGTCAGTTTCTGTACTCTATCAATGTGATTGTGTGTCAATCAGTCTGTTATGCTTGTGTCTTCCTTAATGTTGGAGGGAGTTCTTTGCGAAATGTATATAAATTATTGTAGGTAGTTAGTATAGTATGCATCAAAATAATATTAATAAATCTACAGAATAAGTAAGTTTTTGGTTCTCCAGTTAATTGATGTTTCGGTTAGTTGTAGTAGATAAGTTCGACCAGAAAAAAACACTCATCCCGATACACTGTTTTAATGGTTTCCACTACATATATTGTGCTGGCAGGTGTACTACAAAATAGATATATAATGTATATATCATTTTTAAAATATTGATTAAATAGTTGATTGGTAAGGTGATTGTGTGTATATCGGTGCACTCAGTTTCTGTACTCTACCAATGTGATCGTGTGTCTACCAGTATGTTATGCCTATGTCCTTCTTAATGTTGGAGGGAGTTCTTTGCGAAATGTATATAAATTATTGTAGGTAGTTAGTATAGTAATCATGAACTTGACCGTAAAATAGACTCTAACAATATGTCTATTTGGTTAATGGCCCGTGGTTATTAATTGGTCATGTTAATTTGTACTTCCAAATTAAAGTAAGCTACGTGGGTGTAAATCGAGTTGCTCTTTCTTACTAATTGTATATAAATTATTTTCAATGTAGTGTTAGTCATGAGATTAAGGAAAAAGATAATTTTTAATTTAGATTTTAGTATGCACTATAAGTTGGGAGAATTAACTAAATGTTAATCAAACACATGTGAGTTTTAATATTATTTGATGTGTTCTTATTTGTCCAATAATCAATGTTTATGTTCTTACAACCTGTTTGTGCTCTTCTGCTTCCAGTCTCATTATATATTTATATGTTGGATGAAGTCAAAGTTGCGCTCTCTTTTAGCCACATGAATATAAATGATATTATTTTACTATTTTATGTATTAGATTATATTATTTGTACAATACGTGCTTAGCACGTGTTTTTTTGCTCATTTCTTTAAAATGTGGATAATTGAGAGGAATAAGAGGCAAGGAGGGTAGCCTCGTATCTAAGGAAGAGAGTGGGGAAAGTGGCAAGGATTTGGGTGAGAAAATTCCTACTTTCTCTCTCCTAAATGAATTTTCAATAAAATTCACATATATGCTCCTTTATCCATAGAATGAAAGGGAATTTCGAACCACTTCTTCTCTTTGCTTGAAAAATGACCAAGGAAGCTTTGGAGGATTAGGAGGAAGACCCCCAACCTGTTGGTAAGCTTCTTGACTTCCTTTCACCTTGAATTCATGGTGGAAATCAGAAAACAATGCATGGTTTCTTTTTATCTCCATCCCATTTTCGATTCTAACCATTCCTTTTCACTCAAAGCTTGAGGATGAGCCTTGGAATAGTGAAAGGAGTTGCATTCACCATTTTTTACTTGAGCTTGAATATTTGAATCTCAATTGGAGGTGGGTTTTATAACTTGAACCCCTCTACATTGTTATTTAACTATCAATCTTGCAATTTCGTTGATTCCTTCATCTTCTTGATTAATTGTTGGTTGAAATTGGTAATTTCATGAAATAAGAAGTACTAAGATCTACAGGAACGAAGGTAGATGATGATGACAAAATCTTAGACTCTTTTCCCAAAGAAATTGTATTTCATTCGGTTTCAAGAAGTTGCTCATTCGATTTCAACAAAACTGTTTGAAAGCAAATAGTTTCATCAAACCGTTTGAAGCTAAATGGTTTCAAACCATTTGGGAGATTTGACCAGGGTTGACCGTTTCGAAAAGTTGATGCTAACATTTATGGTTGATGACCCATCAAATTTGATAGATTAATTCCAAAGGGTTCATCATTTGAAGGTTAATCAATTAGCAAACCCTAATCGGGTTAAATGTTGAAATTAAATTTGGTTAATTTAGATTTCTGAGTGTTTGAGCCCAATCAGTCCCAAGACTATTTGGAGGTCACACAAGACCATTTGGAGGTCTAGGGTTAAGTATGGTTGAGTAATTGAAGGTCTAGAGATACCAAGTTGAAATGCAATTAAGTGTTGATTTGATGATCAATCCAATGATCTAAAAATTTGATGAAGATTCATTAATATCAATTGAATCAGTTCCATAATGTTGATCATTGATGGCTACTCGATTCAAAGCCATAATTGAAGGTTTCTTGAGTGGAAATCCTAGATCAATTGGGTTCAAAACCCTAATTTATGGATCAATTGAAGGATGATTTAATAGTTCAATTGATGAAGAAGTTAAGGATTCAATTGTTAATCGGTTCATCTATTGAAACCATGAATTGTTTATGTGTTGATAGGACTTTTTGGTCCATTCGGTTTTGAGAGGGTTTGGACCAAATGGTCTTAAGACCATTTGAGTCCAAACGGTCTCAAGACCATTTGGATACCCAAAGTTCAATCGGTTTCAATACCTTTCTTGTCCAATCGGTTTCAAGGGCAATTTTCACAAATGGTTTTCAACCAATTGAATTATGAGAACTAAGACCGTTTAGGGTCAAAGTAATTAAATCTTTTGAAGATCAACATGGTTAATCCATTTGGATATGTCATGTAATTGAAGATCCAATATGGTTAATCTATTTGGATACCTAATGCACTTGAAGATTTAATTGGTTAATCCAATTGATCACCTAATGTAATTGAAAGTTTAATGGGTCAATTCTTTTGGATCCCTCATATAATTGAAGGTTCAATTGATCAAATCTTTTGGAGACTTGATGTACTTAGATGAATGATACCCTTAGTGGGATTAATCATTAATGCATAATGATGTAATGATTCAATACATTATGTTAACCATAAATGCATGTATTTGAATAAAGAGTAGGCTCAATTTAATAAAGAATCGAGTAGTGAACATCCCGAGTAGGATGAGAGAGAAAGATTCATACATGAATGATAATCATGTAGCAATTAAGTCTAAAACATTCAAAATGATGTGATATACAATTAGGGCATGATCCTTGATAAAGAGATCATAAAACCCTAATTAAGATGATTAATGAACTCAAAACCTAATATAGGGTAATAGTGAAACCCTAATTGAGGGTAAAGACATGAGTAATCCTAAGTTAGTGTTATCAAAGGTAAAACCCTAATTCATAGGAATATTAATTATTAATTATGGTTAATTGAATATGAAACCCTGATTGGGATGAATAGTAAACCCAAATTGTGGGTTATTGAATATAAACCCTAATCTAGGGTGATGTGATGTGAATAGTAAACCCTAATTGTGGGTTATTGAATATAAACCCTAATCTAGGGTGATGTGATGTGAATAGTAAACCCTAATTGTGGGTTATTGAATATAAACCCTAATCTAGGGTGGTGTGATGTGAATAGTAAACCCTAATTCTAAAATAGGGTGAAAATGTGTGAAACCATAATTCTGGGTTATATTATATAGCATGAAATTCTAACCTTGGACAATGAAATGATAAATCATTGGTCCTAGTTGTGCAAAGGAAATGAGTAACCTTGATTAACATGAAATGGAAACCCTAACCCTGGTAAGGGAATAGTTGTGTTACCCTTGAAAATCATGGAACTAAAAAATGATTGATATATCTGTTATCATATGTGCTAACCATGCAGGTATCCTAAGATGACGAACGTAGCCAGGTATGAGCTATGGTGCTTAATTCATTGAAAATTATTCATTGGGCCTTGTGTTCCATAATATACCTTGTTGCTTAGTAAATAGTAACAAGAGAGTTAATGAGCCTCAAGTGCCATAAGAGATGCTTGTGTAGCAAGTATCTTGTTTTCCTTAGTCATATGACTTGAAGGAGATAATTACCTGAAAAAGTGGTAACAGTGCTCAGTGATGAGCTAAGGGTTTGAATACCCAAATACATATAATTATGGTATTGAGATTGTTAAGGGATGATAATTATGAGTATTGAAATGAGGGACTGAGATCCCAATGTCTTATAAAGACTAAGAAGTAACTGATGAAAATAGTACATGTTTCTTTGTAGCACTTATCCTAATAAGTTATGTTTGAAAACTTGGCGGATGCTAAAAGAATATGACAATGTATTTAATTAATCAAGTGATATCATAGAATGTAGTTGCCCTGACTACAGATCCATCAACGTCAGAATTAGCTGAATGGTGAAACGAGTTTTACTCGGAACGTATATTTTTTAATATGTGGGGGTAATCAGGCAAATATATCCTTAAGCCCCATAGGAATGGCTACGGGCTATGTCCTATGTACGAGATTGGTTTCAGACCATACCCCAATAAGTGTATGGCTACGGGCCATAACTCCTTAATATAATACCAGGCATTGGCTATGGGCCATAACCCTGAAGACAGTATATGCTACGGGCTATAACTCTATAGCGAAGATGCCAATATACCCTGGCAAGCTAATTGTAGTTTGACACATGATGTCTCTGCCATAGTAGTCTCGTACTGACTGAGACAGATGAGGTCACGGAATTCGGCTCTCACATTGACCTTATGTGGTACTAATGCTTTACGTAATTGTGGTCGGTTGGAGTATGAGCGGTATATCTCATCTCCTCAGGGCATAAGCTTAAGAATGTTTGTAAAATGTAATCAATCGTGTAGCGTAATTGCATAAGATTGAAATACGAGAATCACTGGTTGACGTTATTCTGCTTAGCATGTTCTAGATACATAAATGTTATATATGCTCTTCAAGTCCTTATGGAATAAGAGACATGCTTCTTAATCAAATTATAGCTTACATACTTGAATAGAAATGTTACTTTAATCTACATAGATGTTGATTCATCTGTTGTTGAATATATAATTCCATTGTTTAGTTTATTTCTATTAAATTTCAATAATAATGTTTTTGGCAGAGAGTTATATCTCTCGCTGGGGCATTTTATAATTGTCTCACCCCCGTGGAATTCCAACATTTTTAGGTGGATGCATACGAGGTAGAGGAAGAAACCTCATAAAAAGGGAAGAACAGTAGTAGCAGCAACAATGACAGCAGTAAATCCTCAGGTGGAAATATCGGTTGTCAAGTCTTGTATATGTGTATATAAAGTCCTATGTGTCGTCTCTGTACTCTCAGGTCCTAGGAGTCAGTGATAGTGTTTTTATAATAGATCTGATATTTTGGCTTGAATGCCTCGAGGATTTTGTTACTTGTGCTTTTTTAGTAAAGTAATGATGTATTTATATTCCTCGAGAAGAGATAGTATAGTGAATGTACCTTGTGCACAAGTATGTAAATATAATTTTGTGGTTCCTGTTCAAAGAATCTTTCTGAGAATGGATCTCTTTGTAAATGATTTTAATTTTTTAGTGATTTTTCAGTAATCCACTATTAACGATCACTTCCGCACTTATCTTAATCGATGTTTGGCAACAAACGTCACAATTTAGTGGTATCAGAGCTCTAGGTTCGCTGAGTCTACAGAGACATAGGATTAAGTTTGTTGAGTCTATTCTAGTGTCTTCCAGTTATCTGATAGTGTCTTTTGCTCATATAGGAGGAGAAGAAGAACTAAAGATGTCTGGATCACACGATGAACATGCTACTGAGAGCAGTGTTGCTGCACCAGGAGGAGGTGTAAGAGACCAAGACAGGGAGGAACCCATGCCTTAACAACCCCAGTTCAATCAAGCTGATATGGGGAACCCAGTCTTCCAAGCCATGTTTGGACAGTTTATGGCAGCCATGAATCATATGAAAGATAGGATGCCATTACCTATACCTTGGGCACCTAACCACCATGAAGGATAGGGAGCCGGCAAGACATTTGAACGACTTTGTCGGGTGGGAGCCATAGATTATGTTGGTACAACTAATCCAGCTGATGCAGACTTATGGCTGACTGAGCTGGAGAAAGCCTTTAGGATCCTTAATATCCCTGAGGATGAGAAGGTGAGGCATGTAGTATACCTCCTTAAAGGTAGTGCTGGTCACTGGTGGAACATTGAGGAAGGCAAGAGACTAGGTGTGGGAATTGGATGGGAAGAGTTTCGACGAGAATTTGTCAGTAGATACTTTCCCAAGACTCTTATGGATGAGAAAATTACTCAGTTTGAACAGATTAGGTAGGGACAAATGAACATTAGAGAGTATGAGGCTAAGTTTATGGAAATTTTGCGGTTTTGTCCGCATATCGCATCTACTGATGAGGAGAGAATTCGGCATTTCGAGAAGGGGCTGAACGCTGAATTGACCACTCCAGTGTCTGCTTTAGAGAACTGGGAGAGGTTTGCCACTTTCATAGAATCCATAAGACGGATAGAGAGGTCTTTGATAGAGAAGCGACAGACCCGTAATAAGAAGGTGTATCCTCAGTTTCATGGACAAAGGTCTGAGAGTTTCAAGAAACCAAGATTTTCCGCACCGGAAGCACAATAGAGGTTTAACACCCAGACGCAGTGGACGTCAAGTAAGGGTAGAGGGTGTAGTTTTCCTCTGAGTAGAGCCCCTATCATGCAATAAACATCAGTAACTGGACCCTCTAGACCACATCAAGAGAGTAGAACTTGTCATCTATGTGGACTAGTAGGACATATAGCAAGGGATTGCCCAATATGGAATGTAGTAGTGAATCAACCCCCGAGACAAAGTCAGCATGGTTCTCAGATAAAGCCATTTTCTAGAGGTACCCGAGGACGTGGACAAGCATCCCATGCAGGATCTTCTGAATCCAATAATAGAGCACAGGGCCAACAATAGGAAATAGTGAGATTCTATGCAATAAATTAGCCCGAGGTAGTGGTTAATCCACGAGTTGTGATAGGTCAGATGGAACTATTTTATTCTGATGTGTCTTCATCCTGCTTCATATATGTTTGAATTGATCTGGGTGCTACACATTCCTTTATCATTTGAGAAGTGATATATGACTGCAACATGATTGTCAGTCATAGAGCAAATAGTTTGATGCTAGAAACCCCTTTGTTGGGATTTACAGTGTTGCGAGAGGTGTGTTCTCCCTGCACTCTTATCTTTTCTGATCATTGTATTCAAGTGGATCTTATACCACTTGAGATGCACATATTCAATATAATTCTTGGAATGGACACTATAGAAAAGTATAAGGTTGTCTTGGATTGTGAGTCCAAGCAAGTTGTGTTCATAGATGATAGTGACACATGGATCTTTCAGGGAGATAGAAAGATTCTTCCAACTTGCTTAGTTTCATCTATGGTAGTTGAGTAGTTGATGAGACAGGGATGCTTTGCATTCTTAGCACATGTTCTAGATACCACTATGGAGAGTCCTAATCCTTTTGAAGTTCTGATAGTCAGGGAATTTGAAGATGTATTTCCTAAAGAACTTCCAGGAGTTCCTCCACCCCGAGAGATTGATTTTGAAATTAATCTGATTCTGGGCACGCAACCTATAGGACAAACACCGTATAGGATGGCACCTGTTGAAATGGTAGAACTCAAGAAACAAATGCTGGAGTTTCTTGAGAAGGGTTTTATCCGACCAAGTACTTCACCATGGGGTGCTCCGATTCTCTTTGTTAAAAAGAAGGATGGGTCAATGCGGTTATGCATCGAGGATAGACAGTTGAATAAAGTAACTATAAAGAATAAGTATCCTTTGCCAAGGATAGATGACTTGTTTGATTAGTTGTGTGGTGCAATTGTCTTTTCCAAGATAGATTTGAGGTTGGGATACCATCAATTGCATATTAAGGAGAGTGACATACCTAAATATGCCTTTAGGACAAGGTATGGTCACTATGAGTTCATAGTTATGTCGTTTGGACTAACTAATGCACCAGTTGCATTCATGGAACTCATGAATAAAATCTTTCGACCATTTCTTGATCAGTTTATAGTTGTCTTCATAGATGACATTTTGATATATAGTACAGATGCTCAACAACATGAGCAACACCTCCGTCAGGATCTAACTTTGCTAAGAGAGCATAAGTTATATGCTAAGTTTAGCAAATGTGAGTTCTGGTTACCAGAAGTTTCTTTTCTTGGACACGTAATATCTACTTCAGGTATTCGTGTTGACCCTAAGAAAGTAGAATATGTCCTACAATGGGAACAACCGAGAACACCGACAGAGATTCGCAGTTTTCTTGGACTAGCAGGTTATTACAGGAGGTTCATTAAGAACTTCAGCTCTATAGCTCTACCCCTGACCAAGTTGACTAGGAAGGAAGTTCCTTTTGTCTGGAATGACAAGTGTCAACAATCTTTCCAGTTGTTGAAGGAAAGGTTAACAAGTGAACCTGTGTTAGTGTTACCTGAGCAAGGAAAGGGGTACATAGTTTTTTGTGATGCATCTAAAAATAGTCTAGGATGTGTGTTGATGTAGGATAAACAAATGATTTCTTTTGCTTCTCGACAGCTTAAGAAACACGAGGAGAATTATCCAACACACAATCTAGAGCTATCTGTTGTGGTCCATGCCTTGAAGATCTGGAGACATTATCTCTATGGAGAAGCATTCCAGGTTTTCACAGACCATAAGAACTTAAAGTATATCTTTTCACAGCATGAGCTGAACATGAGACAGCGCCGCTGGATGGAATTAATCAAAGACTATGACTGTATAATTGATTATCAACTAGGGAAGGCTAATGTAGTTTCTAATGCACTAAGTAGGAAATCAGCAGCACCAACCCTAGATAAAGCACAGTTGAATTCCTTAGTGTGCTCTAAGAGGGATATCTTTATCTCCTTGAGGCAAAACAATGTACAGCTAAAAGTATCATTGCTAGCCGGGTTGTTAGCTGAGATACACATAAAACCAACTCTGAGATAGTAGATTAAAGAAGCACAGCAAACTGATGTTGTAGTTCAGTAGATTAGATCAGAGTATGGTAGTGAGAAACGGGATGGCTTTCATGAGTCAGAGGATCAAGTAGTCTGTTATCATGGTAGGATGGTAGTACCTGATGCCGATGACTTGAGAAAGTTCATTCAAGAAGAAGCTCATTCTTCAATGTATGCTATGAATCCAGGGAGCACCAAGATGTATCGTAACTTAAAAGATATGTATTGGTGGCCTGGATTGAAGAAAGATATAGCTGACTTTGTTATGTGGTGTCCAATGTGTCAGCAGGTTAAAGCTAAACATCAAAAGCCCACAGGAACAATGCAATCTTTGCCTATACCACAATGGAAATGGGATCATGTGACCATGGAGTTTGTGGTTGGTTTACCTAGAACAACCAAAGGTCATGATTCCATTTGGGTGATAGTGGATAGGTTGACAAAGACAACACATTTCTTACCTGTCAAAATAACCTACACTGTTGAGAAGGTGGCATAGTTATATGTTGATGAGATAGTGTGATTGCACGGGGTTCCAGCTACTATCGTTTGCGATAGAGGTCCCAGTTCACGAGTCGTTTTTGGGAACGACTGCATAAAGCTTTGGGTACACAGTTAAGGTTTAGTACTGCCTTTGACCCACAAACAGATGGACAGTCGAAAAGGATCATAGAAACGTTGGAGGACTTGCTTAGGGCATGCGTCCTTCAGTTTGTAGGAAGTTGGGATCTACACCTGAGCTTAATAGAATTTTCTTACAATAATAGCTATCAGCATAATATTGACATGGCACCATATGAAGCTTTATATGGTAGATGTGATGTCCCCAGATTTTCACCTTCTCAAAACCCCATGGAGATAAGAAGACAAAATATGAAAACGTTAGCAATTATATCTGAGAGAGATGCGGAAGAATAATTCGCATACATGAACGTACAACAATAGACATACACCATAACATTCGCATACATGAACATACAACAAGAGACATACACCATAACATTCACAACATTCAACATCTACATTATTACAACATGAATTACCATTGTATATTGAAAGAGAAATTTTACAAGTCTATGAACATGTATGCTAGCATGATCTTAGACAATAGGTACAACATGTACAACTTGCTCATATCCTAATCTTTTATCCCATTCTAGCTCTAGACCTAGAAAATACGAGAAACAAAAACATCAACAAAAGTTGGTACGTGGAATTAAAGAGCTATACTATGCTTGCATATTGAAAATACTTGAAAAAGAAGAAGGAGAGAAAGAAACATTATTTAATGGTGAAAAATCAGGTAAACCCAAGTTATTAATCATATTTCAATGGACATGTATTACTGTGGTGGACTTAGCACAAACATATATTATTGGGACCTATCCCCGCGTACCTTGTACCATTAGGGATCTCCCTATGTACCGTGTACCATTAGGGTGGTGTTGGTCAACATTAATACTTTCCCTTTCTAATAGGGAGATTAATGAACCATCAATAACTGCATTCCATTTTCTTTCCTTAGTGATCTTAGTGTTCAAGGCAGAAACAACAATACATATAGATGTACATCCAACAAGATATTCAAATACATGCAAGCAATTACTAATAATTATCATCCAGCAAAAACTAGTCATATACTTATACCCACGTACCTGAGTTCAGAGAATCCTAATAGATCTGTGATCATCTAGATAATCTGGTCAACACCTGATCAAAACAAGACCATATACTATCATAAAGTTCTTATCATCTTACATCTCATCTTAACCCTAATTGTATCCATTTTAGGGTTTTCTTAACTCATTAGGATATTCTCATCATTACTTGCATTCTTGTCTTAGAATTATCTTAATGATGTCATTTTCCAGATTATGGTTCATTATCTAAACATTAGGTTCCATATCCTTTTTGTGCACATATTAACCCTAGTTTATATACATTATTCAATTTAGTGTTACAACCCATGTATTAAGGGTCATCCTCATATAACATGAATTCTATGCATATAACTGATCTCAGATTTATATATTATATTCCAGTTACAGATATGAGGGTTTTCTGTAAATCTCATCATTTATTGAGCATGTATGCATTAATTGCATTATCTTTAGTGTTATTAGCCCTAATTATCTGTATTAATAAAATTATATACTTTCGTGCATCATCATGACAATATCTGACATAATATGCATTATAAACATTATTATAGAATTATTGACATTTTTCCATAATTTTATATCATCATTTGATATTTATTACTCATGAAACAAGAATAATACATTTTACATGATATCACTGATATTAGTGCATCAAAATCCTAATATCATGATTATAAACTGTTCTACTCATTTTTCTAAGAATTTCGGTATATTATACATATTTTTCTAATAAGCATGCTAATTTCTATGGATTATGTAAGAACTGTGAATTAACTAAGATATTTAACTCGTATGGCCTATCAGAAGCTGCCACGTGGCTTCTAAGGGTAGCGTTGTTCTTTCTCCTGGACCCGCCTGGTTTGACTTCAAGCTGGCCGGTTCAGAAGTCTGGGTCTAGTTCTGAAAGTTGGTTTACACTCTCTGGACCGCCCACTCTCCTTTCTAATGATCTACGCGAACCCAGCACAGCGTTGTGCGTGGGTGTTCTTCCACCCAAGCCACCAACGACATAGGGGAAGGTCTCCAGGTTGAGCTCACTATGTCACAGCCTTCTTTCCATGAACGCCTCAGATCTAGGTCCTGCCAGTACCCGATCCTCTCCACAGATCCTCCTTCGTCTCGCTTTTGTACTGCGTCTGCTGCCGCCACCGCCGGAGCCCGACGCCTGCGTGCATCATCTGTTCTGGCATGTGTGGGAACCGCTGCAAAGAAGATCCATGGTAGGGGATCTCCGATGATTGACCCAAACTCTACTTCTTCCTCCTTTGTACTAAGAATCATTCCTTACTCAGATGTGCCCGCCGCGAGTAAGGCACACAACGAGGATTCATGCTGTCTCGCCTCAAATCTAGTGTCGTCGTGACCTGGGTGCATGATGAAGAACTTTATGATCTGCCAGCAACAAAATCGAAGAAAGATGGGCACTTCAACTTCACTGAATCGCCAGGAAAGCCGCCGCCTCCATGGTTCCTCTGGAAGAGTTGAGGATCTTGATCATGTTAAGCTACTGGATCCTCCACCTTCATGGGGAGGAAGATGAGGGTAAAAGGTTTTGCAGGTTTATGTCAAGGAAGTCCCAGCAATAGCATCCATATCTTCATGCTGGTGGTGATCTTCATGTCTGTAGTGGTCTAGGGGCTCCATAACAGACATGAAAGGAGGTTTGAGATTCATCAAGTCTTCTCACAGACCCGTGACACCTCAGATGGCTGTAGGCTCTCGATTTCTCCTATGATCACACAGGTTGCGGGACCACTAGATATGCAGCTCACCCACCACTGTATAGGATCCAAAGAGAGAAAGAAGCATCATAGCTTCAACTCCCCCACCTGATTCACTCTAGATGTCCACCAAGGCACGCCAAACTTGGATGCATCGTCAAGTTTGTCTTGGAATGGGTCTTTCCATGTTGCCCAACCAATGCAGCTCCTTCTTCGACCTCTAGAATTTCCCTCGCTTCACACTACTCTGTCCTTCCTCCTTGACCCATCCCTGTGAGTGCTAGTGGAGAAACCATAGGCAGAAATGGGTCAATCTCACTCCTACCTATTGTAGAGTTTGTTAGTGAGATCCTCTCAGAGTTTTAGGATCACACGAGTAGGGCTGATCACCTCCGTAATATGTGGAGATTAGAGGTGATGAGTTGGGTTGTTTTCCCTCACCCCCACAGAATCTGGGAGCTAGGAGATGAGGTCTCCATTGTTGGGTTAGCAACAGTCACAATCTGGATTGGGCCATGCAACCAACTCATATTAGTGGTCACGAGACAAAACACCTAACACAAATCAAATATTATTACTACCTACATTTTGAACTAAATTCCTTCTTGATTTCAGACCTCAATAACTACTACTATGGATGGGTTTTGACCTAGGAAATTTGTCCCAAGATTCAGCATAGTGTATTCCACTTTAAATACTCTTTTGATTCCCACACTCGATTGTTTGGATCTTCAATCAAGATACCCAAAAGGGTTACCTATATAAGGATACTAACTTATACTATACCTCAACGTGCCTCAAACATCAACACCACAACATGAACTTACTTAGTATGGCCATGATGCATCCTAGGGTTCCTTATTCAATCATATTAATCCATGAAATAATTATTTGGATACTTCACGTCATATGTCCTCAAAATCAACTAATAACTCTCATGAAACATCTCCATGTACATAAACGACCCTATTTGTGACCCTATACTTTCATTACAGTCATACTTGTGGGTCAAAAGAGTCCAAGGTATAATAAAAAGTTACCTCGACTTGGGTTTAACCAACCAGTAATATTGATAGACCTCAAATAGTATATTAGGTATCAAATTCTCAAACTTGGGTCATCACATTCACCCCACCTTATTGGAATTTCGTCCTCGAAATTCAACTCAGGCCATGTCGAAGCTGATATAACTAGGTTCAACTTCATACTAGTCACTACTGCTATGTGCCAAAACTACTATTGTTCTCCATGTACCGTAAGTTATCATCTTAGGATTAGAGCATCTCGGGTATACCCACCCCACCTTATATAGGTTGAAGCATCATTTAATGTCTTAGTCATAATAGGACATTCTAGTATTTTAGGATTTACTTCTCTCATTACCCCTAAAAGTTAGTGTTTTTCCTTACATATAAAGTTGATAAGGTATTACTCAAGTTTCATCTTTCACCCTACTCATGTAAGTAAGGTGATATCAAAAGATCATGCTTACTAAAATATCACAATTACATCATTAATGTGGTCTATGATCGACATCATACTATGATTTCATCATTATAGTAAGGCTTGCTTATCATACTTAAATATTAGGGTTTCACCCTATTTAGCGAGTTATCCTCAAGAAGCTTAGATTTAGAAGGATTGATCCTAGGCACTTTATTTTGTGATTATTAATCTATGAGCCAAAAATATCTTCTTTTTTTAGCTCATGATTTCAAACTTGAATATTACGTGCATGATATAAGAACGGAATATAGAATATGCCAAGCTTATATGAGTGACTCCTCAGGTATAAATCATCTATATAGCTCAAGTGAGGCTTCTTGCATCATATATTAAGAAAGAGAAGTGGAGGGAACAACATTTATAAGTATCTTATGCACAAGGCCTTTTACTCTCAAAATCAGAGTTCACATATTACCTCACTTGCAGCTAATGATGATATTCACAAGCATACGTCACTCAAGCTAGGACCTAACTCAATTAAAAGGATTGACCTCATTATGAGTTGCCTACCCATCATTTTTTTTACCCATCTCTCACATATAGGATATAATCATGCAAAAGGACTCAACTCATCTACTCAGGAGTAACCTAGCTTAGGACACATCATTTCACATATATCACATATTTCATATATTGTAGGGTAGGTCCTATGACCCTCTCCTTGTGGGTCTCACTCTCTCTGGAGTTCACCACGTATCTTGTCCTAACACTGGATGTCCTCCTTTGTATAAGAGCTTGAGGCACATGCATATTCAACTGTATCTTAACTTAGTTCATCTTAAGTAAGAAAAAGGAATGTATTTTCACCATCAAGACTATGCATAAATTCTACAAAATTGGATTCAACAAGTATACAACTTCAACCTTTATAAGGAAACTTATACCATTAGAGATCAAACTTAAATAAGATTTCACATGCTTATTTCAACTATCATCCTATCATCTACGCTATGTATCACATATCTTGATAAGGCTCTAGACATCTAATCTAGACTACTCTCTCTCTTCTAGACTGATGTCACTCCCTTTCACTTAGGTTGCATGAACACTAACTACCATACAATTTGATGGACACATTTTTATATTTACATATATATAATAAAATATTATATAGTTTTTATCTGAGAAAAAGACGTCAAAGAAAACACTCGAGGCTCGAGCCGATTGGAAAACAAAACCAAATCAGCAAAATCGAGTGTCCCACACATAGTAGATAGTCTAGTGTCACGTAACCTAATGAAATGGTGAGAACAAGGTGTATACTAGTGTAGCTACCCAATACATATGAGCTCTATATGGAAAGAGTCTCATACACTTGTCTAAACCTAGTTCTCGAACATCTAGGTTCTAACCTAGAAGCTAAGTCAAACCTTATTCCTAGAGAACAACTTACTAAGTTTTGAGGATTTAACGTGAAAGGTGAAATTTAGTTTTATGATTCATGGTGAGAAATTGTTAGGTGTAGCTATTTTTCATGCTCTGATACCAACTGTGACGTCCCCGAATTTTCACCTTCTCAAAACCCCATGGAGATGAGAAGACAAAATCTGAAAATGTTAGCAATTATATCAGAGAGCGATGTGGAAGCATAATTCACATACATGAACGTACAACAATAGACATACATCATAACATTCACAACATTCAACATGTACATTATTACAACATGAATTACCATTGTATATTGAAAAAGAAATTTTACAAGTCTATGGACATGTATGCTAGCAGGATCTTAGACAATAGGTACAAACTGTACAACTTTCTCATATCCTAATCTTTTGTCCCATTCTAGCTCTGGACCTAGAAAATATGAGAAACAAAAACATCAACAAAAGTTGGTACATGGAATTAAAGAGCTATACTATGCTGGCATATTGAAAATACTTGAAAAAGAAGAAAGAGAGAAAGAAACATTATTTAATGGTGAAAATCAGGTAAACCCAAGTTATTAATCATATTTCAATGGACATGTATTACTATGGTGGACTTAGCACAAACATATATTATTGGGCCCTATCCTCGTGTACCTTGTACAATTAGGGATCTCCCTGCGTACCTTGTACCATTAGGGAGGTGCTTGTCAACATTAATACTTTCCCTTTCTAGTAGGGAGATTAATGAACCATCAGTAACTACATTCCATTTTCTTTCCTTAGTGATCTTAGTGTTCAAGACAGAAACAACAATACATATAGATGTACATCCAACAAGATATTCAAATACATGCAAGAAATTACTCATAATTATCATCCAACAAAAACTAGTAATATACTTATATCCACGTACCTAAGTTCATAGAATCCTAACAGATCCGTGATCATCTAGATAATCAGGTCAGCACCTGATCAAGACAAGACCATATACTATCATCGGGTTCTTATCATCTTACATCTCATCTTAACCCTAATCGTATCCATTTTAGGGTTTTCTTAACTCATTAGGATATTCTCATCATTACTTGCATTCTTGTCTTAGAATTATCTTAATGATGTCATTTTCTAGATTATGGTTCATTATCTGAACATTAGGTTCCATATCCTTTTTGTGCACATATTAACCCTAGTTTATATACATTATTCAATTTAGGGTTACAACCCAAGTATTAAGGGTCATCTTCGTATAACATGAATTTTATCCATATAACTGATCTCAGATTTATATATTATATTCTAGTTCAAATATGAGGGTTTTTTGTAAATCTCATCATTTATTGAGCATGTATGCATTAATTGCATTATCTTTAGTGTTATTAGCCCTTATTATCCATATTAATCAAATTATATACTTTCTTGCATCATCATGACCATATCTGACATCATATGCATTATAAACGTTATTATAGAATTATTGACATTTTTCCATAATTTTATATCATCATTTGATATTTATTACTCATGAAACAAGAATAATACATTTTACATGATATCACTGATATTAGTGCATCAAAAACCTAATATCATGATTATAAACTGTTCTACTCATTTTTCCAAGAATTTTGGTATATTATACATATTTTTCTGATAAGCATACTAATTTCTATGAATTATGTAAGAACTGTGAATTAACTTAGATATTTACCTCGTATGGCCTATCAGAAGCTGCCATGTGGCTTCTCAAGGTAGAATTGTTCTTTCTCCTGGACCCACCTGGTTTGGCTTCAAGTCGGCCGGTTCAGAAGTCTAGGTCCAGTTCTAAAAGTTGGTTTACACTCTCTAGACCACCCACTCTCCTTTCTCACGTTCTACGCGAACCCAGCACAGCGTTGTGCCTGCGTGCGTGGGTGTTCTTCCACCCAAGCTGCCGCCGGCATAGGGGAAGGTCTCCGGGTTGAGCTCGCTCTATCGCAGCCTCCTCTCTGTGAACGCCTCAAATATAGGTCCTGCCAGTACCCGATCCACTCCACCGAACCTCCTTCGTCTCGCTTTTGCACTACGTCTGCCGCCACCACCGCTGGAGCCCGATGCCTACGTGCATCATCCGTTCTGGCATGTATGGGCACAGATGCAAAGAATATCCCTGGTAGGGGATCTCTGATGATCGACCCAAACTCTCCTTCTTCGTCCTTTATACTGAGAATCATTCCTTGCTCAGATGTGCCCTCTGTGAGTAAGGCACACGACGACGATTCATGTTGTCTCACCCCAAATCTAGTGTTGTTGTGACCTGGGTGCATGACGAAGAACTTCATGATCTTCCAACAACGAAATCGAAGAAAGATAGGAACTTCAGCTTCACTGAATCCCCAGGAAAGTCGTCGGCTCCATGATTCCTCAGGAAGAGTTGAGGATCTTGATCATGTTAAGCTACTGGATCCTCCACCTTCAAGGGGAGGAAGATGATGGTAAAAGGTTTTGTAGGTTTTTGGCAAGGAAGTCCCAGCAATAGCATCCATATCTTCGTGCAGGTGGTGATCTTCATGTCTGTAGTGGTCTAGGGGTTCCATCACAAACATGAAAGGAGGTTTGAGATTCATCAAGTCTTCTCGCAGACCCGTGACACCTCAGATGGCTGTAGGCTCTCGATTTCTCCTATGAACACACAGGTTGTAGGATCACTAGATATGCAGCTCACCCACCACTGCAAAGGATCCAAAGAGAGAAAGAAGCATCGTAGCTTCAAATCCCCCACTTGAGTCACTCTAGATGTCCACCAAGGCATGACAAACTAGGATGCGTCATCAAGTTTGTCTTGGAATGGGCCTTTCCATGTTGCCCAACCATGGCAGCTCCTTCTTCGACCTCCAGAATTTCCCTCGCTTCACACTACTCTGTCCTTCCTCCTTGACCCATCCTTGTGAGTGCTAGTGGAGAAACCATGGGTAGAAATGGGTTGATCTCACTCCTACCTATTGTAGAGTTTGTTAGTGAGATCCTCTCAGAGTTTTAGGATCACACTAGTAGGTTTGATCACCTCCGTAATATGTGGAGATTAGAGGCGATGAGTTGGGTTGTTTTCCCTCACCTCGGTGAATCTGGGAGCTAGAAGATGAGGACTCCATTGTCGGGTCAGCAACAGTCACAATCTGGATTGGGCTATGCAACCAACTCATATTAGTGGTCACGAGACAAAACACCTAACACAAATCAAATATTATTACTACCTACATTTTGAACTAAATTCCTTCTTGATTTCAGACCTCAATAACTACTACTATGGATGGGTTTTGACCCAGGAAATTTGTCCAAAGATTTAGCATAGTGTATTTAACTTTAAATACTCTTTTGATGCCCACACTTGATTGTTTGGATCTTCAATCAAGATACCCTAAAGGGTTACCTATATAAGGATACTAACTTATACTATACCTCAACGTGCCTCAAACATCAACACCACGACCTGAACTTACTTAGTATGGCCACGATGCATCCTAGGGTTCCTTATTCAATCATATTAATCCATGAAATAATTATTTGGATACTTCACGTCATATGTCCTCAAAATCAACTAATAACTCTCATGAAACATCTCCATGTACATAAACAGCCCTATTAGTGACCCTATATTGTCATTACAGTCATACTTGTGGGTCAAAAGAGTCCAAGGTATAATAAAAGTTACCTCAACTTGGGTTTAACCAACTAGTAATATTTATAGACCTCAAATAGTATATTAGGTATCAAATTCTCAAACTCGGGTCATCACAGTAGATGTTGTAGATCTCCCTTATGTTGGTATGAAATAGGACAAAATCAACTTTTGGGTCCTGAACTTGTGCAGCAGACAACTGAGAAGATTAAAGTAATAGAACAACATTTAAAGATTGCACATGATAGATAGAAATCATACACCAACAAACGGCAAAGACCTTTAGAATTCCAAGTTCGAGACAGAGTATATCTCAAGTTCTCACCTTGGAAAGGAGTTCTTAGATTTGGAAGAAAGGGGAAGTTAGCTCCTAGATTTATGGGGCCTTATCCGATCATTGAGAGGATGGGAAAGGTAGCCTATAAGCTGGAGTTACCACCTGAGTTGCATAGATTGCACCCACTGTTCCATATCTCTATGTTGAGAAAGTGTCATCCTGACACAGAGTTAGTTCTACAACCTGTGGAGGTAGAACGAAATGATGATATATCATATGTTGAAGGACATGCGATGATCCTTGACAAAAGAATTAAAAAGTTGAAAAAGAAAGACATTTGTCTTGTAAAAGTTCTCTGACATCATCGTGGCATTGAAGAAGCTACATGGGAACTAAAGGAAGAAATGAGGAGGAAATACCCTACTCTTTTCTCTTACTATTTTCGTTGATGATTTCGGGGACGAAATCCTTGTAAGGGGTGGATAATTTGTAACATCCCTGACCTGGGTTATGCTTTAACCCTAGGTGTTTTGCTTAATAAAGTTGATTATATGCTTGCTCTTATCTTTTTAAAAGTAATTAAGGCTTAAGAGGAACTTATATTTCAATTTTAGTCTTTGTTGAATAATGTTGAAATGATATTTTGCTTTTTTTGGACTAACGTGTAAATTACCCAAGTTGAGGGGTTAAATTACAAATTGTGCATGATAATATGTTACTCATGTGTTGAAGCATCATGAGAATGAAGATGATGCATAGGTATGGCTTGTGGTGGCCTGAGTACCAAGAAAGAGTTGATGAAGCAATGTGTGTGCATTAAAACCTAGTTTTGGTGTAATGTGCAATTTACCCAAAACCTAGGGTTCAATAAGAAAAATACCACTTTTAGAGGGTCCCTCATATTTCTTGTAATGTTGTTGATAAAATAAAATGAGAGGGGTGCCTCATTTGAATTACTTTGGAGGAGAGACAATCTTGATATTAAAATAATCAAGATTTAAGCATAATTGAAACCTTAATTCAATTTTAATGCAAAAATAAATAAAATAATTGAAGGGCCTTAAACCAAAAACGATATGGTTGAATTTTCTCAAGTTTGAACACCCTTGTGCCTTTTGTAGGCCACGAAATATCTCAAAGAAAGTGGATAACTCACTCACGTAAAATAAAGAAAAGTAATATCCACTAACTTTAGGATATTAATATTATAAGGGTTAGAGTGCTTAATTTTCCTTTCTTTAAAATGTGGATAATTGAGAGGAATAAGAGGTAAGGAGGGTAGCCTCGTATCTAAGGAAGATAAGGGGCAAGTGGCAAGGATTTGGGGGAGAAAATTCCTACTTTCTCTCTCCTAAATGATTTTTCAATAAAATTCACATATATGCTCCTTTATCCATAGAATGAAAGGGTAATTTCGAACCACTTCTTCTCTTTCCTTGAAAAACGACCAAGGAAGCTTTGGAGGATCAGGAGGACGACCCCCAACCTTTTGGTAGGCTTCTTGACTTCCTTTCACCTTGAATTCATGGTGGAAATCACAAAACAATGCATGATTTCTTCTTATCTCGATCCCATCTTCAATTCTAACCATTCCTTTTCACTCGAAGCTTGAGGACGAGCCTTGGAATAGTGAAAGGAGTTGCATCCACCATTTTTTACGTGAGCTTGAAGCTTTGAATCTCAATTGGAGGTGGGTTTTATAACTTGAACCCCTCTACATTGTTATTTAACTATCAATCTTGCAATTTCGTTGATTCCTTCATCTTCTTGATTAATTGTTGGTTGAAATTGGTAATTTCATGAAATTAGAAGTACTAAGATCTACAGGGACTAAGGTAGATGATGATGACATCATATTGGACTCGATTAATTAATTTCAGGTCATATCAAAAATTTTATGATGATTCATTAATTTTAATTGAATCAGTTCCACAATGTTGATCATTGATGACTACTCGATTCAAAGCCATAATTGAAGGTTTCTTAAGTGGAAATCCTAGATCAATTGGGTTCAAAACCCTAATTGATGGATCAATTGAAGGATGATTCAATAGTTCAATTGATGAAGAAGTTAAGGATTCAATTGTTAATCGGTTCATCTATTGAAACCATGAATTGTTCGTGTAGATAGGACTTTTTGGTCCATTCGGTTTTGAGAGGGTTTGGACCAAACGGTCTTAAGACCGTTTGGGTCCACACGGTCTCAAGACCATTTGGAGACCCGAAGTTCAATTGGTTTGAATATCTTTCTTGTCCAATCGGTTTCAAGGGCAATTTGCCCAAATGGTTTTCAACCAATTGAATTATGAGAACTAAGACCGTTTAGGGTCAAAGTAATTAAATCTTTTGAAGGTCAACATGGTTAATCCATTTGGATATATCATGTAATTGAAGATCCAATATGGTTAATCTATTTGGATACCTAATGCACTTGAAGATTTAATTGGTTAATCCAATTGATCACCTAATGTAATTGAAAGTCTAATGAGTCAATTCTTTTGGATCCCTCATATAATTGAAGGTTCAATTGATTAAATCTTTTGAAGACTTGATGTACTTAGATGATTGATTCCCTTAGTGGGATTAATCATTAATGCATAATCATGTAATGATTCAATACATTATGTTAACCATAAATGCATGTATTTGAATAAAGAGTAGGCTCAATTTAATAAAGAATTGAGTAGTGAACATCCCGAGTAGGATGAGAGAGAAAGATTCATACATGAATGATAATCATGTAGCAATTAAGTCTAAAACATTAAAAATGATGTGATATACAATTAGGGCATGATCCTTGATAAAGAGATCATAAAACCCTAACTGAGATGATTAATGAACTCAAACCCTAATCTAGGGTAATAGTGAAACCCTAATTGAGAGTGAAGACATGAGTAATCCTAAGTTAGTGTTATGAAAGGTAAAGCCCTAATTCAGAAGAATAGTAATTCTTAATTATGGTTAAGTGAATATGAAACCCTAATTGGGATGAATAATAAACCCTAATTGTGGGTTATTGAATATAAACCCTAATCTAGGGTGAGGTGATGTGAATAGTAAACCCTAATTGTGGGTTATTGAATATAAACCCTAATCTAGGGTGATGTGATGTAAATAGTAAACCCTAATTGTGGGTTATTGAATATAAACCCTAATCTAGGGTTGTGTGATGTGAATAGTAAACACTAATTCTAAAATAGGGTGAAAATGTGTGAAACCCTAATTCTGGGTTATATTATATAGCTTGAAATTCTAACCTTAGACAATGAAATGATAAATCATTGGTCGTAGTTGTGTAAAGGAAATGAGTAACCCTGATTAACATGAAATGGGAAACCCTAACCCTGGTAAGGGAATAGTGGTGTTACCCTTGAATATCATGGAACTGAAATATGATTGATATATCTATTATCATGTGTGCTAACCATGTAGGTATCCTGAGATGATGAACATATCCAGGTATGATCTATGGTGCTTTATTCATTGAAAATTATCCATTGGGCCATGTGTGCCATAATATACCTTGTTTCTTAGTAAATAGTAACAAGAGAGTTAATGAGCCTCAAGTTCCATAAGAGATGCTTGTGTAGCAAGTATCATGTTTTCCTTAGTCAAATGACTTGAAGGAGATAATTACCTGAAAAAATGATAACAGTGCTCAGTGATGAGCTAAGGGTTTGAATACCCATATACATATAATTATGGTATTGCGATTGTTAAGGGATGATAATTCCCAGTATTGAAATGAGGGACTGAGATCCCAATGTCTTATAAAGACTGAGAAGTAACTAATGAAAATAGTACATGTTTCTTTATAGCACTTATCCTAATAAGTTATGTTTGAAAACTTGGCTGATGCTAAAAGAATATGATAATGTACTTAATTAATCAAGTGATATCATAGAATGTAGTTGCCTTGACCACAGATCCATCAGCGTCAGAATTAGCTTAATGGTGAAATGAGTTTTACTCAGAATGCATATTTTTGAATATGTGGGGGTAATCGGGCAAATATATCCTTATGCCCCATAGGAATGGCTATGGGCTATGTCCTATGTATGGTATTGGTTTCGGACCATACCCCAATAAGAGTATGGCTACGGGCCATAACTCCTCAATATAATACCAGGCATTGGCTACAGGACATAACCCTGAAGAGGGTATATGCTACGGGCTATAACTCTATAGCGAAGATGCCAATATACCCTGCCAAGCTAATTGTAGTTTGACACATGATGTCTCTGCCATAGTAGTCTCAGACTGACCGAGACAGATGAGGTCATGGAATCTGGCTCTCCCCTTGACCTTATGTGGTACTGATGCTTTACGTAATCGTGGTCGGTTGGAGTATGAGCGGTATATCTCATCTCCTCAGGGCATAAGCTTAAGAATGTTTGTAAAATGTAATTAGTCTAGTAGCATAATTGCATAAGATTGAAATACGAGAATCACTGGTTGATGTTATTCTTCTTAGCATGTTCTAGATACATAAATGTTATATATGCTCTTCAAGTCCTTATGGAATAAGAGACATGTTGCTTAATCAAATTATAGCTTAAATACTTGAATAGAAATTTTACTTTAATCTACATAGATGTTGATTCATCTGCTGTTGAATATATAATTCCACTGTTCAATTTATTTCTATTAAACTTCAACAATAATGTTTTCGGTGGAGAGTTATATCTCTCACTGGGGCAATTTTATAATTGTCTCACCCCCGTGGAATTCCAACGTTTTTAGGTGGATGCAGACGAGGTAGAGGCAGAAACCTCATAAAAAGGGAAGAACAGCAGCATCAGTAGTAATAGGGACAACAATAAATCCTCAGGTGGAAATAATGGATGTCAAGTCTTGTATATGTGTATATAGAGTCCTATGTGTCGTCTCTGTACTCTCAGGTCTTAGGAGTCAGTGATAGTGTTTTTATAATAGATCTGAGATTTTGGCTTGAATGCCTCGAGGATTTTGTTACTTGTGCTTTTTTAGTAAAGCAATGATGTATTTATATTCCTCGAGAAGAGATAGTACAGTGAATGTACCTTGTGAACTTTTTTTTTTAAAGCCAGGAGGAACTTTTATTCACCCTACCCTCCTCGTGTAGGCAAAACACACCAAAAATATACAACTCCTTCTCATAAAATGTAGGTGTGCTCCACAACCCCTCAAAACATTCTACCAAAAAACAAGGAAACCCTCATACAAAGAAAAACGCAAGGCACAACTTCAACAATGCGTCCATCTTTTGATAATATACGACACTCCTTTTTTCTCCAGGTAGATCATACCTCTAATGCGCATAGGAAGATCACTTTGCTCAGTCCACACTTTACCATGCTGAAGCTGGTTTCCCCACATTCCCAAGCCGCCCGAAGTGGAGTTAATACTTTTAGGGACCAGAAAACCCATAATAGCTTCTTCCTTCATGACATTCCGAATCTCTGCTAGATAAGAAAAAGCTCTCCATGGACCCGCATCACCATTCCAAATGCAGTTAAGAGTTTCCCAGTCATCGACCTCAAAGCAGGAGATCGTCAAATTATGGTCATTAGAGACCTTTAAAGCAATGAGACAGGCTTGCAAATAAGCCACATGATAATCTTTCTCCAACAGCCAGAAGCGGAAGGCAAGCCTCACATACCCGTGTCTGTTCCTCACTATCCCAGCAGTCCATCTACGCTGAGAGCCCATCATATCTTTGCCTACTCCGATGGTGAGGTTCAATTTGAGGTTGGCCATGTTCGGTGGTACCCATCTAACCAGCTCGATAGCGGCGATTTTAAAACTATGAACGTCAAAACCAGTTGCTGCCAACTTCTTTGTCATCTGCTCGTCTTTTGATTTACTAAACTTCTTCTTAGACGCAGCTCTATTAAGGATAAAACAAATGTCATCCCACCTCTTCGCAGGTCTGATGCTCTTCTGCTGAAAATGCATATCACATCTGGCTCGCCAAATCATCCAAAGAATGAGAATTGTCATCTCATTTCGGAACCACACCTCCGGAATCCTGGACGGCTTTAACAGCTTCAAGCTAGCAATTGAACGAGGTCTATCGTCAAAAATCTCTTCAAATCTTGCCCAGAAAGCATCGACAAACTGCCCCTCAAACAAAAGATGCTCTATCGATTCTTCTTCAGGCTGATTGCAGCAGGCACACATGGAGGCCAAGGGAATTCTACAACTTTTGATACGATCGTCGGTAGGCAACACACCATTAATAGCCTTCCAGAAAACCGCACTTGCTCTAGGGACAGCGGTGGACCAGATCCAGTCTACATCCCCACCGTGAACACCATGCATAGGATGATTTTGAGAAATGAGATTCTTCGCAGAACGAAGGCTAAAATACCCCGTGTCTGTAGGTGTCCAAACCAGACAATCCGTCTCATCAGAAACCGCAGCCATGGACATTTGTATCTGCTCAATACCTGCCTGAGAAATAATGTTCTATAGGGTATTCCAGTCCCAACCTACCCCCTCCTGCCAGAAATCGTTGACCTTCATGTCAAGCTGAATGTCCGCCTGTCTGATAGCAAAGTTCTGCATGATATCCTGGCACCATCTCGATTCCCAGAAAGAGATATCTCCTTTACCTACGAGCCACCTACATCTTGGAATGACCTCAGGGAAAGTGACCCACAACTTCTTCCAATAGGGTGATGCAAAAGAGCTTTCCTTCAAATAGGGAGGGAAACACCCAGACTGATTTTTATACTCCGACTTATATTTATCTTTCATGAACTCGGCCCAGGCTGAAGTACCTTGCATGATCTCCCAACAAGCTTTAAATCTAAAGGCCTTAGCCGTGAGCTGTAAACACGGGATGTTTAGACTGCTAGATTGTGTGGGACTGGTTATACGATCCCATGCAACCCAGGCTCTTCTGGAACGATTCCGCCTATCCGACCATAAGAAGCAAGAGAAGATGGAGTTGATTCTTTTCAAGATGCCCACCGGCAAATCCGCCGCTGCAACAATATGTAAAGTCGTAGAATTAAGGACATGCTTAATAAGTAACCACCTCCCTGCGAAAGATAGAAACTTGGACTTCCATGCAGCCACTTTATCAGTCACCTTCTCAATTAAGAAATCGAAGTGAGATATTCGTTGTCTGCCCACAATGATAGGAACGTCGAGATATGTGAACAAATCCTCCAATCTGGGAACCCCCAATTATGCTGCAATTCTGTCAATGGTGACTCTATCATTCGACCCACACAGAAAACCTGACTTTAATCTATTCAACATCTGGCCCGATGCTCTACCAAACTGAGTGAGGATATCATTAATGATTTGCCCACTTCCAGGTGAACCATTGAAAAACACAAGAAGATCGTCCGCATACATCAAAATAGGTGGCGCTGCACCTCTTCCTCGTGTGATGTAACGTGAGAAACTTTGCCTCTGTACTTCCTGGTTCAACCGCCTGCCCAACGCCTCTTCAAACAGGATGAATAAAAGAGGTGATAACGGGTTTCCTTGATTTAGCCCTCTACCGCACGAAAATAAGCCAGTTGTAAAATCATTAATCGTAACAGTGGCCCAAGATCTCACAAAGAATTCCATGCATAGACTAATCGCTTGATCCGTCAACCCAACACGGTCAAGGACTTTCCTTAGGAACTTCCAAGACACAGTATCGTATGCTTTAGAGATGTCGTACTTCACCACCACATTCAGATATTCACCTCCTTTGTTGATATCATAAGTGATCTCTCTGGCGAGCTTTATATGATTCACTATATCTCGGCCTTGAACATAAGCACCTTGATGGGGACCAATCAAAGACGGAAGGATGGCAGATAAGCGGTTGCTAATCACTTTGGCAAGCAGCCTTGCAATAACATTTTCAATAGAGATAGGGCAGAAGTCCTTGCCCAGCATAGACGCCGTCTGATTCTTTGGGATTAGGACAATTCTACAGCAGAAGAAACTTCTATGACAACAGCCACCCTGAAAGAAAAAATTAGCAAAGGCAACCATATCATCAACAATAATGTCCCATGCTGCTTTTAGGAATGCGACCGTGAAACCGTCCGGTCCTGGAGCCGAATCGACGTCCATCATATTACACGTAGAGAAAATCTCCTCACGCGTCGGAGCTGCGGTGAGAGTCGCACTCTCATCCATAAGAACAGATTGAGGGAGAAGATCAACGAAGGCATGCACATCATGTTCTGATAGGGAAGAATCCTCCTCGTACATCTTACTATAGAAATTTGCTGCAGCTTTAGCCATCAAGCCTTTCTCTTCAAAAACCTATCCCTCCGGTGTATACAACTTAGGTACCGATCTGCGTCTTTTCTTGGCTCTAACCATAGCGTGAAAGAAAGGTGAGTTTCGGTCGCCATCATCCAGCCATTTCACCTTAGCCTTTTCCTTCCAAATCAGTTCGTTTAGCCTCCAGTTTTCCTCCAACTCCAACTTCGTGTCTTTGAGCAACATCTCATTCTCATGTGACGGGTTTTCATCAAAGTCTTCCTGCAAGGTCTTCACAACATCTTCCAAGTCTATAATCTTCTGATGTATATTGCCGAAAACTTGCTTACTCCAGGATTTTAGCACTACTCTCGTTGCCTTCAACTTGCTATATAAAATGAAAGAGGGGTCCCCGTTTGGAGCTATGGAATTCCACGTGTCCTGTATAAGCTTGATACATGATGGGTCCTGCAACCAAGCTGCTCTGAAGCCGAAAGGGGCCGATTGTCTGCGCTGGTCCCCCGGGTTACTCTTGACGATTATTGGGCAGTGATCAGAAATACGGAATCTAGTGAGATGAAACAACGACGTGAGGGGGGGATCATTCATCCATATTCCATTTACCAAGGCTCTATCCAACCTTTCCCACTTCGTTGGGGTATACTGCTGCTTGTCCACCCATGTGAATCTACTACCTTCGTACGAGAGCTCCTCAAGACCTAGATCATTGATGAATGCATTGAAATCCATCATGCCTTGTACAGGAGGCGGCAACCTACCTCTCTTCTCTTCTGGTTTCCTCACTACGTTGAAATCACCCGAAATTAACCACTTCTCTTGCCCTACCTCATGACTCAACAGAATAAGAGACTCCCAAAGACTTCTTCTTTCAACAATAGAACAAGAAGCATAAATAACCGAAACAAAAAACCTTCCTCCCTGCCCATCACCAACCTCAAACGTGATATGTTGCTTGTGTTTAAGAACTAAGTGTGGATCAAGATCAGCATCAACATAGGCCCATATTTTCCTGTGCTCCTCCTCGTTATGAACGCACCAGTCCAGTCTCACAATATCTAGTAACTCTTCTGCTCTCTCAGCATGCAGCATAGGTTCAAGCAACCCTACTATAATAGGTTTGTGTCTCGTACATAATCTCGCTAGGATCTTCCTCATTTGATTGTTAGTTGTGCCTCTGATGTTCCAAAAAAGGTACGGATTTAGATTCATAAAACACCCGAACTACTAAATACTCCTTCACCAGCTAAGAGCAAGTCTCCCAGGCGTCCCACCATCCATCCTTCTCAAGTGGTATGTCCCCGTCGGAGAGACAACCTTCACCCTGCATGCTTCTCATGTATTCCCGTACCGCCTGACCTCTCCCTCTCATTTTGTCACGCTGCAACCCACTGCTTTGTGTGCGCGATTGGCCTCCTGCGTCTGTCCCGATGGTGCCTTGTCTCATCTCTCTTCGTGATGGTCTTCCTTCTGTGTGTCCAGGTCTTCCTTCTACGTGTCCGGAACCATCTTCAATGAAGTCGGCCAAGCTCTTGTGTGGTAGAATGATATTTATCCCTTCCTCATTTAATACCCTCCTCTTCTGACCCGCCTCAACTGTGCTCTCAACTAGTTCAACATGCTCCGCGTTGATCTGTAAAGAAGCTGTACCCGGTGAAACCGCTCGCCCAGCTTGAGGAACAACCATCTCCGGTGCAACCTCAGCCCTACGGATCGCTCCTGGTATAATGTCGAGCTCTTTACCCACCTCAGTTATGTCCTCTCCTTCGGGGCCTCTGGCTACTATCATCAGCTTAGCAATTCCCCTCGCGTCCCCAATCTCAATGTTGATAAATTGCGGCACGTCTTCATTGAAGCATTGCACCGATACTAAGACTCCCCTTTCATCTTCCCGACCTTTCCTCCAGAGTGGTCGATCAACTAGGGTGCCAAAAACAGATACAATCTCTTTGAGTGATTCTAAATCATGACAAACTACTGGGATTCCAGTAATCCAGAACCATAACGTATCCTTCTTCGCATCCAAACCTCCTGTCGCCATCTTCATAGGAAGATCCTTGTTGAAGAACCTGACCGATCCGTATTCAAGGAATGTACCTTGTGAACAAGTATGTAAATATAATATTGTGGTTCCTATTCAAAGAATCTTTCTGAGAATGGATCTCTTTGTAAATGGTTTTAATTTTTTAGTGACTTTTCAGTAATCCACTGTTAACGATCGCTTCCGCACTTATCTTAATCGATGTTTGGCAATAGACATCACATGCATGCTTTGTTTTTCTTCAATAATTCCTCATTTTTTAAATATATTGATATCACCACACTACATATATAAGAACAACTTGTTTTTATGTGGCATGCAAAAGGGTGAGATTGAATATTACAAATATTGTTCACATGCAAATAAATTATTATTTAATGTTACTTCACATTTGATTAAAATAATATATCATTCTATGTAAACCACCTAGTTCCCTTGTTACCATGTCTCCTTTTGGTTTAATAAACTACACACCCTCAAAGAAATACATCATGTAGAATGCAAATGAGGTGTTATTTAATTTATAAAGAATTACATTAACATTTAAATAAGCTTTTTTAATTACACATGGAGGAATCTCACATTGGTTTGAATAACACATCATATATACTCTACATGAAAGACCATCCAAGGAGTTGTATGAAAGATCATTCTAGTAGAAGTTAGTTTTCATCATTTTAGAACTAGGATGCTAGGGTTGAGCATGCACAGGAAATCGGAGAAGGTGAACATGTAGTTGATATTATAGTTATTCGTGGCAAGACACCATCATCATTAATATCTAAGATGGTGGCCATGTACTTTTAGAAACTATAAATTCTAGTTCTCTCAAACAAATTGCTCCCTGCTGACTACCTTCATTAAACTATGTCTCTGTGCTCTATTATTGCAATGTAGTACACCCATTTTGACTAGCATGTGCAACATGGTGTGGTGGTGTGTATTTGTAATCATGTTGGGTCCCCAATAGGTAATATGTAGCTTCCCATGCCATGCTCTTCTTCTTGCAATCTTCTGATTAGTTTTTGATAGATTTTGGTGCTACCAGAAGGTTGTACAATAGAGGTTCTCATCTTCTATGATAGTGGATGATTTACTTGTCCACCTAGAGATCTAGCTAGGAATGGATCTAATTCTATGTTCACGTAGGCTCAAATTTGTAGACTTGAATTCAAATACTCATCCAAATTGTTTGGCTAATATCTTACAAGCATATATTGTTAGTTCATCTCCTTCATTCTATCTCCAAGCTTCTTGTAACATTAATGCTTTGTCATATGTTGATTGTCTTTTTGGTTGGGATCTTCATATGGCCGACTATTTGAACAAGGACATGAATCCCTGACAAGGAAAATTTACAAAGACAATACTATGGCGGTGGATCCAAATCTCAAACGTCAATACAACTGGTAATGCATTAGTGGGATTAAAACATGATCGATTGGTTAATTATTATAGGAAGACAACCTTCCTCATTTGGTTTACAAACATTTTTGGGTTTTGTAATAACCACAGACACTGTCTTTAAGGAGAATCATTTGATGCCTCTAGGACTGACACTAGGGATGTGTATGAAGGGTCTACTTTATATTCTTTTGGATTATTTCTCTTATCTTTGGTCCTAGAGGCAAGATTTCATAGTTGTGAAAATTTGGTTCCTCTATTACGATTCTAGCATTGTCAACCTTCCAAAATTCTATATGTTTCCTTCATGTCTGTCCTTATCTCAGACAAAATGCATTATCATAACCATAATCCATCTGAAGAACACGAATTGTTACCATAAGGCATCCTAAGAACAATGGCAATGAAAGATAAATAAATTGAAATTACTATATTTTTACTTTGAAATTCTTTTCTTCCCTAACTTTTCACCCATTATTGTCACGCTCTATGTACTAGAAGGTTTGTTTAAAATAATTGGCAATTCATTCATATTGTCACTAGGGAATTCAAACTCGTGACATCTTAGACATACAACATCACACTCAACTACCACATCAATGGCATAACTGGCATGTTTACAACTTCCTTAATGCAATTTTTTTATATCTACCCTCTTATCCACATTGAGTTTTTGCAGATTTACCACATTAAAAAGTTAAATTATAGTCCTTTTCAACAACCATATGGTCTTAAGTATTCCTAAATGTACTAATGTTTCTTCCTCCAATTGAACATGGGAAACACATATGTAATAAAATAATTTTTTTTAAGATAGCTAGCACTATTTTGAAGGAAATTATTCTATAATTTAGCCTCCAAAATGAATCTATGTTAGAGATATTATAGGTATAATATAGCCACACAACATCCTTTTCATGGTTCCTAGATTCTGAATAAATATTCATGGTGTCTATAATCTTCTAAAAAATCCTCCAACTTTGTTATACATGTCAATATTCAATTAATACTACTACATTATTTACCTGGACATTTGTGAAGTGTTTCATAATATCGTATGCTACAAGAAGAACTTGTCATACTTCTACAAAAGTTTCCTAGGTGATTTTTCCTCAGAGATAAGTAACTTAGGACTAATGAAAATTAAGTATGTTGTATGGCAAAGTACACTGAAAAAAACATTATTTTTATTACAAGTTAATACGTGCAAGAATTGACAATTTCATTCTAACTTTTATCTACTTATAAACCTCACCTTCTTTTGGGTGCAACTCAATTTCTATTTTTATTGGTTGATTGTAATTTAATAAAATGTCATTCTTATCCCCTACTGCAATTTCTAGAGGATGACAACCAAAGTCAAAGTCATACATTTTCTCCTCCGTTTTACCATTCATATCACCAGATTTTCATTCATTTTTCCTTTTTAGTTCAATGCCAAAAAGTTCATGTTAAACTGTCATTAGGTCAAATTCTAGCTTAGCCTAACATTTTAAATTATCCCCCAAATTATGCATGTGACGTGAATAGTTTGGCTGACATGCAATATTTTTCCACCTTTGATTCACAAGTAGATGTTGTCGTGGTTGTTTTCATTCAATTCAATTTGCATAGATACATGATGATTTTCTTATGAATATAATTTATTTTATTTTGAAACGTATCAAGCTCTTGATTGGTTGATTATACTTCTTGAATTGATTGTAAAAAGTCACGTGATTCTCTTTGTCCTTGGAAGGCTCGCATTCTCAAGGTACAATTTTCAATATCTCTATTTTATATCTATGTTTACTATTTTAGTTGGTTTCTATTTATACATTTTCCAAAATGACAAATTATTACAAGTTAAACAAACTAATGAATTATTATTCAAGTTATATGATCAATAACATATTCTAAATACACATTACAAATTTTAAAATACTTATACTGAATTGGGCACTATTTTTTCCCTTTTATTTTGTATATAGCTATAAAAAGATCCCCAACTACAAAGTAAGCACATGTTTTGTCCTGCAATATGGATATAATATGAAAAAATTATCAACTTCAAGATTTCGTTTCAATTATAAATTTTGGTCCAATCATATAGATGGAATCTTTTATTTCTTCTGTTCATAAGCTTATCTGTCAGCTCTAGTAGTGGCACGAATATACAATTGTGAGAGCGCATACCAATTGTAGAATAAAATACCATTCAATGAAGTAATAATCTTAACCAAGTGTCTATTTGTTTTTTTATAAATTATTAATAATATAAATTTCACATGAATGTAAACTTTTTAATGAATATTTGTCTAGAGATGAATCTCCTTGGCATTTTAGGTTCACATTCAAATCAATGAATACTTTTTTATTTAAGGCTATCATTTGATAGTATATTATTCCTATAAGTAGTTATGATTGGGATATTGAGGATCCAAAAAGAAGGTGATTCTTCTTTTAGTTGAAAGATAATGGAAATGAAGCATGACTTTTCATTATTAGCATCATTGAGTTTAGAAGTTAGAATCATGAAAAAGTTCATTATGGTGATTATCGAAGTGCACAAGGAGTGAATTCTTCTCAAAATATTCATGTAAAGTAGTCTATTTGGAATATTTAGGACCCAGGGTTGACATGATAATTGTGCACTGAGAAAATGAAAAACCATCAACATTTTCATTATAGGCATGTTTGACTTTTGAAGTTAAATCATGATGAAGTTCACTATGATGAATCATGAAGTACAAAGGGTGGAGAATGCTTTTGAACCCTAGATTATTAAAACTCTAATTAGTTTTTCATACACAATATGTTATCCATAACTTATTTTCAAGAAACTTTACTTTAGTTCTTGATGATTAATTCTATTTGAGCTGACTATAGGTCCACTATAGATGTATAAAGTATGCCTATAATGTTGGTCACTTTAGATCTAATTCAACTAAATTAGGATGTAACAAACTACTGGCTAATCATGTAGTGCATTCCAATCTAGGCTGGATTACAATGAGAGCAGCTAGTAAATAGACTACCACATGAGATTGGTTCAAGGGTAGTTATATATATAAGAAAAGGATGGATGGGGTGGGCAGTTAGTAAGATGGAGATATAGGTAGTGACATGCTTTATGTTGGATTTTAGATGGCACAATGATATTAAATTGTAGTGGGCCATGGTCAAATAGGTGCGGATGTAAATGTCTTATCTTTGATGACCTAATCAATGTGGAAAGACATGGTGGTCTAAGTCATTCCTTTATGATCTTATTATCTTGGAGATGACAGTTTTTTTTGAAAATCAGATCTGATTGATAGCACTTTAGAGTTAGAACATTGTTTCAAAAAAAATCCACAATGACATATATTCTTCTGATTATACCTATATAGATTAAGAAACAAAAAACACTCCACCTTTTGAATAGACCATTACTTAAGCCCATAACTACAAGAATTCACAAGACATTTGTATGTTTATATGAATGAATAAACTTATTATAAGTATTAATATAATGTCAAATGTTTTTATATATACATTTAAATGTATTTATAACAAGTTGGCATACATATTTGTATAGTTATACATTATAACTTCTTATATATTCATATGTATACTTACATTTATGATATACCTACATATACACACAAATTCTACACACGTATATACATGTTCATATATATTTTGACATCCACATGCAGATACACAATATATGCATACATTAATACATTTATATTTTACATGTCGATATTGAAAAACACTAGAGGGGGGTGAATCAAGTTTTATAATAATTTTTAAAATAATTCAACCAATCAAACAACCACAACGATGTTGAAGAAGGAGACAAGGGTTTAGAGTGGTTCCACCCTTAGCAAAAACTAAGGGAGTCAGTCCACTACCCAATTGTTTCCAATTGGGATTTTGAAAGTATTTGAATTTTATTACCGTCTCAAGGATGTTACACAAAATTACAAATACCTTCCCAAACCCTTTGGATAGCCTTCACCCAAAGTTGTCTCACCAACCTTGAAGCATCCTTCACTTGAAGTAACTTCAGGCTCCCCCTTGATGTAGCCTTACTCCTTGAAGTAGCTTCCCATTGAGACCTTCTAGAAGTAGTCCAAAGTCCTCCTTCTCCACCTGAGAAGATTTCACCCTCTCCACTCCGTAGCCTCCAACCTAGGAGTAGCAAGGAGAGTACAATGCAATAAGAAAGAATAAGAAAGGAAAAAGGAAATTACAATTACCACTTAAGCACAAGGCTTGAATCCTATATCAAGCATTTTGATCTCCTATCCAATGTGTATGAAAGTGGAAGTATAGTGGGCAGGAGATTCTATCCTATAGGACACGAAATGCTAGCAATGGAAATGATTTGCAAGTGTTGAAGTTGCTCAATTGCTCACAAGGATTGATTCTCAATTGAAAGTATGTGTACTCAAGTGAGTTTAGGTGTCCTAAGGCATTTCCTATTTATAGTAATGGCCTACTAGTGCTTAGGGACGTTCTAGACACTTTCTAGGGGGTTCTTAGTGCTCAACTAGCCGTTAGGTATCCAATAATTACATTTGTAATTGCTAGTTAATTAACTCTGAAAAGTATAGATAGAAACCTTCTCAATCAAGAAGTTTGTTGACTGAGTGTCTCTCAATCGAGGAATTTGTCGAATGAGGGTAAGTCTGGAGTAACGTTCAACTCAACATCCAGTCACTTTTTCCCACTAACTTTAACAGCTATAAAACATGTTCGAGACACTATCTCGGTCAAAGTAAAGTTCGACCGAGCCTTTCTCTATGATGGCTTTTAGCAGGTTATGCAAAGATGTTTGTGATTTAGACTTGGGAGTTTCTCAGTCGAGAAAATGTTCGACCGAGAGTATCTCAGTCGAGAAGTATGTCGACTGAGACAAACTCTGTTTCAAAACTTTAACTCATATGCTAAGTGTGAGAAATGAATGTGCAATTGTGATGCTCACTAAGGCTATCCCAACATGTAAATACGTACTCTTACCAAAGATTATCTCCATACTCTTGATCTTAATTCTTCACTTGCATGATTATCTACCATCTTGTAATGTTGGATTGTTAGTGCCTCGAAAGAGTAGTACTAATATTATTTGAGTGTTATGGAGTTGCACGAATGCATGAGAATTTTGGAATGCTTAAGCTAATGTACATATGGTTATGCATGTGATTTTTTGTTTGCCATCTCGAGAGAGAGACAACCTTATAATCTACATCTATCCTAAGCTCGAAAGAGGAGAAAATAGACATATATGATGATTGCTTGTAATCTTACTAAGGGTATACTATGGGTGTGAATATTGCATGTTGGTGAGATACCTTAGTTGGTGAAACCCAATCCAAGTTCCCATCCATACTTGTTACATCACTCTTGGTTGCCACTTGTTTTCTTATTTTTTGTCTTACTTTTCTTTACTTCTATTGCTCTGTTTGTTGGTTGCAGTAACATCATTCCATAAGGAACACTGAACTTAATCTACCCTCTTGGTTGGTGTAACTTAGCCAAGATCCTACATTCATAGCACTTACCACTCCTTATCCTGGTCGATCGACCCTAATTTACTACATTGGACCCTGTATAATAGTTATAGAGGCCTGAGTGTCAGGTTATAAAATTCAGAGTCAGACTACTCTAGATCCACTCCTTTTTAGATACATGATTTAATCTGGATAGGAAGTCACAAGCTGCTTGATGGCTTAGTGATTATCGTTGCTTCATTCAAATGGCCTTCGTATGGGAGTCGTATAAGTGTGAAGTGCAAAATGGTGTCAACTTTCCTGATATGGATCACCTGCGAACGTATACTCTAATCATCCTAATGGAGCATTTCATTGGAGAGAATGTAGGCTGAGTGATGGTTGTTGCTTCTGAGTTGTGGCTACCATATGGAGGAAAGAAATTGTCATTCCATTGATACTAGATGGGCTATATAGTTTCTTGGATGAAGCAAAGTTGACCAAAAATATGAGTGCTCCCTACAATTGATTGTAGATTTGTCTAGGGACGCATAATTGTGCTGACATATTGACTGAGTTCTCAAACCCTCATAATCACGGCAAAAGAATTTTTGTCAAAGAATATTTAGATTGTTGAATTCTTTCATCTACTTGGAGATTAGCTCGGTGGCTTGTGGGCCTAACATCTGCAAATGTATGCTAGGAAAGGATGGAATTTCATCTTGATAACTCGGCTTGTGGTGTGTCCATGACTGATTATCAATGGATGATCATCTTTCCAAGCTTGGAGGGTTGTGTCACATACTACCCAATGTAGGTACCGAGGAAATTAAATCATCAGAAATGTGCATATCAAGTTGAAACTTTTCCCTATGTTTTCAAGAAACTGGTGGTAGATTCCCAAAAAAGTTCCTAAGAAGGTGGCATAGATGTGATTGAACATGATGATGATGACTCGGGACTCCTTCCCTATGGGTTGGGATGGCTCTCCCAAATATAGTGTCTTTCTTTGGCACCTTCAGTGATAGTGACTTACGATTCATCTTGGAACCACAATGATATCTGTCTCTTTCTTTCATATATATTTTTTATATATACTTCACATGAGAAGACAAGGTTTCATAATGAGTTGTTTTTAATAAAAGGTTTATTGTTCGTGATGTGTGGTGTCGCTAGTGGGTACTCCATGTTATTTTGGAATATGTGTTTGGGCTCATGTCCTTGATGTGCATATTGCTATGATCTCTATCAAATTGTCTGACTGAGAATGATCTAGAGCTCTTGTCTATGCATTTTTGGACACCAAGGATAGTTATAGGTTTTCATATGTTGAGATCGCCTCCTTCGCATCCACTTCCTTTCATGAAGTCAGAAGGGTGAAACCCCAAGTGCTTAAACCTATCCCTTGTCTCATCTTGATGATAGATGTTTCCTCCCTCTGAATGTTAGTGGCTCGTTCTGTAATGGGGGGACCCTCATTCTAAGCGATAAGATGGATGAAAAACTCTAGTAGACCTATAACATACCAATCCTAGAATCTTACCCTATTCCATGATTAGGAGGGTAGTAAGATTTCCTATATATGACCACATAAGTATGGAGTATACCTTAATGTATATAATTATTCATATTGCAAAAATAATTCAATGGTAAACCATAACATATATAGGATTCAAAACAAATATGAAATATTCAATATAATGAGGTTCTATATACAACATCACATATCATGATATACTCATATTAACAAAATAACCTATATGTGTGTTAACCTGTAGGTGAGTGCTTCTAATATGTCACAAATACTTCTTTTTCTAACTAATATTCACATAATGGATAAGATATATTTGATAAGATGTATCATGTGATTCACACATGAAATGGAATTACAATTGTTGTTTCCATGTGCATAATGTGTTACCATCTAATTTATTGTTGAATAAATTGATTAAATAGGTTAAATAAGTAAAGTATGGATATTTGTAGATAATAATATAATGTAACTCATTTGGAAATAAATTGATGATGATAGGACTCAATTAAATAAATGTTGAATATAATGATGTAATAATATGATAAAATATAATGGCAATGAGTGAAAACCATAATTTTATTAAAACTTATAAAAGGAAATATCAAATCACAAATGTAATGACAAAAATGCATACCTTGGGACGCAATTAGCTAGGAAGCCAATTTTCACATTATTTGGACAATCATAGATTCTTAATTTTATTAAGGAAGGAAAACACAACTTAAAATCCAACATATAAAATAACATAATAAATGAGCTTAATGTGGAAATATATCTCAAATTTGGATTTGTAATGCCCTAATTTTTCTAGGTACCAAATTTTCATAATAGTTGAACCCTGATTGAGCCATCAACTAATTAATAAAAAAGAAATAGATTTGAAATCAATCAATTTAATTGATAAGGTCGGTTTCCTAAGGTTTCTCAGATTTTAATGTTGTCACACCCCGTTTCTTTATGTGATATATGCAGGCTCCTTTTTTTCCTATTTGATGTTTAGATTGACGACTATGATGTCGTCTTCTACCCTAAGTTGGAAAAGGGAAACCCAACCAACTGCACTCCAAAATTCTCTCTAAAATTTTTCTCTCTGTGTTTAATCTCTTCTCAATATTTTTTCTAATACTCTCCCCACACCTTTTCACATCTAATAGTACTGATTTTGACATAGTTTCAGAACCTAGAAAACTTTAATGTGTTCTACCTCCTTTGTGCCATGTTCCTCCCCGATTTCCCCCTTATTTTCCATTATTCTTATCACTTGGTGTCATCAAACCACTGCAAGGATCTTCTTCAACTTTCTTTGTGACCCCTAGTTTCATTTCAAAGTGTTGGTTTTGCTTCTTTTGATCATGTCTCTCTCTCAGTGTGAGAGTCATTGTCCATCTTCACTGGCGGTGCCCACTTGGACTCTAGGGGCAAGCATAAGGATATCAAACACTTCTCCAATGGTTGAGTAGTTCTCATGGTGGTCATATGAGGCTAGTTCCACTACCAACTCGATCTAACTAGGAGTAATCATGTTTTCCTTTTTTTTCTTGATTGGTTATTGTCTCCATAATTCTTTTAAGTTTTCATCATCTACTCTATGTTTTTTCTACTTGTTCTTGTCTTGGCACCATCAGCACCCAATGGCTCAGATAGACATTGGGTTTTGGCTGTGTTAGTACAACTTTGAAGGGATTCAATTTTCTTCTACCTATAGCCATGGCGGAGAGATGCATTCGAGGGATAAGGACCTTAGGGACCATTGTTTATGATCTCTGAATCTGCATGAGCCCCTATAATTTTTTGGTTGTATTGGCTGTAAGTTTTGGCAGTTAAATTTCAAACATTGATTCCCATGATCTTGAACTAAGTTGTTTTTCTAGAGCTCATAGCCAGCGAGAGATGGGAGATCTAGCCATAATTTGAGTTTATATTGGTCACACTATCATGGGCTTTATTGTCTTTTCTCCCTTCTGTCTATTTGGTTTAATGTGGTTTTGATTAAATCATCAAACTATTGATGTACCCTATCACACATCAAAGTAATGATGCCTGATGTATGGGTAATTTGGTAATCACCAAACTTTTGTTTTAGTATTTTGGAAAATGGATTTATCTTACGTGATTCATATTTAATTGTTGGAACATTAGAAAAAATAAATAAAATATGTTCTGGAATCAGTGGATTTTTCTCAAACTGATGGTATAGTTTTTATCCCATGAACATAAAAATATGTGGTTTTCAAGGTATTTACTATTTGGTTAGAATATAAAAAACACAACTAGTAATTATGAGTCAAAAAATAAATTAAAATATGCTATGAACTCAGAGAAGTATAGCCTATATGATCACATGGTTTTGATAACCTAATTTAATAATAATAAAGTAATTGTTTAGGGTTTATGAAATTGATCTAAACTTAATCCTAATTCTATATATGCATTTAATAGGTGGATTGTGACCATGATGTGTATTTAGGGTATATCTTAGATCTTGGTAGATTGGATATGAGGTATGTTATATTCTACTATCCAGATCAAGCAATTAAACATAATTTCTATCTCTTGATGTATGTTACATCTCCTTGATCAAATTGAGTAATTTATCTAATTTTCCTCTCTCTTACTTATAAGACGTATTAATCAATATATCTTCTCTCTCTTTAGAGATGATTCATGAGAGAAGTTACATGCTTTTTTCATCTTATCCTATGATGAAACCTTAATTTTGGAATTTAATCAAGTAGTTCCTTATTGTGAGATTGAACCCTAATTTACACACTTTTTTGTGAACGTTTCTTATTTTCCATTTAAGTGATGGAAACCTCATTAACTATATTTTGAAAGTATACTTTCATTTTCCTCTGCGTTTACTACATGCTTTGTGGTTTAGTAGCCCTACAGTTGTATAAGTACTTTTTTTTTTGGGTTTTGTGCCCTTTATGTCTTATTATGGAGGTTGTGTGCCCCATACCTTGGTTTTTGTGCCCACCTTATACATTAAGGATCTTGGTGATGTTCCTTCCTCTATAAATTTATGGTTATGTGCTTTAGTCGCCATTTGTAATTTATATTTCACCATTTTTATGTTTATATAATGTGTATGCATATTGATTATTGTTGATGAAGTGTTATGTCCCCTAATTTATTCAGTAGTTTTCATGTGGCACATCTTGTAAGTTTTTTTATTTGTAGCAAGTGCATATTTTTGAATACCTTATATAGTTTCCTCTTGATATCCATTTGGAAGTTCACATTCCCTCTTTGATAGAAGCCTTGAATAATTATTTGTTGACTTGTTTCTATAGCATTGATCAATCTCTATTAATATGCGCATATTGACATTTTTATGCTGAAAACATCCATTTTTTCTTCTCTTGTGGGGTATGATTCCAACCTATTAGGTGAAAGAATATGGAAGTCTCAATATGATGACATGGACTTTACTTAGAGAAGTCGACTCTTGAGAGAGAGACTTGGAATAGCTTGGTTCCCACTACTTAGATCCTAATTTTGTATCTTTCAAGTAAGCCCCTTAATTGGGGATTATTATGTAACCATTTGAAATTGAATATAGTCATTACATTTATTTCCATTTCTAAACTTTGGTCTTGTATACCATTCATTTGAGGAAAAATATACGCATGTTCCGACATATGTGTTAGTGTGTTTGGACTATAAGGGTTTATTCCTCAAATTTATTAAGGAGTAGCTCTCCTCATGGATCCCACTACTTATAGGTATGTGTATCACACTAAGTTCTAAAGTCAAGCCATGTAGTGGGTGTGTCAACAACAATTTCTTACCAAGATGTGCCAAGGAGACTGCTGTCATTGATACCCCAATAGACTTTTCTGCCAACATGCTTTAGTGGGGCGATCTGCCACAATTATATGTCTATCTATATATAGGACTTTTGGATAACTTTTGTAAGGTTCTCAGTAGTAGTGGGTCTTTTCATTGAATCTTTGGATCAAACATTGATGCTTAGGGCCTTCATATTAGAGTCTAAGATTCTGTGGGGAATTAATGGGTTGTGCCTAGTGATGGCCGTTTCCCATCTCATGACTCTTGGGTAAGTTCATGTAGTGTTTTGTCCCACCACTTAGTAAGAGATGAGGCAAGGATAGTTGCAAGGAATTACAACCTTCAACTTCTCCCAATGGTCATTTCCTTTCATTATAGGCTTGACAGATGTAAGCATTATGGCATCTTCCTGGGTATATGTGTTGGGTAGTTGATTGTGAGTACTTCATATGACTTTCCTCTAGGGACTGATATCCTCTGTCATCCTCTTACTATATTGATCATGGGTCTCCTCCTCACCTTTTCCACAATCATAAACAGTACTGGGTGAGCCTATTTTAAGGAATTATATGTAGTTTGGAGAACTATTTGGGCCTCAGGATAATGGTCACACTTCTCGCATTGTATGGCCCTTGGTTCTACTTTTACTTTTCCACTTTAGGGTGCATGGGGGGAAGAGTTCATGTACTAAAGTAGATTTTAGGTATTTTTTAGAGAAGTGGGAGATTTTGTCTCCTTACATAACTTTCAACTAGATATTTTCTCATTGTTAAAGTTTGATCAACACCAGTAGCATTTGACTAAGCTTGAATTTGTGTGATGAAGATTAATGTTTCCATCCATGTTTTTCAAGCGTAGGCCGCTCGAGTTGTAGATGTCATGGAATAAGTAGGGTATCTCATTTAGGGTTGCACTTGCCTTTGGAATCAACATTTTGGATGACTAGCAATAGCAAGTCACCCCGTTGAAAATTGTAGGGCCAAATATTCATGTTGAATGATCTAGTCATTCTTTCTTGCTATCATTGTGCATGATACATGGCCAGTATCCATCATTCTTTATGAGTTTTCAAGCAGTAGATTCAGTCTTGAAATCATTTAGTCTCTAGAATATATACTTCTTGTAGCATGTAAAATGAAGGGATCTACATATCAACTAGTAGGAATTATTCCATCCCATATACTATGGAGTATGGAGTAACACCTGTGGAGGTCATAATAGAGGTGTGGTAGGCCCATAAGGCCATTAGGATATGTTTGTGTCAGTTGGCATGAGAGATGATGGTGTTCCTAGGATCTTGACCAAATTCTTGCTGGTAGATTCTATGTCTTTATTCATCTAAGGTTGATAAGGTGACACTCGTGGCTTTTTATTCCCATAGAGCTTAAATACTCCTTGATATTCGTGAAGATGGGGATCATAAAATTATCAAAGAACGATTTAATGTGGTACTCCATACTTATTTCTGATGTTGTTCTTAAGGAACTTGATAACCTACTGGGGTGATGCATTGGTGATGGGGATTGGTTCTACCAATTTGATGAAGTAGTAAATTGTGTCATGATGAAGAAAATCCAATTTAAATCCTTATGATTGATCTTTTTGATAATGTCAATTCTTAAAGATGAAAATGGACAAGGTATGACCATGTTGCACAATTGATTTATGAGCAAATGAATATAGTCCCCATGGATTTGCTAGGCTCGATAACAGTAGACAAATTGGAAACAATCCATTTCCATGGTATTATGGTAGTACATTAAAAGACGTATTTTCTTGGCCACCATAACTCCATTCATATGTGTGACACACGACCCTACATGGACCTCTTGCATGGGAGTTTTTTTCCTTTATCTTTTTGATGCATCAAAGAAGAATTCAGTTGTATGATCTGCAATACAACTTTTCTACCCTTAGGATATATTGTGTGGATTGCCAAATTGAGTTCTTGTTTCTCTCTTTTATAAAGGTTCTCAAGAATGACCTGATTTGATAGATACATATTGATGTCTTGGAACCAAGTTTTTCCTTTATCATTGGGCACATTTTCAATGATCATGCAATAAGTGGGATCATAGAGTGTCTGTGTTTTGAAAGAGAAGGTATGGCCTTCCTAGATGTCAATCCATGAAGCGAGGGTCTCCAATGTGTTAACAAATGTGTTGTTCTCTCTTCTAATGAACTAAAACAAGATGTTCTTGATGTTTTGAGTAAGAGAGCACATATGTTCCTGATATAGAACAAGATTTTGATGGTAGTTTTTCTAGTTGTTCTGTACTTGAGATATTACGTGAAGAGAGACATTGTAAACATGTAAGTGTCATTCCCCTTGCTATCTGGTGAGCTAGAGTCTTGAGATGAAAGCTTCATATTTAACCACATTGTTAGTGGTGTCAAACTCCGATGTCTGGATACTTGTTATAACCTCAATTTTCATAAGTTTGGGTTGAAATGTAATTTCTCAATTAAAGATATATGAATATGAAAATTTGTATGATTTGAATTGTTTGCGTGGTTTTCTTTGCTAAATGTCTTCTATATGTGTGGCTTCGTGGGACTTGTTGCTTAATAAGACCAATATCAAAAGAAAGGGAATAAAAGATGAAAGAAATCCTCTATAAAGGAAATTGAAATAATGTTGATAAAAGTTGTAGAAACACCTAGAAGGCTAAGAGTTTGTTCATCATGAGAGGATTTCTAATCCCTAAGGTTTCTTGAGTTACGAGGAATCCAAATAAAGGATATAAAAGTGAAAGAGAGAGAAAATATGAATAAACTATGCTTTAATAAGTGTTAACTTGTATATGAAGAAAACCCCTCTTCCCTTTTGAGTTTGGGACTCAAACTTGGTGTAGAAGTGGTTAATGTCAATACTACGTTTTCCTTCAAATTTGGATGAAAAAGAATAAGGATTTATAAATTTTATAAGATTTCTAAAGTGAAAGGATAATCTTTTGAATAGATTAAATGTCACGATTTAATTGGGAATAGAATTTGAGTTTATTGATAGCACAGATGATTTAGACCCTAGATCTCGCAATCTGGCATGTGGGTCTCTTGATCCGAAGGCGTTGGGTCATCGTCAAGATCCCAGTCCGAGAGGGAAACCTGTTTGATTTCCTTTCAATCTTTCTTGATCTATAATACACGAGAGGAGCTAGAAACTTGACCATCAAGTTCAGGAGCCTTTCTCGAATCGAATTACCCCAACCATGGGGGACTCTTGAGATGAGGTCACATTTTCCCCAATTGGGATTCCTTCGCCAACCCTGCCTATATGGGGGGGGGGTATTTCGCGGTACCAGCATCTTTGAAAACCCATCCCGCACATTTAGAAAGAGTAGAGGAACTAACAGATGTCCTCAATTCGAATAACCATCATGACCCTCACCTTGGTCTTGGAGCAGCCCCCATCGGTGGTAGAGTGGAGCGGTCCCAGTGGAAGAAGGGCATGAAGAAGGAATTGAGGGGTAGGATGAGTGAGAGAGGATGTGGCAGAGCTAATGAAGGTCTTAACTCGTGCGTAGGTGCAGAAACGAGTGAAGTCAACCAGTGAGTTGATCAGCTGCTCACGTGAAGGAGGGACCTGAGGTTTAAGACGACCCCCTGTGAAAGTATGTGCCTACCCTCGCATCTGTGTTGAGAAGGTAAGGGTCTTTTGGTACTTTTGCACATTTCTTTTGTTTTGTGAGTGCTCGATTGTGCGGGGCCCGGATGCCTAGGAGGCGTGAGCCGATTGGCTCCGGCCTGGCTCGCTGGTTATTAAACCCAAAAAATATGTGGCTTTTCCTTATTGATGGAAAAGGGTTTTTCTTGTAAAAAATGTAACTAATTATGGCAATATCAGATGAAGGTAATTTATATATGAAAGTTGATCAGAAAAACATGAAGAATCCAATAAAAATAGAGTTGAAGCCTGATATTGCTTGTAGTTATGAAAGTACATAAAGTTACCACTTTTAATGCATTCAATTATGCTAAAACTCTAATTTGAGATGGAAATTGGATTTAATGCCTCTTTTGGTTATTTTGAGTAATATTAACCTATTGAGGATAAAAGGAAGAGTTAAATCTAAAAAAGATGATAGTATGATTTTTTAGGGTTTTATACACATGATTATGCACTAATGGACTTAAAAACGCTAATCTAGGTGTTAATGGTTTCTAATGTGATATATTTCGAAATTCATCATATGAAGGTAATAATAGGATGATCCTAAGCCTATTAAGTGATAGGAAGATGTTAATATGATAATTAGGGTTTTGCACCTAGAGTTGTGGTTTTAGGGTGTGGTTATAATAGAGAAAACTTGTAGATAAGCCCTAAGGAAACCCTAATTCAGATTAGAAACCATAGGAAGCAATTTCAAGTCAATAAAATAGTTTCTTGATAAGTGTGTAGTAAATAGGTTACATATGCCTTTCAGGATTTTCTTCTTTTGTGTGGTTGAATTGCTTGCTTGAATTGGATTGCTTGATTGGTTGGAATTGCTTATTCCTTGGGAAATCTCCTGATCAGGTATGTGGTTAATTATGAGTACACACATTATGTTTCCCAGCATTTCCTGATGATTTATCGATTGTAATGAAAATAAACTATTTGGATGTTTCATTACTACAATCTTTAAAGTGACTATGGATATTGACGCAATTTTACTATGCGCTTAAACGCAAGAGAACGCGTCGAAGTGATATAGGCCTTGTGAGGCCCGAGTCGAACACAGGGATACTCGGAATTGTTGGTGACTCCTACTAACTAGTTGCGATCAGCTAAGCCGATTAAAAGTTGAGGGTTTTTGTGAAAATTAAAAAGAAAATTGAAAGAAAACAAAACAAACAATCGATTAAATTTTTGGTTTAATCAATTCAAGAAGGTATCTTTAGGATTGCGATTTCACCGCGGGTTTTCATTGTATTAGATTTTATATAATTCCTCAATTTTATCTCTCTATCCGGGTAGTGGCCTGAAAACAGATTTGCCCACTGTCGTGGTGTAATTCACTACCTAAGCTTAGGTCGGTTCCACCGTCGTAGTAACCTATACCCTAAACTAGGTGCATTATGAACGATCTCTCAGTATCCATCATTAATTTTACACCACCTTGTTCAAGGGATTTGTCGATTAATGTGAATTTCGTCTCTTTTCAGCCGTTAATCCTTCTTTCAAAGTGATTAAGGGCATTAGGTTATTATCATGGTGATCAAGCATAACAATACATGGAGAAAACGAAACTATACCACGGATTTAAGAGATAAAATATGATACACTATTATAAAACTGTCATACAATGAATTCCGGGGCTACTCCCGGTCCTAAAGATAAAGGGGATTAGCCCCGCATGTTCATCTCACACAAGTACATGGTAGAAATAGGGGAAAACATGTGAAAAACGTGGAATGAAAGAGAAAACCCCTGAACGGAGAAGAACCGGTTGATCCTTTGCGTATAACACGTGCTCTCCCGCCTTTCGGTGGTGAAAGCTGTCTTCTGCGGCGTCCGAATCAACTGGTATGGGCTTCTAGCCTCCGTTCTTCTCTCTACTGCTCCTCGGTACTCGTGCAATGGAAAATGAGATGATCTCTCTGTATGGGCGGCCGTCATTAGATATATCTCCCTCATTAGGTTGCTAATTAATCACGGCCGTCCGATTAAGATCATTCTGAATCAAACGCATATCTTACGGTGTCGATACCATCGACGCAGGTCGATGGTATCGACCCAGTGTGGTACCGGTAGCCCTTCTTTCCTTTCGTCCGAGTTCTTGATGTATTCTCGATACCATCGATGTGGGTCGATGGTAACGACTACCCTGTAGCGACGGTTTTGTCATTTTGCGTCGTTGTAGCCTCCGTGCGTCGATGGTATCGACTTGGTGTCGATGGTATCGACTGCTTCTTCGCCAACAACCTGATGATAGCTCGATACCATCGACATCCCTGTCGATAGCATCGACTTTTTGCTGATACTCGCGACTGGCAGCCTGTGGTCCGGTCGATGGTATCGACTTCCGTCGATGGTATCGACGGAAGCAGATACTTGTTTTTCCTGAAATTCAAACACGAAACCACATAAATTCACAAAAATAATAATATTTTGACAATTGATGCTCAAAACGATGAAATAAAGGGGATTTGACATAAAATAGTAGCAAAGACCAAAGTGGATGAATTATGCAACATTAACCATAAAAATGACTAATAAAAGCATAAAACACATATCAAACAGGTTTATAAATGCAACTCAAAATCATCGCATCAACCTCCCCTAAGCTTGAACGTTGTTCGCCCTCAAGAAACTAATCCTTAGAATAGAATTGCTAATGTCGACTGAAGAACAACGCATCACAACCAACATCCAAATGACTCCCACCTAACAATCACATACCGGCCCTCTCTAACCACAGAATGGTAATTACCCTGTAGGCGACAGTAATCATCCATAAGAGAAATTGACCTCAAAACTGATGAACACTATCACATAAGGCAGTTAACATAATAAAACTCGCCGGTTCAGACTTGGTGCATCTTGTGATCTCCTATACTACGTTGCTCGCCCTAACTACCATCTAAATGGAAGCAGTTCTCCTGATATACATTAGTGAGGAGAAATTCACAGTGGCCTACCAATCCGAGCAACGGGTGGATGAAGATGGGTGGTTCATGGAAGAAAATGGAAGTATGATACAGTTTCAACATGCATAAAAAAAAGTCCTAAATGATGCAAATGCACATAAGAAATGCCCTAATGCCTAAAATTGGGTGGAATGATGCATGATTTAACTATCCATCCCAAAACGAGATGGACATCTAATTTAGCTACATCATGTACTCAATCATCTTAAAATGCAGGCGCTACATGTTCCTTTCTCCTTCTTATTCAAATAACTTCTAAATAGCTTTTTTTTCTTTCAATATGCTGATTTTTTTCTTCAGCATTATTTTTTTTTCTCTTTCAACCCTTTATATCCATAATTGATAATGAATATTTAATCGGGCTTATTCTTCTTCCTAATTTAGAAATTTGCATTATTTAGAAGGTATGGAACAATTTAATTCACCATTGAAGAAAAATCGAGATACATGACATACTTTATGCATGAAAAATTATGAATGCATCTACATGACATGCACCTAAAGGTAATGTGCATGTATCGCGATTCTCATTTTTTTTTTTTCTTTTTATGCAAAACATATGAAAAAAAAAAAGAATTAATGCAAGCCCTATCTACGTGCAATGCAGTCAAAGAAGTTAAAACTGTGAAGTACTTCCAATTCTTGTGGTGGATTGCAAAAAGTGAAAAGGTGGAAAGATCACAAGACTAGGTGACGGAACCTTAGATAAATATTATGTGCCCCTCCTTACTGACCTGTGTAGTAGTTAAGAAGTTTCTCTCTCCTACTTCCGATTAAAGTCACATTACCATTTGGTCGGATTAGGCTCAAACAAACATGTCCGTCCACTTTCATGAATCATTAGGAGTACAGTTGTGAATTGCTGTTTTAGAGTTGACAAAACCAATCATTTTCGTAGGTTAATTGCACAAGGTTAAACAAGACAAGCTTTGCACATGTACAAATTTTTTTTAAAATTTTCTTGATTTTTCCCATGCACACTATAGAGATGACACAACTTTATGACATCCACGATTACACTAGATAGCATGTGGATCCTAAACAAACTAAAATTGCAAAAACAACTAAAAAGAACAAAAACAAATATAGTTAAAAACTAAAAACAATAAAAGAGATAAATTTGTTCCAACTACCCCCCTAAACGTGAATCCGACTATGGCCTCATAGTCAAAAACAAACTTAAGGATTGGAACAGTGATACCGAATCATTCTTGCGGTGGTGGAGGTGAGTACTGCGGCGTCGTGGGGTCCCAAGACGGGTATTTCCCTTGGAAAACATAGGCCAAGTTGGCCTCAAATCCGAGGTCTCGAATCATTTCCCGGTCCACATACCGAGTGGACTCTATCTTCCTCTGCATGATCTCCTCGTAGATCTTTCGGACCTCCGAGGAAGGATGGACGAGTCGGGGATGTGTGATCGACGATGGCAGCGGTGGCACAAATTCCGGAATGTCCATCGGATTCGCGCGAGAGGAAGAAGCTCCGGCCACATACGCCATGTTTGCGAAGAGAAATGGGGATCAGAAAGAGAGCTCGGTGATGTTTGGAGAGTTGAATCTCTGCTCGATGAAGACCTTCGCTCGGTGCTGCTCGTCGTCGGCTTGGAAGTCTCGGGGGGTCGCTCGGCACAAGAGAAGGAAGTTGCTCTGAAAGCGTGACGTCAACTGACGCAATCACTCCCCTTAAATAGATGTGGCAGGCGCTATTGTTGACCCGTCGATACCATCGACGCGAGTCGATGGTATCGACACTAGTCGATGCTATCCGCCCCCATCGTGAGTATCGACGGTTGTCGATGGCTGGATCTTGAAACCCGGATCGATGATGTGGAAGCTGTGATCGCCATTGATTCATTTGCGCAGATCGGTGGCGTGGATGGTCGATACCATCGACGGGAGTCGATAGTATCGATCCTCTGATTAGGGCAAATCCTCGCGAGGCCCGGCCGCCGCCTTTTTCACTTGAATGTGTCGATACCATCGACACGCCCGTCGATGGTATCGAGTTTCCCGAGTCGATTTCTTATATAAATCTTCAGAGATCTCGATGGTATCGACAGGCATCTGGATACCATCGACCTTGATTTTACGATCTGCCTGTAGGTCTGTCGATACCATCGATGAGTCCGTCGATACTATCGACGCAGTGCAAAATCTGCAGTCGTCAACCTGTTCCATGGTCGATACCATCGACGAGCGTGTCGATGGTATCGACTCTGCCTCAGCCTGCACAAAGAACAAACCGATCACGGTATCTTTTTTACACTAAAAAATTAAACCAAAACAAATCAACCTACGAACGTACATGAACTAAACTAAGGTACCAATGGTTGGGTTGCCTCCAAACAAGCGCCCTTATTTAACGTCTTAGGCTAGATGACTTTTGGGAACCTCATGCATCCGAAAGTGAAATGAGTTTGACCTCATTCACCTTCCTCTTGTAATTTTCACCAAAGTAGAGCTTCAATCTTTGTCCATTCACCAAGAATGTGGTCTCACCATCACGCACCAAGATTGTGCCGTGTGGTTTGACCTCTTCTACCACGAACGGCCCACTCCACCGGGATTTGAGCTTCCCAGGATGCAACTTCAGTCGTGAATTGAACAGCAAAACACTATCTCCCTTTTTGAATGTGCGCAACTGGATGTGGCGGTCGTGGATCAGCTTTGTGCGCTCCTTGTATATCCGTGCGTTCTCATATGCCGTCATCCGTAGCTCGTCCAACTCGTTCAATTCCAGCAGTCTCTTCCTCCCCGCTTCATTGTAACTCAGGTTTAGCCTTCTCAGCACCCAATGCACTTTGTGCTCTAACTCTACCGGCAGGTGACAAGCCCGTCCATACGCCAACCTAAAAGGCGTGGTGCCTATAGGTGTTTTGTAAGCCATCATGTATGCCCACAATGCATCCGGTAGTAGGGCACTCCAATTCTTCCTCGTGGACGCCACCGTACACTCTAAAATCTTCTTAATTTCATGGTTGGAGACCTCCACCTGGCCTTGCGTTTGCGGATGATATGGGGTACCTATGTTGTGCTTGACCCCATATTTTTTCAATAATGTCGAGAACTTCTGATTCCTAAAATGCATACCCCCATCACTGATTATCATTCAGGGTACCCCAAACCTGCAGAAAATATTTTCTTTCACGAATCTGCACACTACAGTGGAATCATTAGTCCTTGTGGGTATTGCTTCCACCCACTTCGACACATAATCAACTGCTAATAAAATATATAAATTGGAGTTTGAGGACACAAAGGGTCCCATGAAATCTATGCCCCACAAATCAAATACCTCCACTTCCTGAAACACATTCAGGGGCATCTCCTATCACTTTGAGATATTACCTGTTCGTTGGCAGGAATCACATTGCCTCACAAACTCGTAGGCATCTCGAAACAAAGTTGGCCAATAAAGGCCGCTTTCCAAAATTTTAGCTGTCGTGCGTGAGATGGCATGGTGTCCTCCCGTAGGTGATGCGTGGCAATGATGTAAAACGCTCTCGTACTCCACTTCAGGCACACACCTGCGCAAGATACCGTCCCTGCATTGCTGAAGAAGAATTGGGTCATCCCAAAAATAATATCGTAAAGAATGGAAAAATCTTTTCTTCTCCTGATATGACCAATCTTCCGGGATGATCCCGCAAGCCAAATAGTTTACAATCTCAGCTAGGGCTGACAAAACCTGACGCGACCCGCTCGACCCGACCCGACCCGACTAAACCGGGTTCGGGTCTTGCATTTTTTGACCCGACCCGAAAAAGACCCGAACCTGAAAAACACGAAATTAATTACGGGTCGGGTCCGGGTTCAACATTGTCGACCCGAAAAACCTGATAGACCCGATATTCAACAACAGTGGACCAGAGAAAACCGGACCAAAGGCCCAAAACCGGCAGCAACTAAACCAGTAATATTTTTCTATATTTGAGATGTTGTATATGCCTTCACATCTCAACTACAACACTGCGATACATCTTTACTCACCTCTCAAAGCGAGCTTGTTATCTCTATGAAATATTTACTTCACAGCCATAGCAAAACATCCTTGGTCACTCATCCCTTCTTTGGTTCATTTCTTCGCTTTAAGATCTCTATCTGTCATAGCTTTACAAAATTCCTAGCGAACCAACGGAGAGTGCTTCTTTAGCGTGAACTGGATATCTCATTTATACACATAAGAGACCATATGAATCCACAAATGAATGTTTCCTATGCATGTTTTGGTATCAGTTGTCGATCATTTGTGATAATGATGGTGAGTAAAGAAATGCTACAGAGTTGCAGCACACACTAAAATTGGTTGGATCTTTGTCGTCATTAATCACTAAGGAATAAGGCAAGCGGGTAACAACACCCAAGAATGGTATACCATCAATCTACTAATCAATTCAAGATAATCTTACAATAACATGAAAAATAAATCAAATTGTGAATTTCTGTAAGCATATATACCAGCTGATTTTGGGATTTATAGTAAAGAATTCAGGTCCACACTAAAAAAAATGATTTTCGGGTTTTCGGGTTAGACCTGCAAATCTTATTTTCGGGTTCGGATCAGCCAAAGTGAACCCGAAATTAATTTCGGGTCGGGTTCGGGTCCACCCGCTCAACCCGGACCTGATTGCCAGCCCTAATCTCAGCGAACCAAGGATCCTTAGAGTTAATTTTCAAAATTTGTTCATCCGGAAACGTCTCGGTTATGGGTATATGTAAATCTTTTTCATCCACCCTTTCTAACCTAGACAAATGATCAGCAATAATGTTTTCAATCCCAGATTTATCCTTGATTTCAATGTCAAATTCCTGTAAGAGCAAAATCCACCTAATGAGTCTAGGCTTTGCGTCTTTTTTTCCATTAAGTATTTGATTGCGGCATGGTCAGTCCATACAACTACTTTAGATCCAACTAAATACTGCCGGAATTTTTCAAAAGCAAAAACAACGGCGAGTAATTCTTTCTCAGTAGTTGTATAATTTAATTGGGCGTCATTCAAAGCCTTTGAAGCGTAAAAAATCACGGTGGGTTTATTGTCCACCCGCTGCCCCAAAACAGCTCCTACCACAAAGTCCGAGGCGTCACACATTAGTTCGAACGATTTCGTCCAATCTGGCGTTTGAACAACCGGTGCAGAAATCAGTTTTTCTTTAAAAACATCGAACGCATGTAGACACTTATCATTGAAATCAAATACAGCATTTTTCTCTAAAAGCTCGGATAGAGGTTTCGCGATTTTAGAAAAATCTTTTATAAATCGACGATAGAACCCGGCGTGTCCCAAGAAACTTCTTACCCCTTTAACAGAATTTGGTGGGGGTAACTTGGAAATGACCTCAATTTTGACCGGATCTACCTCTAAACCTTTGCTAGACACCTTGTGTCCTAGCACTATCCCCTCAGTCACCATCATGTGACATTTCTCCCAGTTGAGGACCAAATGTGTGTCCTTACAGCGCTGTAAAACTTTGTCCAAATTATAGAGACATTCATCAAACGATGCACCATACACCAAAAAGTCATCCATAAAAACCTCGAGACAACGCTCTACCATGTCAGAAAATATGGTGAGCATACAACACTGAAACGTCACAGGTGCATTGCATAAACAAAAAGGCATTCGGCGATACGCGAAAGTCCCATAGGGACAAGTGAAGGTAGATTTCTCTTGATCCAAAGGATCAATCGAGATCTGGTTGTACCCCGAGTACCCGTCTAGAAAACAGAAGTGTGATCGGCCGGCAAGACGCTCTAGGATTTGATCAATGAAAGGTAAAGGAAAGTTATCCTTTAGCGTGGCGGCATTCAAATGGCGGTAATCAATACAAACTCACCACCCAGTTACCAATCGGGTGGTGACAGGTTCATTTAACATATTTTGGGTGACAGTAATTCCCCCCTTCTTAGGGACTACCTGTGTGGGACTCACCCATGTCGAGTTTGATATGGCGTAAATAATACCTGCAGCAAGAAGTTTAATGACCTCCTTCTTCACAACCCTCATCATGCTTGGATTGAGACGTCGTTTAGGTTGAATCACGGGCTTGGCTCCCTCCTCGAGTCGAATCTTGTGCTGACATAGAGTAGGGGAAATCCCCTTGATATCTGCAACGGACCTCCCAAAAGCTCCTCGGTGGTTCTTCAGCACTATCAACAGTTGGTCTTCCTCTTCCGCACTCAGATAAGCAGATATGATCACTGGTAACTTGTCCTCCCCAGCTAGGAAGACATATTTGAGATGCGGTGGCAGCGGCTTTAATTCTAGATCCGGCGAGCTAATCAAAGATGATTGAAATGGCGGGGGAAGTTCACCTAGATCTTCATAATGTCTCGCATAGAAGCATGGAAGTATCTGGAGCATCTTGGCGCACTCCTTGAGATATTTGCTCCTCATCCAATCATGTGTAGTATTTACCAAACAAGCCTCCAATGGTAATTCTGGGTATGCATCAAAAACAGAAATAGCAATTACATCATCTTCCATGGAAGGTGGAATGTCCTCATCCTCATCATTCGGGAATCCCACAGCTTTTCACAGAGAAACTACTTTGGTCTGCTCCATGATATCCACAGCCAAAGTTCCATTGTCCACCTTGCTCATCACATGAGCCATATCCAGAAATGGCTTCCCAAGACAGAGTGAAATATTACTATCCAGATGTTTTACCACCTTGCATTGTTCCTTTGCCTTAGATGACACAGTACTAGAAGGCATGACCATCTCAAAGAGGTCATCGGCTATGCCCAAGGTCAAGCGACCTCTCCCCATCTCTAAGATCATGTCAGCTGTAGCTTGGAAAGGACGTGTAAGTAACAGCTCGTTGCCATGTTCATCCTACATCTCCATGACTACAAAATATACTGGAAAGACAAATCTATCCACCTTCACTAACACATCTTCACAGATTCCATAAGGTTTTACCATAGAGTTATCCGCCAATTGAATCGTCATATTGCTTGGCTGTGACTCCTTCAATCCCAGCTTTTTTAATGTAGAAAGAGGCATCAAGTTGATGCTTGCCCCTGAGTCACATAACGCTTCACCGAATTGAACCTTCCCAATATAACAAGAAATGTTAAAGCACCCTGGATCTTGCCTCTTTGGCGGCAAAGTGCCCATGATGAAGGCACTCACTTTCTCCTTTAGCACGACAACCTCTGTATCCGGAATTTTCCTCTTCTTTGTTATGATGTCTTTTAGAAACTTCCCGTATGAAGGAATTTGCTCAATGGCTTCCAATAAAGGGATATTGACTGAAAGCTTCCTAAAACTGTCTAAGAACTTCTTGAACTACGCATCTGCCTTCCTTGCCTTAGCACTATTTGGATATGGGCCCGGAACAACTTGTGCCCTTTGATGAGGTGGCACATAAGGTGTCTTTTTCTAAGGTTCCTCCTCTGCAACCTGTTCTTCAGTATCATCCACGGTTGTGTCATCAACCTGCCTTGTGACTGGTGGTGGCAGCTCCTCATTGGCTTCACCTTCTACTTCAGCTTGTGGTGTGCTTGTCTCCTCGGCCCTTGGATTTAACAATTTCTTGCCGCTTCTTAGCAAGACAGCCTTTACCTGCTGGTTTTCCCCTGGAACATTGGTGTTTCTCGGAAAACCTGGATGTGTTGGTTTCTTCAAACTGGCTATCTCTGCTGCCATCTGTGCCATAGATGTTTCAATGGTCCTCATCTGCGCCCCATGGCTCTGCAATGTTTGCCCGAATTGGTTCATGTACTCTCCTTACTGCTTGATTTGCTGGCCAAACGTATTCATTAGCTCTTGATTTTGCTTTATAACCTGATTGAGCAGCTCCGTGCTCTTATCTTCTGCTACTGGTGAGGGTTTGGCATCTGGATCCTGTAGAAAATTGTTTGGATCCTTCCACGAGAACTTTTTGTCTTTTCTCCATGAATAATCATTGTTCCTATAACCTTGCTGCTGTCTCATAAATTTCACTTGAGCCTCGTCCTCGGACTTAGTATCCTCCTTTGCGAGCAATTTCTTTGCGAGAAGATCCATCTTCTCATTCAGTTCTTTTATGGCATTAGATTCTCCTACTGCTCGGACCTGCTCCACGACGCCTCTTTCACCCCATGATTGTTTCCTAGCCATGTTCTTTAATATCTCCCAACACCTGGTGTCTGTGTTGTTCAAAAAGAATCCTGACCCAGCTGAATCAAGGTTGCTCCTATCATGCTCGGAGAGAGCAAAATAGAAGATCTTTACATGTGTTTCTTTATCAAGCTCGTGATGCGGGCACCGTCTCAACATGACCTAAAACCTCTCCCAGGTCTCAGAATATGTCTCACCTACCTGTTGGGTAAAGTTATGGATCTTCCTGATCATGTCGTTGGTCTTCTCAGGAGGAAAGAACCTCTCAAAGAAGACCTCCACCATATGGTCCCAGGACTCCACAAACTCATCATCTGAATTGTGTAGCCATTCTCGCGCGGCTCCTGCCAATGAACTCGGGAAAAGCTTAAGATAAAGTGCATCTTGTGGAAACCTATCGATTTTTACCATGTCATAGTTCTCAACAAACTGGCTGATGTGCGCGACGAGGTCCTCATTCTTGAGCCCATGGAAAGCATTCGACTTCACCAGATTTATCAACACCGGATCAATCTTATATGTAGGTATGTTGATTGCCTGCTTCTTTATAGGCCCTTTGGAAGCTGATGAGGAAGAAGCCTTGATCTTCTCCCATATAGTCTGTGGCTCGGACATCTCTTCCTGTTCAAGTTCAGAATCTACCTCTTCTTGTTGCTCTTGCTCGTGATAATCCTCGTCCTCAGGTCCCGACAACGGAACCTCGGGTGCACGTCACGTATAATCAGTGTTACGCATCCGCACCATACACAGTACCTGAAATAAGAAAATTCGAGTTCAGTACAGTGCTGTGATGAGTATAAAAATTATCGAACAATTTAGAAATATTTTATGTTGTTTCAAGATAATAAAAAAAATGTGGCCTAGAATGGCCGCTCGTAGCACTCAAAGTGCCAACAATTCGCCGTATCCCCGGCAACGGAGCCAAAAACTTGACACAATTTTACTATGCGCTTAAACGCAAGAGAACGCGTCGAAGTGATATAGGCCTTGTGAGGCCCGAGTCGAACACAGGGATACTCGGAATTGTTGGTGACTCCTACTAACTAGTTGCGATCAGCTAAGCCGATTAAAAGTTGAGGGTTTTTGTGATAATTAAAAAGAAAAATGAAAGAAAACAAAACGAACAATCGATTAAATTTTTGGTTTAATCAATTCAAGAAGGTATCTTTAGGATTGCGGTTTCACCACGGGTTTTCATTGTATTAGATTTTATATAATTCCTCAATTTTATCTCTCTATCCAGGTAGTGGCCTAAAAACAGAATTGCCCACTGTCGTGGTGTAATTCACTACCTAAGCTTAGGTCGGTTCCACCGTCGTAGTAACCTATACCCTAAACTAGGTGCATTATGAATGATCTCTCAGTATCCACCATTAATTTTACACCACCTTGTTCAAGGGATTTGTCGATTAATGTGAATTCCGTCTCTTTTCAGCCGTTAATCCTTCTTTCAAAGTGATTAAGGGCATTAGGTTATTATCATGGTGATCAAGCATAACAATACATGGAGAAAACGAAACTATACCACGGATTTAAGAGATAAAATATGATTCACTATTATAAAACTATCATACAATGAATTCCCGGGCTACTCCCGGTCCTAAAGATAAAGGGGATTAGCCCCGCATGTTCATCTCACACAAGTACATGGTAGAAATAGGGGAAAACATGTGAAAAATGTGGAATGAAAGGGACAACCCCTGAACGGAGAAGAACCGGTTGATCCTTTGCGTATAACACGTGCTCTCCCACCTTTCGGTGGTGAAATCCATCTTCTACGACGTCCGAATCAACTGGTATGATCTTCTAGCCTCCGTTCTCCTCTCTACTGCTCCTCGGTACTCGTGCAATGGCTAATGAGATGATCTCTCTGTCTGGGCGGCCGTCATTAGATATATCTCCCTCATTAGGTCGCTAATTAACCACGGCCGTCCGATTAAGATCATTCTGAATCAAACGCATATCTTACGGTATCGATACCATCGACGCAGGTCGATGGTATCGACCTAGTGTGGTAGCGGCAGCCCTTCTTTCCTTTCGTCCGAGTGCCTGATGTATTCTCGATACCATCGACGCGGGTCGATGGTATCGACTACCCTGTAGCGACGGTTTTGTCGTTTTGCATCGTTGTAGCCTCCGTGCGTCGATGGTATCGAATTGGTGTCGATGGTATCGACTGCTTCTTCGCCAGCAACCTGATGATAGCTCGATACCATCGACATCCCTGTCGATAGTATCGACTTTTTGCTGATACTCGCGGCTGGCAGCCTGTGGTCCGGTCAATGGTATCGACTTCCGTCGATGGTATCGACGGAAGCAGATACTTGTTTTTCCTAAAATTCAAACACGAAACCACATAAATTCACACAAATAATAATATTTTGACAATTGATGCTCAAAACGATGAAATAAAGGGGATTTTACATAAAATAGTAGCAAAGACCAAAGTGGATGAATTATGCAACATTAACCATAAAAATTACTAATAAAAGCATAAAACACATATCAAACAGGTCTATAAATGCGACTCAAAATCATCGCATCAGATATCACAATTTATGTACATATGTGACTGTCTCGAACCTACATACCATCTCTGGATGTATGATGCAAGACCAAGTCCTAGAGGGAAGGTCTGAAGTGGTCAAGCCCCAAAGGGAAGACCACTGGGCACCTAGAGAGGTGACCCCAGGTACCAAGATCAGGATGGAGAAGGTAGCCTTAATGTCCCTTCCAAGGACTAAACCCTAAGATAGGGTATCCCAGAGTATGAGTAAAAGTGGTTGGGAAGTCACATTGAAAATATAATTGTCCATTTTTAACAACTACTTGATATGATTAAGTTGTTAGAACTTATGTGCAATATTTTGTTTGTCCCCACATACTAGTATTTTCATTTATACTGATCGACGTTTTCTTTGTCGATGTTTTAGGTAATATCTGAAATTGGAAAAATTATAAAGCGGCACCTATGAAGATTAAAGTTAAAATAATAAAGGAGGATTTAGGTAGATAGAATTCTACTATGGGTAGAAGTTCCAGTTACCTAATTTTAAAGGTATGTTAAAAGAAAAAAATTATGCTAGTTTTCAGTTTAGTATTTTGTCTTGGGATAACGTTTAGGACTTCTTGGTCTCCGTTAATTGGGGGTTACCAGGAAGCGGGGTCGTTACCATTGGTATCAGACTGTGGTTTCCATTTAATCTCTAATAATTATTAAATTTTACAAACTATTTAGAAACCAAGGGAGTTATTAGAGGATTTTTCGATGATGGAGGTGTCTAGAAAATGATCACGGTCTGGGGGCTAGCAATGTTTTCCTCCGCCCCACTAGTCAGTCTATGAGGACTCCCAGATTCAGTGCAACTATGTAGCTGAAATCAAAGGATTTGACTCAAAATAAGATACCTTTAGGTCTTCTCATCTAATTTTGTCCCTTCTTTACCTCTTATTTATGGAGAAACTTTAAGTGCTTAGGGTTTTATCTCTCTCCACCACCTCCTGTGTTTGGGAATTCAGAGTGTTAAGGATTAAGGGATCCTCCTCCAAACAATAAAATGAATGTAAATAAGAGGACACATATGTAAGTTAAAGTTTAAATATCTCCCATGTTATAAATATGTGTTTAAAAGGATTTTTAACTTGTATGAAATAGCATGGCCCGTTTCAAGACCGTAGTTGTCTCCTACGAGACCACTGAGAACCCTGTTGGGAGTAGGCCTCCCCATAAGAAGAGGGGATCTTCTGAGAAGAGGAAGAGGGACAATGGTGTCGAGTCATCAAAGAAGAAAAAGAGACATGTATGAAGGGATTCGGGTTCAAATCCCAGTTGGCACATTGATTTACCACCCTCCCAGGCATTTGGCCTCTGCCACGGGTTATTAGAGAGGGGGAGAGAAATCTTTCTCTCTTAGTTCCATATACATACATACATATATACATAAGGAGTGGCTCAAGTGGTCAAGCACGGTGTCTCCTCATGAAGGGATCTGAGTTCAAATTCCAGTTGCTGCCTTGATTTACTACCCTCCCGGGCATTCCCCCTCCGCCATAGTGCCCCCTCTATCTCTGTGGATCGACCCTATACTCGTCGCCTTCCTATACTACGACACGACCCCGTTCACTTGTGGGTGTAGTGTTTGAGTAGAAGTAGGTATCTAGTTAGGTCTTACAAATTTCGAAAGCATAAGATCCTATATCACGTGCGCTCTGACCTCGTGGGGTGTAAAAGCATCACTAGAGGGGCCGCACTAGTGTATAAGTCGATACACCCCTAACCCGATATCAACTGATGGTGTCTAGGGTGACACATCCTTGGATGCCTTGGTCGACACACAAGTTGAGATGCATAGGATGATATGCATAGTATGACACATGATACATAGGGCGACACCAGTGTTTATACATATGGTGATGCATGTGAGATGCCTTAGGGAGACACAAAGGACAATGCTTAGACTGACACAAGTGAGAGTGACATGGCCTATACAAGTGTCTAGGATAACACAAGTAATAGTGTCTAGGCCGACACAAGTGAGAGTGTCTAGGTCGGCACTGGGGTTGGTGTGTAGGCTGATACACCTAGATGAGTGTAGGCCAAGACATATACTATGATGTAATATGATGGATACACTTTGAAGGTGTAGGCCAATACACCCTAAAGAGGGTCAAGTCAATTTAACAAGTTAAGTTGAAAATAGTATCCTAATGAGGATAAGAGAGAAACATGTATCACTCATGTTGACAATAAATTAATGGTTATTGACTAAAGTAATTAAGTATGTTTGAATACTTATGACAATAATATACGCTCCTAGATGTGAGGAGCTATGCATTAGGGGTTTTATTGATAAAAATGAACTTGAAAACCCTAATTGGCTACAAGAGAAATCCTAACCCTAATTATGAGGGTATCGTAATTTGATTGAGTGATTTTTTTATGGCATGGTGCTGATATTTAAATTGAGATCTCTTTTATCATGAGATCCTAAATTGTTTTGAGAAAATGAGCATAGCCAACTATGGGATATGATGATGTGACATTATATAGATTTAATGAACCTTGTGAGCTATGTGAAATACTTGTACTACAAGTATGATGTTTATATGGATTTTATTACCTAGAGATGGTTGTTTCCTAGTAAGAGGTGACATTGTTCAATAATGAACTAAGGGAATTGAAACTCAGTATTATGTGATAATCAAGTATATGGGTCTTATGGCCTAAAGATGGTTGTTACCAAGTGAGAGATGCTATTGTTCAATAATAAACTAAGGGGGTTGAAACCCTATAGCATGTGATAATCAAGTATATGGGTCTTATAACCTAGAGATGGTTGTTTCCTTGTGAGAGATGACATTGTTGAATAATAAACTAAGGGAATTGAGACCCTGTAGCATGTGATAATAAAGTATATGGGTCTTATGACCTAGAGATAGTTGTTGTCTAGTGAGAGGTTACATTGTCCAATAATGAACTAAGGGGATTGAAACCCCATAGCATGTGATAATGATGATGAGATGAAATTCTCAGTATTGTGTTTAAAGGATTGAGATCCCAGGATAATTGTGATAAAGTAACAAGTATCTGTTACAATTGTTATGTGATTTCTTGAAGGGTGTATTACACTATTCTTTGTAGCATTTACCTATGTGGTATACTTGTAACATGATTGATGCTAAAAGATGTTGTGATACAAATAAGTTACCAAGTGAAAATAAAATTGTAGGTTGCCCTGGCCATAGATCTATTTAGTGTCAAAACTTGCTGGATGGTGAAATGAGTTTACCTTGGACCGCATATTGTTGAATATGGGAGGATGCATAGTTAATCATCTTCCTGCATCTGTAAAATAATTATGAGATATGGATGGACATGAGTGATCCAATTCTTTTCTTAAACAATGGCCATGAGTGAGCCAATAATTTTATATGAATCGCCATGAGTGAGCTAATTCTTTATATATTAGAATGGCCATGAGTGAGTCAATTCTATTTATCTGAATAGCCATGAGTGGGCTATTCTCTAGCGCCTGACCTATATTATGATGGTCTATTTGATTAAAAATTTGACTATATGTCACTATTAGCAGTTGACTAATATGTCTCTATGTTGTCTCTCGTACTGACTGGGAGTAATGGGTGAGGTCTTGGAGTTTGGATCTCCTTGGACATTGTATGGCACTGTTGGTAGCCCTTTGTAGGGGGGTGGTTGGATTTGGGTGGTACGACTCAAATCCTTAGGGCATAAGTCAGGGCATAAAACATGATCTTATGTGTGATATTATAATAAGCTTGTGTTTGAATGTGAGTGTGTGCATCATAAGCTGGAGCATTGTGATCCTAAGTGTGTGCATAATCATGAGATTAGTTATTGAAAGATTCAATTATCTATGTAGCATATTTCTCTTGAGAATGGAATATTGAAATATTGATGAGGTCGCAATTGTATTTGTATGACATAATCAGTAGTTGTCATACATGTTTTTCATATTCCTTCTAAAATGATTACTTGATCTACTGTTCAGTCATACTAATCTGAACTACTCAATTATGATAATATTCTATCATGCTCATAATATATAGTCAGATCTATTTAGTATAGTGCAACTTTACTTTCTATTCTAATAACAATATATTTGTGATAATAATAGTGTTGTTGGGGAGTTATATCTCCCTCTAGGACTTTTTTCGCACCCTATGGGTTACAAAAAAATTTAGGTGGACGTGCACAAGGTAGCAGAGATCGTGAAAGTTGAGATAGGATTGAAGTAGGAAGAAGACCTGAAATTTGAAGGAGCAGCCAAGATCTGGTGGGAGAACTACATCATGGGTCAAGATCTGAATGGGGACCCAATGGCATGGACCGACTTCAGGACTATCTTCATAGCCAGATTCATTCCCACCTCAGCTAAGAAGGAGAAGTAAAGAGAGTTCACCAACATTATCTAAGGTAGCATATATGTTGCGGACTTTGGCTGCAAGTTTTGCATCCTGGAACATTTTGGGCACATGATAACTAAGGAAAAATGGGTGGACCATTTTGTAGAGCGTCTTCACCCTACTGTCAAGCCTCATGTGATGATGAGTAAACCAGCAACCTTCACCAAAGCCTACAACACCACCTTACACATGGAAAGGACAGTGATGCCTACTCAGAACCCATCCAAAGGATATTTGGGTTTCATTGAAGGTACCCATGGCCAGAAGAATGATCACAATAAAGGACAAGAACATAACCATGCCAAGGGAAAGAATGGAGATAAAGGAAAGCTACATGGTGAGAGTCTCTTTTAGAATTGTCATACTTATGGACGGACACATTCTGTGAAGTGTCACTTTGAGGAGAGGGTGTGCTTCTGTTTCCAGTAGGAGGGACACTCCATCTCCAACTGTCCATTGCCTAATTCGAGAGGTCAGGGTTTGGTGGAAGCGCAACTAGTGGTAGTAGCACCCCCAGTAGGAGGAGGAGCACCAGCTAGAGGTCCACCTGTTGGAGAGTGGAGACAAGCCAGAGTGTTCACCATCAACAATGAAGAAGCTCATGTGAATACTTATAGATTGATTGAGGGTAATAACTCTTAGAGTTTTCCTTTCAGTTTAGTTTGATCATGTAATAGTAGTATGATACAATATGAAACTATGTAGGCATGCTTGAAGTCATGGGATAAAATGAAAAAGCTCTTTTTGATTTTGGTTCTACTAAAAATTTCATTTGGAGAAATCTGGCAACTATGTTTTGTTCGGACATCAAGGATTTAGGTTATGTGTTAGATGTCACAACCCCGAGTGGTCAGATATATACATCTCTTTTAAAAACCCATGTCTTTCCAATTAAGTACCTGAGTCACGAGCTTCCTACTGACTTCATCCTCCTCGATATGAATGATTTTGATGTAATCATTGGTATGGATTGTCTTTACACCTATAGAGCACAGATTGACTATAAGGAAAAGAAGATCCTTATTAGGAAACATGGTCACCCACACTTTAGCATTTGAGGAAGGAGAGATGCAACCACCAGCCTATATGTGTTGGCTCTAAAGGCTGAGAAAATGATATCCAAAGGTTGTCAAGCTTTCCTAGAAGTAGTGACCGAGATGGAGCCTAAGGTGCGATCTCTTAAGGAGATAGAGGTAGTCAGGGAGTATGTGGACCTTTTTCCAGATGATTTTCCTGGAATTCCCCCTGAGAGAGAGGTGGACTTTTTGATAGAGCTAGCTCCTGGGACAAACCCTATATCTAAGGCACCTTACAGGATGGCCCCTGCTGAGTTGCTCGAGTTGAAGAAAAAACTGTAGGAATTGCTAGATAAAGGTTTCATTAGACCTAGTACATCACCATGGGGAGCACCAGTCCTTTTTGTGAAGAAGAAGGATGGATCGCTCAGTATGTGCATCGATTGCCAGATGATCAATCAGGCGACCATTAAGAACAAGTACCATTTACCCCGAATAGACAACCATTTCGACCAGCTAAAATTTTCCTGAGTCTTTTCCAAGATTGATTTGAGGTCTAGATACCACCAACTACGAGTTAAGAGTGATGACATCCCTAAAACAATTTTCCAAACCCGTTATAGCCACTATGAGTTTGTGTTTATGCCGTTTGGGTTGTCCAACACACCTAGCGTCTTTATGAACCTCATGAATAGTGTGTTCCAACCCTTCCTTTACTCCTTTTTCATAGTGTTCATAGATGACATCATGGTGTATTCTGATGACCTAGAACAACACCATGACCATCTGGGTAGAATCCTTGATATCTTGAGAAAGTAGAAGTTCTACGGGAAATTCTTGAAATGTGATTTTTAGATAGACCATGTCACATTTCTTGGACACATCATATCTAGAGGAATGATTGTCGTGGATCCAGCTAAAGTGTCATTCGTTTGAGATTGGCCTACACTAAAGAACCCCTCTGAGATCTATATCTTCTTGGGGTTGGCCAGATACTATTGATGCTTCATTAAGAATTTCCCAAATATTGCTTTTCCGCTCACCAAGCTGACCCAGAAGGATGAAAAGTTCATATGGTCTGATGTATGAGAAGCTCTCTTCTAGGAGCTAAAGGAGAAGTTGACCACCACACCAGTGTTGACTTTACCTTCCGGCAATGAGGGTTTCATGATCTTCATCGATGCATCAAAGATGGGACTTGGTTGTGTGTTGGAACATAATCGGCATGTGGTTGCATATGCTTCTCGACATCTTAAGCCCAATGAGGTGAACTACCTGACACATGACCTAGAGCTGGCTGCTATCATTCATGCTTTGAAGATCTAGAAGCACTATTTGTACGGATCCCCCTTCAAGATCTTCACCGACCATAAGATTCTGAAGTATCTCCTGACGTAGAGGGATTTGAATCTGTGAAAAATACAGTGGATGGAGTACATGAAGGATTATGACTTCACCATTGCCTATCACCCAGGGAAGGCTAATGTCATAGCTGATGCGCTTAGTCAGAAATAGCTCAAGTATGTAGTTGTCTTGTCTAGCCAGTGGAGGAAGCTAGAAGATCTTGTGGAGTGGACTCTGCAACTGTTAGAGGATCGAGTTCGTTTGGCCAACATCCGGACCAAGTCAGATTTGTTGAGTGAATTAGTGGTTGCTCAGTCACCTAGTTCAAAACTTGGAAAGAAGAAGGGTTTATTAGAGAAACTACAGACCCGACTCTCCGTGGGATTAGATGGTGGAATCTACTACCAGAATTGTATCTAGGTTCTGGAGCTTTCACCTATGAAGGAGCATATCTTACAAGAGGCTCACGGTTCTAAGTATATAGTACACCCAGGCACTACAAATATGTTTAAGGATGTATAGAGGTATTTCTGGTGGCCAGGAATGAAGAGAGACATTGCAGGATATGTGGCCAGCTGTCTTACGTGCCAGATGGTGAAGGTTGACACCAACGACCCGGTGGACATTTACAGTCAATATAGATTCCAGAGTGGAAGTGGGAACAGATCACCATGGATTTTGTGGTGGGTCCACCCCGGACCGAGAGAGGTCATGATGCGATATGGGTTGTGGTAGATTGCCTTATCAAGTCAACACACTTCCTTTCCCTAAAGACCACTGCCAAGGTTTCAAACCTAGTCGAGTTGTATATCAGAGAGATAGTACAGCTGCATGGTGTACCAGGTTCGATCATTTCTAATTGAGACCCAAAGTTCACTTCCAAGGTGTGGAAGTAGATACAAGAACAACTTGGTACAAGGTTGAAGTTCAGTACAACTTATCATCCCTAGACTGATGGGCAGTCAGAGAGAACGATTCAGACATTAGAGGATATGTTGACAGCTTGTGTGCTTGATTGGGGTGGATCATGGGAGCAGTACTTACATTTAGCCGAGTTTACCTACAACAATAGCCACCAAGCCAGTATCGGGATGCCTCCGTATGAAGCTTTATATGGGAGAATGTCTCGGTCACCACTTCACTAGGATGATGTCAGTGAGAGGACCTTATTGAGGCCTAATGATCGACATAAGTCACTTTGATCAAGCAGAGGCTGAAGAGAGCCCAGGATCGACATAAGTCATATGTTGATGTGAAGCGGACTGACACACAGTTCACTATGGGAAAACATGTGTTTTTGAAAATTCAACCACTCAGAGCTATAGCTAAGAACAGAGGAAAGTTTAGTTCCCGATATGTGGGTCCGTTTGAGGTGCTAGAATGGATTGGTGAAGCTACATACTATTTGGTATTACCCCTTAGTATAGTATGATGCATGATGTTTTCCATGTGTCCAACATGAAGTGATATGTGCACAATCCAAGCCATGTGTTGAGCATTGAACCAATTGAGCTTCAAGTGAAGCTGACATATCCTGAGTCACCTTTGTGGATTCTAGATATCAAGGTGAAAGAACTCAGATGTAAGAATATAGAGATGGTAAAGGTTCTTTGGAAGCATCATGGAGAGGATGAGGCCACATGGGAGCTAAAGTCGGATACGGAAAAAGCATATTCGGACTTGTTCGTTTGATTGCTAAATTTGGTGGGCAAAATTCTTATAAGGAGGGAAGGATGTTATAACCTCAATTTTCATAAGTTTGGGCTGAAATGTAATTTATCCATTAAAGATATATGAATATGAAAATTGTATGATTTGAATTCTTTGTGTGGTTTTCTTTGCTAAATGTCTTTTATATGTGTGGCTTCGTGGGCCTTGTTGCTTAATAAGCCCAATATCAAAAGAAAGGGAATTAAAGATGAAAAGAAATCCTTAATAAAGGAAATTGAAATAATATTGATAAAAGTTGTAGAAACGCCTAGAAGGCTAGGAGTTTGTTCATCATGAGAGGATTTAAAATCCCTAAGTTTCTTGAGTTACAAGGAATCCAAATAAAGGATATAAAATTGAAAGAGATAGAAAATATGAATAAACTATGCCTTAATAAGTGTTAACTTGTATATGAAGAAAACCCCTCTTTCCTTTTGAGTTTGGGACACAAACTTGGTGTACGAGTGGTTAATGTCAAAGTTTCCCTTAAAATTTGGATGAAAAAGGATAAAATATTAAGGATTTATGAATTTTATAAGATTCCTAAAGTTAAAGGATAATATTTTGAATAGATTAAATGTCATGATTTAATTGGAAATAGAATTTCAGTTTATTGATAGCACGGATGATTTCGACCCTAGATCTTGCAATCTGGCTTGCAGGTCTCTTGATCTGATAGTGTTGGGTCGTCATCAAGATCCCAGTCCGAGAGGGAAACCTATTTGATTTCATTTCAATCTTTCTCAATCTCTGATGCATAAGAGGAGCTGGAAACATGACCATCATGTTCGGGAACCTTTCCCAAATTGAATAACCCCAACTTTTGGGGAATCTTAAGAGGAGGTCACATTTTCCCAATTGGTATTCCATCGCCAACCCTACCTATATGGGGGGGGGGGTATTCCATGGTACCAACATCTTTGCAAACCCATATCGCACATGTGAAAGGAGTAGACAAACTCGTAGATGCCCTCAATTTGAGAAACCTTCCTGACCCTCGCCTTAGTCATGGAGCAGCCCTCCTCGGCAGTAGAGTGGAGTGGTCCTAGTGGAAGAAGGTCGTGAAAAAGGAATTGAAGGGTAGGCTGAGTCCGGGAGGATGCGGCGGAGCCAATGGAGGTCTTAACTCGCGCCTAGGTGAAGCAACGAGCAAAGTCAACTGGCAAGTTGGCTAGTTTCTCGCATGAAGGAGGGAGTTGAGGTTGAAGACGACCTCCTGTGAAAGTATTTGCCTACCCTCATGTCCGTGTTGAGAAGGTAAGGGTCTTTTGGTACTTTCATGCATTTCTTTTGTTTCATGAGTGCATGGATGTACGGGGCCTAGATGCCCAGGTGGCTTGACCTGATTGGCTCCAACCTAACTCACTGGCGTGGCTTTATTAAACCCGAAAAATATGTGGCTTTTCCTTATTGGTGGATAAGGGTTTTTCTTATAAAAAAATGGAATTCAAGCCTGATATCGCTTGTAGTTCTAAAAGTACATCAAGTTACCACTTTTAATGCATTGAATTATGGTAAAACCTTAATTTGAGATGGAAATTGGATTTAACTCCTCTTTTGGTTATTTTGAGTAATATTAACCTATTGAGGATAAAAGGAAGGGTTAAATATGAAAAAGATGATATTATGATTGTTTTAGGATTTTATACACATGATTATGCACTAATGGACTTAGAAACCTTAATCTAGGTGTTAATGGTTTCAAAAGTGATATATTTTGAAATTCATCATATGAAAGTCATAATAGGATAATCCTAAGCTTATTAGGTGATAGGAAGATGTTAATATGATAACTAGGGTTTTGCACCTAGAGTTGTGGTTTTAGGGTTTTATTGTTATAATAGAGAAAACTTGTAGATAAACCCTAATGAAACCCTAATTTGGATTAGAAACCCTAGGAAGCAATTTCAAGTCAATAAAATAGATTCTTGATAAGTGTGTAGTAAATAGGTTACATAAGCTATTCAGGATTCTATGCTTTTGTGTGGTTAAATTACTTGCTTGGATTCGATTGCTTGATTGGTTGGACTTTCTTATTCATTGTGAAATCTCCTGATTAGGTATGTGGTTAATTATGAGTATACTCTTTATGTTTCTTGGTGTTTCCTGAGGAATTATCGATTGTAATTCATTACTGCAATCTTTAAAGTGACTATGGATATCACAATTTAAGTACATATATGACTGTCTCGAACCTACATACCATCTCTGGATGTATGATGCAAGACCAAGCTCTAGAGGGAAGGTCTGAAGTGGTCATCCTCCAGAGGGAAGACCATTGAGGACCTAGAGAGGTGACCCCAGGTACCAATCTCAAGATGGAGAAGGTAGCCTGAATGTCCCATGCAAGGACTAAACCCTAAGAGAGGGTATCCCAGAGTATGAGTAAAAGTGTTTGGGAAGTCACACTGAAAACATAATTGTGCATTACTAACAACTACTTGACATGATTAAGTTGTTAGAACTTATGTGCAATATTTTGTTTGTCCCCACTTACCAGTACATTCATTTATACTGACTGACATTTTGTTTTTCGGCATTTTAGGTAATATCTAAAATTGGACAAATAGTAAAGTGGCACCTGTGAAGATTACACTTAAAATATTAAAGGAGGATTTAGGTATATAGAATTCTACTATGGGTAGAATTTCCAGTTACCTAATTTTGAAGGTATGTTAAAAGAAATTTTTTGTTCCAGTTTTCGGTTTAGTCTTTAGTAAAATTTATTAATTATTTTTGATTATTTGCAAAACCATTGATCTTGTCTTGGGATAATGTCTCTAACTTCTTGGTCTCCCTTAATTGGGGGTTACCGAGAAGTGGGTTTGTTACACTACTGGTACGTAGTTGTTCTCCATGAGGATTTTGAATGACTACACCTATTTTAGCTCCTTTTTAGTTGACTACTTAGTCGAAGAAGACAATCCACATATTTGTGGCTAGAATAGCCTCCATGTCTGGGGAACTGGTCATCTCAATGTCTTCCTCTAGGAACTCATAATCATGTGTTGTTTCCTCCAAAACTAGGGAGTTTCCTATCTGGTTACTTAGGGCTTATGCTTTGACTACTCTCATTAGAACATAGGTAATGTCGAAGTTAGACAACATTACCTACCATTTAGCACATCATTCGGTCAGGGTTGGGTGATCGCAAAAATAAAAGAGGACACCATGCTAGGTGATAAGCTATAGAGTATATGTCATCAAGTAGTGGCACAACTTCCTCATGATGTGGATCAAGGACAAACAATACTTTTCAATTGTAGTGTATCAAGCCTTGGTATCATTATACTTCTTGGGTAGATAGTAGATTGCGTGTTTTTCATCAAGTGTTTTTTGACTCAGGACACTACCCATTGATGTCTCATAGATAGATATGTGTAGAATGAGACGATACCCTCGCATCATTGCTCTCAGCATTGAGGGATTGACAAGGTAGTCTTTAAGATTTTGGGGCACCCCTTCGCATTGTTTGTCCCCACCTGAGTCAAAGTTCTTCTTTAATAGTTTGAAGGTTATCTCGCAGATTGGAGTGAGTTTGGAAGTGAAGATATAATGTGTCTCCTTCTCTATTCTGGAGGAGGCAATTTTTAGAATAGATTAAGCTTTCCTAGGATCTATTTCTATTCTCTTTACTGACAATGTGGCAAGTTACCGGACATAACCCTAAAGGTGCACTTAGCAGGATTCAAGCATAAGGATAATTGTCCCAATATTTGAAACAACTTCACAAGATTGGTAATGTGGTCTTCAAGGCTTTTGGATTTTGTAATCATATCATACATGTAAACCTCCTCCTCATGTGCATCATGTCATGAGAGAGGGAAATCATTTTGCTTTGATATGTAGCTCCAGTGTTCTTGAGATTGAATGTCATGACCTAATAGTAGAATACTCCCCACTCTGTGAAGAAGGATTTCTTCTCTTTATCTTCATTAGACATCTTGATCTGGTTATAGCCAGTGAACCCATCCATGAAATTGAGTAGTGCATGGCCAATTGGGATTCAAAAATCACATTTATGTGTGGAATAGGGAAGTCATCTTTTGGGGATGCTTTGTTGAGGTCATGATAATCCATGCACATCCACACTTTTTTTTCCTTTTTTGATAGTGGTACAATGTTGGCGTGCCTCGTAGGATGTTGACTTTCTCTAAGAAACCAGACTACATTGGTTCAAAACTTCTTTCATGATCTTGAGGCTCTATTCTAGTTGCAATCTTCTAGACTTCTACTTTATGGGGTGAGCATTGGGGATAATATGTTGTCAATAAAAGTGATCATCTCATACAACTCAAGCATGCCAACATATCTCCATGTAAACACATCAATGTAGTGGCATGGAAGTTCTGTCAGTCAATCTTTGATATCTTGTGTTAGATGTGCCCCAATTTTGACTTAGCGTTGCTCGGGGCCTGAGCTGAGATTCACCATATCTGTCTTGTCTTCAATATGAAAAGGTATGTGCTCCTTTTTTATATACTCTATGATAAGGATGTCTTCAAAATCTTCATCTTATTCATTATAGATATTTTCTACATCAGTGAAATAGTTGTCAAACTCTTTGATAGCATGTTCATCTTCAGATTCTTTTGGATTTTTTGGATTTTGTGTTTTTTGGGGGTTTATAGGTTTTGCAAAAATTTTAGATTTTTTGGGGTGAGAAGGGATGTTGCAGAGTGTGCCTAAATATTCACTCTAGAATCTCAACCACGTTTGAGTGTCATTCCTCTAAAAAAGTTTTTTTTGTTGTGTGTGTGAAGGAACTGGTTCTTAGGACGTTCTATCCATATGCACACTAGTATTAGGCATCCTTTCTATTTTGGATAGGACAAATGAGAGTCTGTGGGTCTACCACATCCTTTGCATCAAATATGGTGGTAACACCAATCCTTTGATCATGTCATAGGCATCATCATATTTGGTCCATGTGACTTCTTAGTCTTCCTTTATGACCTTGAGGTCTGTAGTCTCGACATTGTCATGACTGGGCCATCTGAGGAAAATACAGAGTATATCATATTTGGTTGTTTTGGTTGTCACGTGCACCCCTTCAGGCATTAGGTTAATTATTTTCATCCAGAGAACATGGTCATTTTGGTGACATATGATGCTTTTCCTAGTGTTAGGATGCTCAGGGCATGGCTTGTTGATATTAGGAGTAGGCATCTAATTGATTACTTCCTAATTTTGAGGGATAACCTTGTCCTTCGATTGTAGGTTTGGGTAGTCCAAACATCTTATCCTTCATTGAATATGAGGAAGATCTCCCTAATCCTGACTATAGTCATGGGGTAGTCATCCTAGTTGTGAACATTGATCTCTTGTATATAGCAAGGTGGCATCACGGGGATGATATCCTTGATGATGTTTGAATTTTCTTCAGTGATGCCACAATACATGGAAAAAATTGGTGGGGACCCTTGTTCTTGAGGTAGAGGTATCATCAATAAAGCACCCTAATTTGAGACTCTTCATCTATTCAAATGTGTTAAGCTTCATGATTCAATTCACCAGTGAATGATAGACATTTGAGGTAACCTCTTTAGCTCAGGTCCCTCATAGTAGGCCACAATGTTGTAGGTTTTCAATATGGTATCCACTTGGTGATCTGAGGGTTGTGTGTAAGGAGGGCCATAGAACCCTAGATCTATGTGCCCTTATCACCTGGTTCCCAGTCCTTGGTCTGGATCAATGTGTATCTCATGTAGCAGTTGTGCAAATAGCATGGGATTGTAGGGGAGGTGGTGATTTCTTCTACGCAGCAGCACCCAACTAATATTGGTGACATGAAGCATATTAAGGTGAACTAGGAGAACATCTTCCTCAATGCAAGCTATGGTGTTGGTAGTATCAACTTGAATGGTGACATAGGTGTGTCCTAGCTAATACTTGAGTTCTCGGTGTAGTAGTGAGGAACCACCTAGAATGATGAATCCATTGCCTTACCAGGAGAAGGTTAAAGGAAGGACTTAGTTACATGACTACAAATGGGACTACGAATGTTTGTGACCCAATATGTAGCTCTAGAGTAATTTCTCCAATCATCTTTTATTACTCCATTGAAGGAGGTTGTTTTCTTTTTCATTGCATCATGGTCAGAGGGATCCTTCCCATGTTGATCAGTGTCTTCAAAGGACACACATTGAGGCAGTCATAGTTTTCGATAAAAAAATGAAGGTATCTTGAGGCCGTTGTGTATTTTTGTAATTAATAAGGGCATGTTGTAACTTCCTATTGTTTGTACTTCATCTTCAAAGAATGAGATCAGGTGTGGAGTCATGATTAACCTAGTGATGGTTTCAATGGTTTTTGGCCTTACATGTTTGGAGACATATGCCCCTTCTAGGGTCATCCTGACCTCATAATGGTACTGGGGAGTTTTGCATCACTTCACCTAGAGACATTTCTCCTTCAAGTTCTATCCTAGATTGTGTCTAAGCTTTAAGATTGGTCTGATTGCAAAAATCCATTTTAATTTACCCATATTTTTGGGGTATGTGGATAATTGGTGATCAATTGCGTTTTATGTTTAGAGTAGTCTCGTTTAGTGTAACAGATTCTTACAAGTTGGTATCAGAGCTTTAGGTTCAATGAGTCTATAGGGACATTGGGACTTAGGACTAGGATGATGTCTAAGTTATGAACATGACATATAAACATGGTGCATACTGCCTAATCTCAATACTTGGGTGCCTTGGCCAGGTATTCAATTATTTAAGAAAAGGTAAGTATGGAACTTTTATATTGTTATATGTTTTATTACTCTGATCGAGTAGTCATTTTGAAACAATCTAAAGAGCATAATGAATCAGAATTCATGGTGCAGATAACTCAATATTACCTCAAGAGAAGATGAGAATTACATCATTAACTATCAAAACTTGAATAATTGGTGACTATAAGAGAAAGATACAATAACATGAAATCTAAATACAAATACAAATAATCAAAACAGGAGTTCTTGAAGATGTAATTCAAGAAGATAATAAAGTAAAATACATATAAGTATATTCTTATAAAGTGGTTCAAGGTTTGAAATTCACATAAGATGGAGAGAATTCCTATGATAAGTATAAAATGAGAATATGAATGGGAACAATGACTAAGTAATAAAGTGGAACTTGAGCTAATCTCAGACCAACCTATGTATGCCAGAAAATGTTAATGTAAAATCAGCATGGCATGTGAAAGAAATTAAGGGAGATGATCCTTGTCTAATGAAGAAAATTTGGAATATGATGATTTTCCTCTGGATAAGTGGTTGAAAAATATAATAAAATAAGAAAACATATCCAAGTGTGATAAATATTCATCTAGGAAGGAGTAATGAGATATGTTAATCATGATGATTCCTATGCTAATGGCAAGAAACCCGAAATGAATAAGGTAAAATGATACATAAGAAGTTGTAACTTGCATAATGAAAATAGAATTGGTTACCTTTTTCCTAGTGACCCTTTAACAATTATTCTATGACATTGGAAGTGTGCTTCCCTTTGTGTCTTTTCCTTTCTAGGGCACAACTTTCAAGTGGATCATTTCCACTTGGTATGTGTGGATTTGTTGTAAACATGAAGATGGATAGCTTATTATAGCATAAGGTTGCTTGGACTATGGTTCCAAGATCCTAAAGTTTGTGATGACTTTACTTTAGAGCCTTCCACTAATTAGAAAGACCCCTCTTATATGTCTTGAGATTTTTTATGTTTGTAAAAGTAGATGAGATGAGGATGTGAGTTCCTTATAGTGCATGAGGTGGATACCAAGGTAATGAATCCTAGTATCCAATATGTATCAACAATATGGGAAGTATGTGAAGGTGGGAGATGTTTATTAAATGAAAATTCCAAGTATTCCTCTCCCTTAGTGAGTGAGAGAGAGAGAGAGAGTTGATGATGACCCTATAAATGTTGTTTGGAACAAAAAAAAAGTGATTCTATAATGTTTTGTATGGTTCAGTGATAGTTGGGAAAGACCATTATCAAGGATAGATGGTTTGTTGATCAGCATACATGTGTTACCATGTTCCTTCAAGATAAACATAGGATCAGAATATCAATGGATAAGAGATAGAGTGGATGACATAAGTTACATGAACATGGTGAGTTTAGGGTTATGTCCTTTAGATTAACCAATGTACTAGTAGAATTTATGAATAGGAGCAATAGAGTCTTTAGGTCATGTCTTACAAGTTGTAGAAAGATTTGAATGATGACATCTCAAAGTATTCTAGAGATTGTCAGTAGCATGGTCAATATCTTTTTTAAACCTTAAGAATAATGAAGCAAACATACTTATGTGTGACAAGTCTAGAAAGAGTGAGTCAGGGTTGACTAAAATATCCTCTTGGAGTTATGATATCTCTATTAAGTGTGTTGTGGGAATCCTGATAAGATGAAGATAGTGTCATTGTTCTACCCCTAACAAGGTCAATTAGGAAGTTATATTTGTTAATGGTTATAGACAACTGTATGATTCTTCAACCAAACAGATGGTCAGTTCACCATTGAGATGATTAGAGAATCCTCTAAAAAAATATGCCTCCTAGTTTTTGAAAATTAGGAGATGCGTACCTGGTTGATTGAGTTGTTAATTACAACAACCATTGTAGGGGAATAGAGATGAAACCTTATAAAGTTACATATGATAAGAGATACATGATGTTCTATGTTTGCTAAGATCTAGTGAGTATGTCCTCTAAGTGATGTGTGATACAAAAGTTAGAATAGTTCAAGATGACAATCGAGTCCCAAAGTTGAAAGGTACTACCAGACCTATACATGTGGTGCAGCAGTTCCCATGATGAACCAAGGTGACACATGCAGAAGTTGAGGGGGAAGAATATTACTTCTATGAGAATAATGTCACAACATAATGAGATGAAAGTTACCATGTGGATGATTGGGGATGAGGTGCATGAGAAGTATCCATCTTTGTTTACCTTGGATTTTGGGGGGGAAATCCTGGTTAGGGGTTTATGGTTGAGAGACCCATGTCCTTTCTTAATGTATTGAGCATACTTAACTATCATAATTTAATTTTGAAAACCTTAATATAACCTTATGATATTCTTTGTAATCATAATACAAGATTAAGTTTCAAGTTTGGTCCAATTTGGACACTATTTGTGCAAGTTACGTAATTTTATGCACATTTTAGGCTTTTATGCTATTTACCCAATTGAGTGGTTTTATTTTCAATATGTCACATTTATTATGTTCTTTGGATGTTCTCCCATAATTATTGAGCTTTTTGATCCATTGGGTACCTAGATGAACCTTTCTTTGGAGGTGTTTTCCTCAAGGGTATTTTACAGTTTACCCCTTTATGGATGAGCTACCTTTAGGAGCTATCAACCAATGATTTATTTGATTGGCTTTGAAATTCAACAAAGGAGATCTAAGCAGGTCTCTATGGATGGTGGGGAAGATGCTTATGTGGCTGCTTGTATATCCTTAATAGTTGAAGGTCATGGATGAACGGAGAGCTTTTTAGACACCTCATGCTTCTTGTCTCCCTTATCCTAGAGCTTTATATATCTATTTTTGAGCTCCCAAATGAAAATTTTTCTTTCCACCACTTATCTCCTGCTAAGAACCGTGTTTCCTATCTATTTAGCTATGGAAGACCTGTCCAAGGTAGAAGAAGGCAAATTTCTTGGTGGAAACTCCTAGGGTTTTGTTTTTCTCTCTTTTAAGGTTTAAAAAGATTCCTTCTCGTAATCTTGATCTAAAAGAGTAATAATACCCTTCTTTCCTCCATTTATTTCTTTTTTATCCTTCCTCTTACCTCTCTCCAGGTCGTAACCTTGTTGCTCCATGGTAGAAATTTCTCTAAAGCTCTAAAACCCTTAGGGTTTGCTCATTTGATGAAGAAAGGTGCTAGATGGACGAGTTCACATCTTATACTTGGATTTTCTACCCTACCTTCTCATGTTTTCTTCTATTTGGGATTTTATCTTTTAATTATATGCAAGTTTTATAACACTCTCCACATTTATTGCTTACCATAAGCTTGCTAGCTCATGTTCTTGCTTTTAGATGATGATCGATTCACTAAAAAGCTATGCTTGACTTGGATTTCGATTTTTATAATGTTCCTTGTTCTTATTTCATTTATAGATGAACTGCTAATTATGTGTATGTTATTCCTAAGGTATAATATGACTTGGATCAGGTTGGTTTGACAACCGATGGTGCTAAACACCTATCAACCAATGCTCCATTTTAGGGTTTAAAGCTAATTTCTTTTATAAACACATGACCCAATGGTGTTACCATTGCAACAACCGATGGTGTTGTCTTCATGACAACTGATGGTGGTGACCAAGGGTTTCAACTGATGTTCACCCCTTAGGTCAGGTGTTGGCCTTATTAGAATCTTAGTGATTAATAATGAAGTACCCTAATGTTTCTATCAATCAATGGTGATATTAGTTTGATATATGATGATGATTAATGAATATAGTGTTGATCTAACAACCTATGGTAACTTAATGGTCGCTACTGATGGTGGATCATATCTCCACAACCTATGGTGAGTTCAGAATTTAGTTGTAGCATCAATTAAGCCTTAAACCAATGGTTTCTTGGGTTATTCGATGCAATGGTTGGACCTATACTCCAATTGCTGGTTTTAATATATGAACCTGGCCCAATGGCTAAGATCTAATGACTCTTCATCCAATAAATTGGAATGATTCCTAATGTAATATGTTGGTCCTTATAAAGTGATTTAGATGGTTTCCTACATGATATCAATTTAAGAAGCTCGTTTATTGATGACATGTTATAAATAAACAATCACTTGTGGGTTTTACCCTACTCCTAGTGGAACTTTTTATGTTGTTAATCAAGGGATGTGTAGGGTTAAATAGTGACTCTTTCTAGAGAACAACTCAATGATTTTATAGGAAGTTTATCCAAGTGGGTTACTTATGTAAACAACCAATAGTCTTACCTTCTCAACAATTTAATGTTTTGGGATAATGCTTATGGTAAGTTTGTATGGTTTGAGTGATGTTGAAACTTAATGGAGGTTTACCTTTATAATATAGTATTACCTTTTCTCTAATATGATTATAATTGATAATAAATATAATGAGTTAATGGGCAAGCCTAATGAAGTATATTTCATTATACTTATCCCTAATATAACCAAGTGATGGTAATTGACTATGAACAACCCCATCAATGGTGAATAGAATCATAGAGTACTCTTTTAATGTGGTTGAACCCTAGTATCCTATAACATGATGTTTACACCTTGAGTTATGTGTGAATCCGTACTTGAGGTGGTATGGAATGTGATGGTGATTCTTTACCTTATGCATCCATGATCCAATGGGGATATTGTGAGTTAGGGTTTGAGTGTGCGTGTTGATTAGTAACATTAATCTAATTTCTCTTGTTGAAACTAACTCTAACGCAAATAGATAAAGATTAGTATTCATGTTTAACCTTCTTATATGATGGAATGATGGTGGAATAATCTCCTTAATATGATCATAACCTTAATGTGTTAATTGGTGGTTATGATAGTCACACGGTTGATACTTTCTTATGCTAAACATGGGCATTATGAATACGATGAGGGTTAATCATATCTAGATTCCTTGCATGTTGATGTAATAAAGGAATGTTCTTATTGTTAATATAACCCTTCTATGATTATTAACGAATATCTCCCAGCTCATTAATGCAATATTATGTTGATCTGGTGTATTATATGTAAGTGATGTTATTAAGCCTTGTTATAAGGCATGGAAAGATAATGATGATTGTGCAGGGAATAGTATGATGGTCTTAATGACCTTTGGGCATGGTTGTGCCCTGAATGAGGTGTAATCCTCTTATGTTGATAAGGGTTGATACCCTATGATATTATGAAAGTATTTATATCTTGTGATAGTATGATGACTAGTGTAGTCTCAAGAATGGCAAGTGAATAGTACCATGTTATAATGAGATGAGAAATTATGTTTCACACATTTTATATCTTTTGAAGTTATGATATTTATATGCTTTCTAGAAGTGAATTAGGGTTTGTATGTCCACTTGTTTGATGCAGCCTTAATTCACCCAATTGGCATAACTAATCAAGTGAAACTCCAATCATGTAGTGCCTTGTTCCATAGACCAATATTCAGTGTCAGAACTTGTTGGATAGTGAAACGAGTATTCCTAAGGGAAAATCAGAGCGCATACCATTGAGTATGTGGGGGTGGCAAGTTGAGGATATATCCTTGTCATCAGCAATGCAGGTATGGAGGATGGATATGGTCATGCCTCTAAAATTTGATGTGATTGAGGACAATTGTAGTTGTACCTCAGATTAGAGGGTTTTGTATACCGTAGTTTCTAGTTATGTGACCTATACCAAGGGCATACTAGTAGTTAGCAACTTGACTATATGTCATTGTAGTGGCATCTTTGACTAATATTTCACTGCCTTTTTACTCGTACTAACCAAGGGGAAGAGGTCTTAGGATATCATCACTCCTCGATCATGTATGGAACCAAATAGCCCTTCGTAGGAGTCAGTTGGACTTTGGGTGGTACGACTCAAACTCCCTAGGGCATAATAAAAGATGTAATAAATCCGTCTAGCAAATCTATTTAGGGTTATACATGACACTTCATATTGGATGATAATCCTTGTTGTTCTCTATACATAGAGATGATGATTAATGCATTAAAAGATAGTAGATATTCTTATGTTATGGATATGCTCATGTTATAAATGTGTACATACAATAGTCATGTTTAAGTTGATAGAGATATTATTACTATTGGCTATGATTATGACATTCATTATCACATGTTGTTAGCTATGCTTATATTGTTAGCTATGCATTTGTAACTAAAGATGCCTATACCACTAATCATGCTTATGCAGATAGTTGTGCTTATATTGTTAGCTCTACTTATGATGTTGATATGTTCAACTTGATAGACATGTTGATGTTGTTAGCTATGCTTATGGTACTAGACTTATTCATGATGTTAGAGATGTTCATGCTTCTAGACTCCTTATATTGTTAATAGGGATATGAGAATAGTCTGGCTAATGAAGATAGTTATTATCTTCTCCTTTATGTATTTTGTTAATCCTAAGTGTTGTTGAGCTTATTTGTTATATATGATTAAACTTCTCAAATTGTATCATTACCTAAAAATGTTGGAATCAATAAATGTTGTTGGAGGTTATATCTCTTGCTGGGAGATGGGTCTCACCCTTGTGGTTCGCCACATCTTTTTATGTAATTGGAAGTGACAAAAACAAATCTATGGCAGCAAAGAGGAGCTATAGTAATGAATCTGTGAGAAAGTTGATGAGATGTCTAGTGTGTCCTAGAGTTGTCGCTATACTCTCAGGTCCAGGCAGGAAAATTTTGTATATGGAGTTTCAAATGAATTGGAATTTGTTATCATGTTAATGCTTGTTTGTGTGGCATATACAAATATTGTTCTCCTGTGTATATATGACACAATAGAACAATTTATATCAAATTCTTGTCATAGTATGGATATAAGAAAGATATTCGGCTCTTATGCAAATGTTTTTGAGCTGGTGTTGATGATGAAATCGGTTTTAATTTACCCATATTTTTGGGGTATGGGGTTAATTGGTGGTTGATTGTGTTTTATGTTTTGACTAGTCTCGTTTAGTGTAACGGGTTCTTACACAGAGAGTGAAAGTTGGAGATGGGTCCTCGGCCATTCATATGTTGTGATTGATTTTTTGTGGTAATATTGGCCTTCTCGGCCTCTTCAGTATCTCCTTTTGTGGCTGCAACTTATTCTTTCTTTTTTCCTTCAACCTATCCCTAGGGACTCAAGATAGATGTTTTTTCCTCCTAAATTACTAGGATTCCCCCTACATAGATGAACGGTGGACCCTGATCAGGCCCTGGATATAATATTCTTGGTTGAGGTGGGTGGGAACCCCACACACCATAGAGGAAGAACGATGTTGTTGATTAGGTGTGCATCGCTCCCTGACCAGTGAACCCCATATACTTCCATCCTCCTACACATCCTGAGCTTGGTGTTATCATGAAGAGCATGTTGGACATCTATTCGTGTAGAAGGCCCTCATGTTAGGTAGATGTCTTGGGCACTGTCATGAATTCTTTATGCTTTTCCACTCATTCATGTTTATCTTGCTTGTTGTGGATGGCATCTCCCTTGGTGAAGTTAAATGATTGGTGATCCATATTGCTATTTCAAGTCATCTGGACTGATCATTGGAGAAACCAGGTGAAGTACAGACTCTTTGACCTTTTCATGATGTCTAAAAATTCGCCTTAGCGGGATTTAAAAGTAGGGTGTAATCATTATATGAGAATGATATATTGTGTTTAAGGAAATTCCCTCCACACTCATTATATTAGGTGAGAAATTTGAAAGACTTCCCACTTTTGTCTGGGAGGAGTATGAAAAGTAATATTTCTTGCGGCCCTCTCACAATGGAAGATACTCGTGGTGTTCCTTTTTTTATTTTTTTTATTTTTAGGTGGTCATACATGCCCCAAGCGTAGGCGAGATAGAGGGTTTCCATGCCCTTTTGTGTGGCATGAACTTTCCAATTCCATGGAAGAAAATAAAATATGGTGGACATGATGTTCCTTAGGGAAGTGTCCCAAAAAATTGTCTCGAAAAAGGATGGAAGGAAGGAATTCAAGTGGTTGATCAATATTAAGGTAGAATTCACTTGGCTAGTGATTTTTCTCAATCAATTACTTTAATTCTCTATGATGTCCTCATCTAGTGGTGTTACCAAACTGAAACCCTTGACATCATGCATGACACCCTAGTTTCCTCCTAGTTTGAGGAGTTTCTACTAAGGGTTCTTGGCCCTTTGAAAGTGACAGATGGTTGGCAAGGAGGGAGTCTCGTCTTGGATCTTATAATGGAATTGAGTAAAAGACACAGTCTAGTTTTAGGTAATAGTACGAGATTGTAAATGTGGTCGTGAAGGCACAAGGTGACCCAGTTCAATGTCATAGTCCAAGACCATAGATGAAATCTTTGCAGGGAGCTAGGTGGTCTAGTTTTAGGTCATAGTCGAGGACCCTAGGTAGGATATAACGTTCATTATTGGTCCAATTATAGCTCATAGTCCAAAACCCTAAAAGGTTTTAAAAGGTGAGGTCAGATTAGTTTAAGGTCATAGTCGAGGACCATGTATGGGATGGACCCGAAACTACAAGTGACAGGTCAGTCGACGTGGAGAAACAATCCCACCCAATTGGACTTTGAGGGCATGACTCCCTTTGTGGAGAAAGTGCATTCATTATATATGAGAGTAATGTGACGTTTGAATGTTTATCACTCTCCTAGAAGATTAAAAATAAGTCAATTCTATAAAAATGATTTATGTGATTGGAGATTGTTAATCCTTATGGGAGCTGCATGATTTGATATTCTTTAAAAAGATTGTTTGATTTTGGATTATTAATATTTACAAGTATTGTTCAATTAGAGGCCATTAATGTTTAAAATGATTGTTCAGTTTGAGATTGTAAACCTTTAAAAAGATTTTTCAATTATGATTGTTTGTCTTTAAAGAGATTGTCAATCTTTAAAAAATGATGGATTTTCAATTTTTAATCTTTTAAAAGATTTTTCAATTTGAGATTGTTAATCTTTAAATATAATGTTCTATTTTCAATTGTTAATCTTTAAAAAGATTGTTCAACTTGATATTTTTAATCTTTGAAAGGATTTTTCAATTTGAGACTGTTAATCTTTAAAAAGATTGTTTGATTTGAGATTGTTCACCTTCAAAAAATTTGTTTGATTTGAGATTGTTAACCTTTAAAAAGATTATTCAATTTGAGATTGTTAATCTCTAAAAAGATTATTCAATTTGAGATTGTTAATCTTTAGAAGGATTGTTTGATTTGATATTTTTAACCTTAAAAAATCAATTTGAGATTGTTAACCTCTAGAAAGATTTATTCGATCTGCATATGGAAAAGGGCTAGCAACAATCTCAAACATTCTCAACAACCAATACAAGACATATGTATAGGAAATGAATGTTCCCTCCCCTTTTAGCTCATGAGTTTAGAATAATAGATACGTCCTCACTCAAACATGACCTGCATGGTATAGGTGGGTCCTTATCTTCTCTATTGACACTTATGAATGGGTAACATTCCAGCGGATAAGGGTACTTCTCCTAATACACCTCGTGGCTACAATGACCATTATCAGTTGTGAGTTATAGGAGAGTGGGACACTTTCAAGGCCTTTGAATTTCCAACTTAACAACGTGTTAGTACTTTTACTGACATCTGACATCACTTCCAAGAATCCAACATGAGGTTGGAACCCGTTCCATGACATAAAAGTTGGTAGGTGTGCAAAGTGCATCTGATGGGTATTATTTTTTTTTGAAGAAAGCCTAAAAAATGTAAAAGTTTGATATCTCCAAATAAAGAAAAACAAAGATATGCCTAGAAGAAGATCAAACTTTGTTTCCAACCTACATACGTCGTTCACCGTTTATTTTTTGTTTTATTTTTTATGAATTTTTTGTTTTGAAAAAAATAAGGGAAGCGAACACTAAGCCTTAAAAAAGGTGCATGCTCAAAAACCCTAATTGATAGGGGATAGAGATAGATAGAAAAGGAAAAAAATGAAGAAAATACAACAAGATTAGAACCATTAAAGATGACTAGAGATAAGAGAGGAATAGAATTGGTAGATCACCTCGATCTGCATGCTAGAGGATGGTGGATTAGATGAATTCACTACCTTGTTCCCAAACCAAGATCAAATAGGGAAAAAACTAGGGGAAACTAGAAAACATGGAAACATTATAGCAAAGAAAAAACAAATTATCTTGAAGATGCTCAATCTTCATCATAAGAAAGAAGGAGTTTGATTTTGAACGTCTTCGCTATCCCCAACAGTCATTAATCTTTCATACCGTGCATAAAAAATGGTGAAAATAGAGGTATATAGAGAAAAATATACCCTTTTTAGTAGTGAAAAGTCACAAGAATAAAAAAGTGGGTAGTCAGAGTTACCACCATGTTTTATACAGAAAATGAGGAAAATAGGAAAAATCATTGTAGACATGGTGTAAATCTAAGTTGTCATCTAAGGCATATTAAAAAAATAGGAAATAAAGAACAAAAGAGTTTAGATTTGATGGTCTTGATACGAGTGGGGAAGGATTTGCACCCCCATCCTGCCTAGTGAACTTTATCAAAATGCTACCTTACTATAAAAGAAAGAGCAATATAGGACGGTTAAAAATGGAAATCAAAGGGAAACATAAAAATGACTTTTAATTGTGGGTGAGATTTTAGGGATAGAGATGGTCGTGTCATACACATCAATGCCCTAAATATCTTAATATTTAGGTAGATTATGGTCCTAATCACTTAAGGACCTCCCATGGCGGAGATCCATCACAGGTGGTTACGGTCGATGCATAAGATTTAACTAGTTATTAAAATATGTAGGTTAAGAAAAACAATTTGATTTTTAGATGAAATAAATAATAGAATTTATAACAACAATATCAAAGCATATATGGTAGTTTTAATAGATCATGTATGACAATTTCAAAGATCAGACACAATAGTTATAGATCAGATAGAGAAATAGTTAGTGCAGATACAACAGTTATAGCAGTTAGGTGCAGTTGTTAAAGTAGTTTACTGTTCTACACATGCTAATAAGGCAGAGTGTGCCAGAGGAAGGATCCTATGATCATGAGCAATATGAAAAAATGAGGAAGGTAGTTCAATCCTATGGCTTCAAGAGGTTCAAAAGGGGACCATAATATAGATGATTTGGGGGTAATTATTGGTAAAAGTTAGGGTTTGAGGTTTTGGACCAGAAGGTTTAGGAGAGATGGTGGATATTTAAGATGCACCACTTAAGAGGGGCATGCAGATCGAGGTGATTCACCATGTGGAAATCAATTTTCAACCACCTATGACACTCGACAAATCAAGCCAATATGTCATGTGGCACATTGTGAATGGATTAGATTTGTCATGTGACTCAGGTGGTTGAAAATAGATTTCTCGATTTCCATGTAATTTCAATATTTTTCTGGAAAAAAATTATAGAAGAGATAATTTTAGATTATTTCTTGAATTTATCTGAAAAAGCAATTGAATGTCCTTAGAAAAAAAAATTATTTTCATTTTAGATAATTTACCTAGACGAATTATGAAAAAAATATTATAAAAATTAGAATAGAGTAATTGTACTTTAGTCTGAAAAGAATGTTTCTTCAAATAAAGTCCCAAATTGAGTAAAAGTGGTGAAATAGGTGAACTGAATACGCGGAAAAAAATATAAAGAAAATGATAAATGTGAAAAATGGATGCAATATTGAATGGACTCCATCATTATTAAAAAAAAATTGTGTTAATCATGAATTTATATCGAGTGAGCAAAAATGGAGTGTCAACACAATGCAAAAACATCATGTCGGAAGACAAGATAAATAACTAGTTTTTACTCTAAACAATTAGTTTCATCTCATGTCTCATAAAAATACATTTTACACTCATTACCTAATAATAACACCACTTATATGGTTCTTGCTATAGAAACCCATCATCACCCCCATCAACACACATGCTGCTCTTATGGACTTTTGTGTGTAAAACAACCTCACTCTCCAGTATCTAAATGAGAGTAGTTATAGAGAAAGAGAAAGGAGCAAAAAAGTGGGAGATAAATAAGGAAAGAGGTAGACAAATAAATAAGGAGGGAGGTGGAGAAAGAAGAGGAGATAAATAACGAGGGATGCACAAAATAAAGAGGAGATAAATATGGAGGGGTAGAGAAAAAAAGAGATAAATAAGGAGGAAGATAGAAAATGAGAAGGGGGTTAGAAAATGAGGAGAGAAGTGGGAATCATACAATATAAATTATCATGAACTCATTATAGTATAATATTAATGAGTTATCATGAGCTTATTGCAGTTTAATATTAACAGACTATCATGAAAATTAGTACATTACTAATGAGTAATGAATTATCATGAACTTATTACAGTTGAAGATATTGATAAATAGTTATGCAATATTAATATTTAGTATGGTATCAACAATTTAGTATAGCATAGTCATCCTTATTTAGAGAAATAATTTTTTTAGTACTAAGTAGTTTTCATAAATTTATTGCACCAGTCTACTTCTCTCCTCTCATTTTTTACTTTCCTCCTCTCTTTTTTCTTATTGTATAATATTTTTTAATACATTACTAAAGGTTTCTTATTTTCTCTCTCTCTTTTGTCTACTTCTCTCCTCTGTCATGCCTACTTCTCTTCTTTTTTTCTACTTCCCTCCAACTTTTTGTGATGTACTAATATTTTAAGTACAATATTAGTATTTAATTCTCTCATCGTTCTGGTCTACTTGTCTCTTCTCTTTTTTTGCCTCTCTCCTTTTTTTAATATTGTACTAATGCTTCACTACTACAGAAATGGCTTATAAAGTCACTTTTCAAGGTGTCGGTTGTATAAATAAACCGACACCTAAACTCTACAGTGTCGGTTGATAACATAAACCGACATCCAATCTATGAGGGCGACCAGACACGGGTACCGCTTTTATTAAGTGTCAGTTACTTAATAAAAAACTGACGCCTAAAATTACCCGCCAAATCCAAAATTTCCAGCAAAAAAAATTACCTCCAAAATTTGATATATGGCGTCGGTTGATAAATAAAAAACCGACGACTAAAGGTTATTCGCGAGATAGAAATTGGGCACATTTTGGTCGTCGGTTGTACTACAACTACCGACGCTTATGAGTTTTCCCGCGCTGTCCGCGGGGAATTTTTCACACCCTTTAAGCGTCGGTTTGAAGTTGAAACCGACGACTATGGTCATAAATCGAGAACGATTTTTTTAATCGGCATATGAATATAGACGTCGGTTTCGGTTGTTGTGCAGAACCGACATTGTTAGTTTTAGTCATCGGTTTTTTTGAATAACTGACGCCTATGGTACAGTTAATAGCCCCACAAATAGAACTTTTCCCCATTGTCTCTGTTTCATTGCGACGTGCGCTAGGTCTGGCGATTTCCCCCGATTGCTCCCCGCCGTCGTTGCCGGTTGGCTCCCCGCGCCGCCGTTCGTCTCCTCGCGCGCCGCTCGCCGTCGTTGTTGTTGCCGCCGCTCGCCGCTCATCGCCGTCGCCGCTCGCCGCCGTCGCCGCAGTTCTCCTCTGATCCTCGCCGCCCGCGCTGCCAACTTCACCTCCAGCTGCTCTCCTCTGCTTTGGTGCTGCCAGCTTCACCTTCAACTGCTCTCCTCTGCTCCGGCCGGGCCTTCTTCCTCTGCCCTCAAGGTACGCCGGCTTCTTCCTCCTTCCTTCCTCCACCTAGGCTAGGTCAAGCCCTGCAGGTGCCCTGGAGCAAAATCGTCAGGTGCCCTGCTGGGCATTTTTTTTTATTTTTTTTTAAGTTATTTACTTATTGGTAACTTGATAAGTGTTGAAACAGTCAATAACTATATTCTGTTACGTGATTTATGATTGTATACGTGTGCTAGCTAGCAACAGACCTGGACTTGAGGATCTATAAATACATTCTTACATTCTATAAATTGCCAATCATGCTTTTGAAGACATCAATAATCACCCTAACTTGAAGAACTAGGATTTTAGGTATAAGAATGAAAACACATTATTTGTTGGCCTAGAAACCCGTCCAAGATTTACTCATTAGGAGTAAATCTTGGATAGTCCCCAGTTTGGGACTGTTCTTGAACACCTAATCTTGCTTAGGATGTAAGTGTATAATGTGTATTGGGTTTTCAAGAAAATTTCGATAGCATTTCCCCATTTGTTCTCTAAGTACATATGTACTTGGAGAACAGCGGGGAAATGCTGCCGAAATTTTCTTGAAAACCCAATACACATTATACACTTACTAGTGAGATTAGGTGTTCAAGGATGGGATAGGTGGTACATGTACATAAATTATATATAAGAACGACATCACATGTATTTGTTAACCCTAGACCCTAATCCACATTATACCAATCTGATAGTCCATGATAGAACAAAGCATAATGATGTTGACTGCAACTTTGTGCGTCATGCTATTCTGAATTAAGTGTATATTTACTTCATAATTGAATGTTTAAGTAAGTTATAGATATCTTCACCAAACCTCTTTCGGAAACTTGTTTCATTGTTGAGTATATTGAGAATCCTAATCACCCTTCTTGCTTAATGATGAACTTTTTCCTAAATTTCCAATCATGCTTTTAAAGACATCAATAATCACCCTAACTTGAAGAACTAGGTTTTTTGGTATAAGAATGACAACACATTATTTGTTGGCCTAGAAACCCGTCCAAGATTTACTCATTAGGAGTAAATCTTGGATAGTCCCCGGTTTGGGACTGTTCTTGAACACTTAATCTCGCTTAGGATGTAAGTGTATAATGTGTATTGGGTTTTCAAGAAAATTTCGGCAACATTTCCCCGTTTGTTCTCTAAGTACATATGTACTTGGAGAACAGCGGGGAAATGCTGCCGAAATTTTCTTGAAAACCCAATACACATTATACACTTACTAGTGAGATTAGGTGTTCAAAGATGGGATAGGTGGTACATGTACATTTATTATATATAAGAATGACATCACATGTATTTGTTAACCCTAGACCGTAATCTTGTTGTAATATATACTTGTTTTCTCTTTGATCATATAGCTTTACAATTGGTTGTGATATATACTTTGTTGTAATAATGTGAACTTTACAATGTGAGCTTTACACTTTGAATTACTACTTTACAATGTGAACTTTACAATTTGAATGTGAATTTGTAGATCGCTGACCATTCTCCTGATGACCGTACTGATGACTACCGTGAGGGTGAGGACATCAATGTGCCGCCTCACAATGTAAGTTTTAAAAATATATCATATATTTATATCTATATGTCCATTTATAGTTATATCTTGTAAATGTGAATTATTTTGTCAAATTTTAGGTTGATGATGCACAGGTACCATCTGAAGCACTTGAGGCACTTGATCAACAACACCAAAAAGTTGACAAGAGAAGGGGCATCACTATGATGAAGAAGTTAATTGCACAAAAGGGCAATGGACCCAAACTTGTTGTGGATTTCGATAATGCAGGAAATGCATGTGGTGTGAATCGCAATTCATTTATTTCATATCTTGGGTTTGTTACTCGTAGCCATTGCGGTTGTCGCTTAGATTCTTGGCATAAAGTTTCTAAGGAGAAGAAAGATTTAATATGGAGGGATTTATGCGTGAGTTATTATTAATTTGCAATTCTATTTTGTAGATTACTAAATTTTTGGATACTAGTTAATAGCAATTCTATTTTGCAGAGTATATTTGAATTGGATGAAAAGCTGCATCGTAAATGTGTGATGCAACGCTGTGGGAGAGTCTTAAGGAACTATAGGACAAATCTCACCAGAGAATACATAAAAGAAGCCGACAAGAGGAAGAAGACATCCATTGAACAGTGGAACTTCCTGGACAAAGAAGAATGGGACGTGTTTGTCGCTTCAAGACAAACTGATGAATTCAAGGTATTAGGCGTCAGTCTCAATCTCATTAATTAATATATGTTGTATTCACTTATTCAAGATTAACATTTAGTGTTACTAACCAAATCATTAATTTGCATACTAACTAGGCCCTCAGTGAGGCACAAAGATCAAGACGTGCACTGAATGTGCATGACCACAGAATGGGTCCAAAGGGGTATGCAGGCGTTCGCCAAAGACTACAGGTTGAGGCTACTGCTGATCAGTCTGCTGCTACTCAGGAGTCCTCTACCATAGGTAGCACACCTCTGCCTCGCCATGATGTCTGGATAGCTGGGAGGCAAAATAAGAAGGGAGAAATAACTAAGGCTGCAACTGCTGAGGCGGTTGTAAAAATGGTAAAATACAACTCTTACAGCAATCATTCGAATAATGATTATTTGTGTTGTTTACTTAAGTAAAAATTTTTGTTTTGGCGATTAGCGGGAGCTGCACGAGCTGAGGAAACAAGGAAAGTTCATCCATGAGGGAACAAAGGATGAATTGGCAGTTGCTCTGGGTAACCCAGAGCATCCTGGACGTGTTAGGGCTGCAGGCACTGGTGTGGGCATCAAATCTTTTTTTGGGTCATCCCATCACAAACATGTCCCAAAAGCGGGACTTTCACAAGAAGATGTAACATATTCTTTCTTTATAATGTTATTGTAAAAGAGAATTCAAAAATTAGAATTTGACGTTTCTTTTATCCATGTATAGGTGGATAAGATATTTGACAGGAAACTCAAAGAAGCAATGAAAAAGTGACAGACATCTCAGACTGCCACTTATCAGACAATACCTACTGCAGACTCTACTCCTACTCCTACTGCAGAGGTTTGGGAGTAATCCTGTAGAACCACCACCTAGCACATCCACTGTAAGTATTTTTATGACATAGTAACTAGTTTTTTAATTCAAGATGATACGTATATATGAAATTGTAGTCGTTTCAAAAAAAGATGCTATGTATATATGTATATAACATTCTTTATACAAAAATTTGTAGGGGTTGAAGCCATGCCGTCTAAAAAGTAAAGAATATGTCGTGACAGAGGCATCGGCTTACCCATCCCTATCAGGGGAAACGTGTCAAGGGTCTCCAGTACCAGCTGGTTAGATTCGGGTGAGCCCGATACATATATTCCCCAAGTGGATGGATCTTCCACTGCCATATGCCCACCCAGATTGTGAAACGCTTGGTGAGGCAGTAGGCAGAGTGATATTGTGGCTAAAAGCGGATGTCTTCTTTACTGATAAGGTATGGTAAATTTACATTATGTTCAATTGTTAGTGTGTGTATATGCTGGAAGTTGATCTGAAATTATATATATATACAGGTTAAAAAGAAGACACCCACAGCATTTAGGCCTCCACTTCCACCTCCTGCATTACCTAGTTGGGTTCCAAAGGACCTACCTGTCCTGTTAGGTCTTAACTGTAGGGGTATGGCAGTATGGTTAGGGGAACATGATATAAACTCCCCTATAACTGTTTCTTCTGATTCAGATTCTACAGGTCAGTCATACAAAACAAAACTATTTATACAAGATATATTGGAGTTGTTTCGATATGATTGTCTAAATACATCTGTGATAGAGCTATGGATAAGGTGAGATATTATTTATACATCCATATACCTTGTGTATGATCTGGTGATCTGGTTTCTTATTTATTAATGCATGCGTAATTAATACATATTTTGCAGCTACTTAGACAACATATGTGCAGATTTTGGATTCGAACATGTAGGGTTTTTTATTCCATCCTTAATTAGTCTAGTAGCTAAAGACCCTACATCAGTTCAACAATACTGCTGTGAGTCTTTTTCAAATTTTTCTGTAAAAATGAAGACGGTGATAATGGCTCCATTCAATGTAGAGTAAGTTTACTTTGCTTATTATAATTTGGACTTAAGAAAATTACATTTTATTGTGGATTTTGAGTTATTAATTTTTAACTTTTTTTCCTCTAGGGGTAGGCATTGGGAGTTATTGGTTATTGCCCCCGAGACGGTCAATGTGTATTATCTAGAACCTAAGGGGGGTAAATTGAATACAAGATTTGGACACATAATGAAAATGGCAATATTTCGGTGAGAAATATTTCATTTTTCATATCCGTTAACATATGTTATTACATTACTATTTAATTGCAATGTTCTGTGTTACATTAATATGTAGGGGTTTTGAGGAGTACAAAAAGGCTGGAGGAAAGGTCCCCATGAAAAAGAACCAGCCAATAATTTGGAAGAACGTGCAAGTAAGTTCCCGACTGTAATATATGTATATATTATTTATGTGAACAATGCTTAATTAGTTGTATTTTTTAGTATTTTGTATGTTTGAATTTATAGTGTGCTACACAAGACAACGGATGGGCATGTGGATATTATGTCATGCGATATATGCACATGATTATCAAACATGCCGTATTGGATATCGAATGTATTGCTCAGGTATTATATCGTCTCATTAGATAATATGATCAAAATATATCAATCTTATTTATAGCTCATTAATTATATATATACATCATTCTCTTTACATGTGTTTAAAGCTGACCCAATTACATGAAAGGACTTACCAAATGTTAATGCTCCCTATACAATGGGAGAATTAAATGAAGTAAGAGAAGAATGGGAAACAACCATACAATTAGTGGGGACTTTAAAATATAATTGGGATCCTGATAGCGAATAATGACTAAACAAGGATACTTTGTAAATGAATTTCTGAATTATAATATATGTGTGAATGTTTCTACATGTCTGGATGTTTCTACATGTGTCTGAGTGAAAATGAATGAAAGTGTTGGTTGCTATATGAATGTTTCTACATGTGTGAATGTGAATGAATGGAACTACAGATTGCTAGCATGTGTGAATGTTTATAAATGTGTGAAAATAAAATGGAACTGCAGGTTGCATTGCTAAATGCATGTGCTACTTTTTTATTGTTAATTTTGCAGATTTGCGGCCTGTTGTCGGCTGATATCAATGGATGTCGTAAAACCTGCAGTTCATAACTGAACTGAACAGGTTTCTCATCCTGCGACCAGCCACAGCAGGTCTGCAGACTGACAGGAAAAAAAACCAATAGGTGTCGGTTATTTGTAAATAACCGACACATAATGATATAGTGTCGGTGTTCCTACAATAAACCGACGTCTATGTCCTTAACACCACGGCCGTGCTGGACAGCACGGCCATGGGGCGAAGATATATGGTGTCGGTTTTTTACTTATAACCGACACTGATAGTGCCCAAGATGGCGCCCTTTCTGTGGCGCGAAGGGTTTGGGCGTCGGTTTTTAACTAATAATCGATGCTTATAGTCTCATGATGGCGCGTTTTCGGTGGCGCGCGAAGAGTTTGGGTGTTGGTTTTGGAACTTACGCCTGATGGGTGGACTTTTAGTGTCGCCCACATAGGTGTCGCTTAGAAACCGACACTAAAGGCTTTAAATAACCGACACTAAAGGTAGGTTTTGTAGTAGTGCTTTTTAGTACAATGCAAACTTTTACCCCTCCTCTCTCTTATCTATTTGCTTTCTGTGGCTTTTCTACCTCTCTCCTCATATGTAGTATTGTATCAATGTCACTTCCCTCATCTCTGTTCTTTACTTCCCATTTTCGATATGATACTGATGTTACTTCCTTCCTCTTCCTTCGTTACTACTTTTTTACTGATGTATCTTCTCTCTATTGTCTACTTCTGTATTCTTTTCTTCTAATTTTTAGGTCATCTGTTTTTATACTCTTCTCCTCTATTTTCCTCCTTTTTATACTACCTCATACATATTGTATTACATGATTACGAATCTACTGTACAAAATTTATTGTAAATGCAAACATTTGTTGTTGTAGAAGACCAACCACACATTTCCCATTAACGAGTGGGCGAGCGAGGGTGTCGTTGGGGATGACTAGAATTTCCTCATTATATAATAGAAATATCTACTTCTTTCTTAATATACCTCATTATTTTTAGCAACATCTTGTTTGCAATGAAACTAACAACATTTAAATGAATTACGATAACCTCGTCTTGTGGTCAAAACCTATCCTTTCCTTGTTGGAAAGTTGTGTATTACTGCACTAATAGTGGAATTTTATAAAGGCATGCAGATGAGATGTCACTCAAATAGAATAAGATGTCTTAATTTATGAAAAATTATTCATAGCATAGCTGTTCCACGAATATCTACATCCCCACATTGGAAATCTGCACATATCTATTTTTAACACAGAGCGACACAACTTTTTAGATGAAAAATTTATTAGTACATCTATTGCATGCATGTAGTGTCTGTAACAAAGATAAATCTATTGCCCAGTTATCCATTACCCAAATAAGTGTATTTATTCTCTCTTCCACAAAAATACAACTCACTTATTCAAAAAAAAATTTCTTCGCCTTCCTTTTACTTCTCTGTTGAATATAATGTCTCACCCGCCCAAAGTCTTATTTGTTAACATTTAATTACTGAGTCTAAAAATAATACTAAATTATGTTCAAGACAATGCTAAAATCATCAACAAACATATCCAGAATAAATGAGCACAATGCGTTTGATTCTAGAAAAAATAATAGAAATGTTTTTCACTCATTTTACAACTATATAAAATATATGATTTGACCAAACGTATGTTTCTACACATTTTGATTATAAGTTAAAAATCAGTATTAGATATGTCGAAAATAGTGCTAAAATATAATTACACAATATCAGAAAATCTATAGCACAGTGCGACTTAAATTTCGAGACCAGAAGTGTGTAGGTGTGGCTGCATGAATGTATGCATGTCACTGCTTCAACAAATCAATGTTTTTGCCCAACTACCACCAACCAATTCTATGTAATTTCGCGCCCAAAAATAAAAAACAACTCATTTCAAGTTTCAAAAATTTTTGTTTCCCCTCTATTTTTCTTCAAATCCCCACGGTCATATTTTCACACATTTCACGTCTCAATCCAAAACTCATACTTAATATGTTCAACACAGTACCAAAAATTATTAACCACCAGACCCAGAATAAACTAACACAATGCGCCCAATTCCAGATAAAATACTGGAAGCATTTTTCATCTATTTTAAAACTGTATAAAATGTCAGATTTGACCAAACTTATGTTTCTATACATTTTGATGATAAATGAAAAATTCATATTTAAATATATTGAAAATAATACTAAAAACATAATTATACAATACTAAAAAATCTATAGCACAGTGTGACACAAATTTCTAGACCGTAATGTATTGGTCTGGCTGTATGATTTCATGCATGTCACAGCTGTAACAAATCAATATTGCCGCCCACCCACCCACCACCAGCCCCACCAACTAATTGTATATAATTTCCCGCCCACAAACAAAAAGCAACTCATTTCACATTTCAAATTTCAAATTTCAAATTTTGTTTTCCCTCTATTTTTCTTTTCAAATGCCCACAATCATAGTTTTCAACATTTCATTTTGCAGTCCAAAATTTGTCCTTAAATATGTTCAACACAGTACCAAAAATTATTAACCACCAGACCTAAAATGAACTAACAGATATATCACATTTTACAAAAGTATAGCTCAATTCATTTTTGATACATTCTTTAATTTAATACGTAGATAAAATGTGATAGGTGACTATATTTGATCAAAATGCATGTGCTACATCTTTTTCATATTTCGCTGGTAATTCCACGTACCATACTAATTAATATTCATAGTTTCAATAAAAAATATTAACAATTATGCTTAATATAAACCAAAACAGTGCTTATGGTCGGAGAAATTTCATAATTAGAAAAATATAACATAAGAGATAATTAGGGTTGTCAATGGGTAAGGATAAACCTGTTTACTCTTTACCCATACCCTGTAGGGGAAGGTTAAGGATAAAGGATTTTCTTACCCTTTACCCACCTACCCTCTACCCTCTAACCCGCTAGCTTAGTGGGTAAGGGTAAGGGTAAGCCATTATTCATACCCTCTAACCCGCTACCAACCAATATTTATGTTTACTATATTAAATATATGGTCATATGTTGTTTGAATCTATGAAATATTTAATATTATGGGGTCATCATTTTAAATAATACATGATATTCTTTCTACTTCTTATATAGTTAACTTGGTTGTGTATGCAACACTATTTTAGAGGTGCAAGATACATGTATATAAATAGGCTATGTACATTAATTAATTTGTAGTGTAAGGCAAACATGTATATAATAACAAAATTTAATATTTAATGTATCATTTGATACATATGTGAGGTGGTGTTATCTATTTTATGTGTGCTTTATTTTTTTGATGCAACAACATTCTAGAGGGTATAAGATATGCATGTTTCTAGCAATAACTCCTATGGCTTATTTTCCTTTAATGTCATTTTAACATACAAGCATTAATCTTATAGGAATAATTTATTTTTTCACACACTAATGTTAGGGCACTACCATTTGTACATGCATTCAATACAACACTTTAGAATATTACTTAGAAAATTTTGGATATTTAAAAGCTATAATGGATCATCTTGATATTTCACTCAAATATATGAATGTACTAGACCATTATTGTAATATTACTGCAAATTTTAAGATGACATATAAATTCCCCACTTCACCCTTACCCTCCCCATTTACCCTGTGGGTAAGAGGGTAAGGGTAAGGGGAGGGTAAGGATATTGGTGGAGTGGGTAATTACCCATACCCTTACCCACCAGACTTGGTGGGTAAGGGTAAGGGTAAGACCTTACCCTCCCCATTGACAGCCCTAGAGATAATGACAATCAAATTATTTTTTCATGCCTTTTCAATTTTTATATATAATCCAATGTTATTGTAAATGACCATACAAACTCACATTCCTTAACATGAAAAGTAAAAAAGCTCATACAAGCTCACATTCCGCAATTTTGTTATACATATGACTAGTTTTTATATATCAAAGTGAGAAAATATATACATTACAATGATGATATCTACATGTTACATGATTGGGCGGCCAACCAATCTCCATGTTCGTTTTCTTCCTCCTACGGGTAGTATTTCAGTAGGTACGATGACGATGTGGGCACTGATGGCGTCGTTGTCGCAACTTGTCGGTGTGTGGGCGACAACGTGGGCACGGGTGCTGGTGCGGAGGCAATAAGAGTATGAAAATGGTGTGGTACCATAGGTGACGTGGGCGCGACTGCATGGGCTCGACGGCGTGATGTGGTGACGGCTGAGTCGGATGTGGCCTTGAAGTAACGGTGGTAATGGTGTAGCAGCGGATTGATGCGACTTCAGCCTTGACGCGATGGCGGATGGGTACCAGCTTGGGTGTGGCGACGGGTTGGGGGTGGCGGTGGGCTCGACGTGGCTTCGGCCTGGCACGCGGCAGACGAGAGCGACGACGGTCTGGTCACGTCTGTAGTGTGCGGGAACGGGGAACATACATGATGTGAAAGTGGCTAGAAGGGGAGAGAGTGGGGTGGTTAGCTTTTATAATCGTGAGTGTTTTTTTGGCTACTCGCGCTGCCTTTATTATTATCCAACACTGTGGGAGTGTGCCTCCTCAAGACAATACACAGCCGGCTGGATATAGTAGTTGTTGTAGATCTCAAGGCTGAAGTGGAAATATTGGTATTTGTTGTGTGCTCTGTATCATTAATCTTAATTTATTAGTATTGTACCATTTTGTTCCTCATTAAATTACCTTGCCAGTCACCTAGCATAGAAGACCCTTTCAAATCAATCTGCTATTACCACATCACAATTAACGTGCGTGTTGGGTCACCCCTTCTATCGTGTTGGCTACGCTGGCTTGACCGCCCGGACTACGCTGGCCGGGTGTTGTACAGTATATATGTCAAAAATAAACAAAAGTATAACTTACACCATATTCACATGGACCAACAAATCTAACCCGCATTCATAATAATAATGATCCCATTATAAAAAAGAAAGTCAGCAACGTTACAAGATACAGGAATAAAATGGCTTACCTTGAAAGCAAATTTCCAACTTACACTGTTTAGATTAGCACATATTGCTAGAATCTCTAGTCAGACAACGAAAATCATCATTCAATCAGGCTTCTCCTTCGCCCCGGAGTAGCCGGACGAGCTTCTCCAAGTTGACCAAAGAGCTCCCACCTTTGCTAGTAGCATAGAGGGCCTTGTCCTTCCATTCCTCCGCCTTCCGGCGCATCTCCTCCCCCTCCTCTCCGACCAAGACCTCGACAATCAGCCTCGCCACTTTATCTGAGCTAAGCTCCCCGCTAATCTCAGCAGCCACACCCCATTCCAAGGAAGCGTAGCGGCAGTTGATCTGCTGGTCGGCGAAGAAAGGCCAGCAAAGCATGGGCACGCCACATGCGATGCTCTCGAGTGTAGAATTCCACCCACTGTGAGTAAGGAAGCAACCTATCGCCGGGTGCTGCAGCACCTCGTCTTGAGGGCACCAGTTGACAAGGAGACTCCTCCCCGAAGTCTCATTCAAGAACTCCTTCGGCAAGACGGCCTCCTCCCCAAGGACGAGGTCCGGCCGCATCACCCACAAGAAGTTGCGGCCGCTCCGGGCAAGCCCCCACGCGAATCGAACAACCTCCTCACCGGTCATCACTGTGATGCTGCCGAAGTTGACGTACACCACGGACCGTGGACCGGAAGCTGCAAGGCGGGCGTCTAACCACGGTAGGCAACGGTCGTCATCTTTCCAGAGGTTGCTCCCTATGGCTGCGAGCTTGGGGTCCTCCTCCTTGCTAGGGAGCAACTTCTTCGAGAGTAAAGGCAGGGGGCCGATGGTGAGTATCGGCGGGAGTGGCTTTTGGCAGTCCATTAGAAGATCCTCTGCGGTCGCTGCAGACATGGCGTCCAGGACTGTCCCCTCCAGTGCATCGAACGTGTTCAATATGACGGCAGAGGCGCGGGGCAGGGACTGGCATAGCTTGACGACATAGTTGACCATGATGTCGTTTGGGTCCGTCGTGCGCACAAACGTCGGTAGCTCTCGAAACCGCGTATGCCTCAGGCCGGGGATGCAGTCTATTGGCGCGTCCAGGAAATCGTCGTTTGTCAGGTCTCGGGCATCTGCAAATTTTCTTTGTTGTCAATATGGTTTTCATTTCTTAGATTTACAATTACAAATTAATAATAACAAGGACGTTTTATATCAGAAGTATAATTACAAAAAATCGACTCATAGAAAACACATACTTCTTTAGATTTGGTCATCAAATTAATCTTGAACCATTTTACGACGCTATCTGCCAATTTCGTGGCACACTGAGCAACCCCACCACATACAACATACGGAGCCACCACAACCACACAATCAATAATACAAATATAGTGGGAACCAAAAGTAGATGGGGCAAAAGTTCAAGTAGTGACGGGTATGTTTCCCAAGATTTCTTAAGCAGCATCTCATCCATTCAAAAGTAAAGTTATAAAAAAGTCTCCTTTTAGAAATTTGTGTACACAGTAAACTGTACAACTCCCCATTGGCTACGACGCATACTTTTTTCGAGACGTCCTCAACAGCATCCTAGCCCTCCAGAAATATAATTTATAAAAGGTCCCTCGTTAGAGATTTTGCACCAGTAAAATGCACAATTCCACATGGACTACTAACATTTTAACATGTAGATGTGTTGACCCTAGAACCCAAATTGACCTAAAAAAAATCGAAGGGTCCTCAAGTTAGGGTCCGTGTCGATATATCCCAATATGTGAAAGTACTGATTTAAGGACCCAAGATGTGCTAAAGACATCATGAGAAAACGGAGATCCAAGCCGAGTAGAGAAAAAGCTGTAGCCCTTCCTGGCCCATAGTGTGGCAGTACTGGTCTTGATGGAAATAAGTGCCATGCAATGAATGTAGGACTACAAGCCTAAAACAGCAGCTGACTACTTTTTATTTTTTTCAACGCTGTTTTTCACTTCTTATCCAGCCAACTTTCCTTGTTAGCAGTCAATGGGAATTGAGGGAAAGGTGACAGGAGATGGGTGGTGGAACCAAGAGGGAGGAGCAGGGCTGCAGGGGAGTGATAAAGGCAGTAGCTCGATGAGTCACGTGAAGCGCCAGCATGGGGCGTGAGGTTAAAGAATTTATTTTACTTGGTTTGAGAAAGCAGTGATGACTGTGGGTGCAGCAATAAATGATTATAGACAGTATCAATCGCATTGTCAAACATTCAACAATCTCGTTTTACATTGTATTTTTTTTCTTTTGAGTACATACAAATTCCACGATGGCTTATTTCTCACTCTCAGAAACTGTTACAATCAGTCCTCAACGGTGGACTATCAGCGATAAATTGTAACGCTTTCTCAAATGCTCCATTAATTGTCAATGTAGACGCAATACATGAGAGGGTTAACAATAATATATATGGCGCAGCAACACTCTTACATTAGCTAAGCATCAGCTTGTTCTTCTTTCTTGAAACCACGTGCATGAACTATATTGTAGTAACTGAGGTTTTTAGTAAATGAAATAAATAACATAATCAACATTGCAATTTGTAGTTTAAAAAGCACGGAGTAAGACGTACTCATGTGACACCAGGAACAAAGCCCAAGGTATAGAACCAATTATAGCAATATGTCATATGGACAGAGGGTTAGTTAGAAACTCAATGATGTAACATATAATATAAACTGGAAAAATGTAGTGCACAAATTGGGATTAGTTAACATAATATAATGGTCTTTTTTGGAAATCAGATATTGAAATTGCCTTTTTCGGCTTAATTCTAGAGTTATTCCAACAATGTTTGATCCATATTTATTTGTGAGGTTGAACGTAACGAAAGGTGCGTATTAAATTTAAACCATGAAAGAGTCCATTTCTCTTTAAATGTTGTACTTCAGCTACATTGGTTTTCTTCTAATCGTTGGTTACTTAGTGGCCCGCCCAAGAACGGAAGGAATAATTCTCATAATCACTCACAAGTTGAAACCCTGGTAAAATTTAACCAACTTATTCCCATTTGTTGCTCAATCGTTTTCCAAACTTTATAATATTGTTGTGACTTATACCAACTTTATTCAACTATATGCACAAAGATGCCCAAAAGAATACACGAACGGCATTTCCAATCCGCGAGAAAATCATGCAAGCATGGAAACGAAACATACGAAAACCATACTAACAGCGTACCAGCGCCAAAATAGTATTTTTGAAGTACCGTTGACGGAGAAGAGATCGTTCAGGGCTTTGGAGAAAAACAAGACGAAAACGATTTTAAAGTACAGTACCTTGGAGTGGGACAAGTCCTCTTTGGATGAGGTGTTTGTAGTGGAGGTAAGCCATGAGTGAACAAGCACTTGGTGTCAAGAAAAGCACCTCGGGGACGCTGAGCTCCCATGCGGCGTCAAGTGTGAAGAACATGGAGCCTTCTGAGACTATGCAGGAAACTGGTGGCCCCGCCGAGCTTGGCACAGCGGAAGTGGCCTCCTTATTGAGCCGTGCAATAAGCCGACGGAAGGGCTCCAGGCATGTGAGCTGGGTGGAACGACACAGAGACGTGATATCCTGGGTGGACTGGCCAATCACTTCGGACTCCTCGTCCTCGGGCTCTAAGCCGTCGGGGATGGACTCGAAGCGGAACCCTGGAACGGAGGCAAGGTCCGCAGCGCCCCTGGAAGCGAGGAGGCGGCGGTGGTTGTAATGGGTGTTCACGAAGGTGATGTAGAAGCCAGCATGGCTGTGGAGGAGTTTGGCTATATGGAGCATGGGCGTTACGTGGCCCTGCGCCGGGAAAGGAATGCACACGGCATGCGGCCGCGGCGTTTCTTTCTCGTCTACCACGGATCCCATGTCTTCGAACGGCTGTCGCAGTCTCTACTCTCTAGCCTACTATCTTTCTTATACGTCTCTCAATCTTATGATAACGTTCCATCCTTGTGCACTGCAATCTCCAACTTTATACAACACAAAATCGAGCCGCATCTCTATATCTAGACTCTAAATTTGCATTGGGGTAGGTGCGGCCACGGTCTGGTCAAAAGCATACTCAATGTTATGGATATACTCTAAATGGGAGGATGCACCCGAATGGGATATTTTGAAATCTACTTTATTTTTGTACCTCACACTATAATAAGTACATAACGTAGTAGGGCTTACATCCTTTATGCCAAGGACAATGTGCCCACACATTCTAGTTTTATTCTTTTGGAGCGTTTGGCAATGCGATTGGTGAATCAGTGCTCTAGTGCGCTGAGATGGATCACCGCAAGATTTTTATCCGGTGAAAAAAAGTTACTGAGCGCTACTCCACACTAAAAACAATCCAAATTCAAATCAGTGGGTGACTTTGTGTTTGGTACAACGGTTACGGGCGATTGCAACATGCACGGCCTTGCCCCACCGTTGTTTAGGCAATCACACCGCTTTACCAAACAGAGCATTTGTCATGGGACCCACAAGTCAATGAATCAGATGTTGTGGGACAGAAGTGGGGACAAAGAATGCATACAGAAAATTTTAGAAAAATAATCATATCTATAATTGAGTCGTTTAATATGTAAGTTTCAAAGTAGCATTTGAGAACCCTTAACATGTATAAGCATTTCTTGTCACATTCCCTACCCCCACCCAGGGAGAGGAGAAGATAGAGGAAGTAAGATGATAGAGCAAGAGGTATGGAGTGAGGGTACTTGTAATAACTGCTAGATAGCATTGGATGGAAAAATTCATTATAGAACCGGTACTATAATAACTTGGTAGGATCCAATAAAAATTCATTATAGTTTATAGTATGTATTTCTCTCTCTTTATTTTTTCAGGAGGAGGAGTTTTGAAGGGGGGAAGAGGATATGCTGCAATGGGATTGGTTATCCTATAAAAAATCTATAGGACGATCTTATAGTAAGTTTTTTTGGCCTTGGACCATGTCTGTACCTGATGGCCATTGTCTCCACTTGCAATTGTTGTGGTTTCTACCATTTAATGTCACTACTATTTTCCTCTACTTCTCAATATCCCTCATCTTTCAATATTTTTTTTCTTTTTGCTCCTGCCTCATATTTTCTCCAGTTAATAATTACAATATGTGTTATGTTTCTATTAATTTGAAAAAAATAAGATAAAGGAAGGAAGATAGTAGAGAGTGTGTGGAATGAAATGAGGAGAAGGGAGAAATCTTTTTATGATCTTCTCTATCGAATCTTTATGTTATTTCGAAGAAGTGAGCCCTATCAAATAATAATGGTGAAATGAACTCATATGTGAGTAATGCATCAAATTATGAAGTGGGAATGAATTATACACCCAATTCGCCTTATTAAAAGCAATATTGCCTCTTATCAAAAGCTTGTTAGGAAAACATTTACAAGTTAGAAAACAATGTTTTGGAAGAAAAATGTTATGGCTAGGTGGTTTAGATGTCGGAAACACCATAACTTCTTCTCTTATGTTTTTCTACTTGTGTTTTTTACAATGAAAAACAAAGACTAGGATATAGGATAATATGGGTAAATGGAAAGATGAATAATATTGCTCTACCTTGTTCAATGATTGAATCATTTTGTAACCATCAAAAGGAATGGCTCACATCATTCGTTCGTTTATAATGGTAGTTGAAAATGTGGTGGAGGTTTCAAGTTGAGAAAACCAACTATTAATGTGTGGAAACTTTAGATTTCCTAGGAAAGGATCTGGTCATGCTTAGTTTGTTAAAAGTAGGGTATAAATGGATATTGATGGATCTGGCACTAGATAAGGGACCTCTAAATCTTGTGTACATGTTGAATAGGTGTCTATGCTTGGTTTATTTATTAATGTTGTGGTGTTTGGGGCTCATTTGGAGTTTGACTCAGTGTGAGCATTAGTAGTGTCACAATCATGGAGATGAGGGATTGAGAAGGTCAAGATTCCCATTAAAGTTCTATGCTTTCTAAAAGCAAGTGTTGAACAATCCATGAGAATGGACTTCTTGCTAGTATGATTAGTTGCTTTATTGTTGAATATATTTTAGGGTTTTAGAGAAGGTTTTCAAGAAGTTTTACAAAATGTTCTCACTAGCTTTGCAACATTATTCTTTGCATAAAAAACACTTCATTGATGCTTGGGATGCTAATTGAAAAACTCATTTAAGTGGAATTAATGAGAAATGGGTGATTCTTTTAGCCTCAATCATCCATGTTCATCAAAATTGACCTCTGAATCTAATTTGAAATGGTAATACTATCACACACGAGAATATTGATTTTGTGGACGCACATTGGTGCAATTTGATTTGAATTTGGGATTCTAATTTGGTCCTACTTGGGTTGGAATTGTCTTAATAACATAATAAATTTCTAAAACATGGGTTATGTACTAGAAGATTGTAATAAAGAACAACATGTCCAGCATTGGGTGGGATGATAGTAGGTCATGTCTTATATATAATTTTAGAGTATTGAGTAATTTATAAGTTAATTACTCATTGATCCTTACCCTAAAGTACTGCCTATTAATCATTGGGCAAATGAGAGGGTGGATCATATTGTTTACACCAATATAGTATATATAAAACTAAGGGCATCAATTTCACTTATTCCATTGGAATCGATCACAGAAATTCATAAAACATTACTTTTCGATTCACCCTCTAATAGGAGGCCTGAATATGTACTCATTATTACATAATTAAAACTTTTAACAGAATAACTTTAACGAAAATTAATGCCATGTTTACACATTATGGCATAATGTGTGTGTTCTACACATGAAAGGGTTAACACTTGCATATGTGAGCTTGTGTGTGTGCATGTTTGTGTGTGTTTATAAACACATGCTAAAATACAAACTTCTTGTGTACATGATGATGGAGACCAATTTCGGTTCTCTGGTTGTATTCAAAATGCTTGATTGTCGTGGCAAGAAGGTCATAAAATGTGTTATTCATCCGAATGTTATGAATCAAGTTGGAATATTTCTTATATGGTGACTTATTCTCTATAGGGATTATTATTTGAAATCAATTACAACATGAACATCACTTCTCAAAAAAGCTTGACACCCTATCTTGCCCAAGGGAGACATGATGGCCACATGACATTTCAAAATGTAAGTTAGAAGAGTTGTGATTGTTGGGAGTTGGGTTACATTTATGTCAAAATTATCATCATCATTCTTTTTCTAAAAGGCCCAAATCATCGACATCAATAATCTATTTCGATACACACGTTGGTCAAAATTATCAATCATGATTATATTTACTAGAAACGATAATGGTATCCATAAACAACATGATTATATCTCCTAAAAATGGATAGAATGCCCAACACAGAGGAGTCATAAAGACAAACCTTCACAATATAATTTATCTTTGTATGTATAGCTGAGCCACACTTATGGGACTTCAACACGATCATTTACCAATGAAAATGCCACAACCATGCTTCCCAGTATGGTCAGTGACCCTAACTATGTCTTGAACCCATTGAAGTTACTCATAAAGGTCCTACATATCTATAGTTCAATGCTTTAACCTATATAAACCCAAGTGAGTGGCGTCCACACCACCTTTTATCAATTTCTCACCCATTTTTACCACTTTGTGCCATCATTTGGGTCCTTTGATCCCTCCATCGTTAATCACTCTGTCTACTACATATTCAATTCCACATCTATATTACTCCATCTAACATGGTTGAAATTATATATGTAGCAATGATGCCCAAGGAAGTATAATAAGAAGACAAAGAAAGTGAAGATGTCCCATATCCAACAAGATACGTATTCCCATGGATTCATCTATATTCCTCCTCCCTTGTTTTGTATATTTGGATATAAATAGATAATCCTTTTGTGTGATGTTTGGGTGAGGTATGATTTGCATTTGTACTTGGGGACATACATTTTCTTGGACATACATGTCATTTCTTTGATTGATCTCAATTCTCTCTTTTTCTTTCTCAAATTATTTAGATGTTTGTATATGTCCATCTAGGTAAAAGAGAGAGGATGCATATGGGTAAGGTGATTGAAAATATCCAATGATCCTTGTAGGTATACTTGTCAAGGAGTTAAGGCGACACGACGTTCCAGTCGAACGCCTTGCGACTAGGTGCGACTAAGCGCGACCAAGCGTTGCCTAGGAGACCTTTAGAAAATTAATTTATGTATATATTTTCTATATTTATCCATATGTGTCACAGTTTTTATGAACATTCCCCACTCATATACAAACATTTTATAGTTATATATCTCGTTATATACATATTTATGGTTGATCTCCCCTTATATATATATATATATATATATATATATATATATATATATATATATATATATATATATAGACACACACACACACACACACACACACATATATATATATATATATATATATATATATATATATATATATTCTATTGTATAACAAAATAACCAATTACATTTCTATATATTACAACTAACAATAATGTCAAGAACAAGAAAAGATTATTGTAAAGAATGTAAGAGAGTTATCAACAAGTAAATATATATTTATTGTCATGCATAGCTACAAGTATTAAGCAATGTATACTATCCTTCATAGAATAGATACCAAATACAATCTGAATTGAAGGTGCAAAATAAGAAAAACCAAAAGATGTGTATTAAGAGTATTAGATCCAGGTAAAAGAATAGTATTATATCCAATTAAAATTGATATTTGGCACATCAAAAAGGCAACACTATTAATTTTGAACATTGATGTAGCCATTTTAAATATTAAAATAAGTGAATATACAACCAGACCCACAAAACTGGGTACCGTAGCATTATAAATAAAGCATCCTCACCTAACCGCAACCCTGGGATTCCTTGCCACTTAGGCGTCCGCCTAGGCGAGTGCTTTGACAAGTATGCTTGTAGGGATTAGTTTTTTATTTCTACTTGTCATGTCTACCTTTTTCTCTAGTCTTGGTGAGATATCTTGATTATTAGTTGGATTTCCTTCCTCTCCCTAACAAAGAACATCTTTAGGTTGCATAGATGGTGATATGGTATGAGATATCCCTCTTGTAGGATGCACCTAACCCGATCATTATCATGCCCTCATTTCCATCAAGTAGATGCCTAGAGATCCATTTGTAAATCTAATTTTGATATAAATATAGGTATTTATTAATTCTATCTTGATAATATAGCACGATACAATTGGATAGGTGGTTATATTCTCATATACCATCAATACCACCCATTGGCATAAATTAAAAAGTAAAAACCAATTGGACGACTATGTTTAATATTAATTTAATGGTATTTGGTGTCTTTGTGTTATATTTTAATTTGTATGTTTGTGTAGGTCACTACCAATGCCAACTTTTCCATAGGTTCATTATTTGGATGCAGCCCATATTATCATATGACAAGTGTGTTAAGTTGTCCTATGTAAATGTGTGGTTCTCTTGATTATTAACACTAGTTTCTAATATCAGTTTTCATGGATTTATTAATTGACTGATTGGATATTAGTTTATTCTAATAGTTTCATATTTTAGATTGGTACTTATATGTGTCTTATTAACTCACATCAAACCATCCTCTAACCATTTTTTTGTTTGAAATTGTAGTTAGGATAATCATTTGACTAGCCTCTCAAAACCAACTCTATGTTGTGACCTTAACTTACCACTATATACTAACAAAGAATCTGTGTTTGTGGTTTAATAAAGAGTGTGTCTACTATGTTTTATTGCCATTTGGTTAATATCAAGTCAAACCAAGAAGCATGTCAAGATTATTGACGCCATTACTAATGAAGTTTGTTAGAGTGGAAGAAAATAACAATTAATCCTAGTCTCTTTCTTGTACTATTTCATGATTTATAATTCTACACTTTTCTAAAATTGTGATTATATTCATATTTTCTACTATGCTTAAAATTGAGACCTCTTAGTAACAACCCAAGGATCTAACCACTTGAATGTCCACTCTTGGACAATAAAATCAACTCGTAATTATTGACAATTATGTTTTATCTCCTCTCTTGTTTCTTAGTTTTAAATTTGAAGCTAGTACGTGATTGGTTATTACCCTCATTCCCTAGAACAAGAACATCTTGATCCCGAGGTTGAAAGACACATGTAAGTTTCAAGAAAATGTCAAGATGAATTAAGATGGATTCTACCTATATTGATTATGTCAATGGATACCTCCACCACTAGTATTTCATAAATTTCATGGTTTGAGGTGCATGGATGTGAAGAGGATTTTCTCAACAACCATTTTTGATCACCCACTAGTGGCTCAAAGATCGTTGTATTAGTACTTTATGCCATGTGACAATTCTTCTCCTATAGTGGCCACATTTTCAAGTAGGGTAGGGAATAAATTTCAACGCTCCACTCAAGCATGTATTGTTGGTATGTATTCCCAGAGAGCAAACCATATGATGATTGTAATAACATAACTTGTAAGTGATATGATTAATAATTAGGACAAGCTTCCAATTTGTTCTATTTTATTTAGTAATGAGATAATGAAGTAGCATAATAAATGTCTAGAGAACGATATTACTCGATGACGTATGTCTTCAAGTACATGACTTGGACAATGAGATCACATAGATGTTAAGAGTATATACATTCTTATTATGTCCCTAGTTGGATGTTATTATGAAATGTTGATAGGTAACAACAACACATAAGACCAGAGTGAGTCTTGGTTGATGTGAGAATCTCATTAGTTATGATATGTGATATCAAATCAAGAACATAGATACTTATTAGAGAACTGTGTATTAGACAAACCTACCATAAGAGTGATACATGGAAACCATAATTGGTAGTCATAATCATCTCTTATAGTATTGGTGATGAAGTCACTACAGTCATCACATGTTGTTTGGTGTACTTTGACATCATCCACTGTGATCCTAAGTAAGGGTTTCCATGAAAGTGATGATGTTGGGTTTTATGGCCTCAAAGTAGGCAGCGGAAACAAAAAATTTACTGGCCATTAACCCATAATAGGAGATCACATCAATGACTGTGTAATGGGAAGGATGGTTTTAGCGAGATATACCTAGTCCCGGGGCTTGCCAAGTGACAATACCTCACATCCATGTGTGGTCTTCAATGCCATGTCATGGACAATGTCTGTGCAGATCCTGGTCATTGCCATGGACTCTGGCCTCCAACACGGACTGCGGTTGACGTGTCCTCCTGAGTGGAAGATATCTCCCGCCTCTGTAGATAGTCCACAGGACCACCTAGAACTCCTACCGTTCTAGAAGAACTGGCAAGAAGGAGATGGCCCTCCTATTGGTGTACTAGCACCAACCTGCTCTCCCAAACTCAGACTGCTTTTCTACAAGTGTCTTTCCCTCGTTGTGCCTCCCTAGTCGGGTAGCACTTGCTCGGGCTCTCTCAGTTACCAGAACCAGAGAGGACAACAACTTTGCAGAGAAACTAATGTTCTGAGTTGTGTGTTTTGAGAAGCCCCCAATACCCCTCTATTTATAGTAGAAGGTAGGGTCAGGGTTCCCAATCTGTTCGAGAGTAGAAGGGTCCAAAAATTCAATGAATAGTTTGTACTGCGGTAGGCGAACCAACCATTTCATAACTGAAACGGTCATTTGGCAAGGTGATTGGATCAGTTCACTAGTGAACCGGTCAGTTGGGAACGTGAACTGGTCGGTTCACTAACTGAATCGGTCGTTTCACTTCTCAAACTTTCATGTAATTGACTTTCCTCAATTGTTTCCTATTAATTCAAAGATTAATCCTTATTCTGATCGAATTGAACAAGTGAAACATGAAAGTTTTTTTCGGTTGGCTCGCACCAGCCGATCGGCTCATAAGGGTGAACCGGTTGGTTGGCAGTCCAGACATTGCCAATGCAGTCTCCAATCAACCAAACACTCTAAGTAGCTAGTTCAACACTTGAACTTGATAGTTCTGAGTCTAGTCAGTCAATTGTATGTTTAATTGAGTATCTAAACACCTTTAGTCTCAATCTAAAAATCATTCATGAAAAATCTCCTCTTCTAGGGATATCCTTTGTGTGTGACCCTACAGGTTCCAATTTACATTGACAGTGAATGTTCATAACAACTTATGACATCACAAGCAATGAGCAGAATCTAGTAACTCAACATTGCTACCCAAGTAATTCAGAAGTTGGAGAACAAATTCAACCTACAATTTTTTATTAGTATTACTGTGATTGTATAGTTCCTTTGTCACTGACATCCGGATTGAACTCGAGGCATGGAACATCATGATCTTCAACATTCAATCCATGTTCCTTGACCTAGAGCAGATTGTCTAAGATGCATGTTATTTCACATAACATATATTTAATCACATGAGTATGGCCATATAATTCTCAGTCTCACTTATCAAGGGCCCCTGGATAACATACTCCTTGTAGGGGGGACAAATCCCATATCTATCACTCACAACCAAGTCCCCATGTGCCAAAGTCACCCAATTATCACCGTTATAACAACCCATGTTTTAGGACTACGTTTGATGATGTCAAAGTGTACCCAACAACATGTGATGAGTGTAGTGATTTTAGGTCTTAGAACTACTATCACCACTATCAGTATGAGAGATGATTGTGACTACCATTCCATGGTATCCATGTATCACTCTCACATCGGGTCTGTCCAATATATTGTTCTCTAACATATATCAGTGTGCTTGACTTGATATCATATATCATGACTAATGAGACTATGTCATCATTCAACACACACTCTAGTCCTATGTATTAATGTTGTCTATTTTGCTTCCACAATTATATCTGACTAGGGACATAACAAGAATGTATGTACCCTTAACATACATATGGTCTCATTATTCAGGTCCTTAACCTGAAGACATATGTCATTGAATCACATCATTCTTTAGATATGTATCATGTATGTTTCATCATCTCATGAGTGAGACAAACATAGTAGACAAAATTACCTTTAATCATGATCAAATCAAGTATCATATGCTTTATTGCAATCATCATATGAGTGGCCCTCTGGGCACACTATACCAACAGATGATTGGGTGCACCGGTGACACATGGGGATGACTTTGAGTGATGTAAATGGGAATTGTTAAACCTATAGAAGTATGATATCATGGGCACTTGGAAAGAGGGACTAAGAAAATAGAAATGTATGGCCATGCAAACGTGAGTCAATATGTGATATTGAGCTTACATATATCTTATACAGTCTACTCTGTTTCAAGGAACATGGATTGAATGTTGAAGAGGATGATAATTCCATGCCTCAAGTTCAATCCAAATATCAATGACAAAGGAACTATACAAATATTATAACACCATCACAGATTGTAGGTTGAAGTTGTTCTCCAACTTTCCATTTACTTGGGTAGCAATGATATATGACTAGGCGCCACTCTTTTCTTAAGATGTCATAATAGTTTATGGACATTCACTAACAATGTAATATGGGACCTATAGGGTCACACACATAGGATACACCTAGAGGAGGAGTTTTGATCATGAATAATAATTGAATTGATTGCTGAAATATTTAGGTATTCAATTCAAGCAACAAATAAACTGACTGGACTCCCAGCCGACCGGTTCTAGTCTTGAGCTAATCGGTTGGAGTGTTAGGTTAATTGAATGTTACATTGGCTAAAATCTAGATGAGATGGGGAGCAAAATGAGTGATTTTCTTAGCAAACCAATCACTTCATGATTGTGATATGACTGTTTCCAAAGTGAGACACCCGGTGCATGGTGCAATACGTTTGCATCAAGAATTAGTGCTGACATCTTGTGTTGCATTAATTGAATTAGATTGTCAATTCATAAGTGATTGAGAAACATGGCAAAATGATTATTTCATTGGGTGAACCGATCGAATTTCATGCCAACCTATCGGTTCTCCTAGCAAACTGATTGTTTTTCCATTTGCAAGTTGTGAATTTTCATGAGATTTTAGACCCTTACACTCCCACACAGACTGGAAACCCTGACCCTAACCCTCCTATAAATAGAGAGGTACTGGGGCTTCTCAAATACATCAATTGCCTCTGACAATTCAGTGTCTTCTCTGGTAGTGGTGACAATTGAGTGTCCTGCCTGATAAATAGAGGGACAACAATAGAGAACAATTATGGGAGAGAAAGTTTGTGACTAGTACACTAATGGGAGGGACAACTTCTTCTTGTCTGTTCTAATAGAATTATAGGAGTTCTAGAAAGTTTGTATGGACTTCCATAGAGGCATGGAGGTTGTTGCCTACTTCTAGGAGGACGTCATCAGCTCGCTATCCATGGTGAAGACCAAGAGCTGTTGCAGATGCCGTCCCAATGCAACTAGAAGATAGTTGCAAAACTATAACGACGAGGAGATTGTCACTGGACTTGCTCCAAAACTAAGTATATCCTCAAAACTATCATTTCCAATGTATAATTGTTGGCGTGATCCACTGGTTTAATGAGAATATGATAGTAAAATTTTTGTTTCCACTGCCTATCTGATGCCATATTTTCTTACATGTATAGCTACTGTATGCCTCAAGCTTAACTCTTAGAACACATGAATGCACATTGAATAAGTAAATGAAGTTTTTCAACTTCTTGTGTGCCTACAACCAATGATGATACTATCAAACTTGGAATATTTCCTTTATCACTGTAAAAAAAAAAAAAAGGTTTTATACACCTTCATGAATAGTTGTATGATGTGGGATTGTAAGACAAATAAACTTCTATGTAAGTTATATCGTTTTCCAAATTTATATCAATGTGAAGATATATTCGTTCTTTTGCTAATCTTAGTAGTGAACAGTTCCATAACCCATGGAAAATATTTGAGAATCTTCTCTAAAATTATCTACTTCACAAAGTTTCTTCTTGGAAACTTGTGTAATCCTTCTGTTCTTGAATTTCTCAGATAAATCGTAACATCTAGAAATTTCAAAACAAATTTAAATCTTAGAATGTGGTTTCTTAAATGAAGATAATTGAGTGGCTTAATTTAAAAAGACCATGCAATGATAACTTTACGAGATAGTAAAGTAAGGAAATTAAAATTAGACTTCATATACATTTTCTTTTTCATCTATGTATTATGTTTTGTAATTAACTCAAATTGATAAACATTGGTTCGATTTCCTTTTTCTCTCTCCTATTCCTCAAAATGTTAAAAATAAAAAAAAAGAAAAAGAGAAAAAAATTTGGGATTGGAAAATATACATAAGGACTAGTTAACTTGGATGTGAAGTTTTCATTTTTTTCTTTTTTATAGATTTAAATATAATGAGAAGTTTTCCTTTTTCCTTTCTATAGGTTTTAGTATAAGGAGAAAAAGGCATAAAAGACATATGGCATAACATTTGGGTGGGTAATAAGTGATTATCTCAAATTTTGGATCAATGGTTCACAAAGGAAAGTATTTCCTCAATTATATAATGTATTAATAAATTAAACTCAAGTTAAATGGACTATATCAAAGTTATGGTCAAAATATTTGAAAACTTAAATATAATTGTCTAGGAAGGATGTAGACTTTTTATTGGACGTGTGGTCCAAATTTAGACTCATTTCAACCATGTTTGACCTTCCAAACTAATTGTGCAAGTTTCCATATAGTTTTGAATTAGATTTAATAAAAATATTGTTAATGCATCAATAGAACTAAAGTTTCAGATTTTATTAACTACCACATGCTCCCTTTCTTTTCATTCCTTTCCCTTCATGCCATCCGACAACTGACATTTGATCAACCCAAGAGTGAATGGCCAGTATTGTCACCTACTTCGGGTTCTTTACGAAAGTATGACATTTCCACAACATTTTCTTCATTGGTCTCGATCTCCTTCACCTCTACATTAATTCATAAACCCTGTCTCCTTCCTTTGAATCAAGTAAACCATAACTCGACCCCTATCTCTCTCTCAAAGGATGAAACACCCATTTAGGGCTCTCGCCTCTTCTCCACTGTGAGTCACAGTCGCCACCTGAGCATCTACCCTTTCCTTTTTAAGCACTCTATAGCACCCACAGACCTGAAGATGTCCTCTTCCACCTTCAATTTAACCCCCACGACCCCCATCCTCCCTGGCCTACTCATGGTAGTTTTTCCGGCAAGCTTGGCTTTGCCCTACCTTCAGCAACACTTGTGGACAATAAGATCTAAGGAAAGCATCGAGGGACCTTTCTCTTTCATTCCCCATTGTTGTTTTGGCTCTCCATTTTACCAATTTTCGTACCCTATAACTGAAGGTGTTTTACTTGTCGACTATTCATAGTCTTAAAAAAAATTTGTTTCTTCAGCCGTGGAGACATGTCCTTCTACTCCACCTTTCATAGGTGAGCATTTTTTACGGGTTCATATGATGCTCTTGTGCTATTGTTTAATTGCATCATCTTCTGATGTTTTTTCCCTATTTTTCCTTAAGTATCTGATAATCCAGTGTTATTTGGTCTTTTACTTCATGAAATGATCTCCTTGACTCCATCATAGCCTCGTGAATCTTCTCATCTAAGTTTTCATGCTTCCTACACAATGTTTTCCCAATTCCTAGATCTTCTTGGCTATCTCTCTTGCCATAACCAGGAAAACCTGGAGCTCCAGGCCACTCTTGAGCGTCAAATTGGTTCAACGACTTTGTTAGGGAATGGGGAACTCTCTAGAAGTCTTCACATCTCAAGAAGGGACTAGTTGCTTAAGCTTTGATTAAGGGTCACACCCCCAGGAAGAACGCCTAGCACCATTGTCGGGGGAAGAACCCATGTTGTAAAATAATCATGGCAACCATGTATCATTATTAAAATGTTTTATGTCACATGAATTTTTTTTACTTTTCAACGTGCTTCTTGTTTCCGAGACACACAACATTCATTTCAGCTCAAATAATGTTTCATCCCCCGTATTCTTCATTTATGTGTCATGCGCACCATGGTCCTTTCTGATGTTTCACATTTTATTTACTTGTACTTTAATCGAGATTTTAATGACTTTCACGCTAAAGATTTTCTAAACTCTCATTGGTCCACTTTGCAAAATTCATAACTTTTGCATATGACATCAGAAAATGGATGGGAAAAATATGCATTGTAGAAAGCTATTTTGATTCTCTATCGATTGAACTTGTTTTCAAATATTATTTTACACATTCAATCTCTTCAATAATTCAAAGACCAAGATTAAGGTTTAATGATTATGAACTAATGTACATGTCATGTTACCAAATCAAACTAAATGTGATTATAGACCGCAATTAAGTCAGAAGACTTGACCTAAGGAGGTTTAGGTAAGTGGGCCATGCATATTTGGCACAAGTAATTTTAGTTTAATTCATGATATTTTATGATTATGCACATTAGTTGATTCCATAAATTATGAATGATTTCTCAAGAAAACAACATCTATACCTATCACTATTTAGTTGGTTGTTTAATTATAGTCTATGGTAAAACCCTAATTATGATTATAATTAAGATTAATGAATCATGTAAGAAGAGAAAACCCTATTATAGTTTATGAGGGAGAAATCCCATGTAGACTTCAAGAGGGAGAAATCACATTATGATTCAAGGTGAGAAATCCCATCATGTTACTAAGATGGAGAAATCCCATCATGATCAAGATTAAGAGTAAGGAAAGTTAATGTTTAAGTTAAGATCTAAGTTAATGATGAAAATAATGGAATTGGTTAAGTTTTTCTTATGTGCCTCATTCATGGACCGCAAGATGTCGTCAAGAGCTTTCCTAGCATTATGGGCTTCCTAGAAATTATGGGATCCTATGGGGAATTACAAGAGGTGTCATATATCTACTTTTCCAATTCATTGCATGAAAGTTATTTAATGAATGCTTAAGACAATCTATGTTCAGGTTATGCCAATTTATTTCATGTCAAGTTATATTAATTTTATGTCATATTAAGTACCAAATACCTCTTATTGATGTGATGTTGTTTTTATATGGTTGGGGTGTGATGTCACAAGACTCAGAGAAAGTGAAGATTATCAAGGACAATCAAAGATTGGGAGATTTTCAAGGTTTTCCTAGTGGGGTGCCATTTATCAAACCGATCCATAGATTTAGATCTCATTTACACTATATTTAGTCATATTACAATGTAGACTAGATTTCATAACATATCAAGTTGTAGTTTTCTTTTACCCTAGAACTATGTATAATATGATTTCATTCAATGCAAAGTGTTTCATTTGTTTAAATTGCTAAGATCAGCATATTATGACACCCCCTTGAGTAAGAATGCTTCCGCTCAGTGATATTTACATGAAGTGAAAAGTAAGGCTTAAAATATTTCTATGGTTGTTCATTTATGAAAAAAAATCTAGAGGAACCACAATTTCTTTTTAAACACTGTGTGAAAAAGTATATCCATCATACACTATCATCGGTCATTGATTACAATTACACCACAAGAAATGTGTTTTCTAATTTTTTACCTCAGGAAATTAACTTTGATCAAAATCTTATGGTTGTCATTTAAGAATAATGTTCCCTGATAGAGATGCTAAGATATAGGAGGACAAACTAGAGTTTAATGCTTTCCAATTTTAGGAAGTAATAGCTTTCATCGATCGAAATAACAAACAAACTTGATCAGCACACACATGAACTTCTTATGGTGTTGATACGGTGACAATTCCTCTCTTATTCAATAAAACCAACCAAAGTATTCATGTAATTTTAAAAGGCTAGTCTATTACAAGTTTATTTGATTTGGATGATGTGAATAAGGATTTTCAATTACTGGAATGTTGGTTCATTTATAATAAAGGAAACTACCCCCTCAACCTATTCCCAAGCATGATATCTCCAGTGTTATTATGTTTCTAGAGAACAAGTCAAGGATATCATTATTTCAAGAAGTGGTAGTGCCATTGAAAATTTGAACCACATAGTGAATAACGAAAGTAATATGATAAAGGAAGTAACTCATGATAATGTGATAACTAATCATGAAGATCATGTTGATCATGATATAGACGTATCAACTATTCTTTAACCTACTAACTAAATCTACTATTCTTGGTCAGATTCACATATCAATATTTGAAATTCCATTTCTTCTTTTGATGAATTTATAGGGCCTCTACGAACAAATGACTTAAAATATACCCTTGATATATTTAATACTTCCATTTTATTAGGAAATCTAAAAACAAGTTTCTAGAAAAAGGTATATCCCATGTATTTTACAATAAATAGAGGGAGAACAAGCAATTAAGGGAGCCATTAGAGGCCTAAAGGACACTCTAAGGATAAATTAAAGGACACATAAATATACTAATATGGAAAACATAAACACATTGACTAAGCATGTAACATCTAGAAAAAAATATCATAATAAAATGATGAATACATAGAAGATGTCTGGAATGCTATAATAGTCATTCCAGGTGATGTTCAGTAGGGTATAATGTTTATTATCTACAAACTGTGCTACTAATGACAATCTAATGCTAAAATATGAGAACAACATAAAAGTTATCTTCCACTCTTGGGCTTAATGAGGTCAATAATAACACATATAGGAATAAACACTTCATCTAGTTGATACTCTTTTTTATATCAGGAATGCATGCACTGATGTATATGTAAAATGCACTATCACATTCAAGCACATGCTTCATGTGTCACACTTGAGACTCATGTTGTTCTGGATCCTTGTTGGACATGTATGAATACCGATCAGCCACATGAATGGCATATGCAATGTGACATAATGGTCATTTTTATAGATTAAGAAAAACTACAATTTAAACCATAAAGATTTGAAAATAAATGTTGGAGTAAATACAATCATACCATTAATTAAGAGGTAAATATGAGGAAAACATGATCATGATGTGGAAGATGCCTCTTAGATTGCTACATATCTAACCTCTACAGTATTTTTGTTCGAGAACTCATCAAGGATGATTTAGTAGGACTTTTTTTATGAATGATATGATTTACTAGAACTTAATTTCAATTGAAGTGTAATTTAAGTTTATATTTAATAAAATCTTTTGTTCTTTGTCTTAAAAGTTTTTTTTGGAAATCGGTAAATATTTGTCTTAAAAAAATTGGGTGGAGGGGAACATTTATACGAGAATGTGTTCTAAAATATGATAAATATTACATGTTTTCATAATATCATATATCTATATAGTTCCCGTGAAGGGGGATTCAAATTGGTAACTGTGGTTTTTAGAGTTAGGGTTTTCAGATTGGTAGTAATCATCAACTCATACCAAATGACACTCTCCCACTGCGTCCAAGTAAGTAATAATTATATAGCGAGGAAACTATCTTAATTACAAGTTACCTATTATTTTTATAAATACTATGGAAGGTACATTGGTAATGTAATAAGGAAGCAAGTTAAACTTATCAAGTTGGCTCTATTTATGTGTCATACAGATTTTAAAGAAGGTTTGATACATTAAAAGGGTATACTCAAAACCAAACAAACTCAGCTCTATAATAATTTTCACTTCATATTTCATATCTTTCGTTGTGATTTGTTTGTTCTCCCTCTTTATATACACTAGCTACAACCATTACTTTGACACCTCACCTTTTTTTCATCTATCGATTTTTAAATTTAGATGCTTATAATTTATCCCAGTTAGATTAAATTATATTATTCACTATTTTCCACCATAATGCACTTATTTAATCTTATTTATATGTGAATTTTGAACTTGAACTTTTTTGAATTGTCTGAGATCTAATTTCTTGACATTAATTCCAACTAATAGATAATAATGTCTCAACACAAAATTTCAAGTCGAAAATGATCTCAAGAATGATGTTTTCTATATAAAACCTTATTTTTTATTTTAAGAATCAAAATTTGGCCCATATGTCTAGATGAAGAGTCAACATAGTGATTTACACAGTCGACCTACACAAACATAGGTGTTGGGACAAGATGAGTATGACTCATGATTTGGCTAAGAGCCCAAACACGAGGCTGGAAATATGGGTTCAAAGGAAAAAAAATTAGGATATATGTATTCCATCTTGGAATACTCTTTGAATAATTAGGCCTCTTATGGATATCATAAATATAATTATGTGGTGCTTGAGGAATAAAATCCATCCAAGAAAATTTTTATTATAACTACAATCACCCACAACCCTGGGTAAGTTTACCTTCTAGGATTGGCCCCATAATAAGAGGAATTCCTATAATCTAAAATGCATAATCCCCCTAAGGTCGAATAAGAAAGCCCTCCTTCATTCAAAGGGTGCAGTTAGAATTTTATATGAAAAAGAACTAGATAAATATATATAATCCCACATAGAGTTTTTATGAAAGAAAAATCTTTTGTGAACCCCTATTGTTGATAATCCACTAACCCATGTTTAAACTACATTTTAGCTTGATTTGGATGATAAATTCGATGATAACAAACTATATTTATAAAGGAAAAAGAAAAAATAAAGGGTATATTATCATCTCATATATCACATATCTACAATTTGGTTACCATAACCTCTTTTTGTTGAGATTTTAGAATGCCTCAACTCCAATCAACTGTCATACATGTGTTTAATTAGATACTAGTTCCAAATTCTGGCTATATGGGCCTAGAAACCCTCTCTAATTGACAATGTCTTATTTGACATAATATATTTATATGACTACTCATTCAAATATGAATAGTAATCTTTCTTTTTCTAGTTTTTGGTACACAATATTCATATTGGTAATCATTTTCTTCTGTATTCTAGATTTTAATATGATTCTATGTACCCTTCAATAAAATATTTTGGAAATTGTTTAGGATAAAACTTGATTTATGTGTTTATATTTCCCATATGTATAAGTTTAATTTTTATTTTTTTAATGGGTAATTCCCTAGTGCAATTTATCTTCTAAAGTAGATACACTAATGTATTTAGATATAATGCCAAAGGATGTAACTATTTGAATAGGTTTCTAGATATAAATTTTGTCCTTTTAACTACAACAAGTTCCAACAATGAATCTTTATCTAAGATACTAACCTCAATAAGGTCAATATATTTTCTAGTTTATAAGTATAATTCACTAGAATTATCCTTTCCTTTGTAGAAAGGTTGCTGACATGTATATGATTCCAATGGTTCATCTCTTGTTGATTATCCTAAGCACTTACCTATATTGGGGATATTTCATTGATGACTCAATACATGCATTTATGCCTTAGATGTCATCTCAAGTCTGTCTTAAGGTTATAGTATTCATTTTTGAATTTGGTGAGAGTTTCATTTTTGTTTTACATTTTGATTTTTGTTTCAAACTAACTTTCTATTATGTTCCTTTTCAATGTCATAACTTGTCACCTTTGTTTTATAGAGAAAATATAATTAAATCTTTTTGACTTGGTTAGGCAAGCATACAATCTGTGTTTTGGTTTTTATTACCTATAAGTTTTTCATATTTAAGTTGCCTCAAGATTTCAATGTCATTTTAAGATGTATTTTGGGTTGGGGATTTAATTCTAAAATTTATCCTTCTCATTTTTTCTATAGTTCACTATATATATTAATGTTCATTAGTTGTCATATTGGGATTAATGAGTTTTATCACTGATTGCCACTAACATATCTCAAATAGCAAATGTATTTAAAAAAATAGTGATGCATTTATGCACGAGCTCAGTTCCATAATTTTCTAGGATGTAACCATCATTATTGATATTCATGTCCAATCCTAAGAAAAATCATGATGACTAGGCCATATACATGCACCATGAGCACACATTTCCCCAAGCAAAAAATGTGTCGTCTCATATCACGATAACATGGCCATAACATTGTGATAGAAATGTATGACAATCAACATCATTAGTTGAATGAATTCTTATTAAAGATCTATATGGATGTGGGACTCCATTCACACATAATCAGTTCATAGGTAGGGTACTCAAACACAAAAGTAAAAAGATATGAAGTAATATGAATATTCAAGGATAATATGCTTGTATAAGATCTTGAACAAGGATCTTCTGATTTTTCAGAACGTCTCATTTTACTAAACATGGACCCATGAGAAATCTACCCATAAGTCCACATAAAATGCTCTACTCATCATAGTATCTGTTACAACTCCAATTTTTAGGTTCTTTTGGTGAAAAATGTAATTTCTCTCAATAAATATATATGAACAAATAATGGTGTGATTTGATTTGAATGGATGAATTTCGTTTACAATAGCCTTGTTGGTTGCTTTGTGGGCTTTATTGGCTATTAGGTCCAATAACAAGGAAAAGAAAAAGGAAATCCAATTATTAAATGAATAATTAAGAAAAGGAGAAAAGAAAGATGTAGAAGTCTAAGTATTATCCTCAGATGGTGGCTTTCATACCTTTGGGATTCCTTGGGTTCCAAGGAGTCCAAGTTGCAAAGATAATGCAACAAGATAGATAAATGATTAATTAAATATTGATTTATTTAGAAGGAAAGGTGAGATAATGATAATATTACAAGAAATCGGTGGAAACATGGATAATGGATCCACATTAGATGTTATTTTGAGTCTACATGGGTTCTAAAGCTAAAAGGAAGCAAAATAATGAAAATAAAAGATTATGAAAGAGAAAATATGGTTAAAATATGCCTTATTAAGAGATAACTTTCATATGAAGAAAAGTCTCTCATACTTTTTAATGTATGTCCCAAACTTTACACACAAGCAATTAAAGTCATCTAGGACTTTCCTTTAAATCTGGTATTAATTGGACATAATTTTTTTATGGAAACATGTAGGGTTCGTTCTCATAATAATGGGTTTTATGGAATAAAAGCATGATAGTCTTCATGAGAAGAATTTATGGGGAAAGGAACCGAGTACATCCTAAATGTGTTGTACAACTTGGCAACCAAAATACCGACCCACACACTTCGTCTTATATAAATACGGATAGTAGGGATGGTATATGATGGCTCTCAATTATGGACATGCCTCCATCCATGACACATTTTGTTATTCCTTAATAGATTAGGGTTCCTTCTTCTATCATGGTGTCACGATGACAATGCCTTTTTCACCCTTCAACGTCTTCCACCTCCTTAACCCTATACCTCCCTTTCAACTCCTAGCCGATCCCCATGGCTGTGGCCAGAAACTCCTTCGACAAGATGGTCGTTGGGAGGCTATTACCCGAAGTGGATGGCTCTGAGATGTGCTGCCTTACCATGGCCACATCACGGTTTGGTATACAGCAACGCCTATAGAAAACAAGACCCTTCCAACAATTGTAGGAGGAAGGATAGGTGGAACTGACAAGTTTGGATGCACCTACACGACAGGTTTGCCGCAGCGTCATGCCAAAGAACCTGAACGACATGCTGACCATCGCCAGGGCAGGCCGATCGAGTAGTGCGGAGAGAAGGTGGAGCCGTGGTGCAACCAAGGAGATCAAGGAGGGATTGCATAGGTTTTCCCCACCCTCGACCAGACTTCACACTCCCAAGAGGCCCAGGGGGGTCGAGTTGGTCAGTCGTGAAGCGGAGCTTGTGGGAGCAGGCGGAGCATAGGAAGGTTGTCTCCCCCATCTCCTATCTAAGAACACCATGTTGAGGGTCAGGCTGGGTCCGACGGGGTTCTGCGGAGGTGTAGCTGCCCTCTTGCTGCCTCACGATGCTGACACCCTGAAGAACAGAGGCTGTGTGTGGCGGACGTCATTGCGACCTGACGATTGCAAGGTTGGGGTTAACTAGGAGTGAAAAGATGTAAGCATACCTAGATTTACACGTTACCCATAAGGGAAAAAAGGTAAAATGACTCTTTTTATTTTAGTTGGCCCACTGTTGAACAAAATATGTTCTAGGGTGATGTGTCATCTTATGATTGGTCTCTTAGTATTTAACTTGCAAATAACATAGTAAATAAACCATAACTCAGAAATAGGCAAATAATATATGGCTTATGATAAAAAAGGCAAGGAATTCAATAAAAATGGTCTTATAGCCTGAATCTGATTGTAGTTCAAGAGTATCTAAAAGTTGCTAATCATGATGCTTTATAATGTGGAAAAACCCTAATTTGATGATTGATAAAATTGAGATGATTAATATGGATAATCTACAAGTGCATTAACCTGTTGTTAATAAAAAGATATTTTAAATGTCTAAGTAGATGATTCATATGCTTTATAGCTTAATTTAGGGTTTGGATATGTTAATGTACTTTAATGGGCTTAGAAATCCTAATCTGAATGTTAGTGGGTTTTAATGAGATATAATTCAATATCCTTTGTATAAAAGTGATGTTAGGTTAATCCCAAGCTTAATAGATGTTAAAGGGATTTAATATGTTTAAGTTGAATAATTAAGGTTTTGCACCTAGAACTGCTATTTTAGGGTTTTGTGGATATAAATGAGGAAAGTTGTAAAAAGATCTAAAAGAACCCTAATGAAACCCTAAAAGTGGAAAATAAACCCTAGGATGCGAGCTAGGTTTAATAGATCTTGATGGCATGATTAATAATAAGAAATTGTATGCATATTTTAGTATCTCATAATGTGCTTGCTTATTTGGATTTCTTGATTGATTATTCTATCTCAAATCAGCCTGACAGGTATGTGGTTACTCTTATGGATAATTGCTTTAGTTTCACGGCGATTCTCGAACGTTTTTATCGGTTGCCTGAAAATAACTGCTTGGATGACTTTTATTTTCTGCAACTATAAAGTGGCTATGATTATCACTATAAATGTATATGCATATAACTGGCTTAGATCCGGATCCTCCTCTATGGCTTTACAAATGCTAAAAAGGGTAACCTAGAGAAAGGTCTTGGCTATCATGAGTTAGAAATTGGGCTACCCACGTGTAGTGCCATGAGACTCTCTAGCACACCATGAGTTAAGGAGTGGGCTACCTACGGGTAGTGCCATGTAACTCAACCCTAGAAATTGATTCACCGGTTAGGTTGGATCATGAGGGGTTTAATGGGGATCTACCATAAGGAAGGTAGTATCTAGGTCCACTGCAGGGACAGCGCAGAGGATAGGGTATGTGTGGATCGTGCAATTATATTTTAAACATAAAGTTGTTTGTTAAACTATAATTGACTACAATATGTTGTTACAGTTAATTGCACAATTATTGTTTCCCCCACATACCAGCTTTATGCCAACCGACGTTTTGTTTGTCAGTGTTTTAGGTATAAGTGAAAAGAAAAAATAGTAAAGTGGCAATTGTGGGATTAAATATGAATTAAAGTTCAAAGGAGGATTAGTAAGAATAGACTCCATGTGGATAGAAGTAGATAACCAAGTCTTTGAAAAAGGTATGAAAAGTTTAATTTTATTACAACCTTTTAGTTTAGTTTAGTAGAATTTGATAATTATTATTGATTATTTGTCGAACCTTTGATCCGAAAATTGGGATAATGACTCTAACCTCTTGGTCTCCCTTAATTGGGGGTTACTGGGAGGCGAGGTCATCAAATTTGGTATCAGAGCATTGGTTCCTCATTTAATCTTGAATAATTATTAAATTTTACAAACTCTATAGAACCCAAGGGAGTTATTAGAGGAATTTCTGAAAAACAGAGGTGTCTAGAAAAGGATCACGTCCGGGGGATGGCAAGATTTTCCTCCGCACCGCTAGTCGGAATACGAGGACTCCTAGATTAATGTGACTGCCTGGCCAATGTCTTAAGATTTGACTCGAAATAAGATACCTTTAGGACTCTCTCATCTTGTTCATCCCTTCTCAACTCAAATGCTGTTAAGGATTATAAGGATTAGAGTTTTCTCTCTTTTCCTCACCCTCTTGAGGTATGTGTAAGGGTGATAATGTAACATCCCTGACCTGGGTTATGAGTTAACCCTAGGTGTTTTGCCTAAATATGTAATTAAATCTTTGTGATTAACTCTGAGCATGTAATTAAATTCCCAGAAACGTATATTTCAGTATTTGCTCCTTTTTATTTTAAAGTTGTAGCATTGTTTTGATATACATGGACCTATGTGCAATTTACCCAGTTAAAAGGGTTAGCTTGAAATTTGCACATGATGAGATGTTCCTCTGATTTTGAGACATCATGAGAATCTCTTTGGAAAAGTTTGAAGGATTTCCCAAGCTAGAGCACCAAGGTGCAGCTGTGGAAGCAATCCCAGGGCTTGAAACCCTAATTTGGGGTAAAATGCAATTTACCCAAATAAAGGGATGCAATTTGTAAAGAATGTCATCTAAAGTATCTTTTTAGACTCTTGCCATAATTAAGAGAAGAAAATGATGAGGAAGTCACCTCAATTGAATTATCAAGTTATGAGATATGCCTTGTGATTGAATAATCAGGGTATATGTGCAATATCCCTTTAAGTATGAACTTTATTATTAGATTGTTCTTCCTTGCCTTCTTTTCTATAACTTAAGATAAGGTTTGTCCTTAGAATAAAGAGGAAGGGACGAGCAAGTAATAAAGGAAGGACTTAGTTGAAAATCCTACCCCATGTATATAAGCTCTCCTTCCCTTAGTTGCAAGGGAACTCACCTTCGTTCCCTTACTGTTTCATTTCACCAAAGACGACCAAGGACTGCCTTGGAGCTAAGGAGGACGACCAAGGGGTGCAAGGTAGGTTTAAACCCCTCTTCTTGCCTGATTCCATGGTTAAAACTCGAATTCAAGGTCATCTTCATGGCTAACTCTTGAAACCCTACCTTCCTAGCCGTCTCTTTTCATCCTTCCTTAGAGTTTTCACCTTGGCCAACCTGTAAGAACTCAAGGACGCCATTAGAGCTTGGAGCTCAAGAAGCAAGCTTTAGGCGGGTTTTATAACTCTAAACCTATGCTTTACTATGTGCATCTTTATATGCATTTTGATGATAGCTCTTAGTGTTTCCCTACTTTTCCCTGCTATTTTGCAAGCAAACCCGTGGGATATCTGTACTGTTCTTGAGCTAGAAGATGAAGGCGTGATTTCCAAGAAAAATCCACCGCTTTTCTTTTCCTTAAACGGTCCTAACAGTTTGCTCTCTCGGACTCAAGACCGCGAGGTGAGCAAACGGTCTCGAGACCGCGACAGGGCAAACGGTCTCACGACCATTTGGCCCCGTTGACCGAGCGTGGACCGTATAAGAAATCTGTTTCTAATTATATAGGCTAATTACCCTCAACATTTGGGAGACTAACTCCAAAGGAATCCGGATATATGACCTTTTTAAGTCACAACTTTAAATGAATTAATTGCTGATTTTCAAACGGTCTGAAATTGCCTTTTTGGGCAAACGGTCTCAAGACCGTGTAAGGTCGTTGACTAAGCGTTGAACGTATGAGATTACTGTTCAAAATTATGTTAATTAACAACTCACCAAGTTTGATGGTCTAATTCCAAACGGGCTAAGAGTTGAAGGGTGAATACTAGGGCTAACCCTAGATAAAATCAGTACTGAAATTATGGTGACCTAATTAGGGTTTTTAGGGTTGATTGACCTAAACGGTCTCAAGACCATTTGGGGGTCACCAAATGGTCGCAAGACCGCGAGGGCAATCAACCAAGACCGTTTGGAGGTCTGGGGTCAAGATTTGTTGACCAATTGAAGGTACAATTACATCAAATTACATTGCAATTATATATTGACATGATCATCAACTCAATGGGTCAGACCTTGATGAATCTACACTAGAATCCAAAATTTGATGGGCAAACGGTCTCAAGACCGAGAGGACAATCACCCAAGACCGTTTGAAGGTCTAGGTTTGAGTAATTTGACCAATTGAGGACCCAATTGCAAATAAGTTATTAATTTAATCAAATTCTGTTTTGTGACTCAATCATGGTTCAACCCCTATCAAATCACCTTAGATTTTGATGAAATCTTGGGCAAACGGTCTCAAGACCATGTGAGGTCCACCCACATGACCTCAAGACCGTTTGGGCTAAGTTTGGGCCCAATTGGAGCTCAATTGAAAGGTTTAACCTTGTGTTGAGTCACATTGTTGAGTGTTGATGGGTGAACATTGATAGGCCCTAATTGAATCGATTTCAACCATAATTGGTTAACCATTATAGGTCAATTGAATGACCAAGTGATCAAGCATAATCTTAATTGACTAAATCCATAAGTGGTCAACATAGCTTTGACCATTTGAGGGCTTCAACATGGGTTGACATTATCGGTTGCATCTTTGAGCCTTGTTGAAGGACCAAGCGGCTGAGACCATGAGAGCCTCGCGGTCTCAAGACCGTGAGAGGGCTCGCGGTCTCAAGATCGTGAGGGGGCTCACGGTCTCAAGACCGAGAGGAGGCTCACGGTCTCAATACCGTGAAGAGCCTCGCGGTCCTGAGGTCAAAGAAGGGCAAACGGTCTTCATGACCCTCGCGGTCTCAACTCAAATTGGTCTTCGCGGTCTCAACATTAACTTGAACCAATGGGAGGCTTCGCGGTCTTGAACCCTTGAAGAGGCTCACGGTCTTGAAGCCTAAGGGGGCTCGCGGTCTTGGAGTTAGAAAGAGGCTCGCGGTCTTGGAGGGTCAAAGTGGGCAAACGGTCAACACTTTCAACCAATCTCAACCCAATTGATGATTAATTATTGAAATCAATCAATGTGATTCAAGGTTGACCTCATTCAATCATTTGATGATGTAAATGGTTCAATGTTGCCCAAATCAAACCCTAATGATAATCTAGGATAGTAAGGGGTTATTTGACTAAGGTTTTTGACTATGATGATGATCAATGGGGTGAATTACCAAAATACCCCTGAAGGGTCAATTGAGTTATACCTTGCTCAATTCAAACTCTAATTACATGAGAATGATGTTTTTAGTCATAATGACTCTATCCAACTTGATCTAGTCTAATGTTAACATCAACCATTAGTATGATGAAAGAGAGAGTACTCTAGAGAGAGAAAGTACCCTAGAGAGAGAAAGTAACTCTAATCACATAATGGTGATGTTTTTGGCTATGTTAGCCTATGATGACTCAACCCAACCTGTTTTAGAGTGATGTTGACATCACCTAACCTTATGATGAGAGAGAAAATACTTCTAGAGAGAGAAAGTACCCTTTTTAAATGGAAACTCAATTGAAGCATCCCCAATACACAGAAATGAGCATAATTAGGGTAGGATCCACCTGTGTGAGATCATAGAAACCCTAATTATGATAAATGATGAACCTTTAACTAATCCAAGAGTATCAATGAAGATGTTACTCATACATGATGATGTTATGAGTTTAATTCACCTTGATGTGAATAGTAAACCCTAATTCAAGGGTGATGACATGTAATGTGAATAGTAAACCCTAATTCAAGGGAAATGGCATGCTTTTGAGCATTAAACTCTATTTGATTTGAATTAAAGATTTAACTCTTATGACAAGAGTAGGAAGTACATTCCTTATTGTTGTATTACCTTTATCAGATGTATTAACCATGCAGGTTCTGATATGAAGGTAATCATATCCAGGTATGGATGTTGATGTTATATTCATTGAAGGCATGTTGTTAGCCTTATGAATAAGTAAAGTAATCTGATGCCTTGCCAGTGGCATCCTATGCTGATAATGGGCTATGAGAGCCATGAATACCATCAAGGTCATGCCTTAGAGATGACTTGTAATGAGGATAAGGAGAAATAATGATTGATATGAGTTAGGCCTGTTACATTTAGTATTCTTCTTTTATAGCTGCTATGCTATTGTTATTGTTTGAAGAACAATGTATGCTGTTAAAGAATACTGAATGTACCTAACTAATCAAGTATAATGTAGAGCCCTGATCATAGATCCATCATTGTCAGAAATTAAGTGATGGTGAAACAGGTTTTCCTCAGGGAACTCCTGGAGCACATACTTTTGAGTATGTGGGGTACATGGATGTGTAGAACCTTACATCCTAGTGTAGGAAAGTGATGTAGATGTGGAATCCATCCATCCTTCACTATAGTTCCATACCGTATCAGTGGTAGGTAAACATGAAACCTCCTGATGACGAAGAAAGCACAGATATCCGTATCAGTGGTAGGTAAATATGAAACCTCCTGATGACGAAGAGAGTACAGAACGCCACTGTGACTCTAGAATAGCGAAGGACCAGTTTACCCTGGTGAGCTATAGTAGTAGAGACACGAGATGTCCTACAAGTGATCCTCTTACTGACTGAGGAAGGTGAAGGTCATGAGAATCCGGCTCTCTTAATGACCTATGTATGATACTGATGCGGCTTCTCAGCGATCAGTTGGAGTATGAGTGGTAAGCCTCATCTCCACAGGGCATAATGTTGTTTGTAAAACATAATCAACCACGTAGTATAACTTGTTAGAGATAACTCCAAGTTAGTTGATTGATGTTACATTGCAATAGTGTCTATATTCTCCATATCTCCTAAATGGTTGAGATCTTATTATACCTGCAACTGTTACAGAATGCATTGAAGGCTTTACTGTTTAAGATATTCTTTGATGTTATAATAAAGCTTCTGGCGAAGAGTTATAACTCTCGCTGGGACAATTATGTATAATTGTCTCACCCCGTAAGCTTCAACTTTTTAGGTGAACGTCGGAAACGAAGGAACCAGCCTACAGGTGACCAGTCTCAGCAGCAGCAGCACCAGAGGCAGCAGTAATCTCAGGTGGAGATTTGTCCTGCCATGTGGTGTAGTTAGAGTCAGTCCTATGTGTCCTCTGTACTCTCAGGTCTTGAAGTCTTGTGTTATGTGATCTTGAGATTTTGTATCTTGATGTATATAATTACTCAAGAAGTAATTATCCTAAGATGTAAACAGTTACCTCTCTTTATGAAAGAAGCTTTTATGGATCCAAGCTCTTGTCTCGAAAAGTTTTAATTTCCCATGATTTTTGTCTTCCGCTGATTACCGATTCGCTTCCGCTAAGTTTTAATCGTGTTTATGTCATGGTTTGGAGATCAGACCCCACAAGTAGTGGTATCAGAGCCAGGTTCAGTTGAGTCTACAGAGGCATAGGACTTAGGATGTCGAGTCTACCTTTAGTACTCCTCCCTTATCTAATAGAATCTTCTACTCCTCAGGAGAAGAAGATACATAAGAATGTCAGAACATCGTGATGAGCACGTGGCAGAGAGTAGTGCTAGTGCACCTCGAGGCGGTGCAAGAGTTCCAAGAATAGAACAACCTGCACCTGAGTCGCCAAGAGAGCCACCCCAGTTCGATCCAGCTGACATGAGTGATCCAGCTGTACAGACGATGTTCGGGCAGTTCATGACTGCCATGACACATATAACCGATAGGATGCCCATTCCTGCACCTAGGGCACCTGTCCAGCCTGAAGCACAAGGTATTGGTAAGACATTCGAATGACTTCGTCGTGTCGGAGCTACCGAGTACTTCGGAACCGCCGACCCTGCAGATGCTGACTTATGGTTGACAGAGTTGGAGAAGGCTTTCATGATTCTTATGATTCCGGAAGCTGAGAAGGTTAGACATGCTGTCTATCTTCTCAAAGGTAGTGCTGGTCACTGGTGGAACATGGAAGAGCAGAAGAGACCTGGAGTAGAGTTCTCATGGGAAGAGTTTCGTCGGGAATTTATAAATAGATATTTTCCAAAGACCTTCCTAGATGAGAAGATCTCTCAGTTTGAGAAACTAAGGCAGGGTATGATGAACATTAGTGAGTATGAAGCTAAGTTCATGGAGTTGTTGCGGTTCTGTCCGCACATGGCTGCTACGGATGAGGAAAGAATCAGAAGATTCGAGAAGGGTTTGAATTCTGATATGTCAACCCCTGTGTCTGCCTTAGAAAACAGAGAGAGATTCTCTACTTTCGTTGAGTCAGTCCGAAGGATAGAGAGATCTGTGGTTGAGAAAAGACAAACCCATAAAAGATATCCACAGTTCCAGGGTTCTTCATCTAGGGATTCCAAGAAACCTAGATTCTCTGCACCTAACCCTCCACCACCCAGATCGAGTTTTCAAACTCAATGGACACCAAGCAGAGGTAGAGGACGGAGTCAACCGCTTCAAGGGACGCACTGTTCTGCATCAGTGTCAGTTACTGGACCACCCAGACCACAACAACAGGAGAGGAGTTGCTACAACTGTGGTAAGGTGGGACACTTGATGAAGGATTGCCGTTCTAGGCCTGTCGGTGTGACACAACAACCCCCGAGACAGAATCAACAGGGATCTCAGAATAGACAACATCAAGGAGCAGCTCGAGGACGTGGACAAGCGTCTCAAGCTGGATCATCAGCACCATCTCAACACCAGGCGACTGCGAGGTTCTATGCTATGAACCCACCTGAGGCAGTGGTCAATCCACGGGTAGTGGCAGGTCAGATGAAACTTTTATATTCTGATATTTCTATATCCTGTGTTGTATCCGTTCTGATTGATCCGGGTGCTACGCACTCTTTCATCACTCGTGAAGTGATTCGTAACTGCAATATGACTGTTAGTCATAGGACGGATAGTTTGTTGTTAGAGACTCCGATAAGTGGGTCTGCCGTTTTACAGGAGATATGTTCTCCCTGCATCCTCTTCTTTTCTGACCATCGCATTCAAGTGGATCTTATACCACTTGATATGCAGGTATTTGATATAATCCTCGGGATGGATACCTTAGAAAGGTATAGAGTTGTCTTGGATTGTGAGTCCAAGTTGGCTGTGTTTGCTGATGAAAGCAACACATGGATCTTTCAAGGTGAAAGAAAGATTCTGCCCACCTGTCTTGTATCAGCTATGGTTGCTGATAAGCTGTTGAGGCAAGGATGTTATGCATTCTTAGCCCATGTGGTAGATGTTACCAAGGAAAGTTCCAATCCTGCCGAAGTTCCCATAATCAGGGAATTCGAAGATGTGTTTCCTGAAGAACTTCCTGGTATACCACCACCTCGGGAGATTGATTTTGAAATTAATCTGATCCCAGATACGAAACCCATAGCTCAAACTCCGTATAGGATGGCGCCTGCCGAGATGGCAGAACACAAGAAACAGCTTCAAGAGTTACTTGAGAGAGGTTTTATCCGACCGAGTACTTCACCTTGGGGTGCTCCGGTCTTGTTTGTTAAAAAGAAAGATGGGTCAATGCGGTTATGCATCGACTACAGACAACTCAATAAAGTGACAATAAAGAATAAGTATCCTCTGCCGAGGATTGATGATCTCTTTGACCAGTTGCGTGGTGCAACAGTCTTTTCAAAGATAGACTTGAGGTCTGGATATCACCAACTTCGTATTAAGGATAGTGACATATCCAAGTCTTCCTTTAGGACAAGATATGGTCACTATGAGTTCACGGTTATGTCGTTTGGACTAACCAATGCACCAGCTGCATTTATGGAACTCATGAATAGAGTTTTTCGACGTTTCCTTGATCAGTGTGTTGTCGTCTTCATAGATGACATACTGATTTATAGTAAAGATGCTCAGCAGCATGAGCAACATCTTCGCCAAGCTTTGACCTTGCTAAGAGAACATAAGTTGTATGCTAAGTTTAGCAAGTGTGAGTTCTGGCTGCCAGAGGTATCTTTTCTTGGACATGTAATATCCGCTTCGGGAATTCGTGTTGACCCTGCAAAGGTAGAATCTGTTCTACAATGGGAACAACCGAAGACACCGACGGAGATTCGAAGTTTCTTGGGGTTAGCTGTGATGCATATTAAACCTACCCTAAGAGAGCAGATTAAAGAAGCACAGCTAGGTGATGCTGCAGTTCAACATATAAGATCTGAGTATGGAAATGAGAAGCAAGATGGGTTTCATGACTCAAAAGATCAAGTAGCTTGTTATAATGGAAGAATGATAGTGCCGGATATGGACAACTTAAGGAAGTTAATCCTGGAAGAAGCCCATTCTTCCATGTATGCTATGCATCCAGGGAGCACCAAGATGTATCGGAATTTGAAGGATCTGTATTGGTGGCCTGGGATGAAGAAGCATGTTGCAGAGTTTGTTCTGAGGTGTCATGTGTGTCAGCAAGTTAAAGCTGAACACCAGAAGCCTGCAGGGACAATGCAACCTTTACCCATATCACAGTGGAAGTGGGACCATGTGACCATGGACTTTGTTGTTGGCCTACCCAGGACAAGCAAAGGACATGATTCCATTTGGGTAATTGTTGATAGGTTGACTAAGACAACACATTTCTTACCTGTCAAAACAACCTAATCTGCTGAAAGGTTATCAGAGTTGTATGTTCAAGAGATAGTGCGTTTGCACGGAGTTCCTGTCACAATAGTTTCAGACAGAGGTCCTCAGTTTACAAGTCATTTTTGGGAACAGTTGCACAGTGCCTTAGGCACTAAGCTGAGGTTTAGTACGGCCTTTCATCCACAGACTGATGGACAGTCGGAAAGGACCATACAAACCTTAGAAGACCTATTGCGAGCATGTGTTCTCCAGTTCACCGGAAGTTGGGATCTACACCTAAGCTTGATAGAGTTTGCCTATAATAATAGCTCTCAGCATAGTATTGATATGGCACCTTATGAAGCCTTATATGGTAGACGATGTAGATCACCTTTGTGTTGGTTTGAAACTGGTGAGCATCAGTTGTTAGGTCCTGACCTTGTGCAGCAAACCACAGAAAAGATTAAAGTTATACAACATAAGATTAAGACTGCTCAGGATAGGCAGAAATCTTATGCTGACAAACGTCGTAGACCCTTAGAGTTCCAGGTTGGAGACAGAGTGTATCTTAAGGTCTCACCTTGGAAAGGGGTCCTTCGTTTTGGAAGGAAAGGGAAGTTAGCTCCTAGATATATGGGGCCTTATCCAATCATTGAACGGATTGGAAAGGTAGCATATAAACTAGAGCTTCCCCCAGAATTACAGAGGTTACATCCTGTGTTTCACATTTCTATGTTGAAGAAATGTCACCCAGACACCGAGTCAGTTCTACAACCTATGGAGGTAGAATTGAATGATGACATATCCTATGAGGAGGGACCAGTGTCAATCCTTGATAAACGAATTAAAAAGTTTAAAAAGAAAGATATAAGTCTTGTGAAAGTCCTCTGGAACCATCGTGGTATTGAAGAAGCCACTTGGGAGTTAGAGGATGAGATGAGAAGGAAGTATCCTGTCCTTTTCTCTTAGTATGTTTTATCGATTTCGGGGACGAAATCCTTGTAAGGGGTGGATAATTTGTAACATCCCTGACCTGGGTTATGAGTTAACCCTAGGTGTTTTGCCTAAATATGTAATTAAATCTTTGTGATTAACTCTGAGCATGTAATTAAATTCCCAGAAACGTATATTTCAGTATTTGCTCCTTTTTATTTTAAAGTTGTAGCATTGTTTTGATATACAAGGACCTATGTGCAATTTACCCAGTTAAAAGGGTTAGCTTGCAATTTGCACATGATGAGATGTTCCTCTGATGTTGAGACATCATGAGAATCTCTTTGGCAAAGTTTGAAGGATTTCCCAAGCTAGAGCACCAAGGTGCAGCTGTGGAAGCAATCCCAGGGCTTGAAACCCTAATTTGGGGTAAAATGCAATTTACCCAAATAAAGGGATGCAATTTGTAAAGAATGTCATCTAAAGTATCTTTTTAGACTCTTGCCATCATTAAGAGAAGAAAATGATGAGGAAGTCACCTCAATTGAATTATCAAGTTATGAGATATGCCTTGTGATTGAATAATCAGGGTATATGTGCAATATCCCTTTAAGTATGAACTTTATTATTAGATTGTTCTTCCTTGCCTTCTTTTCTATAACTTAAGATAAGGTTTGTCCTTAGAATAAAGAGGAAGGGACGAGCAAGTAATAAAGGAAGGACTTAGTTGGAATAAAGGGAAACTTATGAACTAACGTTGAAAATCCTACCCCATGTATATAAGCTCTCCTTCCCTTAGTTGCAAGGGAACTCACCTTCGTTCCCTTACTGTTTCATTTCACCAAAGACGACCAAGGACTTCCTTGGAGCTAAGGAGGACGACCAAGGGGTGCAAGGTAGGTTTAAACCCCTCTTCTTGCCTAATTCCATGGTTAAAACTCGAATTCAAGGTCATCTTCATGGCTAACTCTTGAAACCCTACCTTCCTAGCCGTCTCTTTTCATCCTTCCTTGGAGTTTTCACCTTGGACAACCTGTAAGAACTCAAGGACGCCATTAGAGCTTGGAGCGTGAAAGCTTGGAGCTCAAGAAGCAAGCTTTAGGCGGGTTTTATAACTCTAAACCTATGCTTTACTATGTGCATCTTTATATGCGTTTTGATGATAGCTCTTAGTGTTTCCCTACTTTTCCCTGCTATTTTGCAAGCAAACCCGTGGGATATCTGTACTGTTCTTGAGCTAGAAGATGAAGGCGTGATTTCCAAGAAAAATCCACCGCTTTTCTTTTCCTTAAACGGTCCTACAGTTTGCTCTCTCGGACTCAAGACCACGAGGTGAGCAAACGGTCTCGAGACCGCGACAGGGCAAACGGCCTCACGACCGTTTGGCCCCGTTGACCGAGCGTGGACCGTATAAGAAATCTGTTTCTAATTATATAGGCTAATTACCCTCAAAATTTGGGAGACTAACTCCAAAGGAATCGGGAGATATGACCTTTTTAAGTCACAACTTTAAATGAATTAATTGCTGATTTTCAAACGGTCTGAAATTGCCTTTTTGGGCAAACGGTCTCAAGACCGTGTAAGGTCGTTGACTAAGCGTTGAACGTATGAGATTACTGTTCAAAATTATGTTAATTAACAACTCACCAAGTTTGATGGTCTAATTCCAAACGGGCTAAGAGTTGAAGGGTGAATACTAGGGCTAACCCTAGATAAAATCAGTACTGAAATTATGGTGACCTAATTAGGGTTTTTAGGGTTGATTGACCTAAATGGTCTCAAGACCGTTTGGGGGTCACCAAACGGTCTCAAGACCGCGAGGGCAATCAACCAAGACCGTTTGGAGGTCTGGGGTCAAGATTTGTTGACCAATTGAAGGTACAATTACATCAAATTACATTGCAATTATATATTGACATGATCATCAACTCAATGGGTCAGACCTTGATGAATCTGCACTAGAATCCAAAATTTGATGGGCAAACGGTCTCAAGACCGAGAGGACAATCACCCAAGACCGTTTGAAGGTCTAGGTTTGAGTAATTTGACCAATTGAGGACCCAATTGCAAATAAGTTATTAATTTAATCAAATTCTGTTTTGTGACTCAATCATGGTTCAACCCCTATCAAATCACCTTAGATTTTGATGAAATCTTGGGCAAACGGTCTCAAGACCATGTGGGGTCCACCCACATGACCTCAAGACCGTTTGGGCTAAGTTTGGGCCCAATTGGAGCTCAATTGAAAGGTTTAACCTTGTGTTGAGTCACATTGTTGAGTGTTGATGGGTGAACATTGATAGACCCTAATTGAATCGATTTCAACCATAATTGGTTAACCATTATGGGTCAATTGAATGACCAAGTGATCAAGCATAATCTTAATTGACTAAATCCATAAGTGGTCAACATAGCTTTGACCATTTGAGGGCTTCAACATGGGTTGACATTATCGGTTGCATCTTTGAGCCTTGTTGAAGGACCAAGCGGTTGAGACCATGAGAGCCTCGCGGTCTCAAGACCGTGAGAGGGCTCGCGGTCTCAAGATCGTGAGGGGGCTCACGGTCTCAAGACCGAGAGGAGGCTCGCGGTCTCAAGACCGCGAAGAGCCTCGCGGTCCTGAGGTCAAAGAAGGGCAAACGGTCTTCATGACCCTCGCGGTCTCAACTCAAATTGGTCTTCGCGGTCTCAACATTAACTTGAACCAATGGGAGGCTTCGCGGTCTTGAACCCTTGAAGAGGCTCACGGTCTTGAAGACTAAGGGGGCTCGCGGTCTTGGAGTTAGAAAGAGGCTCGCGGTCTTGGAGGGTCAAAGTGGGCAAACGGTCAACACTTTCAACCAATCTCAACCCAATTGATGATTAATGATTGAAATCAATCAATGTGATTCAAGGTTGACCTCATACAATCATTTGATGATGTAAATGGTTCAATGTTGCCCAAATCAAACCCTAATGATAATCTAGGATAGTAAGGGGTTATTTGACTAAGGTTTTTGACTATGATGATGATCAATGGGGTGAATTACCAAAATACCCCTGAAGGGTCAATTGAGTTATACCTTGCTCAATTCAAACTCTAATTACATGAGAATGATGTTTTTAGTCATAATGACTCTATCCAACTTGATCTAGTCTAATGTTAACATCAACCATTAGTATGATGAAAGAGAGAGTACTCTAGAGAGAGAAAGTACCCTAGAGAGAGAAAGTAACTCTAATCACATAATGGTGATGTTTTTGGCTATGTTAGCCTATGATGACTCAACCCAACCTGTTTTAGAGTGATGTTGACATCACCTAACCTTATGATGAGAGAGAAAATACTTCTAGAGAGAGAAAGTACCCTTTTTAAATGGAAACTCAATTGAAGCATCCCCAATACACAGAAATGAGCATAATTAGGGTATGATCCACCTGTGTGAGATCATAGAAACCCTAATTATGATAAATGATGAACCTTTAACTAATCCAAGAGTATCAATGAAGATGTTACTCATACATGATGATGTTATGAGTTTAATTCACCTTGATGTGAATAGTAAACCCTAATTCAAGGGTGATGACATGTAATGTGAATAGTAAACCCTAATTCAAGGGAAATGGCATGCTTTTGAGCATTAAACTCTATTTGATTTGAATTAAAGATTTAACTCTTATGACAAGAGTAGGAAGTACATTCCTTATTGTTGTATTACCTTTATCAGATGTATTAACCATGCAGGTTCTGATATGAAGGTAATCATATCCAGGTATGGATGTTGATGTTATATTCATTGAAGGCATGTTGTTAGCCTTATGAATAAGTAAAGTAATCTGATGCCTTGCCAGTGGCATCCTATGCTGATAATGGGCTATGAGAGCCATGAATACCATCAAGGTCATGCCTTAGAGATGACTTGTAATGAGGATAAGGAGAAATAATGATTGATATGAGTTAGGCCTGTTACATTTAGTATTCTTCTTTTATAGCTGCTATGCTATTGTTATTGTTTGAAGAACAATGTATGCTGTTAAAGAATACTGAATGTACCTAACTAATCAAGTATAATGTAGAGCCCTGATCATAGATCCATCATTGTCAGAAATTAAGTGATGGTGAAACAGGTTTTCCTCAGGGAACTCCTGGAGCACATACTTTTGAGTATGTGGGGTACATGGATGTGTAGAACCTTACATCCTAGTGTAGGAAAGTGATGTAGATGTGGAATCCATCCATCCTTCACTATAGTTCCATACCGTATCAGTGGTAGGTAAACATGAAACCTCCTGATGACGAAGAAAGCACAGATATCTGTATCAGTGGTAGGTAAATATGAAACCTCCTGATGACGAAGAGAGTACAGAACGCCACTGTGACTCTAGAATAGCGAAGGACCAGTTTACCCTGGTGAGCTATAGTAGTAGAGACATGAGATGTCCTACAAGTGATCCTCTTACTGACTGAGGAAGGTGAAGGTCATGAGAATCCGGCTCTCTTAATGACCTATGTATGATACTGATGCGGCTTCTCAGCGATCAGTTGGAGTATGAGTGGTAAGCCTCATCTCCACAGGGCATAATGTTGTTTGTAAAACATAATCAACCACGTAGTATAACTTGTTAGAGATAACTCCAAGTTAGTTGATTGATGTTACATTGCAATAGTGTCTATATTCTCCATATCTCCTAAATGGTTGAGATCTTATTATACCTGCAACTGTTACAGAATGCATTGAAGGCTTTACTGTTTAAGATATTCTTTGATGTTATAATAAAGCTTCTGGCGAAGAGTTATAACTCTCGCTGGGACAATTATGTATAATTGTCTCACCCCGTAGGCTTCAACTTTTTAGGTGAACGTCGGAAACGAAGGAACTAGCCTACAGGTGACCAGTCTCAGCAGCAGCAGCACCAGGGGCAGCAGTAATCTCAGGTGGAGATTTGTCCTGCCATGTGGTGTAGTTAGAGTCAGTCCTATGTGTCCTCTGTACTCTCAAGTCTTGAAGTATTGTGTTATGTGATCTTGAGATTTTGTATCTTGATGTATATAATTACTCAAGAAGTAATTATCCTGAGATGTAAACAGTTACCTCTCTTTATGAAAGAAGCTTTTATGGATCCAAGCTCTTGTCTCGAAAAGTTTTAATTTCCCGTGATTTTTGTCTTCCGCTGATTACCGATTCACTTCCGCTAAGTTTTAATCGTGTTTATGTCATGGTTTGGAGATCAGACCCCACAAGTAGTGGTATCAGAGCCAGGTTCAGTTGAGTCTACAGAGGCATAGGACTTAGGATGTCGAGTCTACCTTTAGTACTCCTCCCTTATCTAATAGAATCTTCTACTCCTCAGGAGAAGAAGATACATAAGAATGTCAGAACATCGTGATGAGCACGTGGTAGAGAGTAGTGCTAGTGCACCTCGAGGCGGTGCAAGAGTTCCAAGAATAGAACAACCTGCACCTGAGTCGCCAAGAGAGCCACCCCAGTTCGATCCAGCTGACATGAGTGATCCAGCTGTACAGACGATGTTCGGGCAGTTCATGACTGCCATGACACATATAACCGATAGGATGCCCATTCCTGCACCTAGGGCACCTGTCCAGCCTGAAGCACAAGGTATTGGTAAGACATTCGAACGACTTCGTCGTGTCGGAGCTACCGAGTACTTCGGAACCGCCGACCCTGCAGATGCTGACTTATGGTTGACAGAGTTGGAGAAGGCTTTCAGGATTCTTATGATTCCGGAAGCTGAGAAGGTTAGACATGCTGTCTATCTTCTCAAAGGTAGTGCTGGTCACTGGTGGAACATGGAAGAGCAGAAGAGACCTGGAGTAGAGTTCTCATGGGAACAGTTTCGTCGGGAATTTATAAATAGATATTTTCCAAAGTCCTTCCTAGATGAGAAGATCTCTCAGTTTGAGAAACTAAGGTAGGGTATGATGAACATTAGTGAGTATGAAGCTAAGTTCATGGAGTTGTTGCGGTTCTGTCCGCACATGGCTGCTACGGATGAGGAAAGAATCAGAAGATTCGAGAAGGGTTTGAATTCTGATATGTCAACCCCTGTGTCTGCCTTAGAAAACAGAGAGAGATTCTCTACCTTCGTTGAGTCAGTCCGAAGGATAGAGAGATCTGTGGTTGAGAAAAGACAAACCCATAAAAGATATCCACAGTTCCAGGGTTCTTCATCTAGGGATTCCAAGAAACCTAGATTCTCTGCACCTAACCCTCCACCACCCAGATCGAGTTTTCAAAATCAATGGACACCAAGCAGAGGTAGAGGACGGAGTCAACCGCTTCAAGGGACGCACAGTTCTGCATCAGTGTCAGTTACTGGACCACCCAGACCACAACAACAGGAGAGGAGTTGGTACAACTGTGGTAAGGTGGGACACTTGATGAAGGATTGCCGTTCTAGGCCTGTCGGTGTGACACAACAACCCCCGAGACAGAATCAACAGGGATCTCAGAATAGACAACATCAAGGAGCAGCTCGAGGACGTGGACAAGCGTCTCAAGCTGGATCATTAGCACCATCTCAACACCAGGCGACTGCGAGGTTCTATGCTATGAACCCACCTGAGGCAGTGGTCAATCCACGGGTAGTGGCAGGTTAGATGAAACTTTTATATTCTGATATGTCTATATCCTGTGTTGTATCCGTTCTGATTGATCCGGGTGCTACGCACTCTTTCATCACTCGTGAAGTGATTCGTAACTGCAATATGACTGTTAGTCATAGGACGGATAGTTTGTTGTTAGAGACTCCGATAAGTGGGTCTGCCGTTTTGCAGGAGATATGTTCTCCCTGCATCCTCTTCTTTTCTGACCATCGCATTCAAGTGGATCTTATACCACTTGATATGTAGGGATTTGATATAATCCTCGGGATGGATACTTTAGAAAGGTATAGAGTTGTCTTGGATTGTGAGTCCAAGTTGGCTGTGTTTGCTGATGAAAGCAACACATGGATCTTTCAAGGTGAAAGAAAGATTCTGCCCACCTGTCTTGTATCAGCTATGGTTGCTGATAAGCTGTTGAGGCAAGGATGTTATGCATTCTTAGCCCATGTGGTAGATGTTACCAAGGAAAGTTCCAATCCTGCCGAAGTTCCCATAGTCAGGGAATTCGAAGATGTGTTTCCTGAAGAACTTCCTGGTATACCACCACCTCGGGAGATTGATTTTGAAATTAATCTGATCCCAGATACGAAACCCATAGCTCAAACTCCGTATAGGATGGCGCCTGCCGAGATGGCAGAACTCAAGAAACAGCTTCAAGAGTTACTTGAGAGAGGTTTTATCCGACCGAGTACTTCACCTTGGGGTGCTCCGGTCTTGTTTGTTAAAAAGAAAGATGGGTCAATGCGGTTATGCATCGACTACAGACAACTCAATAAAGTGACAATAAAGAATAAGTATCCTCTGCCGAGGATTGATGATCTCTTTGACCAGTTGCGTGGTGCAACAGTCTTTTCAAAGATAGACTTGAGGTCTGGATATCACCAACTTCGTATTAAGGATAGTGACATATCCAAGTCTTCCTTTAGGAAAAGATATGGTCACTATGAGTTCACGGTTATGTCGTTTGGACTAACCAATGCACCAGCTGCATTTATGGAACTCATGAATAGAGTTTCTCGACCTTTCCTTGATCAGTGTGTTGTCGTCTTCATAGATGACATACTGATTTATAGTAAAGATGCTCAGCAGCATGAGCAACATCTTCGCCAAGCTTTGACCTTGCTAAGAGAACATAAGTTGTATGCTAAGTTTAGCAAGTGTGAGTTCTGGCTGCCGGAGGTATCTTTTCTTGGACATGTAATATCTGCTTCGGGAATTCGTGTTGACCCTGCAAAGGTAGAATCTGTTCTACAATGGGAACAACCGAAGACACCGATGGAGATTCGAAGTTTCTTGGGGTTAGCTGAGATGCATATTAAACCTACCCTAAGAGAGCAGATTAAAGAAGCACAGCTAGGTGATGCTGCAGTTCAACATATAAGATCTGAGTATGGAAATGAGAAGCAAGATGGGTTTCATGACTCACGTGCCGGATATGGACAACTTAAGGAAGTTAATCCTGGAAGAAGCCCATTCTTCCATGTATGCTATGCATCCAGGGAGCACCAAGATGTATCGGAATTTGAAGGATCTGTATTGGTGGCCTGGGATGAAGAAGGACGTTGCAGAGTTTGTTCTGAGGTGTCCTGTGTGTCAGCAAGTTAAAGCTGAACACTAGAAGCCTGCAGGGACAATGCAACCTTTACCCATATCACAGTGGAAGTGGGACCATGTGACCATGGACTTTGTTGTTGGCCTACCCAGGACAAGCAAAGGACATGATTCCATTTGGGTAATTGTTGATAGGTTGACTAAGACAACACATTTCTTACCTGTCAAAACAACCTATTCTGCTGAAAGGTTATCAGAGTTGTATGTTCAAGAGATAGTGCGTTTGCACGGAGTTCCTGTCACAATAGTTTCAGACAGAGGTCCTCAGTTTACAAGTCATTTTTGGGAACAGTTGCACAGTACCTTAGGCACTAAGCTGAGGTTTAGTACGGCCTTTCATCCACAGACTGATGGACAGTCGGAAATGACCATACAAACCTTAGAAGACCTGTTGCGAGCATGCGTTCTCCAGTTCACCGGAAGTTGGGATCTACACCTAAGCTTGATAGAGTTTGCCTATAATAATAGCTATCAACATAGTATTGATATGGCACCTTATGAAGCCTTATATGGTAGACGCTGTAGATCACCTTTGTGTTGGTTTGAAACTGGTGAGCATCAGTTGTTAGGTCCTGACCTTGTGCAGCAAACTACAGAAAAGATTAAAGTTATACAACATAAGATTAAGACTGCTCAGGATAGGCAGAAATCTTATGCTGACAAACGTCGTAGACCCTTAGAGTTCCAGGTTGGAGACAGAGTGTATCTTAAGGTCTCACCTTGGAAAGGGGTCCTTCGTTTTGGAAGGAAAGGGAAGTTAGCTCCTAGATATATGGGGCCTTATCCAATCATTGAACGGATTGGAAAGGTAGCATATAAACTAGAGCTTCCCCCAGAATTACAGAGGTTACATCCTGTGTTTCACATTTCTATGTTGAAGAAATGTCACCCAGACACCGAGTCAGTTCTACAACCTATGGAGGTAGAATTGAATGATGACATATCCTATGAGGAGGGACCAGTGTCAATCCTTGATAAACGAATTAAAAAGTTAAAAAATAAAGATATAAGTCTTGTGAAAGTCCTCTGGAACCATCGTGGTATTGAAGAAGCCACTTGGGAGTTAGAGGATGAGATGAGAAGGAAGTATCCTGTCCTTTTCTCTTAGTATGTTTTATCGATTTCGGGGACGAAATCCTTGTAAGGGGTGGATAATTTGTAACATCCCTGACCTGGGTTATGAGTTAACCCTAGGTGTTTTGCCTAAATATGTAATTAAATCTTTGTGATTAACTCTGAGCATGTAATTAAATTCCCAGAAACGTATATTTCAGTATTTGCTCCTTTTTATTTTAAAGTTGTAGCATTGTTTTGATATACAAGGACCTATGTGCAATTTACCCAATTAAAAGGGTTAGCTTGCAATTTGCACATGATGAGATGTTCCTCTGATGTTGAGACATCATGAGAATCTCTTTGGCAAAGTTTGAAGGATTTCCCAAGCTAGAGCACCAAGGTGCAGCTGTGGAAGCAATCCCAGGGCTTGAAACCCTAATTTGGGGTAAAATGCAATTTACCCAAATAAAGGGATGCAATTTGTAAAGAATGTCATCTAAAGTATCTTTTTAGACTCTTGCCATCATTAAGAGAAGAAAATGATGAGGAAGTCACCTCAATTGAATTATCAAGTTATGAGATATGCCTTGTGATTGAATAATCAGGGTATATGTGCAATATCCCTTTAAGTATGAACTTTATTATTAGATTGTTCTTCCTTGCCTTCTTTTCTATAACTTAAGATAAGGTTTGTCCTTAGAATAAAGAGGAAGGGACGAGCAAGTAATAAAGGAAGGACTTAGTTGGAATAAAGGGAAACTTATGAACTAACGTTGAAAATCCTACCCCATGTATATAAGCTCTCCTTCCCTTAGTTGCAAGGGAACTCACCTTCGTTCCCTTACTGTTTCATTTCACCAAAGACGACCAAGGACTGCCTTGGAGCTAAGGAGGACGACCAAGGGGTGCAAGGTAGGTTTAAACCCCTCTTCTTGCCTAATTCCATGGTTAAAACTCGAATTCAAGGTCATCTTCATGGCTAACTCTTGAAACCCTACCTTCCTAGCCATCTCTTTTCATCCTTCCTTGGAGTTTTCACCTTGGCCAACCTGTAAGAACTCAAGGACGCCATTAGATCTTGGATTTTGAAAGCTTGGAGCTCAAGAAGCAAGCTTTAGGCGGGTTTTATAACTCTAAACCTATGCTTTACTATGTGCATCTTTATATGCGTTTTGATGATAGCTCTTAGTGTTTCCCTACTTTTCCCTGCTATTTTGCAAGCAAACCCGTGCGATATCTGTACTGTTCTTGAGCTAGAAGATGAAGGCGTGATTTCCAAGAAAAATCCACCGTTTTTCTTTTCCTTAAACGGTCCTAACAGTTTGCTCTCTCGGACTCAAGACCGCGAGGTGAGCAAACGGTCTCGAGACCGTGACAGGGCAAACAGTCTCACGACCGTTTGGCCCCGTTGACCGAGCATGGACCGTATAATAAATCTGTTTCTAATTATATAGGCTAATTACCCTCAAAATTTGGGAGACTAACTCCAAAGGAATCGGGATATATGACCTTTTTAAGTCACAACTTTAAATGAATTAATTGCTGATTTTCAAACGGTCTGAAATTGCCTTTTTGGGCAAACGGTCTCAAGACCGTGTAAGGTCGTTGACTAAGCGTTGACCGTATGAGATTACTGTTCAAAATTATGTTAATTAACAACTCACCAAGTTTGATGGTCTAATTCCAAACGGGCTAAGAGTTGAAGGGTGAATACTAGGGCTAACCCTAGATAAAATCAGTACTGAAATTATGGTGACCTAATTAGGGTTTTTAGGGTTGATTGACCTAAACGGTCTCAAGACCGTTTGGGGGTCACCAAACGGTCTCAAGACCGCGAGGGCAATCAACCAAGACCGTTTGGAGGTCTGGGGTCAAGATTTGTTGACCAATTGAAGGTACAATTACATCAAATTACATTGCAATTAAATATTGACATGATCATCAACTCAATGGGTCAGACCTTGATGAATCTGCACTAGAATCCAAAATTTGATGGGCAAACGGTCTCAAGACCGAGAGGACAATCACCCAAGACCGTTTGAAGGTCTAGGTTTGAGTAATTTGACCAATTGAGGACCCAATTGCAAATAAGTTATTAATTTAATCAAATTCTGTTTTGTGACTCAATCATGGTTCAACCCCTATCAAATCACCTTAGATTTTGATGAAATCTTGGGCAAACGGTCTCAAGACCATGTGGGGTCCACCCACATGATCTCAAGACCGTTTGGGCTAAGTTTGGGCCCAATTGGAGCTCAATTGAAAGGTTTAACCTTGTGTTGAGTCACATTGTTGAGTGTTGATGGGTGAACATTGATAGACCCTAATTGAATCGATTTCAACCATAATTGGTTAACCATTATGGGTCAATTGAATGACCAAGTGATCAAGCATAATCTTAATTGACTAAATCCATAAGTGGTCAACATAGCTTTGACCATTTGAGGGCTTCAACATGGGTTGACATTATCGGTTGCATCTTTGAGCCTTGTTGAAGGACCAAGCGGCTGAGACCATGAGAGCCTCGCGGTCTCAAGACCGTGAGAGGGCTCGCGGTCTCAAGATCGTGAGGGGGCTCACGGTCTCAAGACCGAGAGGAGGCTCGCGGTCTCAAGACCGCGAAGAGCCTCGCGGTCCTGAGGTCAAAGAAGGGCAAACGGTCTTCATGACCCTCGCGGTCTCAACTCAAATTGGTCTTCGCGGTCTCAACATTAACTTGAACCAATGGGAGGCTTCGCGGTCTTGAACCCTTGAAGAGGCTCGCGGTCTTGAAGCCTAAGGGGGCTCGCGGTCTTGGAGTTAGAAAGAGGCTCGCGGTCTTGGAGGGTCAAAGTGGGCAAACGGTCAACACTTTCAACCAATCTCAACCCAATTGATGATTAATGATTGAAATCAATCAATGTGATTCAAGGTTGACCTCATTCAATCATTTGATGATGTAAATGGTTCAATGTTGCCCAAATCAAACCCTAATGATAATCTAGGATAGTAAGGGGTTATTTGACTAAGGTTTTTGACTATGATGATGATCAATGGGGTGAATTACCAAAATACCCCTGAAGGGTCAATTGAGTTATACCTTGCTCAATTCAAACTCTAATTACATGAGAATGATGTTTTTAGTCATAATGACTCTATCCAACTTGATCTAGTCTAATGTTAACATCAACCATTAGTATGATGAAAGAGAGAGTACTCTAGAGAGAGAAAGTACCCTAGAGAGAGAAAGTAACTCTAATCACATAATGGTGATGTTTTTGGCTATGTTAGCCTATGATGACTCAACCCAACCTATTTTAGAGTGATGTTGACATCACCTAACCTTATGATGAGAGAGAAAATACTTCTAGAGAGAGAAAGTACCCTTTTTAAATGGAAACTCAATTGAAGCATCCCCAATACACAGAAATGAGCATAATTAGGGTATGATCCACCTGTGTGAGATCATAGAAACCCTAATTATGATAAATGATGAACCTTTAACTAATCCAAGAGTATCAATGAAGATGTTACTCATACATGATGATGTTATGAGTTTAATTCACCTTGATGTGAATAGTAAACCCTAATTCAAGGGTGATGACATGTAATGTGAATAGTAAACCCTAATTCAAGGGAAATGGAATGCTTTTGAGCATTAAACTCTATTTGATTTGAATTAAAGATTTAACTCTTATGACAAGAGTAGGAAGTACATTCCTTATTGTTGTATTACCTTTATCAGATGTATTAACCATGCAGGTTCTGATATGAAGGTAATCATATCCAGGTATGGATGTTGATGTTATATTCATTGAAGGCATGTTGTTAGCCTTATGAATAAGTTAATCTGATGCCTTGCCAGTGGCATCCTATGCTGATAATGGGCTATGAGAGCCATGAATACCATCAAGGTCATGCCTTAGAGATGACTTGTAATGAGGATAAGGAGAAATAATGATTGATATGAGTTAGGCCTGTTACATTTAGTATTCTTCTTTTATAGCTGCTATGCTATTGTTATTGTTTGAAGAACAATGTATGCTGTTAAAGAATACTGAATGTACCTAACTAATCAAGTATAATGTAGAGCCCTGATCATAGATCCATCATTGTCAGAAATTAAGTGATGGTGAAACAGGTTTTCCTCAGGGAACTCCTGGAGCACATACTTTTGAGTATGTGGGGTACATGGATGTGTAGAACCTTACATCCTAGTGTAGGAAAGTGATGTAGATGTGGAATCCATCCATCCTTCACTATAGTTCCATACCGTATCAGTGGTAGGTAAACATGAAACCTCCTGATGACGAAGAAAGCACAGATATCTGTATCAGTGGTAGGTAAATATGAAACCTCCTGATGACGAAGAGAGTACAGAACGCCACTGTGACTCTAGAATAGCGAAGGACCAGTTTACCTTGGTGAGCTATAGTAGTAGAGACACGAGATGTCCTACAAGTGATCCTCTTACTGACTGAGGAAGGTGAAGGTCATGAGAATCCGGCTCTCTTAATGACCTATGTATGATACTGATGCGGCTTCTCAGCGATCAGTTGGAGTATGAGTGGTAAGCCTCATCTCCACAGGGCATAATGTTGTTTGTAAAACATAATCAACCACGTAGTATAACTTGTTAGAGATAACTCCAAGTTAGTTGATTGATGTTACATTGCAATAGTGTCTATATTCTCCATATCTCCTAAATGGTTGAGATCTTATTATACCTGCAACTGTTACAGAATGCATTGAAGGCTTTACTGTTTAAGATATTCTTTGATGTTATAATAAAGCTTCTGGCGAAGAGTTATAACTCTCGCTGGGACAATTATGTATAATTGTCTCACCCCGTAGGCTTCAACTTTTTAGGTGAACGTCGGAAACGAAGGAACCAGCCTACAGGTGACCAGTCTCAGCAGCAGCAGCACCAGGGGCAGCAGTAATCTCAGGTGGAGATTTGTCCTGCCATGTGGTGTAGTTAGAGTCAGTCCTATGTGTCCTCTGTACTCTCAGGTCTTGAAGTCTTGTGTTATGTGATCTTGAGATTTTGTATCTTGATGTATATAATTACTCAAGAAGTAATTATCCTGAGATGTAAACAGTTACCTCTATTTATGAAAGAAGCTTTTATGGATCCAAGCTCTTGTCTCGAAAAGTTTTAATTTCCCGTGATTTTTGTCTTCCGCTGATTACCGATTCGCTTCCGCTAAGTTTTAATCGTGTTTATGTCATGGTTTGGAGATCAGAGCCCACAGATAAGGTCTAAGGAATCCTCCACCAAATTAATAAAAAACATGTATATAATATGTCATGGACATAAGCATAATAGGTTAAGCGTGAACTAAAGAATAGATACATGATTAGGTCATATAACATGAGTTGTCATTGCCCTCAGGAGAGACACGAGGTTATACCTTCTTGTCAGGAGGCTAAGTAGAGAAAGTAGGTCTTGGAGGTAGAGACCTCCATCATAAGTAGAGACCTGGCACATCCTTCAAGGATGATGCTAACCCTAATCCTATGTGGTGGATTGAGAGAGAGATGGCATGATGATGTGATGTCATGATAGACCAGATGGGTGAACATGCTTTTAGGATGCCTGCATGAGATATGAAAGGATTGGATGACCTAGAACCTTTGGCAACCCTAGGAAAGGGTCGTGCATGTTAGAGAGAAGAATAGTTCCTTCAGTGGTGAGGTTAGAGAAGGACCTACAGATACCCTATGGGCTTATGCAGGTAGGGCATGGTATGCACTCAGAGTACGGTTGTAGTGCTGACAGTAGGCTAAAACCCTAGCCAAGAGAATATGATGGATAGCTTATGAGGTAAGCATAAGGAGCTATGGATAACCTTGAGCAAACATAAGCATGAACATAGGCTTCACCATGTAGAGGTATACTTGTGAGTTTGATCCATCTTCCTAGAGAGATGACCTTTGGTATAAGGCTGGTTGTGTAGTTAGCTCTAGAGAGGGAGAGCAGGACCCAATCAAGAAGGTAGGAAGCCTGGTGTAACATCCCTGACCTGGGTTATAACCTAACCCTAGAAGTTTTGCCTAAATATGTAATTATAATACTTGTGAATACTCTCTGGCATGTAATTAAGTTCCTCAGGAACATATACTTTCAATTTTGCTCCTATATTTGGTCCAAATGGGCTCAAACTGCCTGGACCTCCAACATGGTTCAAAAGTTACAATTGTTTATGGATATCTATGTTGAAGCCCTCAATTATACAAATCCAAGTTAACCACTTACAAATTGAGTTAATTAGGATGAGCCTCAATCAATTGGACACCAAATTGACCCTCAATTGAAAGCCAGATTAGGGTCAAGTCCATCTCAATTAGGGTTTCAATCGGATAATCATCAATGTTTAACAAGGGGAAACAAATCAAAGTTGAACCTATCAATTGACCTCCAATTGGGCCCAAACTTGTCCCAAACGGCCTTGAGATCATTTATATGACCTCCAAACGGTCTTGAGACCGTTTTCCCAAAGTTTGACCAAAAACCAAGTCGGTTGGATAAGGGTTGAACCCTAATTAGGTCTAAAATCAGCAATTTTATCAATTCTTCAACTTATTGCAATTTGACCCTCAATCCATCAAATTACCTGAACCCTAGACCTTAAAACGGTCTTGGGTTGTCACCAAACAGTCTTGAGACCGTTTGGGTCCTTCAACCCAAAACTCAACAAGATCTATACTTATAAACAGTAATTTCAACCCGATTAGGGTTAGGGTGTTGAAATACCTTCAACTCTCAATTGGTTAAGAATTAGATTATGATTCTTTGTAGGAATGAAATTCAATATGTTACCAACAGACCCTCAAACGGTCGTCCCTTGGTCAACCCTATCAAACGGTCTTGAGACCATTTTGATCCAAACGGTCTTGCAAGATCGTTTGAGATCAAACGGTTTGAGACCGTTTGACCTCAATCGGTTTGCAACCGTTTGGACCAAAAGGGTCCAAGGTCGGTTGATAAAGTTACCTAGGAATTGACGCCCATCATCTTCAACCTCTGTTCAGGTCGGTTACTCCACCATTTTGCTTGCAAAAGTGCAAGGAAGAAGGGAGGTAGAAGAAGAAGAACTAAAGCTTAAATTGCAAGAACAAAGATATGCATAAAAAGCAAAGAGTTTAGAGTTATAAAACCCGCCTCAAACGTTGTTCCTAAAGCTCCAAGCTTCCAAGATTTAAGACTCTAAGGGTGTCTTGAGATCCACAACTCGGCCAGAGGTGATTCTCCAAAGAAAAGATGGGGATGGTCGGCTAGAACAAAGAACCTAAGTTAGTTAACCATAGAACCAACCTTTTAAGAAGAATTCCTCCATGAATTCAAGCTTGAAGATGGTTTCCCCCTCACCTTAGCACTAGTTGGTCGTTCTCCTAAGCTCTAGAGCTTTGCCTTATCCATTTGGGAAAGATGACAAATGAAGAGAACAAGTGATACGTTCACTTGGTTTGCAAGGGTGAGGGCTTATATACTTTAGGCTATTTTACACCATAAGGACCTCTAGAACATAAATTTCTCATATAAGTCCCTCCTTGTCTCTAAGGCACGCCCAAGATATCAAAACTTAATCAAAGTCCATCAAAACTCAAGATCTAAGGGTAAAGAAAACCAACTTTCAACTAGGGTACATACATGAAAGGTCTCCCTTCTTATACTTGGTGAATTTTATGCACAAAGATCATTTTTCTTATCTGATTACTCATTCATGTGTCCCTTTCATCATTTCTACTCTAACTGATGTCAAGAGTCATAAAAGATGTTCTAGATGGTATATTTTACAAGTTGCACCCCTCAATTTGGGTAATTTGCACTTTACTCCAAATTAGGGTTTTAAGCATAAGGATCATTCCACAAGCTGCATCTTGATGCCCAAGCTTGGGAAATCCATCATACCTCATCATATTTACTCATATGATGTATCATCCTCAAATGAACATCTTAACTTGTGAAATTTGCAAGTTAAACCCCTTAACTGGGTAATTTGCACATAGGTCCCTACATTACAAAACAATACTACAACTTTATATATAAAGGAGCAAAATTGAAAGTATATGTTCCTGAGGAACTTAATTACATGCCAGAGAGTATTCACAAGTATTATAATTACATATTTAGGCAAAACTTCTAGGGTTAGGTTATAACCCAGGTCAGGTATGTTACACCTGGACTCTAAGATATGAGGAAAAGTGGGGAATTGAGGATGATGCGACCTAAGTGGATGATAGTGGTTGCCTCATGCTTGATCCCTAGAGGGTGATGATATATTGATTGCCATGAGAGGAACCAAACCCTAGAGAGAGGATGAGTCTGCTGGTACCTCTGTACCTATGGTATAGATAAGAAGAAGAGTTCCTTAAACCATGAAGAGGTTTAGTAACAAGTTGTAAGGATTATACCTAGTTTGTTGTTCTTGAGGAGGACTCAACTCTGGGGTGTTGCTTGAATAAAAGCATCATGGGAGTGCATGACATACCTTGGACATGTTTAAGAGGTTGAGCATGCAGTTGGACACCCAAAAAGTGAACCTAGGTATAAGAGGGGAAGTTGTGTACCTAATGCTCATGATGAGATTTGAGTTTTTATAGTTTCGAGCATGGTACTCCTCATAGGAAAGAGAAACCCCTTAAGTTTAAGGTATGTTTGATGAATCCCTCACAGCTAAGGTGGTGACATGAGAAGGTTTGTTCTTGGTCCAATGTTGAGGATGTGAACAAGTATGACCTAGCATGGTTTAATAGGTGGTCTGCTTGTGCCTTAGGAGCTTGCTAGGGTTAGGAATGCTCATGTGGATGTAAACCCAAGACATAAGGGTGTTTGTGACCTCTTCTAACAAGAGGTGTAGTTTCCTCCCATCCTGGGAGAGGGACTCTTTTTGTAGGGTGTATACCAGTTTTGTTGGTTTAAGGAAACCTAAAGATGTCTCATAGGATCCCAAGGAGCTAAGTAAAAAGTACATGGTATGAGAATGAACCTGTAGACCCATAGATAACCATCTCTAAGTGCATATGGATGTGTTACCATGGAGGTAACCAATATGGGGGCCTGACCAAGGTAGGCATGTCGCCATGACCCCTATGCAAGGATGAAAGTCAACCCATTAATGCAGAGAGAGATGATGAAGGCTTGGGTAAGGTTCTAGGTTGAACATGTACTATGCCAGAATCCTAAGTCTATCCTAGGCTCAGGTAGGGATAAGACTGATGAAAGTAGGAGTTTCCCAATTCCCTAGTTGCACATGATCATAGGGTCAGGAGGTAACAATTATCATGGTCTGAGGGCCATGGGTTAGGAGATTGATCACCTTCATGAACTCATGGGACCCAAAGGGTAGATGAGTAGGGCACTCTCTAGATGCATGAGGGAAGAGGCATGACCCCTTGGCACCCTATAGACCTAGAGGAGATGACCAAGGATTGTGTGTGGACCCAAGTAGGTTCGAGACTAGTTTTCCATGGAAGTAACTTTGATATCAAGATGTTTGTGATGGAGAGACATATTTGGCACGTTTCAACTTAGATTTAAAGGTGTACTACCAAGGTGGGATGTACCATCTTTACTCTTGGAACAAGAAGAACTCTATATTTGGACTGCAGCCAAATGCTTATTTCCTCTTGTTTGGGGAGTGAGAGATAGGAAAATATGAATGCCATACACCAAGGATAAAATACGATGTGATTGGAACGTTGCTATGAGGTATAAGGACAAAGATGATAACATATCCTAGTGGATTGAATGATACATGGATGGTTTACAAACATTAAGAGAAACAAGGTAGTCATCTTATGAGGATGTTTCATCGTGAGCTATGAGTTATACAAGTTTGAGTTCGAAAAACCAAGAGAATAAGCTTAGAGTTTTCTTGATGAAGATAGACTTAGATATGAGATGAGGTAATAAGTGAAATACATGGAGGTGTATGTCTTCAATGTTACCTAACACCTAAGGATGTGAAGTGGTAATGGATGATCTGGATGAGATACATCTGCCTAGTTTAGATGGAGGCTAGAAGAGGTTGTTAGGATAACCCTCAGTTGGAAAAAGAGATAAGTTTGGCTAACACACAGATGTAACAATGTTGGTTGATCAAGTTAATGGTTTCTTGGTTAGCTAGCCTAGGGTTTATCATGATGAAAGGATGGTTGTAGAACCTCAGATGCACTTCTCTGAAAGGAAGGTGATGAAACCCCAATTAGAGTGGTTTAGGGTTTCTGAGGAATCGACCTTGATGAATCATGACATACAGGAGATCATGATTGAAGATCATCATGAACCATGGAACTACAAAGATAGTAAGTGACAATAGTACTTTGAATGCCTAAGATGAAGTTGCATGTGGTATGTTGCCATGCAAGCCAGGAGGTGAAGAACGAACACCAATAACCCAATGTATTGATATAAAGGATAAAGAGTCCCTGAGAGGGAAAGGGAGTTCATCACTAGACAAAGGAAGGTCAAGATGCAATATGGGTTAGGATAGATCTCCTCACCTAGATGACATGTGGATGGAGGCATGTCCATAATTGAGAGCCATCGTATTCCATCCCTGCTGTTCGTATTTATATAGGACTAAGTGTGTGGGTCGGTGGTTGGTTCTCAAGTTGTACAACACATTTAGGATGTACTCAGTTCCTTTCCCCATAAATTCTTCTCATGAAGACTATTATGGTTTTATTCCATAAAGCCCATTATTATGAGAACGAACCCTACATGTTTCCATAAAACAATTCAGTCCAATTAATACCAGATTTAAAGGAAAGTCCTAGATGATTTTAATTTCTTGTGTGCAAAGTTTGGGACATAAATTCAAAAGTATGGGAGACTTTTCTTCATATGAAAGTTATCTCTTAATAAGACATATTTTAAGCATATTTTCTCTATCATAATCTTTTATTTTCTTTATTTTTCTTTCTTTTAGCATTAGAACCCATGTGAACTCGAAATAACATCTAATGTGGATCCATTATCCATGTTTTCACCTATTTCTTGTAATATTATCATTATCTCACCTTTCCTTCTAAATAAAGCAATATTTAATTAATCCTTTCTCTATCTTGTTGCATTATCTTTGCAACTTGGACTCCTTGAAACCCAAGGAATACCAAAGGTACGAAATCCACCATCTGAGGATAATACTTAGAATTCTACATCTTTCTTTTCTCCTTTTCTTAATTATTCATTTAATAATTAAATTTCCTTTTTCTTTTCCTTGTTATTGGACCCAATACCCAATAAAGCCCACAAAGAAACCAACAAGGCTATTGTAAATGAAATTCATCCATTCAAATCAAATCATACCATTATTTGTTCATATATCTTTATTAAGAGAAATTACATTTTTCACCAAAAGAACCCAAAAATTGGGGTTGTAACATCCTTCCCCTCTTATAGGAATTTTGTCCTCAAAATTCCATCAAGAAAACAAACAATTCAGGATATGGCTTTTACATGTCCATCATTGCCCCCTGTGTGGCTTTGCCCTATACATGGCGCTTCCAAAGAACCTTTATCATCACATATTCCTTTCCCTGAGTTATTTCACCTTGGCATCTATAAACCTCATAGGTGACTCAGGTCATTACAGCCTCCCTTGGGCTCACTAGGTTCATTGCTTTTCACATGGTTCAAGTACCTCACATAGTGCTCTAAATTGGACACATGGAACTCATCACACATTACTTTATCCTAAGGGGGAAGGTCAAACTTAACCTTCTCCACCAATCCATCTCAAATGGACCCATGTATCGGGGACTCAGCTCTCTTATCTATAACCTAGAGGGGTCGAATTTTCATATCACATATCCTCTCATAGTGAATTGCATGTTAGTCTACTTTGCATCATCTCACGACTCATGTCGCCCCTGGGCTCCTTTCAACCATTGCATGATCAAAGTGACTTCTTCTGCACACATTGTGGTCCTTTTCTAACCTTAGCGAGGTCCATCTACCAACATCATCTTATTGAAGTGGTGACCGACATAACCTCCCTTATAGAGCTTATTTACAACCCGATACTGGCTATGGTGGTTATCATCACATCTTCCAAAGGACAAGAACTGTCTCTAGATATCACCTTGAACGAGCTCACATACTCTCATCAGACCCTCTAATCTGGATCATACTAACCATTAGTTAGGGGTGATAAACTATACTAACATCGAGTTCTTCATGTACCTACTTCCTCCTTATGGAAGTGAACCTATAGGTCATACTCAAGAACTTTTGAACTCGCATCCTGGTGTAGTTGAACCATCTCTCTCATATGTAGTTCAACTAGATCTGTCCCTTGACAATACTCTTTCCTTCATGACACATTGTGTTATTCCTTAATAGATTAGGGTTCCTTCTTTTGTCATGGTGTCACGATGACAGTGCCTTCTTCACCCTTCAACGTCTTCCACCTCCTTAACCCTATACCTCCCTTTCAACTCCTAACAGTTTCCCATGGTTGTTGCCATAAACTCCTTCGACAAGCTGGTCACTGGCAGGCTATTCCCTGAAGTGGACGACCCTGAGATGTGCCGCCTTATCATGGCCACATCATAGATTGGTATACAACAACGCCTATAGAAAACGAGACCCTTCCAACAACCGTAGGAGGAAGGACAGGTGGAACTGACAAGTTTGGATGCACCTACACGACAGGTTTGCCACAACGTCATGCAAAAGAACCTGAACGACATGCTGACCATCGCCAGGGTAGGCCGATGGAGTAGTGCAGAGAGAAGGTGGAGCCGTGGCACAACCGAGGAGATCGGGGAGGGTCTGCGTAGGTTTTCCCCACCCTCGACCAGACTTCGCATTCCCAGGAGGCCCAGGGGGGATCGAGTTGGTCAGCCGCGGAGTGGAGCTCACTTGAGTAGGTGGAGCATATGAAGGTTGTCTTCCCCATCTCCTATCCGAGAACACCATGCTGAGGGTTAGGATGGGTCTGACGGGGTTCTACGGAGGTGTAGCTGCCCTCTTGTTGCCTCGCAATGTCGATACCCCAAAGAACAGAGGCCGTGCGCGGCAGACGTCGCTGCGACATGACGATTGCGAGGTTGGGGGTAACTAGTAGCGAAAAGACGTGAGCACCCCTAGATTTACACGTTACTCGTAAGGGAAAAAAGGTAAAATGACTCTTTTTATTTTAGCTAGCCCATTGTTGAACAAAATATGTTCTAGGGTGACGTGTCAGCCTATGATTGGTCTCTTAGTATTTAACTTGCAAATAACATAATAAATAAACCATAACTGAGAACTAGGCAAATAATATATGGTTTTTGATCAGAAAAAGGAAAGGAGTTCAATAAAAATGGTCTTAGATCCTGAATCTTATTGTAGTTCAAGAGTATCTAAAAGTTTCTAATCATGATAATTTATAATGTGGAACAACCCTAATTTGATGATTGATAAAATTGAGATGATTAATATGGATAATCTACGAGCGCATTAACCTATTGTTAATAAAAAGATATTTTGAATGTCTAAGTAGATGATTCATATCCTTAATAGCTTAATTTAGGGTTTGGATATGTTAATGTACTTTAATGGGCTTAGAAATCCTAATCTGAGTGTTAGTGGATTTTAATGAGATATAATTCAACATCCTTTGTATAAAAGTGATGTTAGGTTAATCCCAAGCTTAATAGATGTTAAAGGGCTTTAATATGTTTAAGTTGAATAATTAGGGTTTTGCGCCTAGAACTGTTGTTTTAGGGTTTTGTGGATATAAATGAGGAAAGTTGTAAAAAGATCTAAACGAACCCTAATGAAACCCTAAAAGTGGACAAGAAACCCTAGGAAGCGAGCTAGGTTTAATAGATCTTGTTGGCATGATTAATAATAGGAAATTGTATGCATATTTCAGGATCTCATAATGTGCTTGCTTATTTGGATTTCTTGATTGGATTATTTGATATCAAATCATCCTGACAGGTATGTGGTTATGCTTATGGATAATTTCTTTAGTTTCACGGCGATTCTCAAATGTTTTTATCAGTTGCCTGAAAATAACTACTTGGATGATGTTTATTTCCTGCAACTATAAAGTGACTATGATTATCACTATAAATGTATATGCAGATAGTTGGCTTAGATCCGGATCCTCCTCTATGGCTTTGCAAATGCTTAAAAGGGTAACCTAGAGAAAGGTCTAGGCTATCATGAGTTAGAAATTGGGCTACCCATGTGTAGTGCCATGAGACTCTCTAGCACACCATGAGTTAAGGAGTGAGCTACCTACGGGTAGTGCCATGTGACTCAACCCTAGAAATTGATTCACCGATTAGGTAGGATCATGAGGGGTTTAATGGGGATCTACCATAAGGAAGGTAGCATCCAGGTCCACCGCAGGGACAACGCAGAGGATAGGGTATGTGTGGATCGCGAAATTATTTTTAAAATGTAAAGTTGTTTGTTAAAATGTAATTGACTACAATATATTGTTATAGTTAATTGCACGATTATTGTTTCCCCCACATACCAGCTTTATGCTGACTGACGTTTTGTTTGTCGGTATTTTAGGTATAATTGAAAAGAACAAACAGTAAAGTGGCAATTGTGGAATTAAATATGAATTAAAGTTCAAAGGAGGATTAGTTAGAATAGACTCCATGTGGATAGATGTAGATAACCAAGTCTTTGAAAAAGGTATGGAAAGTTTAATTTTATTACAACCTTTCAGTTTAGTTTAGTAGAATTTGATAATTATTATTGATTATTTGTCGAACCTTTGATCCGGAAATTGGGATAACAGTTCTGACCTCTTGGTCTCCCTTAATTGGGAATTACTGGGAGGCGGGGTCATTACAGTATCTAACCATTATAGACACCCTTAAATCCTTGAACGTCCCCACTCCTCAACAAAAATTAAAATATAAAATTCAAGACCTATCATATTTCCCAAAATACTACTAATTCTATATATTGTATCACTAAAGAATCATTAACACTCAATTATCATACTAGAAGACGCCCCATTTTTCATAGAAATAAAGTCACATATGACTTATTTGTTGAGATCATCATGTGTGTACAACAATCACCATGCTAACCCTATAAAAACTTATCATTCCACCTCCTTCCAGACAATCTACTATCAATTCAAGCATAACAATCTCCATTTACATAGATGAATCGTTCACAGTCCCAACAATCCTCTAATAAAAATAAGCTATGTCAACCCAAAGCATCATAAACTCCATAAGATCACTCAAACTAGCCAACATCAATAATCCTATATGGATGACCTAAATAGATCTTTCTTAACCCACTCTGACACATTTTATCTATATAATTTCATATATTTTTATCTTTACATGATCTTGGGAAACATCCTCCAACCCAAGCATTATCTAGAAGAGGCTACCTTCTTGGAGAAAATACCCACTACCCACATGTATCTAACACATATGCGGTGTCTATGACTCTATATTGATATTGTTGTTTTGAGAATTAGAATAGTTGTAGTAAATGATTATCGGTAAATGACATTAGTGTTTCTAAAAAAAATCAACAATACTGTATAAAAAGGCACCAATAGTGAATTGATCATTGTTTTTTTGACAAATAGATGATAATAGTCAAACATGTGATTCCAAAATCCATATGGTACTGAAATGCCAAGAATAATCCACAAATGGTCTTGTATATTCATTATTCATCTCTATCACCTTCGTTGAAATTCACCATTTTGGTAAAACATCATCTCTATATGAAAGTTATACATATTATAAAGATGGGTGCAATGAATATTTTTACTTTCAATTCGTATATATGTTACATGATGGACATGTTGTCTTGGTTAGCATAGATGGACGTCCCATTTTAGAGACATGGAGGGACTTGGCAAAATACCTTTAAAATACCTCATGTTTGATTTTTGGTTTGTCGTTCTAAAGAACTAGTGGTGCATCTTGTTGTCTTCTTGTGTTTAACTTCACTATAAATTCTTTCTAATATTTAATATAAAATCTAATCATTTTTTATTTAAAATACTATTAAAATAACAACAAAACAACTCATTAGTACAATAGAAGCAATAGCCATACCCTAGACTCTCAACTGTGTTAATTCTTTCTTATAAAAGTGCATCATAGAAACAAACGGTGGACCATAAACTAAAAAAATAACATTTTGGTTGTAATACCATGTAAAGAAGAAGATAACATGATAATGTACCTTTGAGTAGAAACAGACCTCTTTCCATAAATTGTTTATAATAGAGGCAGACCATGACAAAAAAAGTGCTCGTTGTATAGAGAACCTCTATGATACCGAGCTCATGAGAGGTAGTGAGGGTGAAAAACATGGAGTCATCATCTTAGGAAGGAGACTGGAGGGATGCTAGAGCTCGCAACAATTTCAGCCTCATTGTTGAGTTGGTTGAGGAGATGGAGAAAGGGCTGGAGGCTAGTGAGCAGAGTGGAGAGGCACAATGATAGGATGTCTTGGGTGGATTCACCATCTTTAATTTTTTTATCTTTTGGGGTTAGGCTATCATGAAATGGATTCATAACGGAACCCTGGGAGATTTTCCATGGCAGAGGACCACATGACCTGAGGAAGCAATTATGGTTGTAGTGGGTGTTGAAGAATGTGATACATAATATAGTGTGGGTGTGTATGATATATTTATGTTATAGCATCAAAGTTATGTAGTCTAGGGTCAGGTAAGGGAGGATGGTTTGTCGGCCTCTTGTTTTGTACAAATGCCATGTATTTGAATGCACCTCCTCTATCAACCCTTAAAGCTGAACAAGAAGTGTTGTGCAAGGAGACAGGGCAACAAGATTTCTTTAATGTAATGTTAGGAATTTTCTTGTGGTTTAATGAGAAATATTATGTTAGAACTTGTAATCTAAACCGAGAGAGAATGGAGGAAATGAGAGCTCTATGAACTAGAAAGATAAGATAGTGGGGAAGGAATTGCTATCTTTATTGACTAAGTTGAGTGAGTTCATGAAAGTCTTTTCACAAAATATGTGATGTTGAAGGATTTTCTACTTTTGTGTAAGCACAAAGTATGTTACAACCCACAAGGATGACATGTTTTGTCTTTAACTAATAAAATTCAACTATTTATGTACATCAAAATGTGTTGAAAGATGATAATTGGTGTAACATACTTCTCCCAAAAGTAGGAGTAGCAAATCATCATTTAATCTATGACTAGGTAACTCACTTGAGTTGGGTTTAAAAAAATCTAGGAATTAAACTGAATGTTGTTACATATCACAGGGCCCCATAGGTAAAATTAGGTCTCATTGTTAATGCCCCTCTCAAACAGGAAGCAGATTTTTGAAGTCCAAGTTTGCATGTCATTGTGAAGTAACCATCTTTGGAAAGCATCTTGGTATTAATGTTATCTATATTGAATATACCTAGGACAACATGACTAAGAGTAAACTTTTTAAAAATATAATGATAATGGATTTCAATGTTTTTTGACCTACCATTAAAACAATGGTTGATGGTGAGTTGAAGTGCATTATTGTCATCACAAGAGAATATTATAGAAGAGAATAGAGGATCATAAAGATAATTCATCCAGTGAGATAGCTATGTGTGAATAATAATACGAGTTCAACTATCATAGATGCCAATGTCTTAGGTTCAACTTTTGAATTTGAAGGGCCTATAATACTTTGCTTCTGTTATGCTTGAGAGATACAAGTTGTGCACATAATAGCACAACAACCTATTATAGATTTTTATGTCAGATAACATCCAACCCCCTATAATAGTAGTAGGCTAATAATTTATGTGTTTGTACATGTCTAACACACAAGCTCTTGGAGTTGATTCCCTTGAGATAATGAAGAATATATTTGATTACGAGAGATAAGAAGATAAGTCAGTGAATCCATGAATAGACATGCTTTTTAACAACAAATGAAATGTTAGGTCTATAATGGTGATATATTTTTTACAATCCATCTGATGTATATATAGAGACAGATAAAGAAAAGGTTCATCATGTGAGAGTTTGTTGGAATTTGAAGGAATTGGTGTATCTACTGGTTTACATAGGACCATACCATCGGAAAAGAACAACATATATTTTCATAATTTCTTAGGAACTTTGTAAAAATAAAATTCAAGCAATATATGAAGAACGTCATCAGAAAGACCCATGTGTGTAGATTGAATATCACTCACAATAAACTCATTAATATTTGAAGTAAAGCGACACATTATAATGATATCATAAACATTGAGAAGAAGATATAATATTCCATAAATGTGGAGATACACAAATAGAGACAAATCATCCATGTTGTAAGTAGTTACATGAACTAGAAGAAAATCACTTAACTAGTTAAACCAAACTCAAGGTCCTAGTTGGATGCCACAAGTCTTATAAATTAGACACACATGATTACAGAAATGTGTTCTCTAATACCCTAGAGGTTATTCTATAAACATAGGTTCCAAGGTATTACTATTCATAAAAGCATTGGAAATTTCTAATTGCTCAACATGGCATCCATAGGATACAAAAAAATTAAGAACAATAACTTTTGTAGGAGTCTTGAAACATGGCTAAAAGATTCCAACATGTGCACTCCCTCTAGAATTCCAAAATTTGAATGCCTTTCTTGGATAAAACCTTTGGTTATAATCTTTCTTTCTTTAAGTCATCCAAGAGTTTCATATTATTTGCATCTGGATTTATCAAATTACTTAGATCAAATGGGTTTAGGAACATGACTCCAAAAATTATTGTATGTAGAGGAATAAGCACCTACACCATGGTTAATTTCTAGTATGGGTTCTTAAGAGATGATGTGATAGTCTTTGGAGATTGAGAAATTGTGTTAACTATTAGAGTATTATGTCGACTAAGCTTATTTGTTTTAAATTTGGCATATTTGAGAGGATGAGAATTAATTATTTGAACAGATAGATGATATTTAGACATAACCCATATATGGCATTTTATTCATTACATAAGGAGTTTTATATGTTCATATTGATCACTATCAACATTATATTGACAATACAATGATGTGAATTATTAGTAGGAAATAAAAATTCATTGTTGTTGTATGAAGTAGTTGATACATCATCAACCAAAATAAAGTATTTTTCAGTAATAAGAATAGACTTATGAATATCTTGATCGTTGAATAATCAATCAAGGTATCTGGGATCACTTTGATTAAGTGAGCTTGTGGAGATGCGATGAGAACCATTACCACATTGAAATTCAACTATCTGGCGTATTGTGATGGTGAGCATACATAATCTAAAGGAATATGTGTTCATTGAAAACAACATGTCTTGAGATGCAAAGTTTTCTAGTTGAAATATATAAAGCACATATATCCATTAAATGGATTGTTGTAACTCTAGAAATACACATACAAGAGAATGTGGATCATATTTGTATTTATTTGTATTTGAGAGATGTAATACACAAAAATCCAGGTGGCCTCGATGCATTTACATTCCTTGTTAAGTAGTTATATATGAGAAATCATATTGCTCCCATGTGCATGTACCATGTTGATAAAAAAACACTTATAAAAGAAGGCTTCAACCCAATATTGTTTAGGAACTTGGGCACATAAAATAATAGCTAGCCCTAGCTTGACCAAATGCCAGTATGTTCTATCCACTCTTCCATTTTGTTCATGAGTGTATAAACAACTGATTGAATGTAAAATCTTTTGAGACTAAACAAAATTTTGAAATATAACATTAATAAACTATCCACCATAATTCATTTGCAAGCCTTTTATCTTAGACTTAAATCAACTATGATCATTCTAGACAAACATGCAAACCATGAATCAGATTGCTATTTATATTTTCAATAATAAAACCACATTTATTCATTGTTGTTAAAAAATCATAATAGAGTTGACGATGTATATGCATTTTTTGGATATTTACCCCACAAATCACAAAGAGCATAGTGATAACAAGAATTACTGATATTATGATTATTGTTTGTGGTGTCTATAAATGGTTCTTGTTGCAAGACTATTCCCAAACTTTTGACTATTTTTGTTATGTTGATTAGCCCTTTATTCTTGAGAAGTATGGAAACTCAGTTATTAGCATGGGCAAGGCTTATAGGCCAAAAGGAAACAATGTTTTCATATTTTTTTCTAGGTATGAAGTCTTTTCATGTAGAAGCTATGATAATGCAAAGACCATCTTTAATCGATTTTCTTGACATGGTCGAACAATAATGAAGGTGGCTTATATAGAAATAATCTTTTAGAAAAATAAAGTAGCGTGCAAACTTAGTCATCACTCTAGAAATTGATTGAAGATTGAATTTAATCTTAGGCAGACACGGCACTTTCTTAATAGGGATAGCTATGTGTGAGCGATGAAGAATCCATGTATGTATAAATACTAGACATTTAGAATTCCAATCATATCGAAGATATGTCTTCTATAAGAAATATTGTTTGTTAGATTACATCGACTATATGCCATGTGGTCTAGGGCAAAAGTCTCAGAATGACCTTCAATGAATGGTCCCCTACCATATCTACAATTTTTAGGTTGGAAAGTTTAAATTTTCAGTTTTAATCATAGTACGTGAAAAATATGTAATTCTATAGCTATTGTTTAATCAAATATAGAAAAACGAGGGTTAATATCCTTTCTTATCATAAATCCATCAGAAAAGGAATATTCTATGTGGATTATTCTACTCAACACTAGGAGGGAAACCTTGATTAGGAGAAGATGGTCATGTACTATCAGGAGAACTCAAAAAAACTCCATATGTTGGGTTACTTTACTTGTGTGTTTAAGGAATGTGATATACTTTTATTGAATTGGTTGTAATCTTATATGCTTTCAACTCTCCCAGTTGGATATCTTTTTCCAACAAAAATAACATTGGGAAAAAAACACAAGGTCTCTAGTGTTCTCTTGTGCATCTCATGATCCCTTAATAGGGAATGTACCTCTACAAAGGTAGTGGTAGTTGGAAACACCACATGAAACTATAAATATTTTGAACATAAGATCTAATCCACTTAAGATGATAAACATTGCTATAATCTCCGACTGGTTTGAAAATATCTTGTAATTGATTGCACATGGATTCATAATCATGAATACCTTTACATATCTACCTATTTCCCTTTGTACCCTAATAAATGTTTGCCTTGTTTAAATACCCTAGATCAAGTGTACTTGCATGAATCCTTCTTGAAAACTTGCCCAATCAATAGGGTTGTGGTGAGATAGAATACTATTTTGAGACCTCTTCATGTAGGATTTGTGTCATCCATCCCTTCATGACCAAAACAAGTCCAATTAGGGTAATTAGGATTTATTTGGTTGTACTTTCAACATCGACGAGGAACCTACCAATAATTGTCATTATTCCATTGGTGAATGCTTCTACACTTTTGCTCAATATAGATGTCTTGGTGTAAATGTCCCAGTACAAGGAATTTCTTTTGTTCAATTTAAAGAGATGAAACCCACCACATTCACTCTAGAAACAAAAAGGAACCTAATCTCTGATTTTTCTAAGATAGAAGACACGCCCTTTCTGTTTCCTTCTATACCTATGGTTGATAATAATTTAGAATTTATCAAGAGCGGAGACTATATTGGGCAAAAAATGATGCAAATATCTAAAGATCTAATATAGTGTTAAAAGTTATAATATAAATCAAGAGAGATTAAGAAAGATGATAGATGAAGGTGGGAGAAGGAAACGACAACTCTATGAACTAGATAAGGAAGATAGTAGGCAAGGAATTCGTAACTGTGTAAGTAAATTGAGAAAGAGAGATTCACCATATCCCTTTTATATATGTATTTATATGACTTGGTTGTGTTGGGCCTAGGATGGTCTTGAATAAAAAAGAGCGTCCTTACATTTTTCCAAGTTTTGAAGGAAAGATCATGTCTTATTTCTAACCATTTATACATCATGAGTATGTGAATTTTAGTTTTATACAATTGCCCCTAAATTGATAGAAAGACTTTTTCTCATTCACTATTATGCATGAAAAGGAAGGGTTTGGATAGCCCCATCTATTTAACCACCCAATTTTGGCATACCACTTCTTAAACGAAGGTCACTGAGTAACTTATTTGTTGCCTCTCATTTCCTCCCATTAGTAGTATAGTTTCAAATCTCTTTTTAAGGTTGTTTTGGGTATTGACATGAATCTCCATAAGAAGCATAATTATGTAAAAAAATTATAGCCAAACTAACACGTTTACATTGTCTCTAGTTAAAACTACATATAAAGTTCATTTTCCAAACACATTTAGTACACATGAAGCATTCTACATTGATATATTATCATGCATCCTCCCTTCTCAAACCTTTTGATAAAAAAACATTATCTTTAGATTCAAGAAAGGAAATTTCAAACAATCATGATTCTATATTCATCACACATTTCCATCATTTAACTGATCTATGTTCCATCTTGCATTGCAAGTTTATTGTACAACTCATCAATGAAGTAATTTTCTTACCATCTAATGCTTTCTTATGATATTTTTCCCCACAATTAGAATGAGCCCTTACATTCAATAAGTTTGCAATGGACAAAATGAATATACTAATCTATCAACATTCAATTGTAATTTGTAAATTTTACTAGATGCATAGATCCTGAAGTTAATCCACTATGTATTAGTTGGAGGTAAAAATAATTATCTTTTCAAAGCATACTAAATAAATCAAAGATCATCACACATGTCTTGTTTGGTCAAGTTCCAAACAATTTTGTACATTTTTTATGAGACTTCTTATTACAAATATGGGCATTAGATAATGCTTTATAATAAGTCTAATGATCGTTCCACTTACCAAATAACTGTTATGCTCTACATTTCACTTAGTGTTTATGATGATACACATGGAGTTAGTTAACTAGAGGTGGTTGTAAGGAAACTACATTGCCCTTATAGAAAATTTTCAATACCCTCAATGACATTAGATATCATTAGAATATTTTCCATACCCAGAACTACATTAGTATCATCATGTGTCATATGGAATGTGATCATGATGTTGATGTACCATTACAAAATAATGGATTTGTCTTCCCAATTATAATTGTAATATTTTTTCTTCCACATTTCTATGAAACCAACATGTTAGAATTCAAGACCCATGCATTCCCTTTCTCTCCACCCATGTTGTTTCTCCCCCTCTTTCTTTGTTATCTTATTTCTTTTTATTCCTGTCCGACCATCACTACAAAAAATATATGATTTAACTACAATTATTCTACCTACATATATTTTATATGTAGTTAAATCAAATTTCTCCCTACGAAATACCATATATGTACCTGAAACAGATGTAGTTGTTTCCACGTCACTATATTAACTACAAAATACTTTTATTATATGTCCAATTTTTTAAATAACACAACACGTCAAGCAATTCACTTGGCGTGAAATAATTCTTGGCTCCACTTTTCAACTTTCAGCCCTCGTCGCTTTCCTCTATGTTTCTGCCATCTGCAAATCAACAACTTTTAATCCTGCCCTCACTGATTCCTCTCCTCCCAATCTTGTATCACCTTGACATTCCTCCTCTCTACCTATCCACCTCCCATCAATCCAATGAAGATATATTTTCTTTTTAGAATGAGATGGGTGTCTACCTGTCGAAGCATGTCGAGAGAAAATGGCACCAAATCAAAAATGCATGCCGAGAGCCACGCGGCCAACACGAAGACAAAGTAGATCGGTGATTTTGGTATGAGATCTTTCTAATACTCATTATAGTCATGAAAAATAGGCACTACACGTTTGTACTAGAATCATCGGTTCCAGGTCAACTTCTATGAAGCACAAAGGTGCCAAGATGTTTGATATTTATTGTTCATTCACGGTTGTTTAAATTGTTATTCGTTATTCTACCCTCTCTTAGTTTTTGGAGCCTGATTGTATATGCATGCTAAAAGGATCTTGCTTCAGTTAAACCCCATGATTCTAATCTGGAAACCCCCAATCTCTGGATCCTAAATTTCAAACACCAATCTGGTTCATTCTTTCTATATACGATGCACATGTTCTTGACATATGTCTAGAACGTGTCTATATTTTGGGCTCTAAATCACATGATGTGAAGGTGTGAGACCACTACTATCTGTGTTTACACCATTCTTCTCTAGACTGTCGACAGTCATAGAAGAATGAAATAGCTTAATGCCAACCATTTTCATTTTAATTTCTAAATATCCAGTTCCATAGAAATACACATACATTTTAACAATTTGTTTTAGTTTTCTATCAACATAAAAGTTACCTCGTCCAAGGTCATTTTTACGCTTGCCACTGTGTTCTATAATATTTTGTATATACCTTTTTCAGATACCTCTAAAGAAAGGGGATATTGATAAAAATGCATAGCACTGCAATATAGTCTTCTAAAAGGCTAAAATGAAAATTGTAGTGCTCCTTAGTTGGACAAGGATGAAGAGCCTTTGGGATGGACCTAACGAGACTACTAAGGAGACGTCTTATAGTAGTGTTTTCTATGAGCACTATGTGCTTCTGCTTACTGCTACAATGAAGGTACTACTATCGTTCATTTAATCATAAACCATTACAGATTTCATCCATCTTATGGTTTAGTTGATTTTGAAATTTACTTGTTTAATATATGTGCATCCTCAACTTTGAGAAAATGATGGGTTGGACCCGTAAGCATCTCCTTCGATCATTGATAATGGTCAATGAGAAAATGGAGTGATCCTCGACATTTATTTGACTTTTATCCTGCCTTTATCAGTGCCCTTACTTTTTATAGACTCCCATCAAGATTCATTTCCTACGAGACTTCAAATCAGCACCTGCGATCATCAATCTCCTCAAGTTTGTTCTCAAGTATTAATATGAATCTAGAATGGTACAATATCAATTATTACCTTCAAATTCTGAAATTTTTAATATGGTTTGGTTTTCTCCTATCAAGCACCAATGATAAAAATGTAAAAATCAATCATTTTTAGACTGTGTAAATAGTCGACAATTAGCATCAAATGGTGGTATTAGTGAAGTCTTTGATTCATATAATGAAACATCTATGACAAAGATGCAACTATAAGTTCTTTTTAATTTCAACAAATAATGATATGTTTTTTTCCATACTCAATACAAATCGTAATACTCTAATTTGTCTAGCAGCTTATCATTATTTTATACATGCGATAGATTGATTTCCATATATGTATGCTCCAGCTCAAACGTTGTCTGCGCAGCTTGTTAAATGTTGTCTTTTCCCTAGCTACATTTACTTCGTTTATAGTTAAATGTTGTCTTCTCTTTACAATTTATATAGATATAGTTAAAACAAATGTAGTTAATAAAAATATTAACTAATCGATCTAGATCAATTTTATGTTTACACAAATGAATGGGTTCTTTGAAACCGTCTTAAAATTGGGCTGAAAATGTGGCGGGGGCTGAATTTCGAAAGTGGATATGTCAGGATGTTTCCTAGGTACCATTTTCCCTCTTTTGTCACACCCAACGTACAAAAAGGGTAGTAGAAGGGAGCCCTTTGACCTGATGATGACAGATTGGGTAGCCCAACTGAGCGACACGCTAGGATCAGGCTGGCCAACATTCCCATCTTTGGGCATTTCTCTAGCATCAAACCTCATACTATACAAGAAGAGGAAATGGCTAGAAAAGTGAAGGGTTTCTGTTGATACATACTCTGATGCAAGAGGTAGATGATGGATAAAAAGAAGCACAAGAAGATGACAATGCAGTCTTATGCGGGCATAACACACAACCATGCTTGTCATAGCTTTAGCCATCAAATATTGCTTCCACTAGATACTTGCGACATGATAGTGCATATGTTTATGGTGTCGTGTGATGCTTCATGTGAGTCAGGTATGATTTCTTAACATTAAGGGTATCTCGGTCTGCCCTCTATGAAATTTCTCCTTCGTTTCATGTGATTAGATTAGGCTTTGCAGGTAGTGAGTAAAATAAATATCACAATGCTTTCCATTTTTATGAAATCTATCAGATTAGCATCTAAAGTATATATTATAATTTGATATTAGGAGTACAAAGATGCAAACGCTTTCTTCTTGAAATTGCTATTTAGTCCAACGATCAAGTGGCATATGGATATTTTGTTGTTCATCATTTAGCTAACCAGCCGCTAGTTGTTGCACCTTGCGATTACTTTGTCTTTTGAGGTAGTTTTAAATTTGAGTTGAGTAAGTAATCGTCTGTGACACATTGGGAACTTCTGTGACAGAGTGAGTTTTTACATATATATCATTTAGTTCCTCTCTCTTACAATTTTAATTGTTCCAATTATGCCCTCAATCATCTCTCTCACTAATTTGATTAAATGGATTATCAATTTCACTTAAGACCATCCATAATGGTACACAAAGTCAATAATATAAGTATTATGACATTTAGTCAATTAACATAGTCAATAACCAAAATTTGACTCCAATCTTGCACCATAGCTACATCATAGCATTATAAATCTATGCCTAAAATCTCATTAAAATTGGACGTACCAATCATGAGTTATTCAAAATTGAATTTTAGGTCTTTTAAGTTATCTATTAATACCTATGACCTAAGTTTCCTTTTCTATTTGATTTTAATATGTCACACAACCTTGCTGTTGGCTTGGGCACGGTTCATTTAAAAAGGAGGGGTAATCCCCACCATCGGATTGGCCGATCATAGAACACGCGAGATCTGATGACTATCAAGTCGTCTCCAACCTCCGAAAGACTCAGTCCCCGCCAGGTAGCGGAACCTGCGACTCCTCCAACGGCCCTCGCACCCAGCCCTCACCTCTTCACCTCGATATTTTTGGAGAACAGTTCCCTCTCACCCGGATGAGACCAACGATCCATACCACGTCACCCATCTCCCTTGAATTAGGGAGAACAACCTCCCGAGTCCTCACACCTCTCAGTGGCGGCGGCAGCCAAATTTAGGGCTCCCCTTTCTAGCACCCCCACACCTATTTAAGGAGCCCAGTAGCTTCGCCACCTCCCTTTTAGTCACACAAACCTCTCAATTGCAACAGAGATCACCCCTTACTACCCGACCTCAAGCACCAAACAACTAGCCTGACTTCGACTTCTTCCTTCCTCCAGTGGTTCTCTCTGCTCAATCGATCGCAACCACACCATCTAGGGATCTCGACGAGACAACCGACACCTTCGGTTGGAGCCGCGAAGGTCCAGAAGCCTGGGTCGACTAGCCGCCGCAGCTGAGCTCCAAAGCTCCACCACCGGCGAAGTTGGAGCCATCTCAGAGCCGCAGGAAGATTGCAACAACTTCGGTAGACCTCCGCAAAGCTTTAGACTCCCTCAATCCAACCCGAGGGTAGGTAAAACTCGACTTCACTCTTCGACCCTTTGTTAGCCTGTTTTGGATCAGAATGCGACGCCAGACCACCCTTTCCGATGAGCTCGACCTCCCCACAACTGTCGTGAGTCTGTGAACTCAGCCAAATGGCTAGCAGAACTCATCTCCTCCTAGGAATCATCTCCGATCAAACCAGCTATTCCCCGTTGCCCCGCTGCAGCCATGGCACGAGAAACAATCAAAGGGGTGACCTTCCCCTTTTACCCATGCCCGTCACGATGCACATGTGACTCTCAGGGGCACTCCTGACTTTTCACCTAAAGCCTGACCCTCTTGGACGAGCACTTGCTCGCGGGTCAATGAGAGGGTCTGGTTGGTCGGATCCCTCGCATGATCTGCGAGGCAGAGCTCGCAAATCCTTTTTTTTATTTTTCGTTTTATTTCTTTAAAATTTCCTGATTGGTCAGAACTTGTGAAACACCCTATAAAATGGTAGGATTATCAGAAACTATCAAATAAATAACCATTTTCATTAGAAAAATCTAATATATTTAAATAAAATCATTCCAGGACCTAGATCTGATTCCTTCTCTGAAAATATGGCCTACATACCTAATGACCCCTTAATATTTATATATTGTGTAATAATGGTTATTACTGATTTCCAATCTGCCTTGGGAACAAATTAAACCCTAATTAGTGTTCCAATCATCATGGCACTCGAAATCCTATCTAAGAAAGATAGTTGATTCAATAATTGAGAAGAACCCTAATTTCTAGTTTTTCTCACCTTATCATGAATACTATGTACAATTTATGAAAAACCCTAATAAATAAAATGTCCTTGAGTAACCTGGACGACCCTAATCTCAGACCCCAACTATGAAACCTATGTATCCTAAAGTGACATCCCAAATAACCTAAACCCTAATTATAATAGTAATTAATGTTGATTGATGCGAAACCATGGTGACTTTAGGGTTTTACTATATTTCAGGGTGATCTACTATCTTTCTCCTAACTTAGGACTTGTGGAATTCAGATCTGAGAATTAAAGGTACGTGGATATAGTTATATGACTAGTTTTTGCTGGATGTTAAGTATATGTAATTGTTTGCATGAAATTGATATACATTGATGGATGTGGATATATGATTAATTGATGATTTACCGCCTTGAACATAAAAGAACATAATTGAATATAAGTGAAATGTAGTTACTAGTGGTGCTCATTAATCTCCCTATTAGAGAGGGAAAGCATTAATGTTGACTAGCACCTCCCTAATGGTACAAGGTACGCAGGGATATCCCTAATGGTACAAGGTACGCAGGGATATGGCCCAATATTTATGATTGTGCTAAGTCCACCATAGTAATGCATATTCATTCTAAATAAGGATAATAACTTGGGATTTCCTGATTTTCTGCCTCTAAATAATGTTTTCATTCTTTTTCTCCAATTTTGAGTATTTTATATACTAGTATAGTATAGATTTAATTCCACGTACCAACTTTGTTGATGTTTTTGTTTCTCGTATTTTCTAGGTACAAGGAACAAATGATAATAGATGAAGCACTCTAAAGTACCTGAAGCCACTAAATAAAGATCATGGAGGATATGAGATAGATTTCCACTTCTCATCATATTCATTTCAGTTAGATAGTTTTTATTCTTCTAGATGATGTAATAGGATGTTATAGATCCTGTGTAATAAACATATTTTCTTTCCATAGACTTAACCTTCTTCCTTTTTCACCTATTAGAATGTATGACTTTATCTTTGATCAATGAGTGAAGTGTTGTGTGGCTATCATTTGATGATGTGAATGTGATCTTAGTTTATCTCTGATTATAGTTGACTATCTTAATTTCTTATATTTTCCCTTTTGACATTCATAGATATGAGTGCACACATATCTGTGCATGTCACTAAGGAACGCATATGGAAATTGGGGTTGTCACAGTTGGTATCAGAGCCAATGTTCACACATCATAGTCACATGACTTTCATTCACCCTATTATGAGTCTAGGGTAGTCCTTGAGTTAGGGATGTGAAGGGTTGAGGTGACTAGGATAGCATCTGCCTAAGGTCTGGCTAAAGTCTCCGAGCCACCTTGCTTGGCAATCATGAGGCTACCTATAAGGCAATGTGAGTCTACCTGGCCGATATCCTAAATATCCCTTACTTCTTGGGCATACCTTAAATTAGGATCCTTCTCATCTATAGAAATTCCCTCTCATCTTTTCTATAGGAATATTTTCCCTCTTATCTCAAATTTTTGAAAATTGTTCTTCCCTTCATCTTTATGATATAAAATTAGGCAAGAGTCTCTCTATTTAGAAAGTCTTAAGGACCAACCAATAAGGACTTTTAAGGTATCCTCCATAAATTGTAACATCAAGAACGTTAATAAATGATATAAGAGAATAATGAAATGACATAATGATAATGACAAATATAATTGTTGAGTATTAAATCTAATATATCCCAATTAATTTCAGGATGCCTCCTAAGACTCACAGCTCAGGGGAATCGTCCTCTAAGAAAAGAAAAGAGCCTGAAACCTCTGAAGTACCTGATCCCGATCCTTCTAGATTTTATGGAAACCCTCGCCACAAAAGAGACCCCTGAACCGAGCTCATCTAGGAAGAAAGAAGTGACAGTGATAGATTTTATTAAACTAAACCTTGATTCTATTTGGGGAGAGGATCAGCTTGACGTCATGGACAAGGCTGAAGCCTAGATTTTATCCATAGAGAATGGTTTTCATACCCTAGAAGTACCCAATGAGAAGAAGGTCAAGTTCGCCACCCATATACTTAAGGGAGGGGCAAAAATTTGGTGGGAGAACTATGGCGGGAATAGGGGTGAGGAAATAGACAACCTGGAGTGGGAAGCCTTCAAAAACCTCTTTACGGATCATTTTATGCCCATAGCTGAGAGATAGAGGAAGGAGAAGATGTACATGGAGTTAAGGTAGGGTAGCCTTTCAGTAGCTGATTACACCCAGAAGTTTAGACTTCTGGAGCGTTATGCACCCATCAGGACTGAAGACCATCTTACTGAGCACTATGTTGACTGCCTTTCCGCCCACCTAAAAACCCTAGTCATAGCCTCTCGTACCAGAAGCATAGATGAAGCCCTAGATATGGCCCTCAAGCAGGAGAGAGAGCAGGGCATGCAAAAACCTTCTAGAATGGGATACTTAGGGTTAACCACTACCGAAGAGGATAAGTTTAGGAAGTTCAACCCAGGCCATAACAACAAGGGATCAGGGAAACGAGGAGGTTCAGGAAAGGGAGGACAGAAAAGCTACCAGAACCAGCCGAGGATGAATCATCCCAAGTGCAAGACTTGTGGACGTTTCCATGGTGGAGTATGCCGCCACACCAAGCCAGTCTGCTATAACTGTAAGAAGGAGGGTCATTTCGTCGCCAAGTACCCCACTCCCTCCATCTTTGGCAATCCTGCGGGTGGTGCTCCTCAGCCTCAGGGACACCGCAATGGCAGGGTATTTGTAGTAAATGTAGAAGAGGCCAAGGCAAATCCAAACTAGCTCTGTGAAGGTAACCTAATTTCTTTATAATTCAATATCTTATTCAAGCCTGCAATTATTCATAATTTAATTACCTTATGTAGGCACTGTATTATTAAATGGTCATCCTGTTAAGGCTTTATTTGACTCTAGATCTACAAATACATTTATTTCTCGAACTCTGGCATTTATATTAAATCTTCACACAAGGGATTTGGGATATATTCTGGACGTGTCTACTCCGAGTGGCAAAATACTCACAACTCTGCAGAAAACCAATGAACTTCCTCTTAAATACAAAAATCATGATATGCCCTTCGAATTCATTCTCTTAACTATGGAAGACTTTGATGTCATACTTGGTATGGTCTGGCTTTACACATACCATGCTCACATTGATTGTAGAAACAACATGCTGGTCCTCTCTTAACCTCATTCTTATCCTGTGAAAATCCCTAGGGGAAGCGAATTCTGTAATAATATTATAATCTCCTCTCTTAAATCTAAAAAGCTCATTTCTAAAGGATGTAAAGTCTTCCTCGCATTAGTCTCGGAGACCAGTCCTAGTAGCGAGCCTGTAGAAAGTTTGGAGGTGGTACGTGACTTCCCTGACGTTTTCCCGGAGGAGCTTCCTAGGCTGCCTCCAAATAGAGACATTGAGTTCTCCATAGAACTTCTTCCTGGAACCACTCCGATTTCTAGGGCACCGTATAGGATGGCTCCTGCTGAGCTTATGGAGTTGAAGAAACAGTTGCAAGAACTTCTCAATAAAGGTTTCATTCGTCCTAGTGTTTCCCCCTGGGGAGATCCTGTTCTCTTTGTTAAAAAGAAAGATGGTTCTATGCGTATGTGTATTGACTACCGCATGTTGAACCAAGATACTATTAAAAACAAGTATCCTCTTCCTCGTATTGATGACCTTTTTGATCAACTTCGTACTACTAAAGTATTCTCAAAGATTGATCTCCGTTCTGGATACCATCAGCTTAAAATCAAGGATTCTGATATTTCTAAAACTGTTTTTTGAACTCGTTATGGGCATTACGAATTTCTGGTGATGCCATTCGGGTTGACCAACGTACCAGGTGTCTTTTATGAATCTGATGAACAAAGTCTTCAAACCTTATCTTGATGAGTTCGTGGTCGTCTTCATTGATGATATCTTAATCTATTCTGATTCTATGGAAAAACATTGTGAACATTTGCGAGCAGTTCTTGACATTCTTCGTACCCAGTAGTTTTATGGCAAACTTTCAAAATGTGAATTCTGGATTGATAAGGTCATGTTTCTTGGACGTGTCATTTCTGGAGGTAGTATATCTGTTGGTCCCGCCAAAGTCTCTGTTGTACTTGATTGGCAACCTCCTCGTAATCCTTCTGAAATTCAGAGTTTCCTGGGTCTGGCCGGATACTATCGACGTTTTATTCCAAATTTCTCCAAAATTGCACTTCCTCTAACCAAGCTTACTCGGAAGGACGAGCACTTCATCTAGTCAGCCACTTGTGAGTCCTGTTTCCAATAGTTAAAGCAGAAGTTGACGTCGGCTCCTATTGTCGTTCTACCCTCTGGCAATGAAGGGTTTGTCATATTCACCGATGCTTCGAGGAATGGGTTAGGGTGTGTCCTGCAACAGAATGGTAAGGTAGTGGCCTTTGCATCTAGACAGCTAAAACCCAATGAACTTAATTATCCCACCCATGATTTGGAATTAGCTACAATCATTCATGCCCTCAAGATCTGGAGGCACTACCTGTACGGGGCAACGTTCGACATCTTCACCGATCACAAAAGCCTGAAGTACATCCTGACTCAGAAGGACTTGAATCTGCGTCAATGCCGATGGATTGAATACCTAAAGGACTACAATTTCACTATTCCCTATCATCCGGGTAAGGCAAATGTAGTCGCTGATGCCCTTAGCAGAAAAAGGGCAGTGTGTGCATCTCTTTCTGTCCCTGAATGGAGGAACATGGAGGATCTAGTGGGCTGGAAACTGTAGTTTCTGTCTGATCGTGTGCATGTTAATAACATTTCCATCACATCCAACTTGCATCTCGAACTTCTTGAGGCACAAAAGGCTAGTCCTGGTCTTGCAGAGCTCTCTTCTCTCATGTTGAAGCCACAAACACATGTCTGTGGGTCTTGATGGTGGTCTCCGTTACAAGAATCGTATGTGGGTTCCTGAGCAATCAACTGTAAAGACATCAATCCTAAATGAGGCACATGGGTCCAAGTACACAGTTCATCCAGGCATGACAAAGATGTACAAAGACCTACAACGTCAGTTTTGGTGGAGAGGCATGAATCATGATATTTCTGATTTCATGTCCAGGTGTTTGACATGCCAAAGGATCAAGGCCGAACATCAGAGACCAGGCGGTCTACTACAACCCCTTGAGATTTTGGAATGGAAATGGGAACACATCACTATGGATTTTGTGGTGGGGTTACCCAGGACCAGGAAGGGATATGACGCTGCATTGGTCATAGTGGATCGTCTCACCAAATCAACTCATTTTCTTCCTGTGAAGACTATTGCAAAGGTTTCTGAGTTGGATGACCTCTACATACGGGAGATAGTACGTCCGCATGGAGTCCCATCATCTATTGTCTCAGACAGGGACCCAAAGTTCACATCAAAGCTGTGGAAGCAGGTTCAAGAGGAATTGGGCACCAAATTGAACTTCAGTACAGCCTACCATCCGCAAACAGACGGGCAGTCAGAGCGTACAGTGCAGATTTTAGAGGATCTTCTACGAGCTTGTGTTCTCGATTGGGAAGGCTCGTGGGACTATTACTTGCCTTTAGCAGAGTTTGCCTATAATAATAACTATCAGGCAAGCATTGGGATGCCTCCCTATGAAGCTCTTTATGGATGCCATGCAGATCACCCTTACACTGGGACGACATCGGAGAGCGTACCCTGATGAAATCCAAGGAGACGCAGTTGTATACTGATAAGGTTGCTCTAATTAGGAAGAGGATGAAGCGAGCACAGGACAGGAAAAAATCGTATGCAGATGCTCACCGGAAGGAATGTCAGTTCAAGGAGGGAGATCATGTCTTTTTGAAGATCCAACCTATTCGAGATTTGGCCAAGAACAAAGGAAAGCTCATTCCTCGTTATGTTGGACCCTTCGAGATTCTAGAAAGGGTTGGTGAATGTGCCTATCATCTTGCTTTGCCTCCTCAGTATAGTGCCATGCATAATGTGTTCCATGTATCTAATCTGAAGCCCTATGTCAAGGATTCCAGTCATATCTTGAATCATGAGCCTCTCGAATTGAAGGATGATCTGTCATATGCTGAGTCCCCAGTCAGAATTCTCGACTCCAAGTCAAAGGAGCTTTGCAGTAATCATCATATTGAAATGGTGAAAGTTCTCTGGAGCCACCATGATGAAACAAATGCCACCTGGGAGCTAAAGACCTAGGTTGAGAAGAAGTATCCATATCTTTTTCAGGATGCTTGAATTTTGGGGACAAAATTCTTAAAAAGGAGGGGAGAATGTGACAGAGTGAGTTTTTACATATATATTATTTAGTTCCTCTCTCTTACAATTTTAATTGTTCCAATTATACCCTCAATCATCTCTCTCACTAATTTGATTAAATGGATTATCAATTTCACTTAAGACCAACCATAATGGTACACAAAGTCAATAATATAAGTATTATGACATTTAGTCAATTGACATAGACAATAACCAAAATTTGACTCCAATCTTGCACCATAGCTACATCATAGCATTATAAAGCTATGCCTAAAATCTCATTAAAATTGGACGTACCAATTATGAGTTATTCACAATTGAGTTTTAGGTCTTTTAAGTTATCTATTAATACCTATGACCTAAGTTTCCTTTTCTATTTGATTTTAATATGTCACGCAGCCTTGTCGTTGACTTGGGCGTGGTTCATTTAAAAAGGAGGGGTAATCCTTACCATCGGATCGGCCGATCATAGAACACGAGAGATCCGACGATTGCCAAGTCATCTCCAACCTCCAAAAGACTCGGTCCCCGCCAGGTAGCTGAACCTGTGACTCCTCCAACGACCCTCGCACCCAGCCCTCACCTCTTCACCTCGAGATTTTTGGAGGACAGTTCCCTCTCACCCGGACAAGCCCAACGATCCATACCACGTCACCCATCTCCCCCAGATTAGGGAGAACAACCTCCCGAGTCCTCGCACCTCTCAGTGGCGGCGTCAGCCAAATTTAGGGCTCCCCTTTCTAGCACCCCCACACCTATTTAAGGAGCCCAGTAGCTCCGCCACCTCCCTTTTAGTCACACAAACCTCTCAATTTCAACAGAGATCGCCCCTTACTCCCCGACCTCAAGCACCACACAGCTAGCCTGACTTCGACTTCTTCCTTCCTCCAATGGTTCTCTCCGCTCAATCGAACGCAACCACGCCATCTAGGGATCTCGGCGAGACAACCGACACCTTCGGTTGGAGCCGCGAAGGTCTAGAAGCCTGGGTCGACTAGCCGCCGCAGCTGAGCTCCAAAGCTCCACCTCCGGCAAGGTTGGAGCCATCTTAGATCCGCGGGAAGATCGCAATAGCTTCGGTAGACCTCCGCAAAGCTTTAGAATCCCTCAATCCAACCTGATGGCAGGTAAAACTCGACTTCACTCTTCGACCCTTTATTAGCCTATTTTGGATCAGAATGCGACGCCAGACCACCCTTTCCGATGAGCTCGACCTCCCAACAACCGTCGTGAGTCTGCAAACTCAACCAAATGGCCACCATAACTCATCTCCTCCTAGGAATCATCTCCGATCGAACCAGCTATTCCCCGTTGCCCCACTGCAGCCATGGCGCGAGCAACAATCAAAGGGGTGACCTTCCCCTTTTACCCATGCCCGGTCACGATGCACAGGTGACCCTCAGGGGCACTCCTGACTTTTCACCTAAAGCCTGACCCTCTTGGACGAGCACTTGCTCGCAGGTCAGTGAGAGGGTCCGGTTGGTCGGATCCCTCACATGATCCGCGAGGCAGAGCTCGCAAATCCTTTTTTTTATTTTCGTTTTATTTCTTTAAAATTTCCTGATTGGTCAGAACTTGTGAAAACCGTAGAAAATGGTAGAATTATCAGAAACTATCAAATAAATATACCATTTTCATCAGAAAAATATAATCTATTTAAATAAAATTTATCCAGGACCTAGATCTGATTTCTTCTCTGAAAATATGGCCTACATACCTAATGACCCCTTAATATTTATATATTGTGTAATAATGGTTATTACCGATTTCTAATCTGCCTTGGGAATAGATTAAACCCTAATTAGTGTTCCAATCATCATGGCACTCGAAATCCTATCTAAGAAAGATAATTGATTCAATAATTGAGAAGAACCCTAATTTCTAGTTTTTCTCACCTTATCATGAATACTATGTACAATTTATGAAAAACCCTAATAAATAAAATGTCCTTGAGTAACCTGGATGACCCTAATCTCAGACCCCAGCTCTGAAACCTATGTATCCTAAAGTGACATCCCAAATAACCTAAACCCTAATTATAATAGTAATTAATGTTGATTGATGTGAAACCATGGTGACTTTAGGGTTTTACTATATTTCAGGGTGATCTACTATCTTTCTCCTAACCTAGGACTTGTGGAATTCAGATCTGAGAATTAAAGGTACGTGGATATAATTATATGACTAGTTTTTGCTGGATGTTAAGTATATGTAATTGTTTGCATGAAATTGATATACATTGATGGATGTGGATATATGATTGATTGATGATTTACCGCCTTGAACATAAAAGAACATAATTGAATATAAGTGAAATGTAGTTCCTAGTGGTGCTCATTAATCTCCCTATTAGTGAGGGAAAGCATTAATGTTGACTAGCACCTCTCTAATGGTACAAGGTACGCAGGGAGATCCCTAATGGTACAAGGTACGCAGGGATAGGGCCCAATATTTATGATTGTGTAAGTCCACCATAGTAATGCATATTCATTCTAAATAAGGATAATAACTTGGGATTCCTGATTTTCTGCCTCTAAATAATGTTTTCATTCTTTTTCTCCAATTTTGAGTATTTTATATACCAGCATAGTATATCTTTAATTCCACGTACCAACTTTGTTGATGTTTTTGTTTCTCGTATTTTCTAAGTACAAGGAACAAATGATAATAGATGAAGCACTCTAAAGTACCTGAAGCCACTAAATAAAGATCATGGAGGATATGAGATAGATTTCCACTTCTCATCATATTCATTTCAGTTAGATAGTTTTTATTCTTCTAGATGATGTAATAGGATGTTATAGATCCTGTGTAATAAACATATTTTCTTTCCATAGACTTAACCTTCTTCCTTTTTCACCTATTAGAATGTATGACTTTATCATTGATCAATGAGTGAAGTGTTGTGTGGCTATCATTTGATGATGTGAATGTGATCTTAGCTTATCTCTGATTATAGTTGACTATCTTGATTTCTTATATTTTTCCTTTTGACATTCATAGATATGAGTGCACACATATCTGTGCATGTCACTAAGGAACGTATATGGAAATTGGGGTCCTCACAACTTCTCTGTATCGTGTCTGTTCATCTAGGACCTATGTTTTGAGCATTTAGTATTCAGTGATTCAAATATTTTGTGGATGTTGTAAAGAGTACTGTCCGTGCTTCTGGTCATTGATATTCTATAAAACCTTTTATGTTAAATGTCTTGCATATAGTTATATGATTTCCATCGTTTGGTGTATTACAGAATAAAAAAAGTGCTTTGACTAAAAGTACATCTTCTTTATACTCGGTTTAACTAACCAACATTTTCTAGGAATCATGTTCATGTTTTCGTTAACTCCTTAGAACAAAGGGAACTTCTTAGTAACATTTTTAGTATCCCAGTATGGTTCATTAGGATATATTCTCTACATATAGGTTTAACCTCACGGTCTTTAAATATTTCTGCATCATCCTACTACATGTTCCATGAACACAGTTCTCTACTCATACAAGAGATGAAGCGACAAAGTAAGGCTTTTGGCACCTTGATCTAAGAAGATAATTATGTGTTGGCAAACAAATGACTTGCTTGATCTTGGTATTTCATTGTCCTATTAGTTAACTTATGCATATCTTTCAGGTTACTTAATTATGATCACCTCTTCAGCTCGACCAAGGTTGATCATCATATGTCTATATGATATGTAGCTCATGTTATCGCAAATCCTCATAGATTCACCAATAATAATGAGAGATCAATAGAACCTTAATATTATATGGTATGTGTGTTATATATATTGAAATAATTTAGTGTACTACTTATGGGATCTATCTGATAAAGCTTGATGTTTGTTCAATTTGTTATTAAGTGTTGAATGCTCCTTCTAAGGATTTCTATGAATGCACATGTTCTGAAAATGAATTGTTCCATCTGTCAACATGAAGATTCTCAACACATACATGATTCCTATGTTGCAAAAATTCGGGTATGAATCTACTTGCTAATACTTTTTCATAGTGTCTTATCCAAAATAATATTGAGACTGTAGTCCATTTTCCCCCACATAAATATAGCAGTTAGGTAATACTGTCTGTTGATTTAATTTTGTGGTATCGTATTGGATTTGTAACTGTACATTCAAAGTTTTTAAAAGATTGTCTTTTTTTGTAAATGTGTAGGTCTGCAGCTATTCGATGCTATTACCTTTACTTATGTCTGGACATCATCTTCTCCCCTGTCTCAGTCAAGTTAATCATGGATCAATTTTTCCCCACAGTTGACATGCTAATGTTTATGTACTTCCTCCCTACTGATGAGCATGAAGGTGCACCTAAGGAGATATGTCTACTTGGACCCCAATCATCTTTTTCTTGAAACCTCATGTGGCATATAGAGTCTGCAATGTGGATAGAGACAGTCAGAAGAAGATATTTTTTGATAACGAGGAACTCCTCCCGGGATCGGCCACTATTGGACCCCATCCAGCCAAGGGTAAACCCCAGAACCAACAACATACATGGGGGCACCGCGACGCGCTCAGTAATGTGGGGCCTTTATTGCACCCCGAGGGTTTTCGCCTAGAGTCAAACCCGAGTCCCTTCATTGGGTATCACCGAGCCACATGTAATTATTGCACCCCGAGGGTTTTCGCCTAGAGTCAGAAGAAGATATTGTATACAAGTATCTTTTTTCCATGCATATTGTAAAACAAGGGCCAAGTTAATGTCCTCTCCATGTGTAACCATTGTTCAAATATAAATATAAGTATCATTGTTGACATTGTAAGCAAAATTCGATCTTTATTAACATTCATCTTTTATCTTTTTGAAAACCCCTCTATATTGGCAAGTAACTGAATGGATACATAATGTCTCTTACTACATATGTATGTGTAGTACATGGTGTCTTTCACTGCACACTAGCTATAATTACATGTGTAGTAAGTGCTAATTTTTGCTATACATGAACTACATATACAAATTGTAACCAATATCATCTATCCCTACATATCATAGCTACAAATTGAACTGTTGTCATATATTTAGCTACAATGCAAATTACATTTTTATATGTAAGGACACTTTTTTTACCTACAATTAGGGTTACATATAAATTTGTAGCATTAGGAATAACTAACTACAACTTTGAAAAATGTAACCTAAACAATTAGCTACACGGGTATTAGCTTCATATTCTAAATGTAAGGATAAATGTAGCCAAAGCTTTTAGCTACAAATTTTGAAATTTTTACTACAATATTTTTTTGTAGTTAAAGACCATATTTTTCATAGTGCATGTCATTACTACTAAAAAAACTCTTCACAAATAAACCGTTCACTCGTTCTTTCCCTCCTTCCCTCCTCCCACTCTCATTCATGTAGGAATCTCACCTAATATCCATGTTCGCACAGATTCTAAACTCCTATATTTTTCCTAGTACCTTCATATTCCCCTACCGTCACAATTAACACAAACTACTGAAACAAGAAGAGTTCATTGCTACACAATGCAATGACTGCACGTCATTTGTCCAAGTGAAATATAGCACCAAATAATATAACTAATTAACGGTTTACGTAACGATATAAATTCTTAAAACACTATGTCCAAATGTGTTACAAAAATAGTAATGTGTACGTTGTCTAGGACCTTTTTAAAAATACAATCCAATGTAAATTAACAATTATAATTTTCCCATACAATAGCGTCTTGATTTCTTTAATAGCATTTACCGTCTCTTTGGAAATTCTTGGCTTAGGTAGAAAAGCTTCTTATATATTTGTATATAAATTATAGATGAACATGTATTTTAATCCACAATCACTGCCATAGATAATCTACTATCTACTATCTACCATACTAAACACCAAGAATCGTCTCCGTCATTCTGGTATCTGAAAAAATTTGGACTCGTCGTTAACATTGTTTCACACCGATCGTCTACGTAATTCTTGTATCTGAAAATTTTTGGACTCTTGGCTAACGTTGCTTCACACCGATTGTTCCGCTCCTAATAAGACTCATCAGCGCACAACTAATAAGTGTGGACTCTGCATGCCTCCTTTGCCCAATTCGATAGCTGTTCTTATTAATCTTGACTTTCCCAATCATCCAACCTCCCAGCAGCAATCTCGTTCCAAAAAGTCTATCGCCGTCAGATCGCTCCTGGTTTTAACTTAATTATCGGTGCTTCTCGGTGAGCAACGGAGGAAGATGTTCTGGGTTTTACAAATTAAACAATCAATTATTCTCTATCCCGTTACATGCTCATCGTGAAATCCAGAAGGAAGAGGGCCATTATTAAAAAGCTTAGCATGAGGCTAAAGGATAAAATGATGTGCGCGAGAGCACTATCCTTTTACAAATTGTTTCTGCCCTGTTTTGAAGAGCCCGCTATGATTTGGCTTCATGTTCATCGGCTTATTAAGAGTCTGCCATTGCGTATCATGCTCTTCAGCTATCTACCAACGAAAACCGTATCAAAACCATGTTATGCAAACTTCTTTTGCCTTCTCGATCGAAGGCATTGAGGCAAGCATGACAGCTGCGTCGATATGGAACAAGGGCGTTTTTCCTTATCATACAGGTGTGGTGAAGTCGTGTTTTATTCTAGAGTACACATGGAAGGGCTGCGGGTAGCTTTGCGGGAGATAGTTTTTCCTAGAAGCGGTGACATCTGCATCAAACTGAAGATTGGACAATGTCAATTGTGAAGATGGTAATGCATCGGGGGCATGAGTCAAGGATGTTCCGGATCGTCAAGAGGTGCAGTATATGTTGTTATATACGCAGACCTGGTGCGTATGTTTAGAAGGCATTGCACATTTACATGATGTTGCTGCGAAATACAACTTTATTCGTCAGATGTTTTGAAATTGCAGGAAGTATGAAGAGGTAAGAAGCCCTTTCCTTTCAAGATCGTGGCTTTTAAATTTTCTTTCTTTGATTTGATATATTGTCGCGATGATTGCTTCTACATTGTACTTAAATTAGAAGATTTGACAGGAGCTGCAATAAAAGCACATATGTATCATGTGCTAACCGGAAACAACCTCGACAACACATAGACTTAGTCTCCTCCCCTGCATGATTGTCGAGTTATGTATATCCACAACAACAAGGATACCCTTCAAACACATTCTTCAGTGGATCGTATGAAACTTTATTAAAAGGATGTAGCTAGAAGTTGAAAACATTGTAACTGCTGGATGATCATTGATCTAACGTTCGTTGTCCAAGATCTCACTAGGTTGGAGAAGCCAAGTTAAGGTACAGTCATGTATGCAATTGGTATCCATTATTGAAGTGTTTAGTTTTAATTTTGTTTTCCTATTATTGAATTGGATGGGAAGAATAGGGCCTCCCATTGTCAAGGTGCGGCCACAGTTCTTTTTGTTTTCCCAACTAGAGTTGGCAGGATTCTAGGTGCATTGTCAGAGATCCTGCCAGACATGTTCTTTCTCCCAATTTGACCCAATTTGCTTACCATGTATACCAAGTCTTTTTGATGTCGTTTGCATTGTGTGCACAGTTTCACATACTAGGAAAAGGATTGACGACACACGATATTTAGTTGACATTGAAAGGTCCTTTTAGTCCTTTTGGCATTGTCACATGCATGCTCACAGTTATGGTTCAACCACTATGCAGTCCCCCTTCTACTTTAATTTTGTAGTCTACAATTTTGTAGGGATATTTATTAAGTATTATAGTGAAACCAATATCTTCCCACTGTTCTAATTATAAATATCTAATTTCACAATCCACACCCTTCTAATGTGTGGAACATTTACTTGTCTGTCAACACTATAGGGCATCGCTATGCCATAACACTTATATATCACTGCACCCGGTTTTCAATGTAGGAATCATTAGGTAAGGATGCTCCAACAAGGTACTTGTTAGAATTTGTTCTACAATAAACGTGACAAGATTTAATGAATGGTGATCAACCCATTAACGACCCTCCTTTGGTAACGAGTCTTAGGAGTGGTTACACTTGCATAAAATGTAAAAAAACATATTCAAAGTTACAATCTTTTAAAGACTATCCATCATTTATGGTTGTTGTATATTACATGTTGGATTCTCAAAACATAAACCAAACCAACAAGGTGAAAGAGATGATACACCACACAGCAAGAACAAGTGATCAGATGAGGCCAAACCAATTTCTTACCTAAACCAACTTAGGCCCGATGACCTAACTTGTTCAACAAAATCTTTTTTGTCATAGTATTTACATCATATTTTTTATAATATTTATTATTAGGGTCATGAGGGAGAGGTCCATCCATGCCATATGACATAAAGATGGGCATGTATATGTTGCTACCAACCTCACCTATTTTTATTTGGGCAGTCCAGTTGAAAATTGAACAAGCGACCTATAGTTAAGAAATTGACTAACCAGTTGAGTCAACTGATAAATACATGGAGTTCATATTATTTATTAATGGGTGTCTAACCAATTAAACCCTAGCCCGATGTCCTATATGAGCGACAAGGCTTTATTCACCTCGGCATTGAACTCCAACATGGATATACCATCTTAATGTCTTATTTTAGCATTCTATATGTAGAGCATGGTTACAAAGACCCTTTCATGATGCACTCATTTCATGATTATATGCTTAAATTTGAAAATTTTTATTATACACTATAACAATTACCACTATATATCTAATGTCATTTTGAATTTCAAAAGGATGAGGCATCAACATACAACCTTGTAGCATTGTACTACCGATATAGAGCATGATGATAGCTATCCATTGGAATTTATATTATAAGGTACAGTAATCCCAATAAGAATGAGTTAATAATTAACTTTCTTTCCTCTATGACAATAAGGCTAATCATGACAAAAAAAACCTTTTGCCATGTGCAAAAGGATGCACACATACAAAATGTGTCAATAATTTAGAATATACATTTCTATGATATCAGGTAAAAAGAATGACATTTCCATCCACCATACAAAAGCAATCTCATAAGTTTAATCTTCAGTAATTGGTTTGTCTTTCTTTGTCAAGGTAGTTCCTTTAAACATTACTTCACACTTTGCAAATTATTCATGTTGAACTTATATTTATTTATTTGTTGTATATAATAACTTTGTTTTTAAACATTTAATTTTTCTTATTATATATATGTCAAGATATGATTGGCACCCATCCATTGAAGTTCTTTCTATATTATAATTAACATCAATCATAATACTATTGAATGATTGTCAAATGTTACATTTTATATGTTGTAATTTGAGACCAATGTAAATAGTTAAATGTGTTATTTGTCTGACAACAATGTATTGCCAGTTTTACAAAAAATGGATATACTAATATTCATTTTAAGAGAAAAAGGACACAACCTACCTTGTGTTTTCAAACCTAACATTAAAGGAAAGGTTTGGTTTACTTATTATATGTTTTGTCATGCTTCAACTCTCTAAAAATTATCATTATGTACCTAATGAATATCATTATCTATCTAATTTCGTTTTGAACTACATATGGATAAGGCCTCTACATGCAACCTTACAATATTTAATCTCAAGATAGAGCATGAAGATCTCAATTCATTAAAATTCCTACAATAAGGTAAATGTAAATCCCAACAAGAATGACCCAGTAAGTAGTTTGCCTTCCTATATCAAAAGAAGGCTAATCATGACAAATAAACCTTTTCCAATCTATCAATAATACCCATTTGTTATTCATCCAGGTCAGAATAATGTCATTTCCATTCACTATACACAAGAAATCACATAAATTTGATCTTCAATAATTAATGTGGTTGCTTTAGGAATGTAGTTCCTTAAAATATCATTTGGAAAATTGCTATTTCACATGTTGCTTTATTAGTCAATTGTGTTGTATTAACTTTGTTTTTTGTATTTGAATTTTCATATACTATGTAGGTCATGATATGTTTGGCACCCACATATTGAAATGTTTTTCTATCTCTTATAATTAACATCTATCTTACTCAAGTTGAATGATTACAAATTGTTACATTTGCATTTTTGTATTCTAGAATCACGTGCAAATAGTTAAACATTTTGTTTCCCTAACATCATTTTTTTTGAAGAAAATAAAAATATTTACATTCATTTTTTCATTTCACATTGAAAAAGGGCACAACTTAACTTAAATTTTCAATGCTAAATTCAAAGGAACGGTTTGATGTACTAATTGTTGGTTTGGTGAGAGAAGAAGATATCGAATAAGTGAGGAATGAAGAGAAGAAGGTTGATCCTCCCATTTTAATGCGGATGTTAAAATTGGTACATGAAGGGAAGGGATGGTTAAAAAATATAATGCAATTATAAGTAAATACAACAAATGTCATTTCCTCATCTCCAACCCAATAACTCGGGGAAGGGAAGGATGTACATCAATGACCCCTTCATTATCCTTCAGATACCACATTTTTTCATCATCTTTCTTATCCAAACATAATGTAGTTCCACTTACCCTCCTATCTCTTATTGTCATGTGGACCAATGTTGACTTGTTTAAGTATTCCTTTTAATAAAAAAACATTCATATTTGTATAACAAATTAGATAATTGTACTTCTTGGTCATTTTTCAATAAAAATTCAAAAAACTTTAATACCTCAACTATTGTTTGTATGGTTAACCTAACAAAATAAACTCCATATGTCTTTGTAGAAATAATGAACATGTTTGGCATCATATAGTGGAAATTACTTGAATCATAACTTTAAAGATTGCTTGATCTCAATTGAAACTATTTAAAACCACTAAAACCAATTGTAAAGGGCATGATCATTTCAACGTCATATGATAAAACATTAAATAGAGTCCATTTTGGTAGACTAAAACTTAAGCATGTTATTAAAATTTCAATATTAGTAACTAACTAATATAATTTTGTTCTTAATATTCTGAATGTCATATTTTTTTACTATCAAATGGATCACTTGTTTACAGATCAGTATGACTATACTAAAATATTTTGGTTTGGAGATTATGCCTTAACACATGACCTATTACATCATATATATTATTCTTTGTGAGTCAAGGCATGTTGTTGACCATGTCTTAATACTAGATGTGGTTGGTAAGGAATCAGTGCCATTTTTCTAAATGTAAGGTTATAAGTATACTATAATATATGTTCTTGGAAATATAATCCACCCAGTAACTTTTGAATAACTTATCTTGCTCACGTGCATTGCATGTGAATTTACTAGTATTGTATATGTTGCACAATCGATGCGTTGACGAGTTCACCCTAATGTGACAACAAACAAGGGGTAGCGATAAGCCCGCTGATCCCATGCCCGAAATTGGATATTATTACTAGCCTCGAGCTCCTCTTGGAGTTCAGCTTAATGTGACTAACGAGGAGTAGCGACAAGGCTGCCGATCACATGCCCGAAATTCGATTGCACTAGTGGCCTCGTGCTCCTCGTTGTGAGTGTAATTATTATCTGGCAGCGTTTGCCGGCCGTCCCTGATCCCCGACTTCCCCTGTCGTTAGAATTCATTGCGCTGAGGAGCCGGTCGAAGCAAACAATGGCGATGTTTTGGTATGAAAAAGAACATAAAAGTTTTACACCGCGTACCTTTGACTGGAAAGATGCCTCTCTGTATTAAGTGTTTGCAGTGGAGGTAGGTCATGACGGAACATGCGCTCGGTGTATAGAAGAGCACCGTTGGGACACCAAGCTCCTGTGCTGCTTCCAGAGTGAAAAACATGGAGGCATCGGAGACTATGCAGGAGACGGGTGCCACGCCAGAGCTTGGCGCGGCGGTGGCGGCATCTTTGTTGAGCTGGTCGAGGAGCCGGCGGAAGGGCTCGTGGCAGGTGAGCAGGGTGGAGAGGCACAGGGACGGGATGTCCTGTGTTGAGTCACCAGCTTCGGAACCGTCATCCTCCGGCTCCAGGCCGTCGGGTATGGACTCGAAGCGAAACCCCGGGAGAGTGGCGAGCGCGGCAGCTCCCCTCGACCTGAGGAGGCGGCGGTGGTTGTAGTGGGTGTTGACGAAGGTGATGTGGAACCCGGCGTTGCTATGGAGGAGCTTGGCGAGGTGAAGCATCGGCGCGATGTGGCCTTGCGCCGGGTAAGGGATGCACACGGCGTGATATTGGCGTATCACTCGCTCCATGTCTTTCAATCGTTCCTCTCTACCCACGAAACTTGGATGGTGTGGTTATGTTCGGATGTCTTCTAGCTTAGTTCCTTATATATTCATACCACTCCTGAAGCATAGGAAAATGCTGACGTATCCCACATACGACACCGACAAGCTATTATTAAAATTATGGGAAAAAAATCAAAATAACACAATGTAACACCTCAATGAAAATAATTCCGAAAATAGTAAACTTTACAATGAAAACGTCATTTTATTTAGTGTTTTTCTAGTCCAAGTTCAAAGGCATGTGTCCATTTGACGTTTTTTTGATAAAAAATGAAAAAAAATAGAGAAAAGAAGAAAAGTGTTGACTCAAGTGAAACGTCAATTGAGTTGGCGTTTTCTCAATTTTTTTTTAATTTTTATAAAACGCTAAATGGACTAGTGCTTTTTAAATTTGGACTACAAAAAATCAAATAAACGATATTTTTATCAAAAAAATAGGCCATACTAAGAATTATTTTCAATGAGGTGCTATAATGGGTATTATTTTCAACAAAATATGCTATTTTGGTTTTTCAAAAAGTGTACTTATACATCCATGGACTCTGATATATTTAGGAAGCTCATAACTTTATTATAGATTATTGGAAACTATTGTTACTCTGCCTACATTTTCATCTAGAGTAAACATTGTACGAACCGACACATGAATTTAAGATTTTGCAACTAGTTGTTGGTAAGCCATCCCCCACCTCGACTACTCAATGTCCCTAACATAATACAGAAATTAGGAGTGGACGAGTGATCTTGGACATCTCCTACGCAATCTGCATCTACATATCTAGAACTAGTAGTGGTCTTTCTTTAGAACGTTCATAGAATATACTCTTCAAGGAGTACTCTTGCGATATTGTAGGATGTATTGGATGCGACACCAATGGGCATGGAATGGTGCATTGATATGTTTACTTCCTACTCTGACATCATAGGTTATGTTTGATAGAGTGATTGTTAAATAAATCACTTTGTCAACTATTTGATGATACTTTTTTGGGTCCAAGAATAGCTCCCCTCAAGTGGAGCCTTTATGTCATAGTCTAGAGTTTAGCATTTGTCATGCCGATCTCTTGAAGTAGCCCCAAGGCTTAAGGTGTTTTGGACAAGTTGATCCTTGTAAAAAGGAGAGAAAGACCTCTATCTCGAGGAAGTATCCAAAATTTCCTAAGTCATTTGAATGTAAATGGGTATGTAGTGAATATATTAAGTTGCAGATGTTTGTCTCTACACATGATGCAATTTCATTAAATAGATAATAATGGAGAATGCTCCATCTTGAGTACTTTGACGAACAATGAATGATCAATAGCTGATATTTTATAACCCAATATTTCAAGGGATGTATTTTATTAGACAAAGGAACTATATGATCACATTAACACTTATCATAGGTTTGTAGGCTGAAGTTATTATCCAACTTTTCAAATTACTTGGGTAGCAATGAGTGTTCCTAGACACCACTCTTTTCTTGTGATGTTGTATGTTAGTTATAAACATTCACTACCAATGTAATTCTGGACCTATAGTGTAACATACCAGAACTAGATACCTACATTAGTAGTTTGATCCTTTGGACTTAGCCAAACAAGGATAAGCTAATACATGTAATTGAGCCAATAATGAAATCTAAAATGTGTCACAAGAAGTGTAACATAACAAAACATGCTTAATAATCATATATGACACACATGGAGATAATAAGATTGTAATTAGTCGAATAATGAACTAATGGGACACTAATGTGCCATATGACATATCTCATAAAAAGGAATCTCAAAAGTAAAATCTAAGTTTAAAATTATGTTCCTTGGGACCCAATTGCCTTGGGAGTCAAGTTTCACATTATTCACATAATATTAATTCATTTAATTCAAATTGGAAAAGAAGATGTGTGCTTTTCCCAACATATCAAATAAAATAATAAATGAATCCAAAAAAGGAAAACAATCTTAGATTTATAATCTACATAATAAATATATCCTTTGGATAAATTTTTATCTAATTTGGAGAAAGTTTGCTTAAAAGGTGAAATCAGGAGAGAGAAAGTGTGTAGAACCTTCAAAATATTAACTAAATGCTCAAAAAAACTCCAACATTTAAAATTGATGGCCAATTCGTATCCAACACATTAAATATGACTTGTGGGTCAAGTTTCATCAAATTTGGGTAATCCTAAAGCCATTAATGAAGGAGGAAAGAGAAAATGAGATTTGATTAATTTAACATGTTAAAAGTTCTCAAAAGGAAAATATAATTCCATATTTAGATTCCTCATATCAATAATAGGTTGGATGTCAAATTTGACTTAATTTGGGATTCGTTTACACCTTCAAAAGAGGAGAGAGAAAAGATAAATAATCGAATAAATAACTTCAGTCGGAATCAATTTGATTTGTCACAAATTGATTTGATTTTCCTGATTTTGTGCTTCATGCAGGCAGTCTGATCATCCCGTGGATGGTGGCAATTATGTCTCCTACCTCGGGTAGGAGACTTGCCCTGTGTGAATAGTGTATCTTTACATGCGATTTTGTATTTCTCGCTTTTCTCCCTCTTTTCTCATCGGTTTGTTGTGATTTTTGTTGCTATCCGTTCGGGAGAAGATTCCACATATAATGAGCCTGAACTTGTGATCTAAAATTGTTTTATGTCATTTTTCCCAAATTTGGGGCAAGTTGCTGCTCTGCCGACTTGCTTATTTTGGAGTTCGTCCCAACCACACCTATATAAACCCCTACCCCTTTGATCTTTGGGCACTAAGCAATCTTTTGGTCATTCCAATTTCATTGTAACCTTTCCTATTTGCACACACTAGCTTGTAGAGTAGAGCTTGCCGGTAGCGAGAATCCCTCCTCCTATGGTCTTCTTCCATCCAATTCCCTTCCATGTATACTTCCTTACCCTCCGTTCTTTGTTTTTGTGTGGACGGTTTCTCGTTCGGTCACCATGTTGCATTTTCCCAAAATTGAGCTATGGAGTAGGTAACCTGCTTTGTAACCAAGGTTGGTGAGTACCTACAGAGAGGATGAATCTCCAGGTTGTTTCTCGATATTTCCCTCCTTGTCCTTTCCTTCTTATTTTCTCGAACAAGGGTAGTACCATCTTTTGATCGAGTGATTGAATCCTCTGTGGACCAGCACCACACGTGTTTGACCACTGACATGGCCATCGATGATTGGGCCAAGTAGCACAGGCCTGAGCACTCTCTCCCTATGATGAATTTCTTCAATGACGTGGTTTTTCCTTATTTTATGATTGGTTGAACTTTGAATAATCGTAACTAATTATCTGATGGGCCAAAAATTACAAACAAATAGTCGTTGGATTCAAAAAATGCAAGCTTTGTATTGGTATTTGTTTTTTTGCCTGAATCTAGTGTTATAAAAAGGTGATTTTAATGGATCCAATTAAATAAGATAATAACTTGTATAATTCATAACTAAATATTTATAATTTAGAAAATATAATAAAATATGTTTTGGAGTCCTAATAACATAAACTAAAATGTGGCACAGTTTTCATAACCTAATTCACACATTAATAAAAAAGGTGGTTTTTAGGGTTTGGTTAATGTGTATGAGATTGACATAAAATATGTATATGTGTTTAATAGGCTCTTTGGTGACCTAGACTTGGATCTATAAGTGGTTTGGACTTTAGACTTTGATATTGAGGTATGTTGTATCCCCTATTCCTCAATGATGCACAATTCACCTATCTTATCATTCTCTTGACTATGGCCTACACATATGTCTATTTTCATGGTATCATGGTTCATGTGAACTATCTTTCTTATTGTGGTCTTGGATATTCTCTTGAAATCTTATCTTGTTCTATGGTGCATGATAGACTTGTTGATGGTATTTGCCCACTGTGACATGGATGTTTATTTGTGGATGGAACAATTGTCCATTGTGTGATATGGCAACATTGTATAATTGTTGATCATATACTACTACAGAAATAGCATTCAGTGTCGCTTTTCTGGGCATCTGTTATTAAGGAAAACCGACGCCTATCATATAACCGCGTCGGTTTTTTAAGCAAACCGACGTCTATATCCGAAGACCAGCCAGACACATGTACCGCTTTGTATTCAGCGTCGGTTGACAATAACAAACTGACGCCTAAAAGCTCCCGCGAAATCCAATTTTCGAGCAAAAAGAAAAAGTGTCACATACAGCGTCGGTTATTTAAATAGCCACCGACGCCTATGTATGATGAAACTTTGTGCGAAAAGTGTCACTTTCAGCGTCGGTTATCTGTTGATAACCGACGCCGAACGTGGTTCCCGCCAAACAATTTCGTGAAAATATCGTCCACTTAAGCGTCGGTTGGTTTAAACAACCGATGCTTAAGTGGTTTAGGCGTCAGTGATGACAAACAACCGACGCTATAGGTGAACTTTATATCCTGCGATCACCCGACTCTTCCCCTTTCTTCTGTTTCATCGCCTAAACTGCTCCCGCCGCAACCACCCCTCTGCTGTCGCCCGACCCTCCACTCCGCCGCACCCCTCCACGACAGTGCCACCACGCCTCCTTTTCCGGCGCCGCCTTCTCCTTCGGTGCCTCCACGCCGCCTTCTCCTCCGGTGCTTCCACACCGGCGCTAGTGCCTCCACGCCGGCCGCTGCTTCCAGGCCGACAGAAGCTGCTTCTCCACCGCCGGCGACCGCCATCACGCCGCCGCCAGTTCTACCACAGCTGCTTCTCCGCCGCTGCTTCTCCGCCGTGCCGCCGGTTCGACCACAGCTCCTCTCCACCACCGTCGCCCACTCAGTGCCTCCGTCTGCAGACCACAACTCCTCTCCAGACCGGTATGCCCTCTTCTTTGTCCATTATTGAGTTCATCACTCCCGCTTGCCTAATACTATAATAAGCTGCAACTAGTAGAAACCATTATACAATGCTGGGGCATGCCCTTTTCCCCATATGTTGGGTGAGGTCTTTATTCCTAGTTTTATTTTTTAATAAATAACAACAGAGTTTTTAAATCAGAGTTTCACCTTTTTATTAATGCATGACTATATCAAGTAAAACAATGCCATCCACCTTTTTATTAATGTCTAGTACACACATATTAGATGATATTCAAGAAAACCCTAGTTTGATGAGCATGTTGTTAATCATGTTAATTATGTTTCTTCTATATATTTTGATGTCATTATATAATTATGTGATCCCAACATATTAAATTGAATTAGAATGATTTCATGAATTATAGGGTTTTAAAATTGATAAACATGTACATGCGGAAATAGGGTTATTAAACCAATGGTTATAACATATAATGTCTAGTAAAGATTCCTAGACCTTTTGTTTGAAACTATTGGTTTCTTGATTTATTATTTAATAATGCTCTGTTGATTAGGATTAACCATGTTGCCTGTAGTTTATAGACCTTTATTATATATAAGAATGACATAAAATGTGTTTGTTGGCCTAGAAACCCGTCCAAGATTGACTCATTAGGAGTAAATCTTAGATAGTCCCCGGTTTGGGACTGTTCTTGAACACCTAATCTCACTTAGGATGTAAGTGTATAATGTGTATTGGGTTTTCGAGAAAATTTCGGTAGCATTTCCCCGTTTGTTCTCTAAGTACATATGTACTTAGAGAACAGCGGGGAAATGCTGCCGAAATTTTCTTGAAAACCCAATACACATTATACACTTACTAGTGAGATTAGGTGTTCAAGGATTGGATAGGTGGTACACATTTATTATATATAAGAATGACATCACATTATACACTTAGGATGTAAGTGTATACCCTAATCTTTTCCTAATATATACTTGTTTCCTAATATATACTTGTTTTCTCTGATCATAGAATGGATAGATCATGGATGTCCATTCGTAATCGTTGCACCCCAGAGTTTATATCTGGTCTTGATCAGTTTATTAGATTTGCCGAGGAACATAGGAAAAACCTACAGATAGGTTCTACTGTCCATGTAGGCATTGCGGTAACAACTTGAAAGTCAACACTGGTGAGGAAATCAAAAGTCATGTCATGTGCAACGGGATTGTACAAGGCTATACAGAATGGCACTGGCATGGAGAGATTTCAAAATCGAAACCAGTAGATGTCGATAGCAGTGCTTGGGTGGAAGAAGAAATTGCCTCCGATGACGTAAATGTGAACGAACCAGTTCCAGCTGACATCGTTGATGCGATGCTGGATAGTTGTAGGGTAGAGCACACCGATCCACCTCCTATCTTTAGAAACATTGTGCATGATGCTGAGATACCGTTATACACAGGCTGTGCTAAGTTTACGAAACTTAGCGCTGTGTTGAGATTGTATAAGTTGAAAGCTAACAATAGATGGAGCGACAAAAGCTTCACTGAATTGTTGACTTTGTTGAAAGAAATGCTTCCTGAAGGAAACGAGCTGCCAATCTCAACATACCAGGTAAAGAAAATGTTGTGCCCAATGGGAATGGAGGCCAAGAAGATACACGCATGCCCGAATGATTGTGTATTATTTCAAAAGGACTATGTAGATTTGAAAGATTGTCCAAAATGTGGTGCGTCACGATATAAATTGACGACTTTGGGGGAGTCCAAAACTGGTTCTCCTGCCAAGGTGTTGTGGTATCGACCTATAATATCACAGTTTCAACGCTTGTTTGCAAATCCGAAAGATGCGAAGAATTTGAGGTGGCATGCAGATGTTAAGAAAAATAATGATGGGATCCTACGACATGCGTCTGATTCCCCACAGTGGAAGAAGATTGATCTATTGTACCCCAAATTTGGTGAAGAAGATAGGAATCTAAGACTTGGGCTTTGTACAGATGGGATGAATCCGTACGGGACATTGAGCAGCCAACATAGCACTTGGCCAGTCATGCTTGTTATATACAATCTTCCTCCCTGGATGTGTATGAAAAATAAGTACGTTATGTTGTCATTGTTGATATCGGGCCCTAAACAACCCGGAAATGATATCGATGTTTATCTTGAACCTTTGATTGATTACTTAAAGAAACTTTGGGCTCAAGGTGTGATGACCTATGATGCTTCAGCAAGAGAGACATTTCGTTTGCATGCTATGTTGTTTTGCACTATTAATGACTTTCCAGCATATGGGAATTTGTCTGGATATAGTGTCAAAGGAGCTACAGCGTGTCCTATATGTGAAGAAAACACTGATTCAATAAGACTAAAACATGGCGGCAAGACTGTATATCTTGGTCATCGAAGGTTTCTTTCAAAATTTCATCTGTATCGTAGGAAGCGCAAAGCATTCAATGGATGGAATGTTGAACGGAGTGCACCTAAACCTATACCAGGGGATGTTGTTTATGAAAGAGTAAAAGACATTGTCAATAAATTTGGTAAGAAATCACAATGTAGTATGGCCACATGGAGTGACAATTCTTCATTTAAGAAGAAGTCAATATTTTGGGATCTTCCTTATTGGAGTTCTTTGACAGTCAGGCATTGTATCGATGTAATGCACGTTGAGAAAAATGTCTGTGATAGCATCATTGGTACTCTGTTAAATATACCATGTAAGACTAAAGATGGGATAAAATCCAGACTGGACCTACGTGAAATGGGAATAAGGTCAGAATTAACAGAATTACGTGAAATGGGTAATAAAAGAACATACTTACCTCCCGCTTGTTACACGTTGTTTAGAAAGGAGAAGAAAACTTTTTGTGAATGCTTAGTAAATGTTAAGGTGCCACATGGTTACTCATCCAACATCCGTAGATTGGTATCAATGAAAGATCTGAAGTTGATAGGTCTTAAATCTCATGATTGTCACACTCTAATGCAACAAATATTGATCGTGGCAATTCGATCTATATTGCCGAAGCATGTAAGGTTTGCAATTACCAGACTTTGTTTCTTTTTCAACAGTCTATGCAGCAAAGTTATTGACCCTGATACTCTCGATAATTTGCAAAGAGAAGTGGTTGTTACCCTATGTCAGCTTGAGATGTATTTCCCTCCTTCGTTCTTTGATATCATGGTACATCTTGTTGTCCACTTGACTAGGGAAGTGAAAATGTTGGGACCAGTTTTCTTGCATTGGATGTATCCCTTTGAACGATACATGAGCGTTTTTAAAGGTGATGGTCGAAACCGTTATCGGCCTGAAGGGAGTATTATTGAAGGTTATGTGGCGAGAGAGGTTATGGATTTTTGCAATGACTTTCTCAGTGGTAATGACACTCGTGATAATGACAAGAATATTGAGAAGGGCAAAGGAATTTTGGGATCACGGGTGAAAGTAATCAGCCGTGAGCAGTTGGAACAAGCTCACTTGTATATTTTATAGAATATGGACGAAGTGAGTGTTTATATCGAGGAACATACCAATTTCATAAAGAGACAACATCCTCAAGCAAGTTCAATGTGGCTTGCTAGAGAGCATAATAAGACTTTTACTAAGTGGTTTGAAGATAAAGTCTTACATCAACTATCTCAAACACCAAATGATATTACAGAAACTATCAAATGCCTCGCCTTTAAACCAAAACCGAATGTTATGTCTTATGAAGGGTTTGACATTAATGGATTCACATATTACACAAAGCACCAAGATGATAAGTGTGTCGTCCAAAATAGTGGGGTCACTCTTCAAGCGTCGACTATGTACTTTGCAAGTGCAAAGGATAAGAGTCCACGTGAAGCTAAAATGTCATATTACGGTGTCATTGAAGACATTTGGGAGTTTGACTACATAGATTTCAAAATTCCGCTCTTTAAATGTAATTGGGTTGATAACACCAAAGGAGTTATAGTGGATGAATTGGGTTTCACTTTGGTGAACTTTGAAAAGATTGGCGAGAAGGCTGAACCATTCATATTGGCATCACAGGCAAAACAAATATTCTACATCGATGATCCTGCAAATGATAAATGGTCGGTTGTTCTTCATGGTAAAAGACAGTTCATTGAAGATCCTATAGATGAAGAAGAGTACTATGATAAGTATGATGACTACAGTCCATTCTCAGTTGGGTTGCCAACTCCACAAAATATTGAAGCTAATGATGACTTATATGTGCGCGGAGATCACAATGAAGGATTGTTAATTGATAAAAGATCACAATTTTAGAGACATGTATGTTTATACAAATGCTAAATGTTTTCCTTTTTCTAGTTTATACAAATGCTAAATGTTTTCCTTTTTCTGGTTGATACAAATGCTAAATGTTTGCCTTTTTAATGACATTTTCAGATGGCTGACCATGATGAGAATGATGTCCATGATGAGCATGAAGTCCATGATGAGCATGCTGTCCATGACGAGCATGGCGAGGTTACCAATGTAAGTTCTAAAAGCATATCCTGTATTTCTATAAAATTCATTATCTTCTAGTTATGTCATATATCCTATATTTCTATATTGGGCTAATTCAGTGTGTTTATTTTTGTCAAGTTTTAGGTTGATGATGCACATGTACCCACTGAAGCAATTGAGCAACTTGATGCGCAGCAACAAAAACTTAACAAGAAAAGGGGTATCACTCTGTTGAAAAAGTTAATTGCGCTGAGTGGCAGTGGATCCAAATTGGTTGTGGAGTTTGATAATGGAGGGAATGCAATTGGAGTGAACCGCAATAATTTTATAAACTATCTTGGGGTTGTCACTCGAAGCCATTGTGGTGTTAAGTATGATAATTGGCATAAAGTTCCTCAGGCGAAGAAAGACTTGATATGGAAAGATTTATGCGTGAGTTATTATTATTTGCAATTCTATTTTGTAGATTACAAATTCTATTATTTGCAATTCTATTTTTGGATACTAGTTAATAACATATCTAAATTTACAGAATTTGTTTGCATTGGATGAGATGTTGCATCGTAAAAGTGTGATGCAACGCGCAGGAAAGATGCTTAGGAATTATAGGACAAATCTGAACAGAGAATACATAAAAGAGGGTGATAAGAAGAAGAAGTCAGCCCTTGAACAATGGAACTTCTTGGACAAAGACGATTGGGACAATTTTGTTGCTTCAAGAAAATCTGAAGAATGCAAGGTATTAGGCGTCACTCCCATTTTAATTAATATACATTGTATTCACCTATTCAAGATTAACATTTAGTGCTACTAACCTAATTATAAATGTGCATACTAACTAGGCCCTCAGTGACGCACAAAAAGCAAAGCGTGCACTGAATGTGCATGACCACACTATGGGTCCAAAAGGCTATGCAAGTGTTTGCCAAAGACTACAGGCGGAGTCTGCGGCTACTCAGGATGTTACTCCTACTCAGGAGTCTGCCACACCCATGCCTCGCCATGATATCTGGATAGCTGGCAGGCAAAACAAGAAGGGTGAAATAAAGAAGCCTGTAACTGCTGAGGTGACTGCAAAAATGGTAAAATACAACTCTTAGAGCAATCGTTTGAATATTGATTATTTGTGGTGTTAACTTACCAATTTCTGTTTATGGTGATTAGCGGGAGCTGCACGAGCAGAGGAAACAAGGCACGTTCATCCCTCAGGGCACAAGGGATGAATTGACAGTTGCTCTAGGTAACCCAGAGCATCCTGGATGTGTTAGAGGTGCCGGCGCTGGTGTGGGCATCAAAACATTCTTTGGGCCATCCCAGCGCAAACCCAGAGCGGGACTTTCTCAAGAAGAGGTAACCTATTCTTTTTTTAGAATGTTACTGCAAAAGGAAATTCATTAATAAGAAGCTAATGTTTGTTTTATCCATGTATAGGAGAATAAGAGAGTCGAGGATATAGTTGCTAAGAAGGTCAACGATGTAGTTGCTGAGAAGGTCAAGGAAGAATTGCTGCGGTGGCAGGCATCTCAGGCTTCCAATCAGCCTATGGCGACGCACTCTTCTCCTGGTGCACAGACTGCGAGTAATCTTGGAGACCCATCACCTAACACATCTGCTGTAAGTATTGTTTATGACATTGTAGCTAGTCTTTTCAAGATGATATGTATATATATAACATTCTTTATGTAAATTTGTAGGCATTGAAGACATGCCGCTTAAGAATGCAAGACTATGTTGTTGTAGAGGCGCAGGCTTACCAGTCCCATCCTGGGGCAACGTTTCATGGGACTCCAATGCCACAGGGCTACATTCGTGTGATCCCGATACATGTATTACCCGATTGGAGGGAAGTTGCGTTGCCATATACCCACCCAGATATTGATACACTTGGTGAGGCAGAAGGCGGGGTCATATTGTGGCCCAAAGCAGATGTCGTCTACACGACTGAAATTGTAAGATAAATTTACATTGATTTAGACTGTTAATGTGTATATATGATGTCAATTGATCTGAAATTATATATACAGGTTAAAAAGAAGACACCAGGAGCACCTAGGCCTCCACCTCCACTTCCCGCATTACCAACTTGGGTTCCAACTGACCTAACATACCCGTTAGGTCCTGCTTGTAGGGGAATGACATGTTGGCTATGGGCACATAATATACATTGCCCTATAATTGTTTCTTTAGATGCAGATTATGCAGGTCAATCATACGACAACTCTTTATTTATACAAGATATTATTGAGTTGTTTATGTATGATTGGCTGAATACATCAATGATAGAGACATGGATAAGGTGAGATCTTGTTTATACATCCATATACCTTGTGTAAGATCTGGTGATCTGGTTTCTTATATATTAATGCATACGGCTATATGTTTTGCAGCTACTTAGTCGAAGATCATTGCAAACAATTTGCATATGATCATGTGGGATTTTTGATTCCATCATTGATTAGTATGGTAGCTAAAGACCCTGATAGTGTTCAACAATACTGTATAAATGCTTTTACAATTTTTGGTCAGCAAATGAAGACGATAATAATAGCTCCATTCAATGTCAAGTAAGTTTACTTTATTTATAATTTGGACTTAAGAAAATACCATTTTTATTTTGCATTTTGAGTTATTAATTGTTAACTTTTTACCTCTAGCGGTAGACATTGGGAGTTACTAGTTATTGTCCCCGGGACGTTCATTGTTTATTATCTAGATCCGGCAGGAAGTACATTAAACACTAAAATTGGACACGTAATGAGAATGTCATTATTCTGGTGAGAAATATTTCATTTTTATATCCGTTAACATCTTTTATTATATTACTATTTACTATGCAATTTACTGTGTTATATTAACATGTAGGGGTTTAGATGCATTCAAAAAGGCTGGAGGAAAGGTCCCAAGGAAAAAGAACCAGCCAATACATTGGGAGAACGTAAAAGTAAGTTCCCGACTCCCCGACTCCAATGTATATATTATTGATGTGAATTGTGCTTAGTTGTATTATTTTGTATGTTTCAATTTATAGTGCGCTACACAAGACAATGGCTGGGCATGCACATACTATGTGATGCGATTTATGCAGATGATTATCAAACATGCCGCATTGGACATCGATACCATACATGAGGTATTATATATAGTCTCATTAGTTAGTATGAAATATATCAATCTTATTTTTATATTATTACTTATATATATACATCATTCTCTTTGCAGGTGTTTAAAACTGACCACTCTATAGGCAAAAGCTTAAAAAATGTACATGCTCCATATACGAGGGAAGCATTAAATGAAGTAAGAGAAGAATGGGCAAAAGCCATACAAGCAGTGGCAATTGTAAGATATAATTGGGATGTTGATAGTGATGCTGAATGATACTTTGTAAATGAATATTTCTGAATGTTAATACATGTATTTGAATGTTTCTATATGTGTGAACGTGAGAATTGAATTGATGTCTGAATGTATCTACTTGTGTGAATCTTTTTTTGTTAATTTTGCAGGTTTGTGGCCTGTTTGTAGGCTAATATCAATGGATGTCGTAAACCTGAAGTTCAGAAAACTGAACTGTAGGTTCTCATCCTGCTGACCAGCCACAGCAGGCCTGCAAACTGATATGAAAAAAAAATAGATATAGGCGTCAGTTATTTACAGAAAACCGTCAGCAAAGACATACAGCGTCGGGTTTTTGTAAAAAACCGACGCCTGATGTGACCAAAGCAGTACTTGGAAATGGCGTCGGCTGTTCGTCTCGAACCGACGCCTCTAATACATGTAGGCGTCAGTCTTTTAGTAGATAACCGACGCCAAAAAGTGTCCTAGATGTCGCCGTTTTCTGTGGCACGAACCCTTTTGGCGTCGATTGTTTATAACCAACCGACGCCTATAAGTTAAATAGGCGTCGGGTGAAAAACCGACGCTGAAATGTTCGACCTTTAGCGGCGCCCACATAGGCGTCAGTCGGAAACCGACGCCAAAAGGGGTTAAACAACCAACGCCAAAGGCGGTTTCTGTAGTAGTGATACTTTCTACTTGCCTCTACATTTACCTGCTATGTGACTCAATAGCACTAGAGTAGTATAATTGCATTGGTTTTGTCTGATTATGATTTATGGAAACATTGTGAAATCTTGGATGGTGGATGTATGATTTCCCATGCTAGGGAAGGATGTGTGATTCTTGGACCATGTTACATATATATTTGGGTGGTGGATGTGTGACTTCCCATGCTAGGGCAGGATGTGTGATTCTTGGCCCCATGTCTCACCAAGTTCAAGATCTGTGATTCTTGGCTGCCTTTGTCTTTATAATATTCTAGTGTTATGCTTATCTCACATGCATGTAGGGTGATGGTTATGATATGTACTCATGTAGCATCACTTTATTGTTTTATTACAGAAAGCATCTTATCTTAACATGCAGTGATGATTCCTTTCTTTTATGCCCATGTGTGTAGTCCTTATCTCTTACCTGGGAAGCGTGTATACTTGATGTCATTATTACTTACATTGCTCAAAGTTTCCTTTAGTATACACATACTAGCTCTTTGCTGATGTTTTCTTTTCTTCTGTTCTTTGTGGGGTATGCTTCCATCCCCAGGTTAGATCAAGGAGAGGTGAACTTCAACATCAACCTTGTAGTTGAGCTTTTGGGATACTTCAAGAGGTGGTAAGATAACCCTCAGCTTGATATTTGGCTTATATGTTTAGTTTTCCTTTTGGACACCCATGTGTGGTGAAGTGATGTACTATGTCATCAATCTTTGTAAATTGTTTGATAATGATATTTTCCGCTGCTACTCATTGTGTTATGATACATACATGTTGAATGAATTGGTCTACACCCTTTGGCGAAAAATTTTATGTGGTGTTTGGTTCAAGGGATGTTGCTTTTTTATTTCTAGTTGGGAGTGCCTCCCCTCCAGGATCCCACTCCTTACAACATGGTATCAGATCTACTATCAACCAGTTATCTAACTATTTCAATCTTGTCTCCCTTAGGATGTTTACCTTTATTATAGGTTGCTTATACCTAGTGTCCTTGCCTTGTGCAGGCAAAACCCTGATGGCGGGAGATAACTCAACTGTTGACAACCTATATAGTTACGAGACACCCCAAAACCCTAGGTTTGGTCCGGGGACCTCAGCTTCAGCTAGTTCAGAAACAGTTACGACTCCAGAGCAAGAGTTGGCCATGCTTTGACAACTTTTTGCTTCTTCCATGGCGGGGAAGATGAAAGATCCATCCATACCTGAAAAGCCTAAGGAGTTCTCAATCATGACGTGCATGAAGATGAAACCACCCTCCTTCAAAGGTGAAGGTGAGAAAGAAATGGTCAACAACGTTGATGATTGGGTGTTAGTCATAGAGAGGAATTTTAATGGTATGGCATGTCCTCCACACCAGAAGGTTAGGTTTGCATCAAATGTCTTGGAAGGACCAACAAGAGTTTGGTGGAATGGAATTGCAAGGACTAGGGACATCTCAAGTATGTCTTAGGTGGAGTTTTTGGCTCTCTTCCGTGGTAAGTACATCTGCATTGATGCTTTGAAGAAGAAGGAAGCTGAGTTCTATAGTTTGAAGCAAGGACCCATGACTGTTTTTGCTTATGTGCAAAAATTCATGTTGCTTGAGAGATATGCTTCTAGTCTAAGTCAAGAGCATAGAGCAGACCTATATCTGCAAGGACTCAGCTACAATGTGGGTTGTGCACTTATCCCACAACTTCCTTTGACCTTTCAGTAGATGGTGGATAAAGCTTTGATAGTAGAATTGTATCCAGGGTTTCAACCTAGATATTTTGATAAGAAGAGGAAATGTGATGTGCTAAGGAAGGAAGTGTGTGATGGATGCGGTGGTAACCATCCTCCTGGGAAGTGTTATAGAGAAAGGAACCATGCAAGGGATTCACCAAAATACCCGAAGGTATTCCATCATTGCAATAAACCTGGACATGTCAGACCTCAGTTCCCCAAGCTTCATTTTGGACCAGGATATGTTCCTCAGCAAGAACCTCCTCAGAATTAGGGCAACAATAATGGAAACAATAATGGTAAGAAGCTTGTGGAAAGGAGAGATGGAAGAATTTTTGGTTTGTATGGTAAAGAAGTTAATGATGATGAACAAGAGCAAGTTAACCTGTAGTTCCTTAGATTAGTCTTTACAATTTATGTTTCCGTTTTTCACGTTGCTTATGTAGTTGTATGTAAGAAGTATAGTTGAACCTTTTGTATCTAAAGTTTAGTTTGATATAATAATATGAACCCTTTTAAGGGGTGGTGGATAAGTTTTCTTATGAATGTTTTGATTTGGAGGACGAAATCCCTTTAAGGGCGGTGTGTTGTAACATACCAGAACTAGAACCCTACCTTAGTAGTTTGACCCTTTTGACTTAGCCAAACAAGGATAAGCTAATACATGTAATTGAGCCAATAATGAAGTCTTAAATGTGTCACAAGAAGTGTAACATAACAAAACATGCTTAATAATCATATATGACACACATGGAGATAATAATATTGTAATTGGTTGAATAATGAACTAATGGGCCACTAATGTGCCATATGACATATCTCATAAAAAGAAATCCCAAAAGTAAAATCTAAGTTTAAAATTGTGTTCCTTGTGTCCCAATTGCCTTGGGATTCAAGTTACACATTATTCACATAATAATAATTCATTTAATTCAAATTGGAAAAGAAGATGTGTGTTTTCCCCAAAATATCAAATAAAATAATAAATGAATCCAAAAAAGGAAAATAATCTTAGATTCATAATCTACATAATAAATATATCCTTTGGGTAAATTTTCATCTAATTTGGAGAAAGTTTGCTTAAAAGGTGAAATCAGGAGAGAGAGTGTGTAGAACCTTCAATATATTAAATAAATAATAAAAAAACTCCAACATGTAAAATTGATGGAAAATTCGTAGCCAACACATTAAATATGTCTTGTGGGTCAAGTTTCATCAAATTTGGATAATCCTAATGCCATTAATGAAGAAGGAAAGAGAGAATGCGATTTGATTTATTCAACACATTAAAAGTTCTCAAAAGGTAAATCTAATTGCATATTTAGATTCCTCATATCAATAATAGTTTATGTGTCAACTTTGACTTAATTTGGGATTCATTTTCACCTTTAAAAGAGGAGAGAGAAAATATAAATAATCAAATAAATAACTTTAGTCGGAATCAATTTGATTTGTCACACTTAGATTTGATTTTCCTTATTTTGCACTTCATGCAGGCCGTCCGATCATCGCATGGATGGTGGCAATTATGTCTCCTACCTCGGGTAGGGACTTACCCCGCGTGAATAGTGTATCTTTACATGCGGTTTTGTATTTCTCACTTTTCTCACTCTTTTCTCATCGGTTGGTTGTGATTTTTGTTGCTATGCGTTCGGGAGAAGATTCCACATATAATGAGCCTGAACATGCGATATAAAATTGTTTTGTGTCATTTTTCCCAAATTTGGGGCAAGTTTCTTCTCGGTCTACTTGCTTATTTTGGAGTTCCTCCCAACCACACCTATATAAACCCCTACCCCCTTTGTCTTTGGGCACTAAGCAATCTTTTGTTCATCCCAATTTCATCGTAACCTTTCCTATTTGTGAACACAAGCTTGCATAGTAGAGCCCGCCAGTAGAGAGACTTCCTCCTCCTCTAGTCTTCTTCCTTCCAATTGCCTTCCATGTATACTTTCTTACCCCCCATTCTTTATTTTTGTGTGGATGATTTCTCATTTGGTCACCATGTTGCGTTTTCCCCAAATTGAGCTATGAAGTAGGTAACCTACTTCGTGACCAAGTTTGGTGAGTACCTACGGATAAGATGAATCTCCCAGTTTGTTTCTCGATATTTCCCTCCCCGTCCTTTCCTTCTTATTTTCTCAACCGAGGGTAGTACCATCCTTTCATCGAGTGATTGAATCCTCTATAGACCAGCACCACACATGTTTGACCACTGCCATGGCCATTGATGATTGGGCCAGGAAGCGCAGGCCCAAGCACTCTCTCCCTCTTGTGAATTTCTTCGATGATGTGGTTTTTTTTCTGATTTTCTGATTGGTTGAACTTTGAATAATTGTAACTAATTATTTGATGGGCCAAAAATTACAAACGAATAGCCGTTGGATTAAAAAAAACGCAAGCTTTATATTGGTAATGGTTTTGTGACCTGAATCTAATGTTAAAAGAGGTAATTTTAATGGATCCAATTAAATAAGATAATAACTTGTATAATTCATAACTAAAATTATTAGTCAGAAAAATATAATAAAATATGTTTTGGACTCCTAATAACACAAACTAAAATGTGGTACAGTTTTCATAGCCTAATTCAGACATCAATAAAAAGGTGGTTTTTAGGGTTTGCTTAATGTGTATGAGATTGACATAAAATATGTATGTGTTTAATAGGATCTTTGGTGGCCTAGACTTGGATCTATAAGTGATTTCGACTTTAGACTCTAATATTGAGGTATGTTGTATCCCATATTCCTTATTGATGAGCAATTCACCTTCCTTATCATTCTTTTGACTATGGCCTACACATATGTCTATTTTCTTGATATCATGGTTCATGTGAACTATCTTGCTTATTGTGGTCTTGGATATTCTCTTGAAATCTTATCTTGTACTATGGTGCATGATAGACTTGTTGATGGTATCTTCCCACTGTGATGTAGATGTTTATGTGTGGATGCCAGAGTTGTCCATTGTGTGATATGACAACATTGTATAATTTCTGATCATACTTTCTACTTGCCTCTACATTTAACTTCTATGTGATTTTATAGCACTAGAGTAGTATAATTGCATTGGTTTTGTCTCATTATGATTTATGAAAAAATTGTGATATTTTGGATGGTGGATGTGTGATTCCCCATGCTAGGGCAGGACGTGTGATTCCTGGACCATGTTACATATATATTTGGGTGGTGGATGTGTGACTCCCCATGACAGGGAAAGATGTGTGATTCTTAGCCCATGTCTCACCAAGTTCAAGATGTGTGATTCTTGGTCGCCTTTGTCTTTATAATATTCTAGTGTTATGCTTATCTCACATGCATGCAGGGTGATGGCTATGATATGTGCTCATGTGGCATCACTTTATTGTTTTATTAGTTAAGTATCTTATCTTAACATGCAATGATGATTCCTTTCTTTTATGACCGTGTGGGTAGTCCTTATCTCTTGCCTGTGAAGCATGTATATTTGACGTCCTTATTACTTGCATTGCTCTAAGTTTCCTTTAGTATACACATACCAACTCTTTGCTGATATTTTCTTTTCTTCTCTTCTTTGTGGGGTATGGTTCCAACCCCAGGTTGGATCAAGGAGAGGTGAACTTCAATATCAACCTTGTAGCTGAGCTTTTGGGAGACTTGAAGAGGTGGTTAGATAACCCTCGACTTGATCTTTGGCTTATATGTTTAGTTTTCCTTTTGGACACCCATGTGTGGTGAAGTGATGTACTATGTCATCAAGCTTTGTAAATTGTTTGATAATGATTTTTTCCGCTTCTAATCATTGAGTTATGATACATACAAGTTGAATGAATTGGTCTTCATCACTTCGGTGAAAAATTTTATGTGGTGTTTGGTTCAAGGGATGATGCCTTTTTATTTCTAGCAGGGAGTGGTTCCCCTCTAGGATCCCAATCCTTACATATAGGGTAACACACTTAGGATACAGTTTGATTATAGGAGTATATCAAATTTGATTACTAAATGTGTTTAGGTATTCAATTAAAAAACTAAGGTTTAAAATTGAATGAATGCACTCTGAACTAAGAGGTTCACCCTACCAACTGACCGGTTGGGTAGTGAACCAATCGATTGGAGTATAAGGTCGATGGGAATTAACATTGGCTGATCAATGGATGGACCAGGGAGTGAAATGACCAATTCACATATCCCAACCACCTAGTTCATGGGCTGAACTGCTCGGTTTAGTTGCCAAATTGATTGGTACAAGGATTTTTGCTCACACCATATTTAGTATTAATCGTGCATTCATTACCAATTTGGATCTGAATAGATAATTGCATGACCTGATTGGTTCGCTTAGAGAACCCACTGGCTCGTGCACCAACTGACCAGTTGGGTGTGTGAACTGATCGGTTCGTCGTGTGCAAGTTCTAGAAAATTCATGAATTCAACCCTTTCAACTCCCGTATAGATTGGGAAACCTGACCCTAGCCTCTCCTATAAATAGAGGGGTACTAGGGCTTTGAACAATACAATAGTTACTCTGATAGTTGTTGTCCTATTTGGTTGTGGTAACCAATAGAGAGCCCAAGAAAGTCATGAACGTATCAACTATAGCAGGTTGAGTTTCAAAAGGAATAACTCCTTCCTCTTAGATCTGGTAGCACAACGTGGAGTTCCTGGTGGTTAGTGTGGACTACTCTAGAGGCAGAAGGCCATTGCCTGCCGCTAGGAAGACACCGTCAACCACTCTCCATGGTGCTACACCAGGAGGTCAGTGGACACGACTGTTCGAGTGTTGTTGTTATTGAAGGAGCATGTTGTAGCCAGATGTAGAAGAAGCATGATGCTTGTGTAAGGGTAATATCGTTGGACTTTCTCTAGTACTGGGTATAACCTTGAGAACCTTCCTTCCTAGATACGTTGATGTTAATACGATCTTGCTATTTAAGGAAATCAGGCTTTATATTTTTTTCTAATGCCTTATTTGTCGTCCCAATTTTATACAGTGGTATTAGAGCCACATCAATTTACGGTGTATTTGGGATTTAAATCAATATGGCCAGATTTATTTTATTGCATACAGTGTGAATTTTAAACTGGTTAATGTGCATATCTGATTAACTACCACATCACTCCATAAAATATTATATATATATATATATATATATATATATATATAGAGAGAGAGAGAGAGAGAGTTAGGCTAGAATACACTCGAGTGTACAGAGCACGCTATACACCCCAATGGTGTTTGCCTATCTAGACCATGTTTTTCTAAAATCTAATCCATTGATCTTAATAGTTACAATAAGAATAGGCCGCATACAAAATTTGAGCTTATTTGGATGAGTGTAAGTCACTCATCCAATGACAAAAAAATTGACACACAAAACTAATTTGAAATGCCTGATTTTTGCATCTTTTAGATGCACGGCCTATAAATGTCCAAATGAGCTAAAATTTATTATTTAGTATGTCCTTAAGATATTTAAGAAGATCAACGGTTTAGATTTTTCAAAAAGTTATTGAATCTTTAAAAATGACTGATGTGTATGGTGCCTCCGATACATTTGAGTGTACACTAGCCTGACCCTCTCTCTCTCTCTCTCTCTCTCTCTATATATATATATATATATATATATATATATATATATATATATATATATATATATATATATATATATATATATATATATATATATATATATATATATATATATATATATATATATATATATATATATATATATATATATATATATATATATGACACACAAACATAGGCCATTAATTCACTACCCTTGCGGGTAGATAAGGTTAGTTACCCATGGATCACTTTTGTAATAGGAAGACACATATTTGTAAACAAACAATCAAAATCATAATCAAATGACTAAAATTTTAATACAAAGACTCATTTTATATTACAACATTGTTTATCTTACAAATTTCATTTTTACTGTAATTAGTGTAATACAAAATGAGTATTTTTATTACAAATTTGGTCATCTCATTACAAATGATGTCTATCTCATTACAGATAGGTACATTTCTATTACATAATAGATCCACAGGTAACTAAAGTTATTTACCTGCACGGGTAGTGAATATATATATATATATATATATATATATATATATATATATATATATATATATATATATATATATATATATATATAATATGTGTGTGTGTGCAATTTTCACGCATTGCCGTAAAAGTTGGTTTTGATGGGGATGTGAAGCATACTTATGGCCAATAACTCTAGATTTATGTGTGCATGGTTGAGGTTGTTTATTCATGTTGTTATTCGGTCTACGTATCGAGATTCTCTCTCCTATTCAAACATAAATTAATATTCTTCTTCCTATTTCCCCTCAAATGTAACTCGAGGTTTTCCCTTTTATAATGTTGTAAGATATATGATAGTTTTCATTTATGTTTCTTCGTGAGAAGACATTCTGCACCAGACAAATCGACTGGAGGACTTAGGAGTCTATATGACAAGAGGATGAACCGATCAATTAGAGACCCAATCGATCGATTAGAGGAGTCCAAATTTTGATTGAACCTGAAGACCAAATGACTGTTTCGAGAGCCCAACCGAGCAACCAGGAGGCTAGCTAACCGACCAATTCAAGTGTTGAACCGATCAATCCAGATTGGTTCAAGAACAAATCTTCATCAACAATAGGTTGCATATGATTTGGACCTTAGGTGGCAATAATTCATTGTGTCTCCAAGAAATTACAATAGTATGGCCATAACCATCACTTGTGTATCTTATATGGCATGTTTCTATTTTGGTTATGGCATGTATATGATACATGCTATAAGTATGTGTTGATTGGATGTGTATATGTATTGTATATGAAATCTCTCAATATAATATTTATTCTTAGATACATTCCATAAGTAACACACATGAAAATCTTGATCGACTAAACACAGGTTATGCCAAAGCATGGTGCACCATTCATCTCGTGGAAGTGTGATGGTAGATATGTAGGTTATACCAAAGAAGGGTGCATATTCTATCATGTTGGCTTTTGGGTAAGGCTTAACTCAATATACTTATGGGATTAAGCACCAGAAGTATGGAGATGACTATGGGAAGGAGTTGTACATATCATCTATCTAAGAGTTGCATATGATGCAATTGACAAACATTGTCTACCAAAATAGTCACCAACAACCAAAGCTGACTCATGATTTGATGAAATATGGATCTTGGCTCACTAGAAGATTATAAGCTGCAATTATTCTGAATTGATACATGACAGTTATCAATTTGAACAAAATAGTGGGAGTTGTAATTAATTAAATGCTTAATTGATATCATTAACTTATCAAATCAAACAAATAAAAAATGTTTTGAAAAGTTGCAACATTTCTTTATAGAATCTAATGTAAAAACATTCTTATTGCGATCACTCCTTGAAAAGGACAATACCGGATAATCTTTCACATATGCTTTAGGAATTTGAGAAGTGTTCTCACTAGTGAGTGAAAACTCTATGTCCTTGAAACACTAGTGCCAGAGGAACCCGCTCCTAATGCATCTTAGGCTGAAATTGATGCATACTTGATGCCTGCCAATGATGCCAAAGGCATTAAGAAACTTATGCTATGTTTGTGAACTATGAGTTGCATGAACAACATGGAAAACATGAACATTCTCAAGATGGTAACACATTTTAAGAATCATGTAAAGAAAAAAGGTATAATCTCCTCAAAGCATTGTTTGAGTGCAAACTGACAGAGGGAGAACCAGTAGAGCCCCATTTTCTCAATATGATTGAGCATGTGTAACATCTAATGTGACTTGGATTTCTTTTATGTGATAACCACTATCAAACCGACAACAACATCATCCAGAACTACATGGAAATAACAATTAGCAGCGGATTACCAAAAATCACTAAAAATTAAAACCTTTTTACCCAGAGATCCACTACCAGGAAACTCTTTACAGGAAGAACCCAAGCCATATATACATCATAGTTTAATTCATACATACATCATTCCATCACATCACAAGGATATGAGATATCAATTGCTTTATCATAACATATACAAACGCAACATTATACATCGAGGCATTCTAGCCAAAATCTCGGATTTATTATAAAACTATTTACACACTATCTCCCAAGGAACTGAGAGTATATGGATGAAACATTGGACTCTATTTCTACAAGACACATAGCACTACACTCAACCTGAGTTGTTACTACCGTCCTTTCTATTGCTTCCCGCTCTCTACTGTACGATTTTTACCTCCTTGTGCACATCCACCTAAAAAGTGTGGATAGCCATGGGGTGAGATCCATATCTCCGTGGGAGATATAAACTCCCTGCCAAAAATATTAATATCATTGATAAATCTTCATGAAAGAGAGCCGAAGAAACCTTTATTGAATTAAACATGTATAACTACTTGTTATATGCAGAGCAGAGCAATCTCATCATTTAAGTAGTTCAGATATCTATGACTAAGCAAAAGATCATTCAATCACTTTTAGAAGGAACATGAAGAACATGTGTAACATTTATCAACTATGACATACAGAAGCAATTGCAACCTCATTCAATGTTTCTATATTCGATCCTTAAGAAAAGACACAAATGGATGATTACATCTTTCAACAATCAAACTTATTCCCTGAGGAGATGAGGTATACTGCTCGTTCTCCAACCAACCTAAATTAGATAGCATCAGTGCCATAGAAGGTCCATGGAAGAGTCAAACACCATGAGCTCTCCTTTCCCAGTCAGTTTGAGATCATTGACACTGACATTATGAGTCAAGATACATTTTATCTATCTTAGATATATAGGGTCATCTCTATAGAGATAGAACCTATAGTTGTTCCCTTATTAGTGTATGAATCGTAGTCAATCCTAATTGTATCAGGGTACGGTCTGTAACCAATCCTGATTGTATATTGAGTCATGACATACAACCACACTCTTTTTAGAGTATGGCCGAAAGACAATCCTAATGTTTAAGAGTAAGGATATACTCGACTTACACCCTTGCAAATTAACAAATATGCATTCCAAGTAAAACTCATTTCACCATCCAACAGCTTCTGAAATGAATGGATCTATGGCCAGGGCAAACTACATTCTTAGTTTCACTTTATAAGTTAAGTGCATTACATCATATTTTAGTATCAATCAAGTTACAAGAATGAATAACAGATAAATACTATAAAGAAAGGTGTATTCCATATTTTCAATGAATCTTGTATTAATTGGAACACATCGTGTTACACCCATCCTGGGATATCATGTTGGGTTATAGGGGAGGCAGAGAAGGCATAGGAAACAAAAATTTTCTCCTCCCCAAACCTAGAACAAGGAAATGCGTCAACGTCTATACAATAGGAAAGGATGGTTTGTGGAATCATACCTTGTACCGAGGCTTGCTCGGCGACAATACCTCGCGGCTTGCGCGGTCTTCACCTCCGGTCTTGGACGGTGTCTGTTCAGCTCCTGGTTGCACCGGGACTGACGACTCCTGGTCTCACCGGGACTGTCAGGATTGACAGTTGTCCTCCTAGCGGCAGAAATATCCCACCTCTGAAGTAATCCACACGGACCACCTGGAACTCCAATCTCTTTGTCTCACAAGGAATTGGAAGGAGTCACACCCTCCTGTCAGTGTACTAGTCACTGACACACTCTCCTGCCACCAGTCACTTTCTGCATTTGTTTTCCCTTACTGTGCCTCTCTTATCAGGTAGCACTTGCTCGGGCTCTCTCGGTTACCAAAACCAGAGAGAACGACAACTTTACAAAGCAACTGGTTGCACTGTGTTTTTCTTTGAGAAGCCCCCAATACCCCTATATATAGAAGGGTCATGGTATAGGGTTCTCTATCCTGGGCAATGTGGGACTAAAGTAGGAGTAGAAGGGTTCATGATTTTCCACAAAAACAACCAACTGCATAACCTGAACTGATTTTTTTCATTTCTAAAACAGTAGGTTGGGGACATGAGCCGGTCGGTTGACACCTCAACCGATCGGTTGGGACCCATGAAACGGTCGGTTCACTTCTGAACTGGTCAGTTTGTGGTCCTGATCAGTTCCCGATTGACTTTTCTTCTTTTGTTTCTAATTGGTACCAAATACCAATCCTTGTTCCAATCAAATTGGGCAAGTGAAATGAAAAGAAATTTCTCACCAATCCTACTTTCCCAACTTGATCAGTTGCACCAGTTGAACCGACCGTTTCAACACTTGAAGCAATCGTTTCACCCTGTCCATGAACTGATCGACTCACCACCTGAGCCGATCGGTTCAGCAAGCTCACCTGATGAGTTCATCACATGAGCCGATCGGTTGGGAGTGCAGATTGTACAGAAATAGTCAATTGCAGTTTCAATAAATCCGATACTCTAATCAATGTGTCCAACTCCTTGAACATTATGACATTGAGCTATCAATTAATTGAGTGTTTAATTGAACTACTAAACTCCTTTAGTAATCAATATAAACATTGTTTGTGGACAAAACTCTTCTTCAAGGTGAAATCCTATGTGTGTGACCCTACAGGTCCATTTCACGTTGGCAGTGAAAGTCCATACCACTTATGACATCACAAGAAAAGAACGGTGCCTAGTCACACATTAGTGCTACCCAAGTGAAATAGAAAGTTGGAGAACAACTTTCAATCCTACAATCCGTGAATGGTGTTACAGTGAATGTATAACCCTTTGTCACTAATATCCCGGATGAACTCTAGGCATGGAACAGTCATCCTGTCGATGTTCATTCACTTTCTTGATCTCAGAGTAGATTGAAAGAGATATGTATGACATCAATATCACATACTGATTCACACATGCGTGCATGCCTTTCTCAATCCTACTCATCAAGTGGCCATGGATATCATATTCCCTCAGGAGGGACAAATCCCATATCAATCACTCACCCCTCAAAAGCCACATGTGTCAAAGCCACCCAATCATAACCTTTATAACAACCCATGTTTCAGGACTGCGTTTGATGATGTCAAAGTGTGCCCATTGACATGTGTTGAGTGTAGTGATTTCAGGTCAAAGAATCACACTCACCACCATCACTGTGAGTACTGACTGTGACTACCATGTCATGGTTCCATGTGTCAAACTCATGGTGGGTCTGTCCGGCACACTTGTTCTCTAACAAGTACATATGTGTTCGGTTTGATATCTCTATATCATGACTAATGAGTCTGTCATCAACCAACACCACAATCTAGTCTTGTGTGTCATTGCTGTCTATCTACCTTCCACAATGACATCCGACTAGGGACATAACAAGAATGTACAAACTCTTAGCATCTGTATGATCTCATCGTTCAGGTCCTCAACCTGAAAGCATACATCATTGAGTACTGCCATTCTCTAGACATTTAATTTGTTCTATCACTATCTCATTGAAAAACACTAGAGGGGGGTGAATAGAGTTTTTAAACAATTTTAAACAATTATTTAACTCAAACAACCAATCAAAAAAATATTGGACAAGGGGACAAGGATTTAGAGTGGTTCCTACCTTAGCAAATACTAAGGCAGTCAGTCCACTACCCGGTTGCTTACCCAACCGGGATTTGGAAAGAATTTAATTTTATTACCTCGCAAGGACTTTACATAAAATTACAATTCTCTCCCTAAACCCTTCAAGCAGCCTTCACCTCGAAGTAATCGCACCAAACTTGAAGCAGCCTTCACCTAGAAGCAATTGCACCAACCTTGAAGCAGCCTTCCTCCTGAAGTAGCTTCCCGTTGCAATAGCCTTCTTGAAGTAGCTTCCCGTTGCGATAGCCTTCTTGAAGTAGCTTGAAGTCCACCTTCTCCTTCGAGAAGAACCTTCTCCAATCTGCAGCCTCCAACCCTAGGAGTAGCAAGGAGAATACAAAGAATAAAAGGAACAAGAAGGAAAACAGAAATTACAACTTATCCTTTTAAGCACAAGGCTTGATTTGCCTATATCAAGCGTATTGATCTCCTAACCAATGAGTGTAGAAGTGTAAGTGCTGTGGAAAGGAGATGCTAGCCTATAGGACACGAAATTAGAGCAATGGGAATGAATAGCCAATGTTGGAATTGCTCTATTGCTCAAAACAGATTGCCAATGAGTATTCAAGCTCAAGTATAGCACAAGTGTAGCTTAGGTGTATATAGGTGTCCTAAGGCATGTCCTATTTATAGGAATGACCTATAAGTGCTTAAGGACGTTCTAGACACTTTCTAGGGGGTTCTAAGTGCTTAACTAACCGTTAGGTACAAGTTCGTTGCTTTAGCAACGGCTAGTTAATTAATTCTGCAGTTGCTGTCAGAGTCCATCTCGGTCGACAAATTGTCGACCGAGATACCTACTCGGTCGAAGTTTTGTCGACCGACAGGCTCTCTGGATCAACGTTCATTTGCAACTACCAACTACCTTTTCAGTTGTGTCTAACGACTACTTGGGTCTTTCTCGGTCGAGAATGTTGTCGACCGAGAGTGTCTCGGTCGAGGAGTTTGTCGACCGAGATTGATCCTGTTTCAATGTTTCAATTTAGGCACTAACTATGTGTATGAGTGTGCAAATGTGATCCTATTTGAAGGGAATGACTTATCTAAATGTGGTGTTTAGCTAGGGAGAATCTAACGCTTGATTTACATGCAATCTAAGTACTTGTACATTATATATTTGTACAAGTTTTTACAAAGCGATTACATTGCATGAAAACATAAACATGTAAGCATATGGATTTCCCTAGTTGCTTTGTCATCCACCTTAATCTTACACACTCAAGTAGCTCGTTAGATCGACAGGAATGAAATGTTTGTCATCATCGAAACATAGGGATTATGCTAATGTCAATTTAGCCAACAATCTCCCCCTTTTTGAAGATGACAAACATTTCCTAAATATAAAATAAGGAAATATAAATCGTGTGAGTTTCATACCTGAAGATTACCTTTTGTAGCATTTCTTGTTTTGCAAGTGAATGCTGGCCGAGATATTATGAAACTCATATTTTATGTTTTATATTATTTCCCCCCCTTTGTCATTTCAAAAAGATATCCAATATAATAGACTTTATTTCTCCCCCTTAATTTTATGATATGCTCCCCCTTAAAGAGATATTCAATTAAAAACAAGGGATTAAAGCAAAGCAATTATTGTTAAATTTAGCCACAATTTATTTCTCACTCATTTGCAAAGGATGTTAAGCCTTAAAATGATATGAGTTCCTTTTAGGTTCATGGCATTTGTGTATTGATTTCTCATCCATTTTACAAGGGATGTTAAGCCCAGAAAATGATGTGAGAATCCTTTTAAGCTTATAGTAGATTACATGAAAAAGTATCTCTAACCAAATGCACGAGATGTTAAGCCCAGATTTGTTTAGAGAGTTCCATTAAGAACATAATACATATCACATTCATGGTTTATTTTTTAAAAATACTAAGGTCATAACCATGTTTATGTAAGCTTCTTAATCAAATAATCAAATTTGTTTTTATGAGCTCCCCCTTAATCTTATCATTAAAGCTATTTAAAGCTTCTTAGGTCACAAATGATTTTAAATTTAGATTTTGACCTTTATCAAAAGTATACTAAGATTAAGTACAATGAAATGATGTTCAAATAAGCATTTTGTCAAGGCTTATTTTAGGTCGTCCTTGAATGCGACCATAGCGCCCCTTGGTCAAATTTTATTTCAACCAAGAGGCAAAAATTGCAGATTTCCAATTTAAGCACTCATATGTGAAGTACTTGATTAGATATCAATTTTGAAGCATGTTTAGTGATACTCAATATGAAAACATCCTCTTAAAAATGAAAGCACGATTAATATCTCAAGTCTTTTAAAAATGCCAATTGATAAATTTTTATTTTATGTGTTGCAAGCATTTCTAAGAGACATATCATCATTGAATTATTTTTCTTGCCTATGTATCATCAAGGATCCATGCATACAATTATCTATTTGTGCTAACACAGCATCATCATGATGAAAATGATAATTCCATGATTGGGTAGACCAGAAAACACTTTAGGAAAAAATCATGTAAATAATGACAAAACAGGAATTTCCTTTTTATTAAGCTAAGCATAATTTCAGTTTTAACTTAAATCAAACCAAATTAATCTCATATAAGTTTGCAGGGATGATTTCCAAAATATATACAGTCATTAATCACAAATAGATAGCAATTTGATCAATTACAAAAAGAATTCAACAATTTTACAGCAGACTGGAAATCAGTGACATGCTCGGTCGACAATTTTTCGACCGAATGTTCACTCGGTCGACAGATTCTCGACCGACCAAGTTTCTGGAATATGTTCAGAACTGTTAATCGATTTCAAGCAAAAAGAGATTATTCAAATTAGAGCTCGATTGTGTTGAGATAAGACATTATGATATCAAGAATCAGTTTAGGTCAGATCTCAACTAGTTAATTTTAAGCTACTAAGTTTTAGGAATCCAAGCTAACTCCTCATTCTTTTTCTTATATGGGCATGAAAATGAATAATGTCCAAGACGCATGCAATAATGACAACTAATAGAGTCAACTTCATTTCTCTTTCTAGGAATTGTGTTCCTAGGTACAAACATAATCTTAGTCTTGGATGCTTTAACTTTTTGGGTTTATTTCTCCTTGGATCATATCCTAATCCTCTTCTTCCATTATAACTAGAGGAAATTTTCAGAATATTTTCAAGCATGTCATTTCCTCTTAACTCATTTACATTTCTTTGTAACTTAACAATATCTTTCTTTGCTTGATCTAAATCAGATACTAGAGAGTTTCTTTCTTTGACAACCTCATCATAATCTAAATGTGAACATAGAATAGGTTGTTTCTGAAGATCATTCTCTTGAGTTTGCAAGTTTAACTTTTCTAAGGAAAGAAGATTGCAATTAGCTTCTACCGACTTTAACTTAAGATCATAATCTTCATTTTCCTTTTTGAGATTTTCATTTTCGGATACAAGAGCAAGAAGTTTAGTATTTAAATCATCATTTACTTTATTTGATTTCTTAAGTTTCTTCTTGCACTCAATATATTTCTCATGAGTATCTTGAAGACTAGCAATTAGATCTTCTTTTGGTAGATCATAAAGACTTACCTCTTCTTCGTCTTCATTTGTTGTAGCAATGAGGCATTCTACTTCTTCTTTTCCATCATCACTGTCATCACTTGAATCATCCCATGCAGCTTTATATGCTCTTTCTTTCTTTTTGTGAGATGATTTCTTCCCTTTCTTGAGTTTTGGACAATCACCTTTCATATGTCCCTTTTTGCCACATTCAAAGCACCTGGAAGAAGAAACACTAGAAGTTTTATTAGTTTTAAAACTTTTATATTGCTTACCATTTACAATGAGAGTTTCTTCTTCACTATCATCTTCACTTGTGTCATGAGTGTCCTTTGTTGATGCTTTGAATGCAATGTCCTTATTTTTGCCTTGTTGACGTTCACGTTCTCTTCTTTCTTCCTCTTCTAAAGTTGCCTCATGAGCTTCTAGATTGCCAATGAGTTGCTCCATTTTTAGTTGAGTGAGATCATTAGCTTCTTCAATAGCTGTCACCTTGGGCTTGTATTTGGGAGGAAGTGATCGAAGTACCTTTGATACCTGATCTTCTTCAAGAACAGTTTTTCCTAAGGCATTCAAACCATTAACAATAGAAGAGAATTTCGCAAACATTTCACTAATGGATTCGTTTGGATCCATACGAAAGTGTTCAAACTTCTGTTTAAGCATACTAATCTTAGAATTCTTAACTTGAACCGTACCTTCATAGGTTATGGACAATCTATGCCATATTTCATAGGCTGTTTCACAATTTGATATTCTATTAAATTCTCCTACTGAAATTGAACAATAAAGAATACTTACAGCCTTTGCATTCATTTGAGCCGATTTTACCGTATTTGCATCCCACTCTGCATATTGCATTTGAGGAAACTCGTATGGGGTTGAGACCATCCTCCATAAATCCCAACTTATGCCTTGAAAGTAGAACTGCATCCTTCTCTTCCAATATGTGTAGTTTGTTCCATCAAACATTGGAGGCCTAGCAACAAATGTCCCTTCAAGATTAAGGTTGTTGAGCACCCCATCACCCATTCTTCAAGACCTTGTTAGGGTTCCTTGAAGCCTGCTCTGATACCAATTGAAAAACACTAGAGGGGGGGTGAATATAGTTTTTAAACAATTTTAAACAATTATTTAACTCAAACAACCAATCACAAAAATATTGGACAAGGGGACAAGGATTTAGAGTGGTTCCTACCTTAGCAAATACTAAGGCAGTCAGTCCACTACCCGGTTACTTACCCAACCGGGATTTGGAAAGAATTTAATTTTATTACCTCGCAAGGACTTTACATAAAATTACAATTCTCTCCCTAAACCCTTCAAGCAGCCTTCACCTCGAAGTAATCACACCAACCTTGAAGCAGCCTTCACCTAGAAGCAATTGCACCAACCTTGAAGCAACCTTCCTCCTGAAGTAGCTTCCCGTTGCAATAGCCTTCTTGAAGTAGCTTCCCGTTGCGATAGCCTTCTTGAAGTAGATTGAAGTCCACCTTCTCCTCCGAGAAGAACCTTCTCCAATCTGCAGCCTCCAACCCTAGGAGTAGCAAGGAGAATACAAAGAATAAAAGGAACAAGAAGGAAAACAGAAATTACAACTTATCCTTTTAAGCACAAGGCTTGATTTGCCTATATCAAGCGTATTGATCTCCTAACCAATGAGTGTAGAAGTGTAAGTGCTGTGGAAAGGAGATGCTAGCCTATAGGACACGAATTTAGAGCAATGGGAATGAATAGCCAATGTTGGAATTGCTCTATTGCTCAAAACAAATTGCCAATGAGTATTCAAGCTCAAGTATAGCACAAGTGTAGCTTAGGTGTATATAGGTGTCCTAAGGCATGTCCGATTTATAGGAATGACCTATAAGTGCTTAAGGACGTTCTAGACACTTTCTAGGGGGTTCTAAGTGCTTAACTAGCCGTTAGGTACAAGTTAGTTGCTTTAGCAACGACTAGTTAATTAATTCTGCAGTTGCTGTCAGAGTCCATCTCGGTCGACAAATTGTCGACCGAGATACCTACTCGGTCGAAGTTTTGTCGACCGACAGGCTCTCTGGATCAACGTTCATTTACAACTGCCAACTACCTTGTCAGTTGTGTCTAACGACTACTTGGGTCTTTCTCGGTCGAGAAGGTTGTCGACCGAGAGTGTCTCGGTCGAGGAGTTTGTCGACCGAGATTGATCCTATTTCAATGTTTCAATTTAGGCACTAACTATGTGTATGAGTGTGCAAATGTGATCCTATTTGAAGGGAATGACTTATCTAAATGTGGTGTTTAGCTAGGGATAATCTAACGCTTGATTTACATGCAATCTAAGTACTTGTACATTATATATTTCTACAAGTTTTTACAAAGCGATTACATTGCATGAAAACATAAACATGTAAGAATATGGATTTCCCTAGTTGCTTTGTCATCCACCTTAATCCTGCACACTCAAGTAGCTCGTTAGATCGACAGGAATGAAATGTTTGTCATCATCGAAACATAGGGATTATGCTAATGTCAATTTAGCCAACACTCATATGATTGAACCAGAAAGAATTGGAAGCTTTCCCTTGATGTTTATCAAATCAATCTTAATGTATCCCACCAATCATCCCATGATTGGCTCTCAGGGCATACATACCAACAGACTCCCACTTGCACTACGAGCCAATCACCCTTGAATCATATTCATAGTGATCTTCAAACATGTCCCACATGTTACTGTGCTCTAGTGCGAACATAGTGAGTTATGGCAACACCTTGCCAAAGTCAATATAAATTGCATGTCTCACATCTCTTCACTGTGCGTCACACATATGAGATGGAGTTGTCGTAATATGCGATCTAGTATTCCTTTCCCACCTTTAGCCACATTGCATGATCAAGGATTCCTGTAAGGACCCCGACCTCCATTTAGGGCTTATCCTGTTTGCTTTGCTTAACCCTGATGCTTAGTTGCTTGCTAATCACCTTTAGTGGTGATTAGGGTTTGTTGGTGCTTTATTGAGAGCTGAAGGTGGTACTTGCAATTAACCCAAGTCTAGGGTTTGTGGGCAAGTTTGTCACCTTGTGAGGTGTTCCTCCCTCTCCTTGCTTCCTCTAGTGTTGAGAGGAAGGGTTGGTCTCGTTGCTTGAGTTCCTTTGGGCTTGGTTGAGCTTTGGTGGGCCTTGTTGAGCTTTGCCTTTGCCTTTTTGGACCTTGTGTCAGGCTAGAGTGCCTTGTGTCGTCCTAGGTGTGTCGGCCATGGTTGTGTCGGCCTGAGGTGTGTCGCCCAGGGTGTGTGTCGGGCATGGTGTGGAGGTGTGTCACCCATGGACCCTTTGACCCCTTTTACCTCATTTGTGTCACCACTAGTGGACACTTGGCGCTTGATGCTTGCATGTGGCAATGGCCTTGGACATGTGTTTAAGGCATGTTAGAGTGGTGGCATTGCCCATGGACAAGTGTCCCTAGGTGGGCGATACCTTGCCTTGTCTTACCTTGGTTTCTCCTCCATCCTCTCCTATATATGTGTTCCCTTTCTCTTACTAAGGATCCCTTTAGTTCCTTAGTTTCCCCTCTCCCTTGGTGCACGACACCCCCTTCCTTTGCAAGCTTGGTGGCCGATCCTTATCTTGGAGTCTCCTTCTTCCTCTAGTGGTGGTCGAACCCTAGAGTGCCTTGCTCTTCTTCTTGTGGTGGTGCTTGGAGATTGGTGCTAGGAGCTTGGAGCTTGCTTAAGGTGGGTTACATAACTCCTAACCCTAACTATACTACCTTCTATGTTCTTGTATGTTTCTTATGATCATAATCGGTTATATATGTTGCTAGTTTGGTTTCTTGCTTAGTTGCATCCAGTTGGCCGAACCATGTTCTAGAGTTTCTTGTTGAGCAACACCCCTGTGACAAAGTGGATTTTAGAATTATAATAAAATAATTACTCTTTTGACCTCATTATATCCATTAATGGTCCTAAATTAATTTTCTTATCTACATAATCAAAGTTGAAACTCAAATACAAAATATGGTGACCAATGTGAACTTTATACACATTATAACACCTTAAATTTGATTATTTCATCACTTTGTCCAAAGAAATCAATTTGACCCATCAAACTTCACCATTTGGTTATAAAACTTTTTCTAAATGTTCTCCACATATTTTTGAAGCTTTGGTCCAAATTTGAGGTCATTTAGACATTCCTATGATTTTATATTATTTTTCTAAGGTTTTAGCCTTTTCCTAGCTTTCCTTGCCTTTTTTCCACCTTTTTCTTCCATTTTTTCGTGTTGGGCCCGGCCCATCTGTGGCTTGGGGCGCCGCTGGGCAAGGCAGGTGACCCAGCAGCCTTGGATCTTGATCCAACGGCGCTGGGGTCATCCCCTACCTTGCGCCTGGTTCGACGGTCCACGGTGGACCAGCCGACGCCATGGCCCGACCCCGATCGAGCAACTCGCACCGATTGTGCCCAATAGTTCGACCATTGAATTCGCCATCCATTCTCGAACCTTCCGTGTGGCTTGGTAGGGTGGAATCGCTGCTTAGGGGTCAAGCAAGAAAGCCAGCCCATGGGGTGCGCCACCCCTCTAGTAGCCCTAACCGTAGCAGTAAAACACTATATAAACCCCCCTTTTGCCTTCGGCCCGCCCCTACGAACCTGAGCGGCACCTTTTCTTCCCGTCGTGTGCTCTCTCTCTCTATGTTTCCCCTTCTACGCCGCCGCGGTGCCGCCACCCCAGCCCAGTTGGGCGTTCAAGTATCTCACGCTCTCTCCACCCTTTCTGGTCATCGTTCCCTTCGTGGGACCCCGACAACTTCAACCGACACCCTCTTAGCCGCCATCAGGGCCTCCTCCTCACAAAAGGCCTGATCTCTGGTGAGCCGTGCCACCCTGCTTTCATGGTTCACGCAAGGGTATGTGACGAAGGGAAGAGTCCCTTGACCGGCTGGTCCATGAGCCACAAGATCGCGATCTAAGGGTCGAGCTAGAGAAGAGCCACAACCCTCCGATCACGATCCAATGACCTGGGTTTGGTAATCGGGACTTACTCACTTGTTAAAGAAGAATTCCATCGCGGACATCCAGATCTAGATCAACGGTCTACATTTTTCATCTCGACTTTCCATTTAAGGTATTTTTCTCCTCTCTATTCAGAAAATCAGTAAAATACTCAGATCTTGTTTTAATCATAGAAAATGCATATGAACTCCAAAAATTACAAACAAGTAGTCTATCTTGATCAGACAAATCCAGTGAATCCATTAAAAATAATTTTGAGATCATATTATGAATGTTTCTCACTGATATATCTAGATATTTGATCCTTTGCATATTTTAAATTGTCAAATGACTCATAATCATGATTAATATTTGGAAACCTTAGATTTTGACTCTAATGATCATCTTGAAGCCAAACTTGATTACATATGAGTTTATACCTGATCTTGTAACTTATCTCTCCTAGAATGTGAATCATGAACATTGAACTAAGGATTAACCTTTATATTGTGATAGTAAATCTAAATCTTGTGAAAAACCTTGATCAAGTTTATATTTCATGACTCTACTTTAAGCAAACTGATCTTGAATTGCAATTATGCTAAGTATCATGATGAATTAGGAACATGATGATGACTTGGAAAATAACCATAAATTAGGGTTAACACACATGATCCTAGAAACCTAGGAAAGTCATTCATACTCAAAGATACTTGATATTTGAAATAATGATGGACAAATTGGAAATATTGGTTGATCATAAGTGGATGGCCTAACCCTAAGGTTGACCTAGGAAAGTGTAACCCTAATCTCGAATATTACAACATGATATCCAAATATCTTGATCTTGACCCTTGATCCAAATATTGTGTTTTAGGATCTAACTCGAAGGATCAACCTATTACTCATGATCTATACTCGAAATCTCGGTGAAAGGTACACTATTTATATAACTCCTCCTTGATTGTATTGTAGATACTTTTATGTATCTCTTGATCGTATGCTTGGCTAGTTACTTAATTGAGATATTGTTCCCTATGATTAGTCTTCTATTTTTCTATACTATATTTTGAAAAACATGAAAACATAAATTGCATGCCCATTATGACTGCCTGTATATTGATAATGATGATGATATTGATAATGTTGATAATGTGGATATTGAGTACAACAAACCCCCTCGTTTGGAAGTGGGACTTGTACATTGGCTTCCTATGTTCTTATGGTGAAAAGGGGCCTGGTGACCTTCCCCATCGCATTGGGGTAATAGAGTCATAAAAAATATATAACCATGCTTCTTGATTACAGCATAATGGGAATTCGTAATAAAAGTTGATTTGCTTGAAAAACTTGTCGAATAAATGTTGGTTTTACAAATTTCTTGTTATTGTTTGAATATAAGTCCTACCAAGCATACTATTTTGTTATAAATTGTTTTACTTGATTTTGATAGCGTACCGTGCAATTGCATGATTGTGTCTTGATTTTCTTGATTTTAGGCATTACAAATGGAATATTAAAATAAGATCGCTTCCGCACTCATACACTCAGATGACAAGGATAAATCAGATATATCTCCATATTGGGTTAGTTTGTTTTTCAATTATCCAGTTTTGAGTTATTTATTTCTTATTGTATATGCCAGTGTGTTAGATCCTATCAGGCCACTCAGGGACGGGCGCTTCAATCCCTTTACCACTATTTAGGTAGTGAGATCGGGATTGGGGTAAGAATGGTTCCGTGAAAACGCCTCTCCCTCCTTGGTCTAGTGAAATGAGATTGAACTCTAGTGATATGGGAAATACTCCTCTCTCGTTTAAGTTGAGAGGTGAGCTTGTGTTCTTGTTTCTTGAGCAACACCCTTCTCTCACCATGGATTTGAGAGGTGAGCTTTGTGGGGTTGTAGACCTTGTTAGGGTTGATCCTTGTGTTGCCCGATTGGTGATAAGAAGGTGTGCAAGACCCCTCTCTTGGTTGTTGAGAGGTGAGCCATCTTCTTGACCCACTAGGGTTTTGGTGCCCTTGTGCTTGAGGTTGATGATGACCTTGATGTGGGTTGCATCTTGACCGATATGGTCTTGGGGATGATGTTGCCTGATACCCCTCTTGACCTAGAGCCTTGGTTGACATGTTGTGGCTGTATTGGGTGTCACACCCTGGTCCTTGACCTTTTGTGTGTTGGGCGTCACAACTGGTTGATGTCCTGCCCGATACACCTTGTTCAGGTGGTTGCTTGGTGCTGTCACACCTTGGACGTTATGGGGTGTTGTGGTCTGGTCTTGTGTCGGGTGTCACACCACAGTCCTTGCTTTGTGTGTTGGCCAATAGGGTAAGGCTAGGTTGGTTGAATGACAGGTTCCTTGCTGCCCGTTTGAGTTGCACCTTTGGGCGTTGTTCCTTGTTGAGTGGTGCTTCCCGATACATCTAGCCTGAGGTGGTAGCCTAGTGCTCGTTACACCTTGGACGTTATGGAGTTTTGTGGCTAGCCTTGTAGTAACCCTAGCCGTTGCACGACAAACCGTTATACCCTGGTTGCACGATACCCTAGTGAATGACGCACCGTTGCACGATATAGGCTGAGCTGCACATTGCACGTGTATGCCTGATATCCATGATGCATGACACAACGTTGCACAACACTGAGGTGCACAATAAAAAGGTGCCTAATACACCTGCTGCACGATATGCTTGTGCACATTATGCCTTGCGCCTTGTTGCACGATACATCTTATGATGGCAGCACGTTATACCTTGTTGGTTTGCTTGGCCATTATGAGGCTTGAGTGTTGGGTGATATGAGGAAGTACCCTGCTCGATACTACCTTTAGTGAGGGTTCCCTACCCATCACACTTCTTGTGAGGGTAGTGGGCACTTCTAGTGAGGGTCTTGTTCCTTCTAGAAAACCTATATGCTAGCTCGTATTCATGAATCACGTTTGGTTTATAATGGTGACCCTTGATATGCTTGATATGTAGATCACATCTATGTACCTTGACATGACATTACATGTGTTTATGATCATCTTGAATTATATGTATAATGCTGAGAAATGGTAAGCATATAAGATGCTTTTCTTGATGATATGACCTATGTCTATGGTCACAGGTTGAGGCATGAATGATAAAGCATATGATCATCAATGTTGCCCTATTATAGATAATATGATCTTCTGTTAATACATAATAATTGTGTATACCAACCATGTAGGTGTTTCCTATAGATGCATAGCCAGGTAGAGGGCTATGAGGTATATATGTTTGAGTAACACTGCTCTGATGGTTACTCTTGATGATGAGATAACATGCATGATGTGTTTTGGTCTAAGGACCTGAGTTTGGATGAAGTGCCTAATTTGAGGTGTTATCCTCTGATGATGATCTGGGATTGTTATCCCAAGTGATGAGAATGCCTTATGGGACAACAATTTTCTGTGATGAGGGATTGAGATCCCAGGATATTGTGATGGTAGTAACAATAATGTAACTTTATGTTTTGCATGTGTTACAACTTGGTTGCCTCAATAATCCACTTAAAATATACTAAATAATCACAATGGAACATATCATGTAGTTTGCCCTGGCCATAGATCCATCATCGTCAGTAGCTGGTGATGGTGAAATAGGTTCTCCTGTGGGTTAACCTGGAAGCGCATATTATTGAATATGTGTGGTTTCTCCTAGCCTAAAATAGAGAGGATGTGAGTGCAGCTGTGGTTGCAAACTCGGGATATATGTAGAGCATGGTGAACATGCCCATGGCTCAGTGTGATAGAGCATGAATGCGTTCATGGCTCAGGGAGCACGGTGAACTGGCCCGTGGCTCAGATATACTAGGGCCGAGACATGTACCAAGGCAGGCTAGAGGAAGGGTAGCCTATGGAGCTGACCCTGTGGCTGAGGCCACTTAAGCATGAGATTGCGGTCCTGCTTTGGTTCTCGTGCACTGACCACGAGGTGGGAGGTCGTGGAGTCCGACTCTTCCATCGACCTTGTATGGAACCGACTCCGGGTTTCGCAGCTGTTGCTTGGATCTGAGCGGTACGACTCACTTCCTTAGGGCATAATAAAATGTAATCTAGCCGAATAGTATTTACTGCTAAAGGAAAAACACGGAACATTGGTTGAGGCCTTGCTTGTGTAGTTAATCATGCTATATTTGCAGTTACTTATACGTTCCTTATGTTATGTGGCAAGATCTTATAAATCTTATCTTGTCAATCATGTTCCATAAAGAAATGCTTGGGTACATGGCCTCTGTACATCTGGTAAGCCTGATGGTATGAATAGCTTTGCTATATAGACTGCTCTTGTTATACCTTCTATCAGTTATCTACTGCTATTGCTTTAATCTTCCTTCTTGGTTTTATGGTTTCGACGGGGAGTTATGTTTCTCGCTGGAACTATGTGTCTCACCCTGCTGGTTTATAACCTTTTTAGGTGTTCGAGCTAGACGTGGTGGTGGTCGCGGAGTTGCGGCCGAACAACAAGACAATCAGTAGAAGGTAAGAGATGGACATGCTGTTGTTTTGGTTGTTTTGTAGTAGAGTCTTAGAGTCATCCCTGTACTCTCAGGTCCTTGGGAGCGTTTTGACGTTGTTTCACGATGTATAGTTGTTGATGCTTTGTATGTCCTACAGCTGGCCGGATATGGACCGTTATGTATGTATAAACAGGTGATGAACTCATGTGATGACAAGACAGTTGATCTTCTAATCTGTGGACGTGTATCAAGGCTTGTATATGTTTACATAACCTGTTTCCTTACAGGATGAGGACCTAAATGTAATAGTTTCTTGGTTTATCTGCTTTCTGAAATCGGTTTTAATGAACCCGCATTTTTGGTATTAGTGGTTTATGGTGTTTTCCACACAATTTTGCGTGGCACCTCACTGTCTGTGTGATAGCGGGATGTGTCACCACAATTCCATACTTGTCATCAATGAGTGGAATATCTATAAGTTCATCTCATGAACTTCCAGATCCATATAGTATCCACTCCTGTTCTCTAACACATAAATACTCGACATTTCCTTTTAAATGGTTTTATTGGAACACTTCCAATTATCAACAAACTTTCACTTTTATATATCCTATATATATTTTGCGATTAATTTTCTGTCCTTTCGAAAGTTCACATCAATGTAACTCTTTACATTGAACTCTTCCTTATCTCCATAGAACTAGCACTTCTCAAGTACTTATCAAGTTCTCATGGTATTCCAGTAACCCTTACTGGAAGTAGACAGACATCCACTCGTCATGTCTCACATACGAGTTATCAGGATGAGCACATCATATTACCATGTCCTACATACAAGATGATGAATGCATATTGTTCTTGCCATGTCGATACATGCAAGATAATGGGATGATTACATACATGATAGATCCATATCTATTCTTAGTGTTCCCATTCTTTATAAGAATTAGACACTTGGCCTTGGGATATTAACTCCATGTAACATGGATAAGTTTTCTCCCACTGAATCTGTGCATACTGAACCCTTCAGTACAGATTGCCAATGTATGCTTTCTCTTTTCAGGTCAAGAGGTTTTCGAGAACTATCTCTGTAGATCTCTATTCCTATCACGTAGGAAACATCTCTATCTTCCTTAAAGATAATTTCCACTTTTGGATTTCTATTCTAGAACATTTCCATTTCACATCAACATGTGGAATGTGAACACGCTCCCACTAAATCACAGATCCCTTCTTTATCTTTGACATATCAGTCAAACCCTTTGACTATATCATTAAAGTAAAGATCCAATTCTGAGTTTCTTGTACTCAATCAATCACATTGATTAGTCCATTGCAACTTAAAGACTTCATTTGCATTAGTGGATTCATAAACCTTATAGGTTGTGTCACGTACACATCTTTGTTTTATTCCTCATAGGAATGCAGTTTTAGTATCCATATGCCAAATGTCTTAGTCATTAAGTTGCAATCAACAAGAATCATCCTTCTCAAAATGTTATCCATGTGTCTTAACACTTAAGACTCATTTGCACTTATGGATTTCATCCAATGAGTGCTACAATCAAGGTCATACCTTATGGTTCACATGGATGACATTTAGGATGTAATGGTCATAAACCATAACTCAAAATTCGCTTCCTCATATTCATCTAGATAGTTGACTCATCACATGAACAACTCATCTCATAGATAAACGAGGTGTATCCGTCAAGGATATAAGAACTTACAACTCCTTGTGATTCTTAATGTCCTTTATTAGTGTGAGGTATTCTTTTATTAAGAAGAATTCAGTTATTTGATAATCATTCTCTAACTCCTTAGAGTATGATTCCTTCTTGATTTAGACATCACCATGCCTTAATCATGAGTTCACTATGATACACTATCATAATCACTCATAACGATCTCAAACATTTGGTCCAAGTATTTCATTCATTGATCTCATCAAGAATTAACACTTTACCAAATTTGCACTTCATCTATGATAATCTTGAACACTTTAAGATATTCATATTGGTATTTCTCTAAACACCATATGAAGTATTAGCATTTGTTCCAATAGGTATGTAAATACATCACATGTATCATACCTTATAGGATAATCATTCTCCCACTACCTTTAGTGAAGATTGAGTAATCATGTCCAAGATATTCATATCTCTTACTGGTTCTCTAACCAAAAGAGTCTAGATTTATCCATAATATAGAAACTAGAAATTAATTTCTCATGATTGATGCTAATTTGATTGTTTGAGTTATCTATAACTTTTAGGTATCATTTTATCTTATGCATGTCAAGTACCACAAGATAAACAAGGCATTGCCACAAAGATCATATCTTTAGAAATTGAAACATCTCTTTATTGATTGCCATCATTGTCATACAATATGCAAAAATAAAGTGTTTCTATCTATTGGAAAATATGAAATAGCAGTTCATAACTGTATTACATGCCTTTTAGGATGAAAATAAACTAAAGTACTCCTATCTATGGCGGAAACACTTGCCCCATTTATTGAGTGCTTTACACTTTACATCTTGGTATCATATACCTCAAAAGTGTTTCCAGTTTACTTTCATGACACCTGTAAGTAGAGACATTTCTCTCCTCCTTCTTCTTTTGTTCTTCCAGATAGAGAGGACAATTCCTTTTCCAATTTCCTGGCTTTTGACAATGGTGGCAATTTCCTATCTTGGTCACGCCTCCCTTGGCCTTGAGATCTGAAGTCGACTTGGGCTCGTGGCTAGCATAAAAACCTTTCTTAGTTTTGCCCTTGCCCTTGCGCTTGGACTTGCCTTTCTTTCTCATGATCACCATCACAGACTTAGGATTGTCCTTCTTCATCTGTGTCTCAGCTGTCCTCAACATGCCCAACAACTCTGACAATGGCCTATCAAAGTTGTTCATGTTGTAGTTCATCACAAACTGACTGTAGGATTCTGGAAACGATTGTAGTATCACGTAAGTAGCCAACTCTTGGCTCAGTGCAAATCCCAGTCTTGTCAGGTTCTCCACATACCCAATCATCTTGAGTGTGTGAGGACCAACTGGGTCTCCTTCTGTCATGACACACTTGAACAGTGCCCTTGAGACATCGTATCTCTCTTGTCGTGCTTGATCTTCATACATGTTCCTGAGATGCTTAATCATCTCAATGACATCCATGTTCTCATGTTGTCTCTGCAACTCTTGGTTCATAGAGCACAACATCAAGCACTTTGCATCAATGGCATCATCCGAATGCTTCTTGTAAGCATCCCTTTCTTTCTTTGGTGCATTAGGAGCAGGTTCATCTAGAATTGGAGTATCCAGGACATAGAGCTTTCTCTCTTGAGTGAGAACAATTCTCAATGTCCTATACCAGTCGTGGAAGTTTGTCCCATTTAGCTTGTCCTTTTCAAGGACCGATCACAAAGAAAAGTGATTGTTGTTTGTTGTCATTTGTACTACAAAAGGAAATATGCAATTTTAGTCCAAAAACTCATTTTTTGACTTATTTGATTGATTTGAAAAGTTGACAATATAATTAGGCCTTTAATTAATTATCGCTCCCACTGTTTTAGCTCAAATTGATAGCCCTCACAATCAATTCAGAAGATTGCAGCGTACAACCTTCTAGTGGGCAAGATCTTGAAATACTCTAAGTCATGGACCAGCTAGGGCTGTCACCCAAAACTTAAATCTCTCAGGTAGGCAACTTTTGCGAATTGCATCATATGCAACTCTTGATAAGATTTCATATGCAACTCCTTGCCATGATCACCTCCATGGCTCAAGGTACTAGATCCCATCTAGAGCACCTTGTTATGTCTGACCCAAAGCAAACACGATGAATATGCACCCTGCTAGGGAAGACCCACATATCCATCCTTCACGCTTCCACAAGATAGGTAGTGCACCACGCTAGGGCATGCCCACACTTTGTCGATCAAGCTTTTCACATATGTAGCATTTGGAAGGCATCTAAAACTTGATATTTAATTAGGGATTTGGTTTTATATACATATACGTATCCAATCACCACAATGTATAATATGTATCATATACATGCTATATCCTCCAGAAAACATGTGAAACGATAAAAGTGATGATTATGGCCATCCTATTGTGATTCCTCGAGCCAAGAGGAATCATGGTAATCTAGGTCTACATCACATGCAACCTAGACAAGATGAACTCTATTCTTTTCCTTTCTGGGTTTGATCAACTCATCACATGACTGATCGGCTCGCCATCAGGCCGGTCGGCTGGGTGCCACCAGCCGATCGATGGCTCCTCCAACCGATCGGTTCACCTGGTTGTCATGCATCTCATCATGGACGCCACCCGCTCATCTCTCTCCTCGAACTGGTCATCAATCGATCGGCTCACTCCTTGAACTGATCGTTTCAGCTGTCGTCAAGACGTCCTCCGTTCTTTGACATAACAGGAAATAAAATTCTATCCTATTTTACATTGAAAAAAGAGAAACCTCGAGTTACATTTGAGGGGAGCAAAGGTAGGAAAGAAATCTCGAATTATTTTGATTACATCAGGACTAGGAGAAGGAAGATCGATGCGCAGACCGAGATGCAGGCAACCACATACAACCATACATAGATAGGGTTTATTGACCATAACCATGGAATACATCCACCAAAAACCTCATTTAAGGGTGACGCGTATCGAGTGCATTAATATTACATATCATATATGTATATTGGGATTTGTGGATTTAGGATTGGACATGCATAAAGCCAATTTTATTTGCATCGTATGCAATAAATAAAGGTGAAAAACCAAAATCGATCATATCGATAATCCTAAAGTATAGAGCAGTTTACGTGGCTCTGATACCACTGTTGGGTTATAGGGGAGGCAGAGAAGGCAGTGGAAACAAAAATTTTCTCCTCCCCAAACCCAGAACAAGGAAACACGTCAACGTCTATACAATAGGAAAGGATGGCTTGTGGAATCATACCTTGTCCCGAGGCTTACTCGGCGACAATACCTCGCAGCTTGCACGGTCTTCACCTCCAGTCTTGGACGGTGTCTGTGCAGATCCTAGTCGCACTGGGACTGATGACTTGTGGTCTCATCGGGACTGTCGGGATTGACAGCTGTCCTCCGAGCAGCAGAAATCTCCCGCCTCTGAAGTAGTCCACACGGACCACCTGGAACTCCATTCTCCTTGTCTCACAAGGAATTGGAAGGAGTCGCACCCTCCTGTTAGTGTACTAGTCACTAACACACTCTCCTACCATCAATCACTTTCTACAGTTGTCTTTCCCTTGCTGTGCCTCCCTTATCAGGGAGCACTTGCTCGAGCTCTCTCGGTTACCAAAACCATAGAGAACGACAACTTTACAGAGCAACTGGTTGCACTGTGTGTTTCTTTGAGAAGCCCCCAATACCCCTATATAAATGAGGGTCATGGGACAGGGTTCTCTTTCCCGAGAAATGTGGGACTAAAGCAGGAGTAGAAGGGTTCGAGATTTTCCACAAAAACAACCAACTGTGTAACCTGAACCTATCGTTTCATTTCTGAAACGGTAGGTTGGGGACCTGAGCTGGTCGGTTGACACCTCAACCGATCGATTGGGACCCATGAAACTGTTGGTTCACTTCGGAACCGGTCGGTTCGTGGTCCTGATCAATTCCCGATTGACTTCTCTTCTTTTGTTTCTAATTGGTGCCAAATACCAATCCTTGTTCCAATAAAATTGGGCAAGTGAAACAAAAAGAAATTTCTCACCAATCCTACTTTCCGAACTTGCTCGGTTGCACCAGTTGAACCAATCGTTTCAACACTTGAAGCAATCGTTTCACCCTGTGCATGAGCCGATCGACTCACCACCTGAGCCGATCGGTTCACTAAGCTCAGCGGATCTGTTCATCACATGAGCCGATCAGTTGGGAGTGCATATTGTGCAGAAATAGTCAATTGCAGTTTCAGTCAATTTGATACTCTAATCAATGTGTCCAACACCTTGAACATTATGACATTGAGCTATCAATTAATTGAGTGTTTAATTGAACTATTAAACTCCTTTTGTAATCAATCTAAACATTGTTTGTGGACAAAACTCCTCTTCCAGGTTAAATCCTATGTGTGTGACCCTGAAGGTCCTTTTCACGTTGGCAGTGAAAGTCCATAACACTTATGACTTCACAAGCAAAGAGCGGTGCCTAGTCACACATCAGTGCTACCCAAGTGAGATAGAAAGTTGGAGAAAAACTTTCAATCCTACAATCCATGAATGGTGTTACAGTGAATGTATAATTCCTTTGTCATTGATATCCCGAATGAACTCAAGGTATGGAACAGTCATCATGTCAATGTTCATTCACTTTCTTGTTCTCATACTAGATTGGAAGAGATATGTATGACATCAATATCACATACTGATTCACACACGTGTGCACGCCTTTCTCAATCCTACTCAGCAAGTGGCCATGGATATCATACTCCCTCAAGAGGGACAAATACCATATCTATCACTCACCCCTCAAAATCCCCATATGTCAAAGCCACCCAATCATCACCTTTATAACAACCCATGTTTTAGGACTACGTTTGATGATGTCAAAGTGTGCCCAACGACATGTGTTGAGTGTAGTGATTTAAGGTCAAAGAATCACACTCACCACCATCACTGTGAGTACTTACTGTGACTACCATGTCATGGTTCCATGTGTCAAACTCACGGTGTGTCTGTCCGGTATACTTGTTCTCTAAGAAGAACCTATGTGTTTGGTTTGATATCTCTATATCATGACTAATGAGATTTTGTCATCAACCAACACCACAATCTAGTCTTATGTGTCATTGTTGTCTATCTACCTTCCACAATGACATCCGGCTAGGGACATAACAAGAATGTACAAACTCTTAGCATCCGTATGATCTCATCGTTCAGGTCCTCAACCTGAAAGCATACGTCATTGAGTACTGTCATTCTCTAGACATTCAATCTGTTCTATCACTATCTCATATGACTGAACTAGAAAGAATTGGAAGCTTTCCCTTGATGTTTATCAAATCAATCTTAATGTATCCCACCAATCATCCCATGATTGGCTCTCAGGACATACATACCGACATATCAATCCCTTGAACATATTACTAGGAATGACATCCCTTCAACATTTTCATTATCATGATCACATGTTTTGGGTATCTAACCTTCAGTTCATCATTTGAATAGTGTCACCTCTTACCAGGAAACAATCATCTCTAGGTCATCCGACCAATACATATAGTATACGTTTTGTGTTATGTCGTGACCTGGGTTATGAGTTCACCCTATTTGTTTGGGATAATAAAGTTTCTTAGAACTCTAATATAATCCTCTAAGGTGTTTTGTTTTCATGTGACACAATTATGTTTCAAGTTTGGTCCTGATTGAATGTTGTTTGAGCAATGTTCTTTTGTTTTGGACCAAAGTACAATTTACCCAAAATGAGGGCATATATTGCAAAATGTTTCATATTTAACATGACTTAAGTGTTTTTGAATCATAAGAGAGAGAATGATGCTAAGTGGTGGCTTTTGGAAAGCATAAATACCAAGTTTGAACTTGCTTGAATAATGCTAGTACCTTGTGCACCAATTTTGGTACAAATTGTAATTTACCCAAAATGTAGGGTTGATGTGAAAATTACAACCTCTAGAGTGTTCCTATCCTCTATGTATCATTTAGAGGAGAGAGAAAGAAGGATACACCATGTTTGAATCATTTTTGAGTGGTAGTATCCTTGGTGATGAAAAGACCAAGAAGGGTTGTGTAATGGAAACTCTAATTTGAGCATGTATTGAGTGTATCTGGTTATAGTGTTACATGGAAGTCCCTATCAGCCAAGGAACCAAAGAAGAGACCCCCATATCGTGTTGTTAACTCTTTTACATTGCAAAAATGAGATAAGAACCTCAATAAAACAATGGATATCGGCTTGCAACTTTCCTTGGGAAAGGTTGCATTGAATTGTGAATATAATAATGTGAGTGGATGTGTCTTGCGCTAGAAGATAACTAAAGGGGGGCGACCCTTATCCATAGCATTATCCTCAAGTTTTTATTTTGCATGGAAAAATATAGATGGAATGCATGGAAGTATATATGTCAATCCATGCATGGCCGTGTGGCACCTATTAGTAGTAAGGTGATGACACCTCTTACACTCTCTCCCATGAACCTCCAGGATATATACCCTTCCTTTCACCTACTAGTGAACAATTTTGATCCCTATCACTCACTTACTTTTTGATATCGTGTTAAGAAGCAAGGATCAAGGAGGCACTCGAGCCATTAAGCTTAGGTGAAGCCATGGTCATCTTCAACCTTGGTTCAAGCATGGATCTCAGTCGTGATTCTTCTTCACCAAGTTCTTATCTATGGTGATTCTTTTCTTATAGAAGAGTTGTGAATGACTCTTGTGTTGGGTTTTAGGGGAGGCAGAGAAGGCAGTGGAAACAAAAATTTTCTCCCCCAAACCCAAAACAAGGAAACACATCAACGTCTATACAATAGGAAAAGAATGGTTTGTGGAATCATACCTTGTCCCGAGGCTTGCTCGGAGACAATACCTCGCGGCTTGCGCGGTCTTCACCTACGGTCTTGGATGGTGTCTGTGCAGCTCCTGGTCGCACCGGGACTGACAACTCCTCCTCTCACCGGAACTGTCTGGATTAACAGTTGTCCTCCTGAGCGGGATAAACCTCCCGCCTCTAAAGTAGTCCACACAGACCACCTGGAACTCCAATCTCCTTGTCCCATCAAGAACTAGAAGGAGTCACACCCTCCTGTTGACATACTAGTCGCCAACATACTCTCCTGCCTCCAGTTGCAACTGCAGTTGTCTTTCCCTTGTTGTGCCTCCCTTTGCGGGTAGCACTTGCTCGGGCTCTCTCTCAGTTACCAAAACCAGAGAGAACAACAACTTTCCAGAGCAACTGGTTGCACTGAGTTGTACTTTGAGAAGCCCCCAATACCCCTATATATAGGAGGGTCATGGGACAGGGTTCTCCATCCCGGGCAATGCGGGACTAAAAGCAGGAGTAGAAGGGTTCGAGATTTTCCACAAAACCAACCAACTCGCAACCTGAACCGATGGTTTCACAACTGAAACGGTCAGTTGGAGACCAGAACCAGTCGGTTGACACCTCAATCGATCGGTTGGGACCCATGATCCGATCGGTTCACTTCTGAACCGGTCGGTTCGTGGTCCTGATCAGTTCCCGATTGACTTTCCTTCTATTGTTTCTAATTGGTATCAAATACCAATTCTTGTTCCAATCCAATTGGGCAAGTGAAACACAAGGAAAATTCTCACCAATCCTACTTTTCCAACTTGCTCGGTTGCACCAGTTGAATCGATCGTTTCAACACTTGAAGCAATCGTTTCACCCTGATCATTAGCCGATCGACTCACCACCTGAGCCGACCGGTTCACCAAGCTGAGCCGATCGGTTCATCTCATGAGCCGATCGGTTGTGAGTGCAGATTGTGTAGAATCAGTCAATTGCGGTTTCAATCAATCTGATACTCCAATCAATGTGTTCAACACCTTAAACATTATGATATTGAGCTATCAATTAATTGAGTGTTAATTGAACTACTAAACTCCTTTAGTAATCAATCTAAACATTGTTTGTGGACAAAACTCCTCTTCCAGGTTAAATCATATGTGTGTGACCCTACAGGTCCATTTCACATTGGAAGTGAAAGTCCATAACACTTATGACTTCACAAGCAAAGAGCAGTGCCTAGTCACACATCAGTGCTACCCTAATGAAAGTAGAAAGTTGGAGAACAACTTTCAATCCTAGAATCCGTGAATGGTGTTATAGTGAATGTATAACTCCTTTTTCACTGATATCCCGAATGAACTCGAGGCATGGAACAGTCATCCTGTCAACATTCATTCACTTTCTTGATCTCAGAGTAGATTGAACAAGATATGTATGACATCAATATCACATACTGATTCACACATGCGTGCGTACGCCTATCTCAATCCTACTCATCAACTGGCCTTGGATATCAAACTCCCTCAGGAGGGACAAATCCCATATCTATCACTCACCCCTCAAAAGCCCCATGTTTCAAAGCCACCTAATCATCACCTTTATAACAACCCATGTTTCAGGACTGCGTTTGATGATGTCAAAGTGTGCCCAACGACATGTGTTGATTGTAGTGATTTCAGGTCAAAGAATCACACTCACCACCATCACTATGAGTAATGACTGTGACTACCATGTCATGGTTCCATGTGTCAAACTCATGGTGGGTCTGTCCGGTACACTTGTTCTCTAACAAGTACCTATGTTTTTGGTTTGATATCTCTATCTCATGACTAATGAGATTCTGTCATCAACCAACACCACAATCTAGTCTTGTGTGTCATTGCTATCTATCTACCTTCCACAATGACATCCGACTAGGGACAGAACAAGAATGTACAAACTCATAGCATCTGTATGATCTCATCGTTCAGGTCCTCAACCTGAAAGCATACGTCATTGAGTACTGTCATTCTCTAGACATTCAATCTGTTATATCACTATCTCATATGACTGAACCAGAAAAAATTGGAAGCTTGTCTTTGATGTTTATCAAATCAATCTTAATGTATCCCACCAATCATCCCATGATTGGCTCTCAGGGCATACATACCAACAGACTCCCACTTGCACTGCGAGCCAATCACCCTTGAATCATATTTATAGTGATCTTCAAACATGTCCCACATGTTACTGTGCTCTAGTGCGAACATAGTGAGTTATGGCAGCACCTTGCCAAAGTCAGTATAAATTGCATGTCTCGCATCTCTTCGCTGTACGTCACACGTATGAAATGGAGTTGCCGTAATATGCGATCTTGTATTCCTTTACTAACCTTTAGCCACATTGCATGATCAAGGATTCCATACTTGTCATCAGTGAGCGGAATATCTATAAGTTCATCTCATAAACTTCCAGATCCATATAGTATCTACTGTTGTTCTCTAACACATAGATACTCGACATTTCCTTTTAAGTGGTTTTATTGGAACAGTTCCAATTATCAACAAAATTTTTATACATCCTATGCATATTTTGCGATTAATTTTCTATCCTTTCAGAAGTTTGCATCAATGTAACTCTTTACATCAAACTCTTCCTTATCTCCATAGAACTAGTACTTCACAAGTACTTATCAAGTTCTCATGGTATTCCAGTAACCCTTACTGGAAGTAGACAAACATCCACTCGTCATGTCCCACATACGAGTTATCAGGATGAGCACATCATATTGTCATGTCCTACATACAAGCTGATGAATGCATTTTATTCTTGCCATGTCCATACATGCAAGATAATGGGATGATTACATACATGATAGATCCATATCTATTCTTAGTGTTCCCATTCTTCATAAGAATTGGACACTTGGCCTTGGGATACTAACTCCATAGACAAGTATTCTCCCACTGAATTTGTGCATACTGAACCCTTCAGTACACATCGCCAATGTATGCTTTCTCTTTTCACATCAAGAGGTTCTTCTAGAACTATCTATATAGATCTCTATTCCTATCACATAGGAATCATCTCTATCTTCCTTAAGGATAATTCCACTTTGGATTTCCATTCTAGAACAATTCCATTTCACATCAATATGTGGAATGTGAATACGCTCCCACTAAATCACAGATCCCTTCTTTATCTTTAACATATCAGTCAAACCCTTTGACTATATCATCAAAGTAAAGATCCAATTTTGAGTTTCTTGTACTCAATCAATCACATTGATTAGTCCATTGTAACTTATAGACTTCATTTACATTAGTGGATTCATAAACCTTATAGGTTGTGTCACGTACACATCCTTGTTTTATTCCTCATTGGAATGCAGTTTTAGTATCCATATGCCAAATGCCTCAGTCATTAAGTTGCAACCAACAAGCATCATCCTTCTCAAAGTGTTATCCATGTATCTTAACACTTAAGATTTATTTGCACTTATGGATTTCATCCAATGGGTTCTACCGTCAAGGTCATACCTTATGGTTCACATGGATGTCATTTAGGATGTAATGGTCATAAACCATAACTCAAAATTCGGTTCCTCATATTCATCTAGATAGTTGACTCATCACATGAACAACTCACAACATAGATAATTGAGGTGTATCTGTTAAGGATATAAGAACTCACCACTCCTTGTGATTCTCAATGTCCTTTATTAGTGTGGGGTATTCTTTTTTTAAGAAGAATTCAGTTATTTGATAATCATTCTCTAACTCCTTAGAGTATGATTCCTTCTTGATTTAGACATCATGATGCCTTAATCATGAGTTCACTATGATACACTATCATAATCACTCATAAGGATCTCAAACATTTGGTCCAAATATTTCATTCATTGATCTCATCAAGAATTAACACTTTACCAAATTTGTACTTCATTTATGATATTCTTGAACACTTCAAGATATTCATATTGGTATTTCTCTAAACACCATTTGAAGTATTAGACTTTGTTCCAATAGGTATGTAAATACATCACATGTATTATACCTAATAGGATAATCATTCTCCCACTACCTTTAGTGAATATTGATTAATCATGTCCAAGATATTCATGTCTCTTACTGGCTCTCTAACCAAAAGAGTCGATTTATCCATCATATGGAAACTAGAAATGAATTTCTCATGATTGATGCTAATTTGATTGTTTGAGTTATCTATAACTTTCAGGTATCATTTTATCTTTTGCATATCAAATATCACAAGATAAACAAGGCATTGCCACAAAGATCATATCTTTAGAAATTGAAACATCTCTTTATTGATTGCCATCATTGTCATACAATATGCAAAAATAAATTGTCTCTATCTATTGGCAATATATGAAATAGCAGTTCTCAACTCTATTTCGTGCCCTTTAGGCTAAAATAAACTGAAAGATACTCCCATCTATGGCAGCAACACTTGCTCCAATGATGGGTACTCCTTTCTTGGTCCTTTCACAAAGGCCATCACTTCTTTGCGGATCTTGCATATCATATATGATAGATCCATATCTTGGTATCATATACCTCAGATAAAGAAGCGATTCATTTCATGATACCTTAGGTGGAGATTTCCAGCCCCTCCTTCATCTTCTTTTTTTCTTCCAGATATGAAGACCAATTCCCTCATACACCCTTTCCCCATGTGCCTTGAGGCTGAAGACGGCTTGGATTGCTGGCTAGCATCAGAACACTTCTTTGCTTTGCCCTTGTCCTTGCCCTTAAGAATTACCTTTTCTTTGATCATATCAAAGATTATGGTTTGTCTTTCTTCATCTTTGCCTCCACTATCCTCAACATGTCCAACAACTCTGTTAACGCTTGTCAAAGTTGTTCATGTTGTAGCTTATCATGAATTGTATGATTCTCGCAACATTTGCAGTATCATACCAATAACCAACTCTTGGCTCAGAGGGAATCCATCTTAGTCAGGTTTTTCCATATACCCAATCATATTGAGTGTGTGAATACCTTACTAGATCTCCTTCTGTCATGACATACTAGGACAGTTTCCTTGAGACATCATATGTCTCATGTTGTCTCTACAACTCATAGTTCAGAGAACACAACATCAAGCACTCCTCATCAATGTCATCCTCGGTATGCTTCCATATGCATACTTTCAGTCATTGATATGGTGGGATCGAGTTCATCTGGTTCTGGTATAACTAGGACTTAGAGCTTTCTCTCTTTGATTGAGAACACTTCTCATCATCCTAACCAGTCGTGGAATTATTCCCATTTTATTTGTTGGTCTCAAAGACTGATCACAAATAAAGTGATTTGTTGATTAACTACTTATTTTAACAAAAGGAAATATATGCAATTTTAGCCCAAAACTCAGCCAAAGAATCACACTCACCACCATCACTGTGAGTACTGAATGTGACTACCATGTCATGGTTCCATATGTCAAACTAACGGTGGGTCTGTCCGGTACACTTGTTCTCTAACAAGTACCTATGTGTTTGTTTGATATCTCTATATCATGACTAATGAGATTCTATCATCAACCAACACCACAATCTAGTCTTGTGTGTCATTGCTGTCTATCTACCTTCCACAATGACATCCGACTAGGGACATAAAAAGAATGTACAAACTCTTAGCATCCGTATGATCTCATCGTTCAGGTCCTCAACCTGAAAGCATACGTCATTGAGTACTGTCATTCTCTAGACATTCAATCTGTTCTATCACTATCTCATATGACTGAACCAGAAAGAATTGGAAGCTTGCCTTTGATGTTTATCAAATCAATCTTAATGTATCCTACCAATCATCCCATGATTGGCTCTCAGGGCATACATACCAACATCTTGAACCTGTGATAGTTCATCTTCTACCTTGAGAACGTGGAAATTTGGAGCTTGGAGCTTTGAAGTTGTTCTTGAGGCGAGTTATATAACTTGAACCCAAACATGTTATTACTCACCATCGTGCTTGCAATATTTGATGATCAACTTTCAATTTCGAAATTTTCTTGAATATTTGATATATCTATGAGTTCTAGTAGTTTCTTAGACCTGTTATCCTTGTACTAGAACAAGTGTAACTCAGGTCTAGAGCTTGAAGATGATGGTATCACCTTACAAAGTGATATCGGGTTCAAGCACACAAGCAAGCACCTCTAACCCGATATGGTGATGCACATACATCACTAAAATGATATGGATATGAGTTTATAATTCCGTGCACGATGTGGATCTAGTATACACCTCTTTCACGATATGAGGTCCAATATACCCCTTAGGCATGATATGATGTCAAGCATATACACATCTGTAACATGATATGGTGTTGAAGGATACACCTCTTACATGATATGATGTTGAAACCCTAGATGGTGATGGTTATATATCTCTAGAATGATATGGTGATGAGCATCAATCTTTTGCACAATATGGTGAAGCACACACATCTCATAAACGATATGGTGATCAAGATACACCTCATGGGAAATATGGAAGCATACACACACCTCTTTGCTTGATATAGTGTGAAACATAAACACACTTCTTTGCCCGATATGGTGTGAAGTATACACACACCTCTTTGCCCGATATGGTGTGAAGCACATACACCTCTTGCCCGATATGATAACCACACATACACCTCTAAAGTGATATGGTAAGAAACCATACACCTATTGCCCAATATCGTAAGCACACATACACCTCAAAAGTGATATGGTAAGCAAGCATACACCTCTTATCCGATATGGTAAGCACACATACACCTCTAAGGTGATATGGCAACACAACATACACCTCTAAACCGATATTGGGGTAAGAATACACCTCTTGGACGATATGGTTTTGACCACACATCTCTCAAATGATATGGTAGGTAACCCAATACACAAAATGACAAAAGTGGTAAGATGGTTAACACCCTAGAACATGTAATGGCCAATACACTAAAGTATGTGTTGGGTTTTAGGGGAGGCAGAGAAGGCAGCAGAAACAAAAAAAATTTCTCCTCCCCAAACCCAAAACAAGGAAATGTGTCAATGTATATACAATAGGAAAGGATGGTTTGTGGAATCATACCTTATCCAGAGGCTTGCACGATGACAATACCTCACGGCTTGTGCGGTCTTCACCTCCGGTCTTGGACGGTGTCTGTGCAGCTCCTAGTCGCACCGGGACTGAAGACTCCTGGTCTCACCGGGACTGTCGGGATTGATAGTTGTCCTTCTGAGCGGCAGAAACCTCCCGCCTCTGAAGTAGTCCACACGGACCACTTGAAACTCCAATCTCCTTGTCCCACAAGGAATTGGAAGGAGTCACACCCTCCTGTCATCGTACTAGTCGCCAACACACTCTCCTGCCACCAGTCACAATTGTAGTTGTCTTTCCCTTGTTGTGCCTCCCTTATCGGGTAGCACTTGCTCGGGCTCTCTCGGTTACTAAAACCAGAGAGAACGACAACTTTGCAGAGCAACTGGTTTGCACTGAGTTGTACTTTGAGAAGCCCCCAATACCCCTATATATAGGAGGGTCATGGGACATGGTTCTCCATCCTGGGCAATGCGGGACTAAAAGTAGGAGTAGAAGGGTTCATCATTTTCCACAAAACAACCAACTCACAACCTGAACCGATTGTTTCAAAATTGAAATGGTCAGTTGGGGACCTGAAACGGTCGGTTGACATCTCAACCGATCGGTGGGGAGCCATGAGCTGATCAGTTCACTTCTGAACTGATCAGTTCGTGGTCCTGATCAGTTCCCGATTGATTTTCTTTCCTTTGTTTCTAATTAGTATCAAATACCAATCCTTGTTCCAATCAAATTGGGCAAGTGAAACACAAGGAAAATTCTCACCAATCCTACTTTCCCAACTTTCTCAGTTGCACCAGTTGAATCGATTGTTTCAACACTTGAAGCAATCGTTTCACCCTATCCATGAGCCGATCGACTCACCACCTGAGCCGACCAGTTCACCAAACTGAGCTGATCGGTTCATCTCATGACCCGATCGGTTGGGAGTGCAGATTGTGATCAATCTGATACTCCAATCAATGTGTTCAACACCTTGAACATTATTATATTGAGCTATTAATTAATTGAGTGTTTAATTGAACTACTAAACTCCTTTAATATTCAATCTAAACATTATTTGTGGACAAAAATCCTCTTCCAGGTTAAATCCTATGTGTGTGACCCTATAGGTCCATTTCACATTTGCAGTGAAATTCCATAACACTTATGACTTCACAAGAAAAGAGCAGTGCCTAGTCACACATCAGTGCTACCCAAGTGAAAGTAGAAAGTTGGAGAACAACTTTCAATCCTACAATCCGCGAATGGTGTTACAACGAATGTATAATTCATTTGTCATTGATATCCCGAATGAACTCAAGGCATGGAGCAGTCATCCTGTCAACGTTCATTCACTTTCTTGATCTCAGAGTAGATTGGAAGAGATATGTATGACATCAATATCACATATTGATTCACACATGCGTTCGCACACCTATTTCAATCCTACTCATCAAGTGGCCTTGGATATCAAACACCCTCAGGAGGGACAAATCCCATATCTATCACTCACCCCTCAAAAGCCTCATGTGTCAAAGCCACCCAATCATCACCTTTATAACAATCCATGTTTCAGGACTGCGTTTGATGAAGTCAAAGTGTGCCCAACGACATGTGTTGAGTGTAGTGATTTCAGGTCAAAGAATCACACTCACCACCATCACTGTGAGTACTAACTGTGACTACCATGTCATGGTTCCATGTGTCAAACTCATGGTGGGTATGTATGGTACACTTGTTCTCTAACAAGTACCTATGTGTTTGGTTTGATATCTCTATATCATGACTAAGGAGATTCTGTCATCAACCAACACCACAATCTATTCTTGTGTGTCATTGCTGTCTATCTACCTTCCACAATGACATCCGACTAGGGACATAACAAGAATGTACAAACTCTTAGCATCCTTATGATCTCATCATTCAGGTCGTTAACCTAAAAGCATACATCATTGAGTACTGTCATTCTCTAGACATTCAATCTGTTCTATCACTATCTCATATGACTGAACCAGAAAGAATTAGAAGCTTGCCTTTGATGTTTATCAAATCAATCTTAATGTATCCCACCAATCATCCCATGATTGGCTCTCAGGGCATACATACCAACAGACTCTCACTTGCACTGTGAGCCATTCACCCTTGAATCATATTCATAGTGATCTTCAAACATGTCCCACATGTTACTGTGCTCTAGTGTGAACATAGTGAGTTATGGAAACACCTTGCCAAAGTCAGTATAAATTGCATGTCTCACATCTCTTCACTGTACGTCACACGTATGAGATGGAGTTGTCGTAATATGCGATCTAGTATTTCTTTGCTAACCTTTAGACACATTGCATGATCAAGGATTCCATACTTGTCATCAATGACCAGAATATCTACAAGTTCATCTCATGAACTTCCAGATCCATATAGTATCCAGTGTTGTTCTCTAACACATGGATACTCGACATTTCCTTTTAAATGGTTTTATTGGAACACTTCCAATTATCAACAAACTTTCACTTTTATATATCTTATATATAATTTGCGATTAATTTTCTGTCCTTTCGGAAGTTCACATCAATGTAACTCTTTACATTGAACTCTTCCTTATCTCCATAGAACTAGTACTTCTCAAGTACTTATCAAGTTCTCATGGTATTCCAGTAACCCTTACTGGAAGTAGACAAACATCCACTCGTCATGTCTCTCATACGAGTTATCATGATGAGCACATCATATTGCCATGTCCTACATACAAGATGATGAATGTATTTTGTTCTTTCCATGTCGATACATGCAAGATGATGGGATGATTACATACATGATAGATCGATATCTATTCTTAGTGTTCACATTCTTCATAAGAATTGGACACTTGGCCTTGTAATACTAACTCCATGTAACATGGACAAGTTTTCTCCCACTGAATCTGTGCATACTGAACCCTTCAGTACATATTGCCAATGTACGCTTTCACTTTTCAGGTCAAGAGATTTTCAAGAACTATCTCTATAGATCTCTATTCCTATCACATAGGAAACATCTCTATTTTCCTTAAAGATAATTTCCACTTTTGGATTTCCATTCTATAACATTTCCATTTCACATTAACATGTGGAATGTGAATACGCTCCCACAAAATCACAGATCCCTTCTTTATCTTTGGCATATCAGTCAAACCCTTTGACTATATCATCAAAGTTAAGATCCAATTCTGAGTTGCTTGTACTCAATCAATCACATTCATTAGTCCATTGTAACTTATAGACTTCATTTGCATTAGTGGATTCATAAACCTTATAGGTTGTGTCACATACACATCCTTGTTTTATTCCTCATAGGAATGTGGTTTTAGTATCCATATGCCAAATATCTTAGTCATTAAGTTGCAATCAACAAGCATCATCCTTCTCAAAATGTTATCCATGTGTATTAACACTTAAGACTCATTTGCACTTATGGATTTCATCCAATGAGTGCTACCATCAAGGTCATACCTTATTGTTAACATGGATGTCATTTAGTATGTAATGGTCATAAACCATAACTCAAAATTCGGTTCCTCATATTCATCTAGATAGTTGACTCATTACATGAACAACTCATCACATAGATAATTGAGGTGTATCTGTTAAGGATATAAGAACTCACAACCCTTGTGATTCTTAATTTCTTTTATTAGTGTGAGGTATTCTTTTATTAAGAAGAATTCAGTTATTTGATAATCATTCTCTAACTCCTTAGAGTATGATTCCTTTTTGATTTAGACATCACCATGCCTTAATCATGAGTTCACTATGATACACTATCATAATCACTCATAAGGATCTCAAACATTTGGTCCAAGTATTTCATTCATTGATCTCATCAAGAATTAACACTTTACCAAATTTGTACTTCATCTATGATAATCTTGAACACTTAAAGATATTCATATTGGTATTTCTCTAAACACCATTTGAACTATTAGCATTTGTTCCAATAGGTATGTAAATACATCACATGTATTATAACTAATAGGACAATCATTCTCCCACTACCATTAGTGAAGATTGATTAATCATGTCCAATATATTCATGTCTCTTACTGGTTCTCTAACCAAAAGAGTCTAGATTTATCCATCATATGGAAACTAGAAATGAATTTCTCATGATTGATGCTAATTTGATTGTTTGAGTTATCTATAACTTTCAGGTATCATTTTAGCTTATGCATATCAAATACCACAAGATAAACAAGGCATTGCCACAAAGATCATATCTTTAGAGATTGAAACATCTCTTTATTGATTGCCATCATTGTCATACAATATGCAAAAATAAAGTGTTTCTATCTATTGGCAAATATGAAATAGCAGTTCACAACTGTATTACACACCTTTTAGGCTGAAAATAAAATAAAATACTCATATCTATGGCGGCAACACTTGCCCCTTTTATTGAGTGCTTTACACTTTAGATCTTGGTATCATATACCTCAAAAAGTGTTACAAGTTTAATTTCATGACACCTTTAAGTAGAGATGGCTGTCGCCTCATTCTTCTTTTGTTCTTCCAGATAGAGAGGACAATTCCTTTTCCAATGTCCTGGCTTTTGACAATGGTGGCAATTTCCTTTCTTGGTCACACCTCCCTTGCCCTTACGCTTGGACTTGCCTTTCTTGCTCGTGATCACCATCACAGACTTAGGCTTGTATTTCTTCATCTGTGTCTCGACTGTCCTCAACATGCTCAACAACTCTGACAGTGGCCTATCAAAGTTGTTCATGTTGTAGTTCATTACAAACTGACTGTAGGATTCTGGCAACGATTGCAGTATAACGTCAGTAGCCAACTCTTGGCTCAGTGGAAATCCCAATCTTTTCATGTACTCCACATACCCAATCATCTTGAGTGTGTGAGGACCAACTGGATCTCCTTCTGTCATGACGCACTTGAACAACGCCCTTGGGACATCATATCTCTCTTGTCATGCTTGATCTTCATACATGTTCCTGAGATGCTGAATCATCTCAATGACACCCATGTTATCATGTTTTCTATGCAACTCGTGGTTCATAGAGCACAACATCCATCACTTTGCATCAATGGCATCATCAGAATGCTTCTTGTAAGTGTCCCTTTTTGCCTTTGGTGCATTAGGAGCAGGTTCCTCTGGAGTTGGAGTATCCAGGACATAGAGCTTTCGCTCTTGAGTGAGAACAATTCTCAATGTCCTATACCAGTCATGGAAGTTTGTCCCATTTAGCTTGTCCTTTTCAAGGACCGATCGCATAGAAAAGTGATTGTTGTTTGTTGTCATTTGTACTACAAAAGGAAAATAAGCAATTTTAGTCCAAAAATCATTTTTGACTTATTTGATTGATTTGAAAAGTTGACGATATAATTAGGCCTTTAATTAATTATCACTCCCACTATTTTACTTAAAATTGATAGCCCTCACCATCAATTCGGAAGATTGCAGCATACAACCTTCTAGTGGGCAAGATCCTGAAATCCTCTAAGCCATGGACTAGCTAGGGCTGTCACACACAACATAGATTTCTCAGGTAGGGAACTCTTGCCAATTGCATCATATGCAACTCTTGATAAGATGTCATATGCAACTCCTTGCCATGATCATCTCCATGCCTCAAGGTACTAGATCCCATCTAGATCACCTTGTTAAGTCCGACCCAAAGCAAACATGATGAATATGCACCCTGCTAGGGCAGACCCACACATTCATCCTTCATGCTTCCACGAGATAGACGGTGCACCACGCTAGGGCATGCCCACACTTGGTCGATCAAGCTTTTCACGTGTGTCACATTTGGAAGGCATCTAAAACTTAATATTTAATGAGTGATTTGGTTTTATATACATATACATATCCAATCACCACAATACATAATACGTATCATATACATGCTATATCCCACAGAAAACATGCAAAATGATAAAAGCGATGATTATGGCCATCCTAATGTGATTCCTAGAGCCAAGAGGAATCATGGTCATCTAGGTCTACATCCCATGCAACCTGTACAAGATGACCTATGTGCTTTGCCTTTCTGGGTTTGATCAACTCATCACATGATTGATCGGCTTGCGATCAGGCTGGTCGGCTGGGTGCCACCAGCCGATCGGTTGGCTCCTCCAACCGATCAGTTTGTCTGGTCGTCATGCATCTCATCATGGCCGCCACCCACTCGTCTCACTCCTCAAACAGGTCATCAACCGATCGTCTAAAACGTCAACCGATCGGTTCACGCCTTGAACCGATCGTCTCATCTGTCGTCAGGATGTCAACTGTTCTTTGACATAATAGGAAATACAATTCTATCCTATTTTACATTTTAAAAAGAGAAACCTCGAGTTACATTCGAGGGGAGCAAAGGTAGGAAAGAAATCTCGAATTATTTCGAGTTACATCAGGAATAGGAGAAGGAAGATCGGTGCGCAGACCGAGATGCAAGCAACCACATACAACCATACACAGATAGGGTTTATTGGTCATAACCACACTATACATCCAATAAAAAACTCGTTTAAGGGCGACGCATATCGAGTGCATTAATAATACATATCATATATTTAAATTGGGATTTGTGGATTTAAGATTGGACATGCATAAAGCCAATTTTATTCACATCGTATGCAATAAATAAATGCGACAAACCAAAATCGATCATATTGATAATCCCGAAAGTATAGAGTAGTTGACGTGGCTCTGATACTACTGTTGGGTTATAGGGGAGGTAGAGAAGGCAAAGGAAACAAAAAAAAATTCTCCTCCCCAAACCCAGAACAAGGAAACGCGTCAACGTCTATACAATAGGAAAGGATGGTTTGTGGAATCATGCCTTGTCCCGAGGCTTGCTCGGTGACAATACCTCGCGGCTTGCGCGGTCTTCACCTCCGATATTTGACGGTGTCTGTGCAGCTCCTTGTCACACTGGGACTTTCAGGATTGACAGTTGTCCTCATGAGTGGCAAAAACCTCCCGCCTCTGAAGTAGTCCACACGGACCACCTGGAACTCCAATCTCCTTGTCCCACAAGGAATTGGAAGGAGTCACACCCTCCTGTCTGCGTACTAGTCGCCAACACACTCTCCTGCCACCAGTCGCAACTGAAGTTGTCTTTCCCTTGTTGTGCCTCCTTATCGGGTAGCACTTGCTCGAGCTCTCTCGGTTACCAAAACCAGAGATAACGACAACTTTGCAGAGCAATTGGTTTGCACTGAGTTGTACTTTGAGAAACCCCCAATACCCCTATATATAGGAGGGTCATGGGACATGGTTCTCCATCCCAGGAAATTCAGGACTAAAAGTAGGAGTAGAAGGGTTTGAGATTTTCCATAAAACAACCAACTCGCAACTTGAACTGATCGTTTCACAATTGAAACAGACAGTTGGGGACCTGAACACGTCGGTTGACATCTCAACCAATCGGTTGGGAACCATGAGCCGATCGGTTCACTTCTAAACCGGTCGGTTCGTGGTCCTGATCAGTTTCCGATTGACTTTCCTTCTTTTGTTTCTAATTGGTATCGAATACCAATCCTTGTTCCAATCAAATTGGGCAAGTGAAATGCAAGGAAAATTCTCACCAATCCTACTTTCTCAACTTGCTCGGTTGCACCAGTTGAATCGATCGTTTCAACACTTGAAGCAATCGTTTCACCCTGTCCATGAGCCGATCAACTCACCACCTGAGCCGATCGACTCACCACCTGAGCCGATCGGTTCACCAAGCTGAGCCGATCGGTTCATCTCATGAGCCGATTGGTTGGGAGTGCAGATTGTGTAGAATCATTCAATTACGGTTTCAATCAATCCGATACTCCAATCAATGTGTTCAACATATTGAACATTATGATATTGAGCTATCAATTAATTGAGTGTTTAATTGAACTACTAAACTTAATCAATCTAAACATTGTTTGTGGACAAAACTCCTCTTCAAGGTTAAATCCTATGTGTGTGACCCTGCAGGTCCATTTCACATTGTCAGTGAAAGTCCATAACACTTATGACTTCACAAGCAAAGAGCGGTGCCTAGTCACACATTATTTCTACCCAAGTGAAAGTAGAAAGTTGGAGAACAACTTTGAATCCTACAATCCGTGAATGGTGTTACAGTGAATGTATAATTCCTTTGTCACTGATATCCCGAATGAACTTGAGGCATGGAACAGTCATCCTGTCAACGTTCATTCACTTTCTTGATCTCAGAGTAGATTGGAAGAGATATGTATGACATCAATATCACATATTGATTCACACATGCGTGTGCATGCCTATTTCAATCCTACTCATCTAGTGGCCTTGGATATCAAACTCCCTCAGGAGGGACAAATCCCATATCTATCACTCACCCCTCAAAAGCCCCATGTGTCAAAGCCACCCAATCATCACCTTGATAACAATCCATGTTTCAGGATTGCGTTTGATGATGTCAAAGTGTGCCCAATGACATGTGTTGAGTGTAGTGATTTCAAGTCAAAGAATCACACTCACCACCATCACTGTGAGTACTGACTGTGACTACCATGTCATGGTTCCATGTGTCAAACTCACGGTGGGTCAGTCCGATACACTTGTTCTCTAACAAGTACCTATGTGTTTGGTTTGATATCTCTATATCATGACTAATGAGATTCTGTCATCAACCAACACTACAATCTAGTCTTGTGTGTCATTGTTGTCTATCTACCTTCCACAATGACATCCGACTAGGGACATAACAAGAATGTACAAACTCTTAGCATCCGTATGATCTCATCGTTCAAGTCCTTAACCTGAAAGCATACATCATTGAGTATTGTCATTCTCTAGACATTGAATCTGTTCTATCACTATCTCATATGACTGAACCAGAAAGAATTGGAAACTTGCCTTTGATGTTTATCAAATCAATCTTAATGTATCCCAGCAATCATCCCATGATTGGCTCTTAGGGCATACACACCAACAGTATGGTGTGGCCAATATCTTCAAGTGAGGTGAGGATGTTACACCTATGTATGGTGAGGGTGATACACCATATGATTGGTAAGGTTGATACCTTGATGGGTAAGGGTATGAGGGATATGATGATGCCTATCCCGATATACACCTGACCCAATACATGTGTTCATCTTGACATACATGATTCAACCCCATACACCCTATAAAGGTGAGGGAAATACACTCTTATGAGTGATGAGTGTAATATCAAATAATAGTGTGATTAATACCTTGATAGGTGAAACATGTAAAGTGATTGATAATGGTCAATCCTATATCAACAATGCCTTAACCTGAGATGAGTCCATATCACTTGATGATAGTTGGATAATTCAAGTGTGTGGCTTATGGCCAATATACTACATGATAAATGTGATGAGTTAGTACATAAAGTATTATGATGGAAAATACCCTAATACAAGATAAGTTTATGAACTTAAGTAAGTTAAAAGTGATGAGGGAAGTGATACACCAAGGCATGATAAATATCACATCCAACACCTCAAGGTTGATACACCTTGATGCACCTCAAATCCAATATATACTTGGATGAGTAACACATGAAGTGTGTCATGTCAATTGTTACATTAAGATGTAATGAGTTTAATGCACTTTAATAAGTGTAGGCTAACATACCTTGAGAAAGGGTTAAGCCAAGTTAATAAAGTATGATGTAATCAACATCCTAGTGAGGATGAGAGAGAAACTCATACTTTGTGTTGATAATCATGTAATGATAAATGATGATAATAAATAAGTATGATTGAATACTTATGATATCAATGTATGCTCCTAGATGTGTGGAGAAATGAATTAGGGTATGGATTGATAATATGAACTTAAAACCCTATTCAGCTATAAAGGGAAACCCTATGTGGCATCCAACTTATGAAAATTGGGTTAACTAATGCGGAAGCGAATTATTAGCAACGGAATTACTGAAAATCACTAAAAATTAAATTTTTTTGCAAAGAAATCCAAAAACTGTAAAACTCTAACATAAGGAACCAAAGTAAGTTATTCACATTCTGATTCATCAGTACATCTCTGTATCATTGCATCTCGAGAGTCATAACATTGACTACCCAGTTAAACTGTACATAAGCGGTATAAAAAATATCAAGGCATCAAGCCAAAAATCTCAGATCTATATCAAACAATCTACTGACTCCTAGGACCTGAGAGTACAAAGACGACACATAGGACTCTCTATATATACAAGACTTGACAAACAATGTCTCCACTTGTATATCACTACTGTCCTTATTGTTGTTGTTGCTACTGTGGCTGCTGTTACTGCTCACCCACTGAAGGGTTTCTTCTTCCCCGGCGTTTACCTAAAAAGTTGAATCCCACGGGGGTGAGACAATTGAAAATTGTCCCAGCGAGAGATATAACTCTCTGCCAGAAACATTGTTATTGCTGGTAATAGAATAACACTGAGCAGTAGAAATTATAAATATTCAACAACAGATAAATCATTGATTGAGCTAAGTAGAGCAGTATTCTCTATGCAATCATTTCAATTATAACTTGATTAAGTAGCAAGTCATTCATTAATAAGGAATATGAAGAACATGAATATCCTATATCTTTCTAAGACATAATAAACAATGTATCATCAAACATTGATTCTCATAATTCAACCCTAAGAAAATATGCTACACGGGTGGTTACATTTTACAATCATATTTATGCCTTGAGGAGATGAGGTATACCGCTCATACTCCAACCGACCATTGCAAAATCGAAATCGATACCATACATAGGTCATCAGAAGAGCCAGATTTCTATGACCTCATCTTCCTCAGTCAGTGTGAGGAACAACATGCAGGACATCTTGTGTCTCTTCTATAAATATAGCTTTCCACAGTATACTGGCAACTTTGCTATTAGAGTTACAGTGGCATGCTGTACTCTCTTCACAATCGAGGTATTTCTTATTTATCTCACATTGATTCGGCATTAACATCATCATTGGGAGATTAGTGATACATCATTCCGACATAAGCATATAATGAAGGAGTGAGAGATTTAATGTTTATCTCACATCAATTCCTCCATTAGGGCATAAGGATGTTCGCGCCCATTACCCCCACATACTCAAAAGTATGCTCTCGAGGAGTTCCCTTAGGAAAACTTGTTTCACCATCACCTAACTTCTGACGATGATGGATCTATGGTCAGGGCTCAACATGATATCATTTCACTTGATTAATTAAGTACATTACATCATTCTTTTAGCATCAGGCATGTTTTCAAACATAAAACATTATAAAAATTGCTATAAAGAATGAGTACTATTTCTATCAATTTCATTTCACAACTTTATTAATCATTGGGATCTCAATCCCTTATCTTCCCATCATCATGATTCAAGAATATGGGTGTTCAAACCCTGAGATTATCAAAATACCTGTTACAACTTTAACAGGTGACTTATTGCCATCAAGTCATATGTTAATGTAAACATGATAATTGCAATGCTGGTATTTCACATTGCTCTTACAACCTATCAATCTCTTTTGTTGCCTTTCACTAGGCAACATAGAATATCATTGCTTACAAAGATCATAAAATACTTTCAATAAGCAAAGCATCATAGCTCATACCTGGCTATATTCAATATCTCATAAAACTTGCATGACTAGTATAGATGATAACAGATATATTAATTTCATACCAGCATAATGCAAAATAATTATGACATCATTATTCAAGGGTTACACCACTAGACCCTTGTTAGGGTTAGGGTTTCCCTTTTCATTTCGATTAGGGTTGATCATCCCCCCAACTCAATTAGGATTAATGACTCATCACTTCATTATCCAACCTTAGAGCTCTCATGCTATATAATATAACCCAGAATTAGGGTTTCACACTTCCATTTACCTTATTAGGAATTAGGGTTTACTATTCACATTGCATCACCCTTGATTAGGGTTTAAGTTCAATAACCCACAATTAGGGTTTACTATTCACATTGCATCACCCTAGATTAGGGTCTAGTATTCACATTGCATCACCCTAGATTAGGGTTTATGATTCATTCCAAGTAGGAGTGATCATCAAATTACCCTAAATTAGGGTTTCTCATGTCATCATTATGAATTAAGATCATATCATCATCATGTGTTATGATTTTACCTATCAATGCCCTCAATTAGAGTTATGATTCATCATCCATCATAATTTGGGTTTCATGATCCCACTATGAAGGATCATACCCTAATTAGACATTCATTCATATTAGAGGTCCATTACTTAATTATCATCCATGTAGGAAATCTTCTCTTTCATCTTCTAGAGATGATGTTTGCTTCAGTCTTGATTAGGTTAAGTCAACTCACTCTTCAGGAAGAATTGACATCATGGGTTATGTCATTGTCACCATGACCTTTAAGGCTTAATTATTCAAAGGTACTAATCACCTCATCCCATTAAGATGTAATTACTATAATAATCTTTGATTACATCATGTATTAGTCAATTAATCACTTTGTCCTTTTACCACGTTAAGTACCCATGAAGTTTTGGTTAATTATCCACCAAATGATTTTGGCCTTATAGACCCTAAACGGTCTTGACCAAATCAGATCTCAAATGGTCTTGAGCAACCAATGAAACCGTTTGCTAAAGTACCACCTTGAAACCGTTTGGTAAAGTAGGTGGTGAAGACCGTTTGCTCAAAGTTTACTTTTGAAACCGTTTGCTAAAGTAACATTTGAAAATGCATGAACTCAAACGGTTTGGGATCGTTTGGTCCCAAACAGTGTTCAGACCGTTTGGTCCAAACCTCCTCAAAACCGCAAGGACCAAAAAGAGTCTCAACCAAACAAATCGATTTAGGGTTTCCAATGTTGGTTCCTTCAACCATTGAATTAATGTAACCAATCATCAATTGGACCTATCACCATACTTAAATTGAGTTTAATTAGGTCATCCTTCAACTGATTTGACCCTCAATTTATCATCAATTAGGTGTTGAATCAATTGGATTAGGGTTTGGAATCGATTATCCATCAACATTATACAATGTGAAACTAGTTACTTTCAAACTATTGGACCATCAATCAAAATGGACATGACCTGACCCCAAACGCTCTTGAGGTCATTTGGATGACCTCCAAATGGTCTTGAGACCGTGTTCCCATCTCATCACTCAAATCCAAGTCATCCAATTAGGGTTTGGATCACTAGATTGATCACCAAATCAGCATTTGATTGCAAATCAACTTGGTATCTTTAGATCTTCAAACACCTAACCATAGGCAACCCTAGACCTCCAAACGGTCTTGGGTGAACCCCAAACGGTCTTGGTATCATTTGGATGACCTCGAAGCGGTCTTGAGACCGTTTGCCCATCACATCATCATCAACCATGTCATTCAACTAAGGTTTGGATCCTAGGATTGGTCACCAAATAAGCAATTGGTTATACTACGACTTAATATCTTTGGACCTTATATTGCTCAACCATACCTAACCCTAGACCTCCAAATGGTATTGGGTGATCACCAAATGGTCTTGAGACCGTTTAGGGGATCCCCAAACGGTTTTGAAACCGTTTGGGTCAATCAACCCAAAACATCAACTTGTTCAATTGCAAAATCAGCACTTAGGCGATTAGGGTTAACACCATATCTTTGGTCCTTCAAAAACTTAACCATATACCATACTAGACCTCCAAACGGTCTTGGGTGACTCCCAAACGGTCTTGAGACCATTTGGGTGATCCCCAAATGGTTTTGAAACCGTTTGGGTCAATCAACCCAAGTTTCAAACTCAAACACTTATGAAATCAGCACTCAACCCGATTACGGTTTTGGTGATTATTGGGCTTTCAACTCATGAACCAATAAGAGTTAATCAATTATAATTGATGGGTCATTAAACTAGATCATTATGAACAAATACTCAAATGGTAAACCCTGGTGAACATCACCAAATGGTCTGAAACCATTTAACTCCATGTGGTTTAATGAAACCGTTTCATTCCAAATGGTTTGAAACCGTTTGCTCCCAAATGGTTTTGCAAACCGTTTGAGCAACTAAGGAGACCGTTTGAACTGCGATTTTTCTTGGATAAACATATAAGGTGATATCATCATTGTCCTACTTAGAACAACCAAGAACAACAACCGTTTTGCATGGGAATTTCAGCAATGAACCAAAAGAGTCTGAAATAGAAGAAAATAACCAACAAATCATAGAGAACTTGATGCAATATCAATGTTTAAGGGTTAAAGTTAGAAAACCCGCCTCAAATCTGATCTCCAAGCTCCAAGCTCCACGGATCTAATGGTGGATGGAGTTCTAGCAATTGTCCAAGGTCCGTTCTTGAGCTATTGGATGAAAAAGATGGCTAGAATTGGAAATCGGGTGAAGAAAACCAAGAATCAAGCATTGCTTTAGGGTTTCCACCATGAATCCGAGGTAGAAGATGATCAAAACATTACCAACAGGTTGTGTTCATCCTTCTCCTGCTCCTGAGATCTTTCTTGGTCGGCCAAAGCAAAGTGATAAGAGAAAAACTAATGAAAGGTCCTTATGTGTATTGGAAAAAGAACATGTATAAGGGATTTTCAAGGAAAGAGAAAATGGATTTTTTTTTTAATTCCAAAATAATTTCCATCAAATCCCCCTACATTTCTTGGCCATGAAGCCATATTCATGTTCTTGCAAAACCTCATCATTATCCAAGAATTAATGGAAAAAGAATTAAGCACCTTAAAGAGTTTTCTATTAATATCCAACCTTTTAGTGGATATTACTTTTTATTATCTTAATGTGAGTGGCTTCCACTCAACCAAGATCTTTTTGTTCCATAGCAAGGCACAAGCTCGTACAATACTATTGGAAACACGTCCTTCAACTTTTGGTTGAAGGGATCCTCAATTAATTTATTTCTTTTTGCATGAATTACAATAAAGTTCCATATATGCTTAAATCTTGATTATTTTAATGTCAAGATTCTCTCTCCTCCAAGATAACTCAAATGAGGCACCCCTCTCATTTTCTTTGCTCTACTTGATGCCAAGAAACATGAGAGACGCTCTAGAGGTGGTATTTTGCATGTTGAATCCTAGGTTTTGGGTAAATTGCACATTACACCAAAACTAGGTTTTAATGCGCAAGGATTGCTCTACAAGCTTTATCTTGATGCCCAAGCTTATGGAAACCATACCACTACATCATATTCTATCTTATGATGTATCAACATCATAGGAACATCTTATCATGTGGAATTTGTAAGTTAACCCCTCAACTTGGGTAATTTGCACTTTAGTCGAAAATTAATAAAACAATGTTTCAACATCATTCAAAAAGGACTGAAATTGAAATATAAGTTCCTCAATACCGTTAATTACTTTTCAAAATATAAGAGCAAGCATATAATCATCTTTATTAAACAAAACACCTAGGGTTAGTACATAACCCAGGTCAGGGATGTTACAATTTATCCACCCCTTACAAGGATTTCGTCCCCGAAATCATAAACAAAATATTTTAAGAGAAAAGAGTAGGGTATTTCCTCCTCATTTCTTCCTCTAGTTCCCATGTATCTTCTTCAACACCACGATTATTCCAGAGGACTATTACAAGACTTATGTCTTTCTTCTTCAGTTTCTTGATCCTTCTATCAAGAATCAACATAGGTCCTTCAACATAGGATATATCATCGTTCAATTCTATTTCCATAGGTTGCAGAACTGATTCTGTGTCAGGATGACATTTCCTTAGCATGGAAATGTGGAACACTGGGTGTAACTTTTGCAGCTCAGGTGGTAACTCCAACTTATAAGCTACCTTTCCAATTCGTTCAATGATTGGATAAAGCCCCATAAATCTTGGAGCTAACTTTCCTTTCCTTCCAAATCTAAGAACTCCTTTCCAAGGTGAGACCTTAAGGTACACTCTGTCTCCAACCTAATATTCTGAGGGTCTACGACGCTTATCAGCGTAAGATTTCTACCTATCTTATGCAGTCATCAACTGTTGTTGTATTATTTTAATCTTCTCGGTGGTCTGCTGCATAAGATCAGGACCTAAAAGTTTATATTCACCAGTTTCATACCAACATAGGGGAGATATACAACGTCTACCATACAAAGCTTCATAAGGTGTCATCACAATACTGTGTTGATAGCTGTTATTGTAGGCAAACTCTATCAAGCTTAGATGTAGATCCCAACTTCCTGCAAACTGAAGGACACATGCCCTAAGCAAGTCCTCCAAGGTTTGTATAGTACTTTCTGATTGTCCATCTGTCTGAGGATGAAAATTTGTACTAAACCTTAACTGTGTGCCTAAGGCTTTATGAAGTCTCTCCCAAAAATGACTTGTAAACTGGGGACCTCTGTCAGAAACAATGGTAACTGGGACCCCATGCAGTCGCACTATCTCATCTACACATAACTGTGCCAGATTCTCTGTAGAATAGATTTTTTTGAAAGGTAAGAAATGTGTTGTCTTTGTCAACCTATCAATTATTACCCATATGGAATCATGACCTTTGGCTTTTCTGGGCAAACCAACCACAAAATCCATGGTTACATGATCCCACTTCCACTGTGGTATGGGTAAAGGTTGTAGTGTTCCTGCAGGCTTCTGGTGTTCATCTTTAACTTGCTGACACACCGGACACCGCATAACGAACTCATCAACATCCTTCTTCAAACTAGGCCACCAATACATATCTTTCAAGTTATGATACATCTTGGTTCTTCCTGGATGCATAGCATACATTGAAGAATGAGCTTCTTCCAAGACTAACTTCCTTAAGTTATCAACATCAGGTACTATCATTCTACCATAATAGCAGGCTACCTGATCATCTGAATCATGGAAACCATCTCGTTTCTCACTACCATACTCTAATATGATCTTCTAAACTACAACATTCACTTGATGTGCCTCCTTAATCTGCTGTCTTAGAGTAGGTTTTATGTGCATCTCAGATAACAATCTAGATAACAAAGATACTTTTAACTGTACACTGTCTTGACTTAAAGAGATAAGCATATCCCTCCTAGAGCACACCAAAGAATTTAACTGTGCTCTATCTAGGGCTGGTGTTGCTGATTTCCTACTTAAAGCATCAGCAAACACATTGGCCTTCCCTGGATGATAATCAATTGTACAATCATAGTCCTTGATTAACTCCATCCAGCGGCGTTGCCTCATGTTTAACTCATGCTGAGAAAAGATGTACTTTATAATCTCTTATGGTCTGTGAAAATCTGGAATGTTTCTCCATAGAGGTAATGTCTCCAGATCTTCAAGGCATGGACTACAACAACTAGTTCTAGATCACGTGTCGGATAATTCTCCTCGTGTTTCTTAAGCTGTCGAGAAGCAAAAGAAATCACTTATTTATCCTTCATTAACACACATCCTAGTCCATTCTTAGAAGCATCACAGAAAACTATATACCCTTTCCCTTGCTCAGGTAGCACCAGCATAGGTGCACTTGTCAGTCTTTCCTTCAACAACTAGAATGATTGCTGACACTTGTCATTCCAAAGAAAAGAAACATCCTTCCTAGTCAACTTAGTCAAGGGTAAAGCTATAGAACTGGAGTTCTTAATGAACCTCCTATAATAGCTTGCCAACCCTAAGAAACTATGAATCTCCGTCGGTGTCTTAGGATGTTCGCATTGTAGGACAGATTCTACCTTTTTAGGCTCAACACGTATACCTGAACAAGATATTACGTGTCCAAGAAAAGAAACTTCTGGTAACCAGAACTCACACTTGCTAAACTTAGCATATAACTCATGCTCTATTAGCAAAGTTAGAGCCTGACAAAGATGTTGTTCATGCTGCTGAGCATCTCTACTGTAGATCAGTATGTCATCTATAAAGACAACTACACACTGATCGAGAAAAGGTCGAAAGATTCTATATATGAGTTCCATAAATGCAGTCGGTGCATTGGTTAGTCCAAATGACATAACTGTTAACTCATAGTGACCATACATTGTCCTAAAAGTAGACTTAGGTATGTCACCCTCCTTAATATGCAGATGATGATATCCTGACCTTAGATCTATCTTTGAGAAGACAGTTGCACCATGCAACTGGTCAAAGATATCATCAATCTTAGACAAAGGATACTTATTCCTTATTGTTACTTTATTTAACTGTCGGTAATCAATGCACAACCACATCGACCCATCCTTTTTCTTAATAAAGAGGACCGGAGCACCCCAGGGTGAAGTGCTCATTCGGATGAAACCCTTCTCAAGCAACTCTTGTAGTTGTTTCTTGAGTTCTGCCATCTCAGCATGAGCCATCCTATATGGTGTTTGAGCTATTGGTTGTGTGCTTGGGATTATATTAATCTCAAAATCAATCTCTCGGGGAAGAGGTACACCTGGAAGTTCTTTAGGAAATACATCTTCAAATTCCCTGACTACAGGAACTTCAACAGGATTAGAACTCTCCATGGTGGTATCTACCACATGGGCCAAGAATCCATAACATCCTTGCCTCATCAGCTTCTCAGCTACCATAGATGACACAAGGCAGGTTGGAAGAATCTTTTTGTCTCCTTGAAAGATCCATGTGTCACTATCATCGGTGAACACAGCTTGCTTGGAATCACAATCCAAGATAACCTTATACCTTTCTTAGGTATCCATTCCAAGGATTATATTGAACCCGTGCATTTCAAGTGGTATAAGATCCACTTGAATGCGATGTTCATAAAAGAAAAGAATGCAGGGAGAACACACCTCCGGCAATACAACAGATCCCATCAAAGAAGTTTCTAACAATAGACTATCTGCTCTATGACTGGTAGTCATGTTGAAGTCAAAAATCACTCTTCGAGTGATAAAGGAATGCGTAGCACCCTGATCAATTAAAATAGATATGATGCAGGATATAGACGTATCAGAATAAAATAGTTTCATCTAACCTGTCACAACCTGAGGGTTAATCACTGCATCAGGTGGATTCATCGCATAGAATCTTGTCATTGCCTTAGGTTGATTCGATCCTCGATGACTAGGTGTCGATGATCCAGCTTGGGACGCTTGTCCACGTCCTCTAGCGCCACCTGGAAATTGTCTCCTTTGAGAACCTTGCTGACTCTGCCTTTGAGGTTGAGTCACACTTGCCTCTCGGGCTCTGCAATCCTTCATCAGATGTCCCACTTTTCCATATATGAAACAACTTCTAATCCCCTGTTGTGGTCTGGATGGTCCTGTAACCGACATAGATGATGAGCTGCGAGCTCCTTCTGGTGGTAAACTTCGTCCTCTACCCCTATTTGGTGTCCACTGCATCTGGGTACTGAATCTAGGTGGTGGTGTAGGCATGGAAAACCTCAGTTTCTTGAAACCTTTGGATGAGGATCCTTGGAACTGGGGATACACCTTCTTGTTCTTGGTCTGTCTCTTCTCAGTCACAAACCTCTCTATTCTTCTGACAGACTCCACAAAAGTAGCAAATCTTTCCCTGTTCTCCAGAGTATATATAGGGGGGGTCAATTCAGCATTTAATCCCTTCTCAAAATGCCGAATCCTCTCTTCATCTGTGGTTGCCATATGCAGACAGAACTGCAAAAGCTCCATGAACATAGCCTCGTACTCGTTAATGTTCATTGGTGCTTGCCTTAACCTCTCAAACTGAGAGATTTTCTCATCCAAAAAGTTCTTAGGAAAGTATCTGTTGACAAATTCTCATCGAAATACTTCCCATTCGATCTCCACACCTAGCCTTTTCCCTCCTCAATGGTCCACCAGTGACTAGCACTCCCTTTGAGAATATACACAGCATGTCTAACCTTCTCATCTTCTGGGATGTCAAGGATTCTAAAGGCCTTCTCTAGTTCAGTTAGCCACATGTCAGTATCTGTTGGGTCAGCTTCCCCAGCATATTTCGTGGCTCTAACCCGGCGTAGTCGTTCAAATGTCTTGCCGGCTCCTTGTCCTTCTTGATGGGCAGGTGCCCTAGGTGCGGGTATGGGCATTCTATCAGTCATATGTGTCATGGAAGCTATAAACTTCCCAAACATAGACTGGAAGGCGGGATTCCCCATGTCAGCTTGATCGAACTGGGGTGGTTCAGGCACAAGCTCCTCCCTTCCTTGGTCTCTTGCACCTCCTCTGGGTGCAGCGACAGTACTTTCAGCAACATGTTCATCATGCGATCCAGACATCTTTAGTTTTCTCTTCTCCTCCTATATGAGCAGAAGACACTATCAGATAGACCGGAAGACACTAGAACAGACTCAACAACCCTAGTCCTATGTCTCTGTAGACTCAGCAAACCAAGAGCTCTGATAGCAACACTTGTGTCATCCAACTTATGAAAATAGGATTAACTAATGCAAAAGCAAATTATTAGCAGCGGAATTACTAAAAATCACTAAAATTAAAACATTTTGCAAAGAAATCCACAAACTGTAAAACTTTTTTTTTGGAAAATTGGGTAAGTATATTCCAAAAACCCCCAAAAGGGGGACAAAGTTACAAGTCACACCCTAACATGTGACTACAAGCTCCTAGGAATTGGTTACAACAGATCCCAATTCCTAGCAATTAAAGGTGACAAATCAAAACTTGATTTAAAAGCAAAATAAATTATTTTGATTTCTAAAGCAAGGCGATTAAAGATGACAACAAAGTTGGAAATGCCACCATTATGTAGCATGTTGTTACGTTCAGCCCAAACAAGGTGAACAACTCCAGTGATAGCCCAAAGTTCAATGATTTTTTCATGTTTGGATCTCTTGCCGATATCAGAAAGGCATTCATAAAGAGCATAAGAAGATCTGATGTTAAGTTTAAGCTGTGCTCGACCCCAAATATATCTCCAAAATTTGCAGCCATCAAACAAATGCGAGACCGAGTCATTGTGTAAACCACATAATAAGCAAGCAGGGACAGGAGTGCCCGACCATGAGATGATTTTTTCCAAAGTGGGAAGGACATTGGTAAGAGCTCTAAAGCAAGTAAGGCTCCACCTCGGATAGTTCTTGGAGGACCATAGATTCTCAAAAACCTTATCTGATGGTCTACGTTGTCTGCAAGAGTCCCAGAGATCCCTGTCTGCCCACAAAGAAAAGGAAGGCCAAAGTGCAACCATGTGTTTGTGGCAAGTAGAGCCACAACTAGACGTTGCAACCAGAGAATCACCATATCTACTAGACATCCATGTGCTCCATATGCACTGCGTTTGAGTGAACCTTTTAATGCGTCGCATAGTGTAGAAATCAGCTAGTTCGTCCAATCTTTTGAAACCAAGACCACCTTCAGATAAAGGGTAGGCCAGACGAGCACGGCATGAGGGATGCGTGGAACTACCCCATAAGAAGTCAAAGAGAAGCAACTCCATCCTACGTAGCACAGCAGGAGGAATATCACCCATACGAAGCCAATTGCTAATCAAACCCATAGCACAATGTTTGATGAGAACAATGCGACCCGCCATAGAGATTTTACAACCCGGCCATCTTTGTATCATGTCTCTCAGTTTGTCCAAACATTCATGATAGTGTCGCCTCCTAAGATTACCACCTGCAATAGGGAACCCGAGGTACTTTGTTGGCCATGAACCATGATGCATACCCAAGCAATTAATCAAGGCATCTTTGTTACGACATGAATAAGATAGAAAAATGTGGGTTTTATTTGGATTACATTTCATGCCAGATGTTGTTCCAAAATCATGCATAATTTTCTTGAGGTTGACAAGGTTGCGCAAACGACCTTCATAAAAAATAAGAACGTCATCCACAAATAGAAGATGGCTAAGAGATTTGGTTCTATTGATAGGATAGTTGCGAACAAGCTTGTTGTCATAAGCCACCTCAATGCATCTACTGAATCCTTCCATAGCCAGTGCAAAGAGTAAGGGAGACAAAGGATCCCCTTGCCTAAGCCCATTGAAGCATTTGAAAAACCCCACAGAAGAACCATTCAACAAGAGAGAGAAAGAAGGAGTTTCCACACATTGCTTAAGAATGGAGATGAACTTATCATTGAAACCAAGTCCAATGAGACAATCCCATAAATAAGACCAGCGAACGGAGTCAAAAGCCTTTGTGATATCCAACTTAATGCAAGCAGCAGGAGGGCTGATTTTGCGGTTGAATTTAAGAGTAAACTCAGCCGCAAGGAGAGAGCAATCCTCAATGCTTCTTCCTTTAACAAAAGCACCCTGGAAAGGAGAGACAATATTCGGCAAAAGAGTGGCTAGCCTTTTAGATATGACTTTGGCAATGACTTTGTACAACATCGAGCAACAAGAAATAGGCCTGTAGTCAGCAGGAGAAGAGACCATGTCCTTCTTAGGAATGAGAGCAAGGAATACATGGTTGACTTGCCTCACCATGTTACCACCTTCAAAAATCCACTTGGTGGCTTTATGGAGATCATCACAAATGATATCCCAGTTTTGTCTATAGAAATAACCATTGAAACCATCTAGGCCCGGGCTTTTACTAGCCCCTATGCCCCACACAACATCACGAACCTCATTCAAACTAGGTGTAGAACAAAGCATGCCATTGTCATTGTCGGAGACAAGCGGAATCCAGTCTGGGATACAAGAGCTTGTTGCAACTTGAGGTTGATTATAGAGCTACTCAAAAAAGTTGACAGTATCATTTGCAATGGCATCACTATCCTCTAAAATATTACCTTGTGAATCAAAGAGCTTAGTGATAGAATTAATAGCATTCCTCTTCTTAACAATGGTATGATAAACTTTGGTATTCCTATCACCGTTGGAAAGCCACTCCATCCTGCTGCGTTGCCAGAAATAAACCTCTTCAGCTTTAAGAAGAACATCCAATCTTGCAAGAGTTTGTTTTTCAGCAAGAATAAGATCAGTGTCAAGAGGACTTCTACGTAAAACAGTAGAGATATCATCAAGCTCCATTCTTTCCTTAGCAATCAGATTTTTGAGATTGACATATTTTTTGGACCATGACTTCAACTTGTCTTTGACAAGTTTGAGCTTATGACAGAATTGATACAGAAGATTGCCAATGACTTCAGTAGCCCATGTATCTTTAATGATGTCCCGACAACCCTCCCAGCCCATCCAGAAGTTGAGAAATCGAAAAGGTTTCTTCTTGAAAGGGATAGACTTCATATTGATGTTCAAGGCACAGTGATCATAATAGCAGCAAGTGACGAACTTCGTTTTGGAACTAGGGAATTTAGTAATCCATGCATCGTTGACAAAGGCTCTATCAAGTTTACAAGCAACTCTTTTAGCAACTCCTTGTTTGTTATGCCACGTGTACACCTCTTTACCAATGACAGGTAATTCAGTGAGACCAGCATTATCTAGGGCAACATTGAACGAGCTAATGATGGAGGAGGGAACCCGACCTCCTACTTTTTCTTCTTGTTTCCTGATGTTATTGAAATCTCCAGTGATAAGCCAAGCATCATCAATGTTACCAGCAATTCTAACCAGAGTATCCCACAAAGTCGAGCATTCAGCAATAGAATTCCTAGCATAGACGGCTTTAACATATATGTGAAGACCACCTTTGTTTGTGCACTTCATTGTGACCTGCTGATCATCCATCTCAGTTGTACAAGTATCCCAGCAGTTGGCATTATAGCCAATATATATTCATCCATTAGGATCATGCAGATGGTTAGAGACCCAAATCCACCCTTTAGGGAACATGCGGTCAGAAGTATGGATCATATGATTGTTGATTTTGGTTTCAACGAGGACGGCCATAGTAGCTTTATTATCCAAGATAGTCCTTCTTACTTCCTTCTTTCTATGTGGCTTCCCTGAGCCATGAACATTGGTCATGGGAAAGGTCATTAAAGTCCCCTAGAAGAGGATCGGGTCCTGCGAGACTCGTCACCTTTAGAAGCCTTCAGATTTTTGGACGTAGAAGAAGTATTCGACTTGGCTGGGGTAGAAGCATCAGAGCTTGCCTTCAGACCACCACCACCATTGTTGCACTCGGCATCACCAACAGCACTGTTAGCACGACCACCATTGCTAGGCAACGAACCACTAGCATCCGTGACAGTAACAGCCACAACATCAGTAACGTAGGATGTCACTACGGAGGTGCCATCCCCCTCCCCAACAGCAGCCATTGCATCACCGGACAAGACGCCCTTATCAGCCACTCCGTCGCCTGACGGAGAAGCAGTGGCAACCATCAGACCGTCGCCTAACGGAGAAGCAGCGGCAACCACCGGACCGTCGCCTGACAGAGAAGCAGCGTCACCCCCACCTGAGTTGCAGACAACAGCCGCATCTTCAGTAGAGTTACCGATGCCCAGGTCTATAGCAGGGGCACCATTGCCACCCGCAGAACCGCCTGAGGAGGAGGCTTCACCACTGGAGTCAGTAAGCACCACAAATCTATTGCTGGAGCGAGCCAGATCTTTCTAAACCTCGTCTCCTGCCACAGCATCTTCAGTCACCACCACTTTACCCTTCTTGTTCACGACCTGCCACACCTGCGTTGGTTTTGGAGCAGGTTCATCAACAACCTTGGGACTGATCGGACAATCGCAGTCATTGTGGCCAAAGACCTTGCACTCCGTGCATCTTTTGGGAAGATATTCATAATGGATCTTGACAGCAACAGGTTCTCGACGCGGCATGTTTACCCAGATCTCCGTAGGGGGTTCCTCATCGGCTTCCACCTCCACGAGCGCTCGCGCCTCACCAAGTGATTCCATGCCAATCGACTTATAATCAATCCTCAACAGTTTACCCACGCCGCTGGCCACAATCCCAACTGCTCTCGGAGACCAATTTCTGCCCATGCTTGGGATACCAATCCAAAGAGGAATGGAACTGAAGAAATCCTTATGTAGATCGTCACCCGTATTATAATCCTTGACAACTACGAGCCGGTTATCAAACCATCGCGGTCCGCAGTTGATGGCGTTTAGCTTATCTTCAGCCGAGTTAAACCTGAGCAGGAAGAACTTGTCGGGCTTAGAGTAAAGATCAAACCCGCCCGTGGGTTTCCATATCCGACGGATCCAAGCTAGAAGATGAAAGTAATAAGGTCGTTTCCCCATAACGTATAAGATGGTAGTGTGTTCCCAACACTTTTCCATGGCCTCGTAGGTTGGATCTTCGATGGTGACGAACCGTTTCCCGTCAACCTTCTCCGGCGGGTCATAGCCGTGTTCTTCGAAGGAACTAGTGTCGCCCAGGATTTGATTCCAGGCCTTCCTGGCGAAGGGCCTAGGTTGGGGGCAATAGACCCTTCCTCCGAGGTCATGACAATCGTAGAGAGGGGAGGGACTCCCCTCTCCGGCGAGGTCGTCAATCATCTCTGCAGATCGCCAGAGCGCGACGCAAACCCTAGGGGCTGACGTGCGGGTTAAGTTTGTGATTGTTACTAAACTGTAAAACTCTTACATAAGGAACCAAAGTAAGTTATTTACATTCTGATTCATCGGTACATCTCTGTATCATTTCATCTCGAGAGTCATAACATTGACTGCCCAGTTAAACTATACATAAGCAATATACAAAATCTCGAGGCATCAAGCCAAAAATCTCATATCTATATCAAACAATCTACTGACTCCTAGGACCTAAGAGTACAGAGATGACACATAGGACTCTCTCTATATACAAGACTTGACAAACAGTGTCTCCACCTGTGGATCACTGCTGTCCTTGTTGTTGTTGTTGCTGTTGTGGCTGCTATTGCTTAGAAACATTTTTATTAATGGTAATAGAATAACATTGAGCAGTAGAAATTATAAATATTCATAACAGATAAATCATTGATTGAGCTAAGTAGAGCAGTATTCTCTATGCAATCATTTCAATTATAACTTGATTAAGTAGCAAGTCATTCATTTAATAAGAAATATGGAGAACATGTATATCCTTTATCTTTCTAAGACATAATAAAAAATGTATCATCAAACATTGATTCTCGTAATTCAACCCTAAGAAAATATGCTACACGGCTGATTACATTTTACAATCATATTTATGGTCTGAGGAGATGAGGTATACCACTCATACTCCAACCGACCATTGCGAAATCGAAATCGGTACCATACATAGGTCATCAGAAGAGCCGGATTTCTATGACCTCTTCTTCCTCAGTCAGTGTGAGGAACAACATGCATGACATCTTGTGTCTCTACTATAAATATAGCTTTCCATGGTATACTGGGAACTTCGCTATTAGAGTTATAGTGGCATGTTGTACTCTCTTCGCAATCGAGGGATTTCTTATTTACCTCACATCGATTCAGAATTAACATCATCATCGGGAGATTAATGATACATCATCCCAGCATAAACATATAATGAAGGATTGAGAGATTTATGTTTATCTCACATCAATTCCTCCATTAGGGCATAAGGATGTCCGCGCCCATTACCCCCACATACTCAAAAGTATGCTCTCCAGGAGTTCCTTTAGGAAAACATGTTTCACCATCACCTAATGGCTGACGATGATGGATCTATGGTCAGGGCTCTACATGATATCATTTCACTTGATTAATTAAGTACATTACAACATTCTTTTAGCATCAGGCATGTTTTCAAATATAAAACATTTTACAATTGCTATAAAGAATGAGTACTATTTCTATCAAGTTCATTTCACAACTTTATTAATCATTGGGATCTCAATCCCTTATCATCCCATCATCATGATTCAAGAATATGGGTGTTCAAACCCTGAGATTATCAAAATACCTGTTACAACTTTAACAGGTAACTTATTGCCATCAAGTCATCTATTAATGTAAACATGATAATTGCAATACTGGTATTTCACATGGCTCTTACAACCTATCAATCTTTTTTGTTACCTTTCACTAGGCAACATAGCATATCATTGCTTACAAAGCTCATAAAATACTTTCAATAGAAAAGCATCATAGCTCATACTTGGCTATATTCAATATCTCATAAAACCTGCATGATTAGTACAGATGATAACATATTTATTAATTTCATACCAGCATAATGCAAAACAATTATGACATCATTATTCAAGGGTTACACCACTATACCCTTGTTAGGGTTAGGGTTTCCCTTTTCATTTCGATTAGGGTTGATCATCCCCTCAGCCCAATAAGGATTAATGACTCATCACTTCATTATCCAACCTTAGAGCTCTCATGCTATATAATATAACCCAAAATTAGGGTTTCACACTTCCATTTACCTTATTAGGAATTAGGGTTTACTATTCACATTGCATTACCCTTGATTAGGGTTTAAGTTAAATAACCCACAATTAGGGTTTACTATTCACATTGCATCACCCTAGATTGGGTTTACTATTCACATTGCATCACCCTAGATTAGGGTTTACTATTCATTCCAAGTAGGAGTGATCATCAAAGTACCCTAAATTAGGGTTTCTCATGTCATCATTATGAATTAATATCATATCATCATCATGTGTTATGATTTTGCCCTCAATTAGGGTTATGATTCATCATCCATCATAATTAGGGTTTCATGATCCCACTATGAAGGATCATACCCTAATTAGACATTCATTCATATTAGAAGTCCATTACTTAATTATCATCCATGTAGGAAATCTTCTCTTTCATCTTCTAGAGATGATGTTTGCTTCAGTCTTGATTAGGTTAAGTCAACTCACTCTTGAGGAAGAATTGACATCATGGGTTATGTCATTGTCACCATGACCATTAAGGCTTAATTATTCAAAGGTACTAATCACCTCATCCCATTAATATGTAATTACTATAATCATCTTTGATTACATCATGTATTAGTCAACTAATCACTTTGTCCTTTACCCACTTTAAGTACCTATGCGGTTTTGGTTAATTATCCACCAAACGGTTGTGGCCTTATAGACCCTAAACGGTCTTGACCAAATCATACCTCAAACGGTCTTTAGCAACCAATGAAACCGTTTGCTAAAGTACCACCTTGAAACTGTTTGGTAAAGTGGGTGGTGAAGACCGTTTGCTCAAAGTTGAATTTTGAAACCGTTTGCTAAAGTAACATTTGAAAATGCATGAACTCAAACGTTTTGGGAACATTTGGTTCCAAATGGTCTTGAGACCGTTTGGTCCAAACCTCCTCAAAATCGCAAGGACCAAAAAGAGTCTCAACCAAACAAATCTATTTAGGGTTTCCAATGTTGGTTCCTTCAACCATGAATTAATGTAACCAATCATCAATTAGACCTATTACCGTACTTCAATTGAGTTTAATTAGGTCATACCTTCAACTGATTTGACCCTCAATTTATCATCAATTATGGTTTGAATCAATTGGATTAGGGTTTGGAATCGATTATCCTTCAACATTATACAATGTGAAACTAGTTACTTTCAAACTAATGGACCATCATCCAAAATGGACATGACCTGACCCCAAACGGTCTTGAGGTCGTTTCAATGACTTCCAAACGGTCTTGAGATTGTTTTCCCATATCATCACTCAAATCCAAGTCATCCAATTAGGGTTTGGATCACTAGATTGATCACCAAATCAACGTTTGATTGCAAATCAACTTGGTATCTTTAGATCTTCAAACACCTAACCATAGTCAACCCTAGACCTCCAAACGGTCTTGGGTGACCCCCAAACGGTCTTGGGATCATTTGGATGACCTCCAAACGGTCTTGAGACCGTTTTCCCATCACATCATCATCAACCATGTCATTCAACTAAGGTTTGGATCCTAGGATTGGTCACTAAATCAACAATTGATTATACTACGACTTAATATCTTGGGACCTTCAATTGCTCAACTATACCTAACACTAGACCTCCAAACGGTCTTGGATGATCACCAAACGGTCTTGAGACCGTTTTGGTGATCCCCAAATGGTTTTGAAACCGTTTGGGTCAATCAACCTAAAACATCAACTTGTTCAATTGCAAAATCAGCACTTAGGCGATTAGGGTTAACACCATATCATTGGTCCTTCAAACACTTAACCATATACAACCCTAGACCTCCAATCGGTCTTGGGTAACCACAAAATGGTCTCCCCAATGTTTCAGAAACCGTTTGGGTCAATCAACCCAAGTTTCTAACTCAAACACTTATGAAATCAGCACTCAACCCGATTAGAGTTTTGGTGATTATTGGGCCTTCAACTCATGAACTAATTAGACTTAATCAGTTATAATTGATGGGTCATTAACCTAGATCATTATGAACAAATACTCAAATGGTCAACCCTGGTCAACATCACCAAATGGTCTGAAACCGTTTCCCTCCATGCAGTTTAATGAAACTGTTTCATTCCAAACGGTTTGAAACCGTTTGCTCCCAAACGGTTTGGGAAATCGTTTGAGCAACTAAGGAGACCGTTTGACCTGGTATTTTTCTTGGATAAACATCTAAGGTGATTTCATCATCGTCCTCTTTAGAACAACCAAGAAAAGAAACCATTTTTCATGGGAATTTCAGCAATGAACCAAAAGAGTTCGAAATAGAAGAAAATAACCAACAAATCATAGAGAACTTGATGCAATGTCAAAGTTTAAGGGTTAAAGTTATAAAACCCACCTCAAATATGATATTCAAGCTCCAAGAACCACGTATCTAATGGTGGATGGAGTTCCAGAAACTGCCCAAGGTCCGTTCTTGAGCTATTGGATGAAAAAGATGGCTAGAATTGGAAATCGGGTGAAGAAAACCAAGAATCAAGCATTGCTTTAGGGTTTCCACCATGAATCCGAGGTAGAAGATGATCAAAACCTTACAAACAGGTTGTGTTCGTCCTTCTCCTGCTCCTGAGCTCTTTCTTGGTCGGCCAATGCAAAGTGATAAGAGAAAAACTAAGGAAAAGTCCTTATGTGTATTGGAAAAAGAACCTGTATAAGGGCTTTTCAAGGAAAGAGAAAATGAATTATTTTCTTTTAATTCCAAAATAATTTCCATCAAATCCCCCTCCATTTCTTGGCCACGAATCCATCTTCATGTTCTTGCAAAACATCATCATTATCCAAGAATTAATGGAAAAAGAATTAAGCACCTTAAAGAGTTTTATATTAATATCCAACCTTTTAGTGGATATTACTTTTTATTATCTTAATGTGAGTGGCTTCCACTCAACCAAGATATTTTTGTGCCATAGAAAGGCACAAGATCTTAAAACACTATTTCAAACATGTACTTCAACTTTTGGTTGAAGGGCTCCTCAATTAATATATTTCTTTTTGCATGAATTAAACTACAAGTTCCATATATGCTTAAATCTTGATTATTTTAATGTCAAGATTCTCTCTTCTCCAAGATAACTCAAATGAGGCGCCCCTCTCATTTTAGATGCTCTACTTTATGACAAGAAACATAAGAGACCCTCTAAAGGTGGTATTTTGCATGTTGAACCCTAGGTTTTGGGTAAATTGCACATTACACAAAAACTAGGTTTTAATGCACAAGGATTGCTCTACAAGCTTTATCTTGATGCCCAAGCTTGTGGAAACCGTACCACTACATCATATTCATTCTTATGATGTCTCAACATTAGAGGAACATCTTATCATGAGGAATTTCTAAGTTAACCCCTCAACTTGGGTAATTTGCACTTTAGTCCAAAATTAATAAAACAATGTTTCAACATCATTCAAAAAGGACTAAAATTGAAATATAAGTTCCTCAATACCCTTAATTAATTTCCAAAACATAAGGGAAAGAATCTAATCATCTTTATTAAACAAAACACCTAAGGTTAGTACATAACCCAGGTCAGGGATGTTACACCCTAACCCTAATAATGGTAAGGTTGTATTTCTCTTATTGCATAAGCTTTGTGAGACATGTTAAATACTTGTATAACAAGTATAATTTTATGTGGTCTGTTGACCTAAAATATATTTGTTGCCTAGTGAGAGGTGACAAGATGTTTAATGAGCCTTGTGAGCCATGTGAATAATTGTAGCCTAGTGAGAGGTGATAAGATGTTCAATGGACCTTATGAGCCATGTGAATAGTTGTTGACTAGTGAGAGGTGCCAAGATGTTTAATGAGCCTTGTAAGCTATGTGAAATACTTGTACAACAAATATGATGAATACCTTGGTCTGAGGACCTAGAGGTAATAGTTACCTATTACAGAGGTAGCAATGCTCAGTGATGATATACGGGTTTGAATATCCAAATACAGTAATCATGATGATGATGATGTGAAGGGATGAGAATTCCCAGTGATGTGATAAGGTACTGAGATCCCGAGTGTTATACTTTCAAAATGTTCTAAAGATCTTAAAAGTACTACACATTTCTTTATAGCATATATTATAATTCATGTTTTAAACTTGGTTGATGTTAAAAGATATTGTAATGTACCTAATTAATCAAGAGAAATATCATCATGTAGTGCCTTGACCATAGATCCATTCAGCGTCAGAAATTGTTGATGGTGAAATGATTTTAACTCAGAGAGCATATTTTGAATATATGGGGGTGATGGATGAAATATATCCAAATGTCACGATGAAGAATTGATGTTGCACCTTTCTTATTTATCACGGGATGATGTGAATCACCCAACCAAATGAGGAATTGATGTGTAGAATCCTTCTTCATTCTATCTGGATCGGGATTGAAGTGTAATTCTCCCGAACAGTTGAGGAATTGATGTGTAATTTTCCTTATTCTTTTAATCTGAGGATGGATAAACTGAGATCTCTCTGAAGAGAGTACATGTTGCAGCTGTAACTCTATAGCAAACATGCCGCTATACCCCGACATGCTATTTGCAGTTGACATGTGATGTCCTACCAGTATATGACACGAGATGTCCTGCTAAGCTAATTGGGTCTCGTACTGACCTTGACGGGTGAGGTCTTGGTAGCCAGCTATGTCCTTGACCTTGCATGGTACCGATTTTGACTTACTAGTGGTTTGTTGGAGCATGAACAATATACTTCATCTCCTCAGGGCATAAGTATAATTGTAATATGTAATCAGCTGAGTAGCACATTTGTTTAAGGATCAAATATGGAAAGACATTGGTTGATGTACACTTCAGTTATACATCTTAGTTGATAGATGTTATTTATGTTTCTTCATATTCCTTGTAGAGTGAATAGATGATTTATTGCTCTACCATAGATAGATGCATTACTATAAGAGATGAGATTGCTCTGTTTTACTTATCAACAATGATTAATGTTGTTCCTTAATATAAAAGAACCTCTGCTCAGTTTTATGTTGCTTATCCGCTATAATAATGTAGTCGACGGAGAGTTATAACTCTCACTGGGACAAATGTCTCACCCCATGGGATCCACATTTTTTAGGTGGATGTGCACGAGGGGGTAGAGACTGTACTACAAAGGGAGAATACCAGTAGTAGGGGCAGCAGTAACAACTCAGGTTGAGTGTATTGTCTTTCATGTCTTATAGATAGAAGTCTGATGTGTCGTCTATGTACTCTCAGGTCCTTGGAGTCAGTACGTAAAGGTTCTATAAACAATCTGAGATTTTGACTTGTATGCCTCAAGGTTTTATGTTGCTTCAGTATATTTTTTGACAAGCAACTGTTATATGTTATCCTCGAGATGACACGGTAGGATGTATGTATAACGTGAACCCTGATGTATATAAAGTTTTAGTTCTTTCACTAAGAGTTTTCCTAGAAGAGGATCTCTTTGCAAAATGGTTTTAATTTTTAGTGATTTTGTTAATCCGCTGCTTATAGTTATTCTGCAATTATTTACTGGCGATGGCTTGATTTGTTGTCAGATCATCACAAAGTTTTGATATCATAGCTTAAGGTTCACTGAGTCTACAAAGTCATATGACTAAGGTGTTGAGTCTGTTCTAGTGTCCTCCAGTATACCCTATAGTGACTTCATCTTATGCAGAAGAAAGGGTGAAGTTTAAAAACGACTGGAGAACATGAGGAACACATTGCTAAGAGCAATGTTGTCACACCAGGAGAGGGTGCAAGGGATCAGGAAAGAGAAGAATGAGTGCCTGAGAATTCCCATCTTGACCCAATCAGGATTGATAATCCTACTTTTTATGCTCTTGTTGGGCAGGTTAGGACAACATTGATGCATATAATAGACTAGATACTAGCAATACAACCTAGGTTACCAGTCCTGAATGCAAAAACTCTAGGTTCTGCAAGGGTTCCTGAATGACATAGTCATGTAGGAATAGTGGAAAATGTGGGAAGGATTAGCATATGTCAAGAAAATAGACTCTGCCATAAGTATAGACAGATAGTACATCTGTGATGGTAATGCCCAAGGAGGGGCAATAAGCTGAGAATTAAGGAAAGGTCTCTACAATTTTAGAGACATTTGCCTAGTTGTTCTAAAAAGCCAAAGTTTTTGGTGCCACCAGTGCAATAAATGCCTAGTGCACCAGGGCAATGGTCACTAAGTAAAGGAAAAATTCCTAACTTTCCACCTGTAAGAACTCCTGGCTTAGCTTCTACATCAGTAATAAAACTGATAAGACCATGGTATGAGGACAAGATGTGTCATAGATATGGACATTTTGAGCACACTAAACCCTTTTGTTCAAAAAGAAGGGAGGAAATGACCCAACAACCGAGGCAGACTTGGTAGGGCTTACGAAAGTTACAACCCAATAGTGTAAAAAGGCAAAAGCAACACCATGAAACAGCTGGACTCTATGTTTTGAGTCAACCCGAAGTGGTAGATGACCGTGAGGGGTGACAGTCAGATAGGGCTTTTTCATTCTGATATGTCTTCTCTTGATTTTATCTGATAATCATAAGAAGGATTGTTGTTGTTGACTTCCCTTTGGTTGTCCTATGGGAATATGGGGAAGAAATGATGAGGACTAGAAGTTATATTCTGTTCATTATTCTTTTAAATGCTTTATAATTGCTTTTGTCCATATAAAAGAGGCATAGATGTAAATGATATGCCTAAAGAAATCCAGAGATATTAGTAAGGTATGTGATACAAATAAGGTGCATACTACCTAACCTCAGTACTTGTATACCATAACCAGGAAACTATTGAAGGTAGGGTAAGTATGTAACCCTTAGATTCCTATCTTTCTAATTACTCTGATCAAGTAATCATTTTGAGACAATCTAAAGAGAATAATGAAATTGAAAATATGGCACGAATGTTTTTTTTTGGAAATAGGTAAATATATTGCTAAAAGAGAAGGGTAGCTAAGCTACGTTGTACAACAAACAAAAGGTGAGTGTATACGGGGTGTAAGTAACTACAAAAAACCCTATTATAACCTTGTTGTGGGATTTAATCCCCTACTCAGGGTATGGTTGGCCATTACAACATTAGTGATATCTACTTTTACAAAATGGAAGATGTCCTTTGAAGACACACGACCATGAACTGCCATATTATGAGCTTTCCAAATATTGAAGTAGATGTTCGTGCAACATAGCCCCACGAACCTCTCCTCCTCTTTGTTTTTGGCATTCCTCCTAGCCAACTCAAGCATATCCACCAGGTTGTTAGATGTCCACTGCCCCCATCTGTTCTTTAACCAAACCAACGCCCAGACGTAATGAGCCTTGGGGCACGTATGAAACAGATGGTGGTTGGACTCCTCCTCGGCACAAAATGGGCATTTTGGGTTAACCTGCAAGCCCCTTTTTGCGAGTATGTCCCTCGTGATGTGTTTCTTGAGGATTGCCTTATAACATGCCACACTCCATTTGGGAACATGGCCCTTCCCCCACAACATATTAACCCAGGGAGCCTGTACACTCGTCTCAGTTTGGATCCACAGTTTCTGTTGGCTCACCAGCGCATAGAACCCGTTGCCATCCTCCTCGTAATGATGCCCTACTGCATTCCACGCCTTTGCCATGGCACCCCATATCCGTGAGGAGTGATGTTGGACTGCAGGCGTACATCCGTATCACATTTTCATCCAGCTCGCCCAAATGCCATCTCTGTCAGTTAGGAATCTGTGCAGCATGCGCAGGTTCCCTTCCGCAACAATGTCTTCAATCTTTTTCAAGTTCAGGCCTCCAGCTTTGAAAGATTTAGTCATTGTATCCTAGGATATTCCCCTTGCCTTGCCACTCCACACAAAATTGGTAATAACCCTGGTGATACTCTCGCAGGTTGGATTAGGGAGAACACACATATCACTCCAGAATCTAACCATGGCCTGTATGACAGATCTTGTCAGCATCATTCTCCCCGCCACAGACATATAGATGCTTGTCCAGCTAGCAACCTTTTGCCTAACTCTGTCAAGGCAGTAGGAAAAGTCACCAGCGTGGCCTCTACTCCCAGCAATTGGTACCCCCAGATAATCTTGTAGGCACTAGTAGTTCAATGGTAAAACTGATCAGTTAGCACGAATATTTCTATCACATCCTAAGTGCAATAAAATAGAATCTGGGATTATCTCAGATCAACCTGTGAGTATGAGAAAGTACAAAGTACAATTCTCATGATAAGTGAAAGGGAACAAGGAAGATGATCCCAGTTCAAATAAAGAACATGTGAAGGATAATGATCTCTTCCATAATGTGAAAATGAGAAATGTGATAAAGTCATAAAATGTTCATGAACATGTTAGACAATAATAAAGAAAGGAGTGATGATATGTAATCATTCTTATAATTCTTGTGTTGATGGCAAGGAACCTAGGATGAAACAAAAGTAGATGATGAACAATTGAAAGTTCATGTAATAATCATAGGAGATGATAATCTCTTCTCTTTGATAAACAACCCTGGGTGATGATGGGGTGATAAGAGGAATATGTTTCTTTGTGTTCTTTCCTTTCAGGGACATGGCAATCAAGTGAGTCTTATGACACTTGATGTGCATGAGTTAGAAATGTTCTATTGATGGATACTTAGAAAAGTATCAGTTCGCTTTGGACTTTGATTCCAAGATAAAGATATGTTTAATAAGTAATGTCCCAAGATAAAAGATTGATCATTTTGTATGTTTGGCTTTGGTAATAACAACAGAGAGATGAAAATGACGAGGATGTGATGTGTTTTTGATACATGTGATGGATACCAAGGTAAGAAATTCTAGTATCCAAGAAGTGTCAGGTGGTATGGGAAAGTGAGAACATGACTCCTGATAAGATGATTAATATTTGGCTACTTACAAGGGCCTACTTTGAGATTAGTCTAGTTATGTACCTACAATATGGATGTCATATGTTAAGGGTTTATGCTCCTCATAAACATGACATCAGCAAGGATGTATGATTTGAAGAAATAGTTGTATGATCGTTTTGGGAAAAGCTTATCAAGCTAAAAGTAATTCCTTAGAATATAACTATCTAGATCTATTGAGGAAGCTTATACATATAACATCTAGAGTCACCTCTGAGATAGTTCTTCTTAATAAGTAGCCTCTCCTTATGACAAGAATATATGGGAAAGTTGGTACAAGTCATAGAAAGTTTAGTGTTGTGTCAACAGATTAGATGGCACAACAGATGTATGCTAGGACTTGTAATCCCAAGTGGTGACAATACATATCCCGAGTCTTTCTTTGAAAGAGACATGCTAATGTATGAGAGGGGTATGGTAAACTCCCTAGATCAATAATCTTATCACATAAAGTTGCAAGTTGAGAAGGTGACAAATCAATGAGGTTTGACACCTGAGTTAAATAAGGTATGTATAATGCTTCTCTGACTAAGAAAAGTGTTACCTGACACAGAGTTGACTCTATAGTCAGTAATGGAAAGGATAGCTGAGTATGTTTCATGTGTGATAGATCTCATGATTATCTTTAATGAAAGGACGTTGTTCTGGTCCAAGTTATATGGCATCTCCATGAAATCAAGATGTTATGTGGAGACTTAATGATATGATGCATGAATGACAATTGTCTTCCTTCATCTGGGATTTCGAGGATGAAATCCTTGTTAGGGGTTTATAACTTGTAATGACCCTGAATTGGGTTATGAGTTAACCCTATTTGTTTTGGCTAAGAAAGTTGCTTATAACTCTAATATAATCATCTACGGTGCTTTTTTATCATGTGACACACTTATGTTTCAAGTTTGGCCCTGATTGAATGTTGTTTGAGAAATGTTCCTTTATTTTTGACCAAAGTGCAATTTACCCAAGATGAGGGGTTATATTGCAAAATATTACATATTGAACATGCCTTAAGTGTTTTAACATAATAAGAGAGAGAATTATGCTAAGTGGTGGCTTGTGGAAAGCCTAAATGCCAAGTTTGAACTTGCTTGAATAATGCTAGTACCTTGTGCACTAATTTTGGTACAAATTGTAATTTACCCAAAATGTAGGGTTGATATGCAAATTACAACCTCTAGAGTGTTCCTACTTCCTATATGTATCATTTATAGGAGATATAAATAATGATACACCATGTTTAATCATTTTTGAAGGGTAGTATCCTTTGTGATGAAAAGACCAAGAAGGGTTGTGTAATGGAAACCCTAATTTGAGTCTGTATTTAGTGTATCGGGTTGTAGTGTTAAATGGGAGTCTCTATCGGCCAAGGAACCAAAGAAGAGACCCCCAGACAGTTTTGCTAACTATTGACTTTGCAAAAACGAGCTAAGCACCTCAATATAGCAATGGATATCGACTTCCAACTTTCCTTGGGAAATGTTGCATTGAATTGTGAATATAATAATGTGAGTGGAAGTGTCTTAGCCTAGAAGATAACCAAAGGGGGCTGACACTTATCCCTAGCATTATCTTCAAGTTTTTATTTTGCAAGGAAAAATAAAGATGGAAAGCATGCAAGTACATATGTCAATCCATGCATTTCCATGTGGCACCTACTAGTAGTAAGGTGATGACACCTCTTACACTCTCTCCCATGAACGTCAAGGATATATACCATTCCTTTCACCTACTAGTGAATCATTTCGACCCCTATCACTCTCTTACTCTTTGATATCATGCTAAGAAGCAAGGATAAAGGAGGATCTTGAGCCACTAAGCTTAGGTGAAGCCATGGTCATCTTCAACCTTGGTTCAAGCATGGATCTCGGTTGTGATTCTTTCCTTTCTTTTCTTCTTCACCAAGTTCTTATCTATGGTGATTCTTTGCTTCTAGAGGAGTTGTGAACGATTCTTGAACCTATGATAGTTCATCTTGTACATTGGTAATGTGGAATTTTGGAGCTTGGATCTTTGAAATTGTTCTTGAGGCAGGTTATATAACTTGAACCCAAACATGTAATTACTCACCATCTTTCTCGCTATATTTGATGATCTACTTTCAATTCCGAAATATTGTTGAGTACTCGATATATATTCGAGTTCTAGTAGTTTCTTAGACCTGTTATCCTTGTTCTAGAACAAGTAGAACGAAGGTATAGAGCTTGAAGATGATGGTATCACCTCACAAAGTGATATCAGGTTCAAGCACACAGACAAGCACCTCTAACCCGATATGGTGATGCACATACACCACTAAAATGATATGGATATGAGTTTACACTTCCTTGCATGATGTGGTGATCTAGTATACACCTCTTGCACGATATGAGGTCAAATATACCCCTTAGGCATGATATGATGTCAAGCACATACACATCTCTAACCCGATATGGTGTTGAAGGATACACCTCATGCATGATATGATGTTGAAACCCTAGATGGTGATGGTTATACACCTCTAGAATGATATGGTGATGAGCATAAAATCTTATGCATGATATGGTGACACACACCCCTCATGAACGATATGGTGATCAAGATACACCTCATTGGCAATATGGAAACATACACACACCTCTTTGCCCAATATGGTGTGAAGCATACACACCTCTTTGCCCGATATTGTGTGAAGCGTACACACATCTCTTTGCCCAATATGGTGTGAAGCATACACACACCTATTGCCTGATATGGTAAGCACACATACACCTCTAAAGTGATATGGTAAGCAAGCAGACACCTCTTGCCCAATATGGTAAGCACACATACACCTCAAAATTATATGGTAAGCAAGCATACACCTCTTATCCGATATGGTAAGCACACATACACCTCTAAGGTGATATGGTAAGTAAGCATACACCTCTAAACCTATATTGGGTTAAGAATACACCTCTTGGACGATATGGTGTTGAGCACATATCTCTAAAACAATATGGTGGGTAACCCAATACACGAGATGGAAAAATTGGTAAGGTGGTTAATACCCTAGAACATGTGATGGCCAATACACTAAAGTATGGTGTGGCCAATATCTTTAAGTGAGGTGAGGATGTTACACCCATTTATGGCGAAGGTGATAACCATATGATTGGTAAGGTTGATACCTTTATGGGTAAGGGTATGAGGGATATGATGATGCCTAACCCGATATACACCTAACCCAATACATGTGTTCAACTTGACATACATGATTCAACCCCATACACCTTGTAAAGGTGAGGGTAAGACAATCTTAGGAGTGATGAGTGTAATATCAAATAATAGTGTGATTAATACCTTGATAGGTGAAACACCTAAAGTAATTGATAATGGTCAATCCTATATCAACAATGCCTTAACCTGAGATGAGTCCATATAACTTGATGATAGTTGGGTAATTCAAGTGTGTGGCTTATGGGCAATATACTACAAGATAAATGTGATGAGTTAGTGCATAAAGTATTAGGATGGTAAATATCCTAATATAAGATAAGTTGTTGAACTTAAGTTTAAAGTGATGAGGGAAGTGATACACTAAGGCATGATAAATATCACATCCAACACCTCAAGGTTGATACACCTTGATGCACCTCAAATCCAATATATACTTGGATGAGTAACACATGAAGTGTTTCATGTCAATTGTTACATTAAGATGTAATGAGTTTAATACACATTGATAAGTGTTGGCTGACATACCTTGAGAAAGGGTTAAGCCAAGTTAATAAAGGAGGATGTAATCAACATCCTAGTGAGGATGACAGAGAAACTCATACTTTGTGTTGATAATCATTTAATGATAAATGATGAGAATAAATAAGTATGATTGAATATTTATGATATCAATGTATGCTCGTAGATGTGTGGAGCAATGAATTAGGGTTTGGATTGATAATATGAACTTGAAACCCATTTCGTCTATAAAGGGAAACCCTAACCCTAATAATGGGAACGTTGTAATTCTCTTATTACATAAGCCTTGTGAGGCATGTTAAATACTTGTATAACAAGTATAATGTTTATGTGGTCTGATGACCTAAAATATATTTATTTCCTAGTGAGAGGTTACAAGATGTTTAATGAGCCTTGTGAGCCATGTGAATAATTTTTGCCTAGTGGGAGGTGACAAGATGTTCAATGGGCCGTGTGAGCCATGTGAATAGTTGCTGCCTAGTGAGATCTGACAAGTTTTTTAATGAGCCTTGTAAGCTATGTGAAATACTTGTACAACAAATATGATGATTACCTTGGTCTGAGGACCTAAAGGTAATAGTTACATGTTACAGAGGTAACAATGCTCAGTGATGATCTAAGTGTTTGAATACCCAGTTCTAGTAATGATCATGATGATGATGTGAAGGGATGATAATTCCCAGTGTTGTGATAAGGGACTGAGATCCCGAGTGTTATACTTTCAAAATGTTCGATAGATCTTAAAAGTACTAGACCTTTCTTTATAGCATTTGTTATAATTCATGTTTGAAACTTGGTTGATGCTAAAAGATACTATAATGTACCTAATTAATCAAGAGAAATCTCATCATGTAGTGCCCTAACCATAGATCCATTCAGCTTCAGAAATTGCTGATGGTGAATTGAGTTTAACTCAGAGAGCAAATTTTTGAATATGTTGGGGTGATGGACGAAATATATCCAGACGTCCTGATGAAGAATTGATGTCGCACCTTTCTCATTTATCACAGGATGATGTGAATCTCCCGACCAAACGAGGAACTGATGCATAGAATCCTTCTTTATTCTATTTGGATCGGGATTGAAGTGTAATTCTCTCGAATAGTTGAGGAATTGATGTGTAATCTTCCTTATTCTTTTAATCCAGAGATGGATAAACTGAGATCTCCCTGAAGAGAGAACATGTTGCGGTCGTAACTCTATAGCGAAGATGCTGCTATACCCCGGCATGCTATTTGCAGTTGACATGAGATGTCATGCCAGCAGATGATACGAGATGTCCTGCTAAGCTATGTGGGCCTCGTACTGACCAAGAAAGGTGAGGTCTTGGCAGCCGGCTCTATCCTTGACCTTGTATGGTTTAGATTTCGACTTACTAGTGGTCGGTTGGAGCATGAACGGTATACTTCTTCTCCTCAGGGCATAAGTGTGAGTGTAATATGTAATCAGCCGAGTAGCATATTTGTTTAAGGATCAAATATGAAAAGACATTGGTTGATGTACACTTCAGTTATACATCTTAGTTGATAGATGTTATTTATGTTTCTTAATATTCCTTGTAGAGTGAATAGATCATTTATTGCTCTACCATAGATAGTTGCATTACTATAAGAGATAAGATTGCTCTATTTTACTTATCAACAATGATTAATCTTGTTCGTTAATATAAAAGAACCTCTGCTCAATTTTATATTGCTTATTTATGATAATAATATGGTCGGAGGAGAGTTATATCTCTCGTTGGGACAATTGTCTCACCCCGTGGGATCCATATTTTTTTAGGTTGACGTGCACGAGGGGGTAGAGACCATTCTACAGAGGGAGAACACCAGTAGTAGCGACAGAAGTTACAACTCAAGTTGAGTGTACTATCTGTCATGTCTAGTAGATAGAAGTCATATGCATCGTCTCTGTACTCTCAGGTCCTTGGAGTCAGTATGTAAATGTTTTATAAACAATCTGAGATATTTTCTTGTATGCCTCGTGGTTTTATGTTACTTCATTATATGTTTTGACAAGCAACTGTTATATGTTATCCTCGAGATGAGATGGTACGATGTATGTACAATGTGAACCCTGATGTATATAAAGTTTTAATTCTTTCAGTAAGAGTTTTCCTGGAAGAGGATTTCTTTGCAAAATGGTTTTAATTTTTAGTTGTTTTGTTGATCCGCTGCTTATGGTTATTCCACAATTATTTATTGGTGATGGCTTGATTTGATGTCGGGTCGTCACATGTTGTACAAGTATTTCACATGGCTCACAATGCCTATTTAGTCTGTATCATGCTAAATCATCATAGCTCATACCTGGCTATGCTCATCATCTCATAATACCTGCATGGTTAGGATTTTATGTAAAAGCAATATCAAGTAATTATCATATCCATGTCATGAAGAGAATCATTCAAATTGCAACCCCGTCATAATCATGGTTAGGGTTTCCCCTTGTAGATGATTAGGGTTTTCAAGTTCATATTTAACAACCAAACCCTAATGCACATCATAAGAGATTGTATTATTGCCATAAGTATTCAAGAATACTTAATTAATCTCATAATTTATCATCAATTGATTATCAATATGAAGTATTACCTTTCTCATATGAGTAGTATAAGTTTCTCTCTCATCCTTACTAGGATATTGACTTCAACATATTTATTACATGGGCTTGATCCTCTTTGGGATTTATCAGCTTACACATATCAAAGTGTATCCATCTCATTAATTCATAGTGTATAAATTGATTATATTCATCATGTGTTAGCCTACACTCATCAAGGTGTATCAGCTTAAATACCATTATCACTTTGTGTCGCATGTGACACTATAACTTGAGTCGCCCATGGCACATCAAAGTGATATTGGTTTATAGGTGCTTAGGGTGATATCGGATTGGAGTTTCTTAAGGTGTTATTGGTTTTGAAGTGCTTAAGGTGATATTAGCCTTGAGGTTCTTCAAGTGATATCATCCATGAAGCATATCTTGGTGTATCACCTTCATGATACCTTGGTGCATCAACTTCTTCACACCTTAGCATAATATTTTCACCACACTTAAGCATAACATCATGACCTCGCTTTGGGGTATAGACCACTCTATCACTTTGTGCGTTGGCCATAACATACTCTAGGGTATTGGTCGCACTGTCATCTAGTGTATCGGCCATAGCACCATCTATTGTGTCTCCCTAGCTATCACTAAGTGATATCGGCCGCTAGGGTTTTCATACATATCAGGTTCTAGGGTTTTGATAGTATTGGGTTAAACATCATTAACCCCCTTATATACTTTCACCTATCAAGGTACTGGACTCACCACTACATTGTGTGTCATCCATGACTTTAAGGAGTGTGTTTCCCACACCTTCACATGGTGTGTCAGCCTTTGACAAAAGAAGTGTGTCGCCCTTCACATTGGTGTCGAGTTAGAGGGGTGTCAGGTTGCTAGGGTTAGAGCATATCGGATTAGCCCTATTGACTTCATATCTTCACTCAACTTTCAAGATATCAGTCTACCTCCATCCTTAGTCTTACATAATAGGCTAGACAACTGTAAGGATGATTGTCTTTCATGTAACAAACCAATAACGGGTTATGACCTCAAATGTATCAGTTTCCTCTCACATAACCTATTATTGGGTTATAGTCTCTTAAACCAATATCGGTTAGTGCATGGGAGATTCCATCATATTCAAGCTCCGAACCTTCATCCACTAACACTCTAGTTCATGAACAACAGTCGCACATATCCATTAGATCTCATAGAATCATTATTGCACCAAGGAAAGACAAAATTGAAAAAGAGTTATCAAGTATTGCATGATTGAAGGTGAATAATAATAGAGTTGAGTTCAAGTTTTATAACCCACCTCAAGGTCACCACAAGAGAATTAAGATCCAAAACTTCAAATTCCCAAGGTTGAAGATGACTTATCAAAGTCTAAGACTTGATCACAACACTTCTATATGAAAGAAGATACCATAGTTAGGAACTTGATGAAGAAAAAAGGAAAGGAACCATGATCCGAGAAGCATAGTCCACCCAAGGTTTAAAATGACCATGGCTTCACCTTAGGCTTGATGCCCTAACTCCTTCCTGTTCCTCAAGCTTCTATGGCAGTCCACCAAGAGAGGAATGATATGATAGTTGAAAGGTTTGACTAGTAGGTGAAAAGAGAGGCTTATATAGTTGAGGTTCAAGAGAGAGAGAGAGAGTGCATGTGAGGTGTCACCACCATATGCACTTGGGTGATACGTGTCCATGCATGATCACTTAATACATCCATAATTATCTTGACATGCAAAAATCATGTGAATAATCCAAGTATAAGATATCGGCCATTGGGTATCTTTCTTGATAAGATATCACATCACAATATCACTTTATATGCAAGCTGATACAACTTTTCCAAGGAACATCTAAACCAATATGGTTCATTTACTTGAGGTTCTTAGCCTGATATGAATACTTCTAAAAAGTTGCTAAACTGATATGGGACCTCCTCTATGGCTTCCGAGCTGATAGGCACTGCCATATATACTTCATAACTCGATACAACCCCATCTTGGGTTCAATACACCCATTACTCTTTGGTTCTTTCACTCAACCAAGACTCAAACAAGGTGGCCCCTCCTTTCTCTCTCCTCTACATGATGCTAAGATAGAGAAGGGACACTCTAGAGGTGGTACTTTTCACATCAACCCCACATTTTGGGTAAATTGCAATTTGCACCAAAACTATCATATAAAGCACAAACAATTTGCAAACAAGCTCAAACTTGAGAATTATACTCTCCTTAAGTCTTAATTACTTTTCAAAAGATTAATACAAGGTTCTAAGAAACATACTTAGTAAAAACTTCTAGGATTATTCCAAAACTTTGGTTAGAGGTGTTACAAGTTATCAACCCCTAACAAGGATTTCATTCCCGAAATCTCAAGATAAAATATACGGGTACTTCCTCATAATCTCTTCCTCCATCTCCCATGTGGATTCTTCAACACCATGATGATTCCAAAGAACTTTCACAAGCACTGTGTCTTTCTTTTTAAACTTCTTGATTCTTTTGTCAAGAATCAACATTGGATCTTCCTTCCACATAGGATGTATCTTCATCTAGTTCTACCTCTACAGGTTGTAATACAACCTCTGTATTAGGGTGACATTTTCTCAATCATAGATACATGAAATATTGGATGTATTTTGTGGAACTCAGGTGGTAATTCCAACTTATAGGTCTTTTCCAACATGTGCTATCATCGGGTAGGGTCCCATAAATCTAGGAGCCAACTTACCCTTCTTCCCAAATCTGAGAAAACCTTTCCAAGGAGAAACCTTAAGATACACTTCGTCTCCTACTTGGAATTCTAAAGGTCTTCAGCGATTATCAACATATGACTTCTGTTTTTCCTGTGCTGCCTTTAACTATTGATGTATCACTTTAATCTTTTCAGTTGTTTGTTGCACAAGTTCAGGACCAAGAAGTTGGTATTATCCTATTTCATACCAGCATAATGGAGATCTACAATGTCTACCATACAACACTTCATATTGTGCCATATTAATGCTTTTCTGATAACTTTTATTATGGTAAAATTCGATCAAACTTAAATGTATATCCCAACTACCTTAAAGAAAACATGCCCTAAGAAAGTCCTCCAAGGTTTGTATGCTACTGAAAGCTGTGTGTAATTTCTCCCAAAAGTGACTTGTAAACTGAGGACCTCTATCCCAAACAATCATTTTTGGGACTCCGTGCAACGTAATATCTCATCTACATAAATCTAAGCAAGTTTTTCAATAGTGTATGTTGACTTAACAGAAGGAAAATGTGCCAACTTTGTCAACCTATCAACAATAACTCAAATGGAATCATGTCCTTTGGTTGTTCTATGCAAACCAACCACAAAATCCATCGTCACATGATCCCACTTCCACTTTGATGTAGGCAATGGTTGTAATATTCATGTAGGCTTCTGGTGCTCAACTTTAACTTACTGACAAATCAAACATCACGTAACGAACTGAGCTACATCTTTCCTCAAACTAGGCCACCAATACATTTCTTTTAGATTGTGATACTTCTTGGTACTTCCTAGATGCATAACATACATAGATGAGTGAGTTTCTTCCATACCTATCTTCCTTAGGTCATTAACATCAGGTACCACAATTCTACCATGATAACAAGCTATGTCATCCTATGACTCATGGAAGCCATCCCACTTCTCACTGCCACATTCTGATATGATCTGCTATATCACAATATCATCCTATTGTGCTTCTTTGATATGTTGTCTTAGGGTAGGCTTCACTTGTATCTGTGCCAACAATCTGGCTAGCAAAGATACTTCCAGCTATACATTCATTTGTCATAAGGAGACTAGCATGTCCCACTTATAACACACCACAGAATTGAATTGTGCTTTATATGTGAATGAAGATGAAGACTTTCTGCTTAGCGCATCTGCCACCATATTATCCTTTCATGGATGATAATCAACCGTGCAATCACATTCTTTGATTAGTTCCATCCAGTGGTGCTATCTCATGTTCAAATCTTGCAGTGAAAAGATGTACTTTAGATTCTTATGGTTTGTGAAAATCTGACACTTCTCCCCATACATGTAATGTCTCCAGATTTTCAAGGCATAAATCACTACAACTACAGATGATGTGTCAAATAACTCTCCTCATTTTTCTGAAGTTGTCAAGATGAAAAAGAAATTACATGTTTATCCTGCATCAACACACATCCCAAACCATTCTTTGAGGCATCACAAAAGACAATGTATCCTTTCCCTTGCTCAGGAAAAACTAACAGCGGTGCACTGGTCGACTTTTCCTTCAACAACTAGAAAGAATGTTGACACTTGTGATTCTAGACAAAAGGAACATCCTTCCTGATTAACCTAGTTAGGGGTAATGCTATAGAACTGAAGTCTTTGATCAACCTCCTGTAGTAACCTTCCAAACCTAGGAAACTATAGATCTCTGTTGGTGTCTTGGGTTGTTCCCATTCTAGAACAGACTCCGCCTTTTTAGAATCGACACATATACTTTAAGTAGATATGATATGTCCTTGAATAGATACTTTTGACAACCAAAACTCACACTTTCTAAACTTAGCATATATCTTGTATTGTCTTAACAAAGTCAATGCTTGACAAAGATGTTGTTCATGATGTTGTCTATCTCGACTATATATTAGAATGTCATCTACAAAGGAATGGTCGAAACACTCTATTCATCAAATTCATTAATGTTGTTGATGCATTAGTTAGTACAAACGACATAACTATGAACTCATAATGACCATACCTTATTCTAAAATCTAATTTAGGTATGTCATCCTCCTTCATCTGTAACTGATGATATCCTAACTTCAGATCTATCTTATAGAATATTGTTGCACCATGAAATAGGTCAAACATATCATCTATCCTTTGCAGAGGATACTTGTTCTTTATTGTCACCTTGTTTAACTATCTATATTCTATACATAACATCATATACCCATCCTTCTTCTTGACAAAAAGTATCAGAACACCCCACATAGATATAGTGGGCCAAATAAAACCTTTATCAAGTAACTCTTGTAATCTTTCTTTAATTCTACCATGTCACCTGGAGCCATCATGTTTGGGCTATTGGTTGCGTACCGCGAACTAGATTGATCGCAAAATCAATCTCTCAAGGTGGAGGAAAATAAGGAAATTCCTCAGGAAACACATCCTTAAATTCCCTAAAAATTGGGACTTCTGGAATACTAGGCCTTTCTACCTTGGTATCCACCACATGTGCCAAGAATGCCTCATGTCCATGTCGTAACAGTCTCTCGGCTACCATTTTCGATACTAGATATGTTGGAAGAATCTTCATATCTCCTTGAAAGATCCATGTCTCATCACCATATGTGAACATAGCTTGCTTAGAACCATAATCCAAGACTACCTTATACTTTTGCAAGGTATCCATACCAAGGATTACATCAAATTCATGTATCTCAAGTGGTACAAGGTCTACTTGAATGATATGTTCCAAGAAAGAAAGAACATATGGGGAACATACCTCTTGCAACACTTCAGAACCAACTAACAAAGTTTCTAATAGCAAATTATCTATTATACGACTAATAGGCAAAAGATAGTTATGAATCACTCCACAAGTGATAAAGGAGTGCATAGCACCTGGGTCAACCAAAATAGATATGAAGAAAGATGAAGACATATCAGAATGAAATAACTTCATCTGACCAGTCACGACTCGTGAATTGACTACTACCTTTGACTGCCTCATAGCATAGAATCTTATTGTTGCCTACTGTTGCCTTTATTGGTATGTATGCCCTGAGGGCCAATTGTATGATTATTGGATTGGCATACGTCATGATTGATTTGATAAATATTAAAGGAAAGCTTCCAATTTATTCTAGCTCAATCGACTATGAGATTTGTTCTTCCAAATATAGAGGGAAATTCCCTCATTTACCCTCCCATGTGCCTTGAGGCTGAAGACGACTTGGGCTACTGGCTAGCATCAGAACCCTTCTTAGATTTGCCCTTGCCCTTGCCCTTGCACTTGCCTTTCTTTCTATTGATCAACATCACAAACTTAGGCTTGTCCTTCTTCATTTGTGCCTTGAGGCTGAAGACGGCTTGGATTGCTAGCTAGCATCTGAACACTTCTTTCCTTTGCCCTTGTCCTTGCCTTTAAGACTTATCACTCATCGATCAAAGATTAGGGCTTTGTCTTTCTTCATCTTTGCCTCTACTGTCCTCAACATGTCCAACAACTTTGTCAACACTTGTCAAAGTTGTTCATGTCATAGGTCATCATGAATTGTATGATTCTCACAACATTTGTAGTATCATACCAATATCCAACTGTTGGCTCAGAGAAAATCCCAATCTAGTCATACCCAATCACATTGAGTGTGTGAATACCTACTGGATCTTCTTCTGTCATGACATACTAGGATAGTGTCTTGGAGACATCATATGTCTCATGTTGTCTCTGCAATTCATAGTTCAAAGAACACAACATTAAACATTCCACATCAATGGCATCTTGGGTGTGCTTCCATAAGCATCCTTTAAGCCATTGGTGTGGTGGGATGGAGGTCATCTGGTTCTGGTATAACTAGGACTTAGAGCTTTCCCTCTTCAATTGAGAACACTTCTCAACATCCTAACTAGTCATGGAATTATTGCCATTTAATTTGTTGGTCTCAAGGACCGATCGCAAATAAAGTGATTATTGTTGATTAACCATTTATTGTACAAAAGGAAATATATGCAATTTAGTTCAAAAACTCTTTTTGACTTGATTGATTTGAAAAGGTTTACGATATAATTAGGAATTTAATTAATTATCACTCCCACTATTTTTTTCAAATTGATAGCCTTCACCATCAATTCGGAAGATTGCAACGTACAATCTTCTAGTGGGTCAAGATCTTGAAATCCTCTAAGTCATGGATCAGCTAGGGTTGTCACCCACAACTTAGATCTTCCAGGTAGGCAACTTTTGCCAATTGCATCATATGCAACTCTTGAAAGATGTCATATGCAACTCCTTTCCATGATCATCTCCATGCCTCAAGGTGCTAGATCCTATCTAGGTCACCTTGTTAAGTCTGACCCAAAGCCAACATGATGAATATGCACCCTACTAGGGCATACCCACATATCCATCCTTCACACTTCCACGAGATAGACAGTGCACCACGCTAGGGCGTGGCCACACTTGGCCGATCAAGCTTTTCACATGTGTCACAATTGGAAGGCATCTAAAACTTTAATATTTAATGAGGGATTTGGTTTTATAGGTACATATACATATCCAATCACTACAATATATAGTACGTATCATATACATGGTACATCCCACAGAAAACATGTGAAATAATAAAAGCGATGATTATGGCCATCCTAATGTGATTCCTCGAGCCAAGAGGAATCACGATCATCTAGGTCTACATCACAAGCAACTTGTATAAGATGAAGTGCTATAGCCTTCCAAGTTGATCAACTCATCACATGAATGACCTGCTTGCTCTGGATGATGGTCTGGGTGCCACCAGCTGATCGGTTGGCTCCTCCAACCGATCGGTTTTCCTGGTCGTCGTGCATCTCCTCAGGTCGCCACCCACTCATCTTGCTTCTCGAGCCGATCATCTGGATTACCAACCATTGATGTGGCTCTGATACCATTGTTGGGTTTTAGGGGAGATAGAGAAGGCAGTGAAAACAAAAATTTTCTTCTCCCTAAACCCAGTATAAAGGAATAACGTCAACTTCTATACAATAGGAAAGATGGTTTGTAGAGGTGTACCTTGCTTGCTCGATGAAATTACCTCGCAGATAGTGTGGTCTTCACCTCCAGTCTTGGACGGTGTCTGTGCAGCTCCTGGCCTCACCGGGACTGTCGGGATTGACAGTTGTCCTCCAAGCGGCAGAAGTCTCCCGCCTCTGTAGTAGTCCACATGGACCACCTAGAACTCTGATCACCTTGTCGCATAAGGCACCGGAAGGAGTCATACCCTCCTGTCACCGTACTAGTTACCGACACACTATCCTGCAACCAATTGCTTTTCTGCAGTTGTCTTTCCCTCACTGTGCCTCCCTTATCAGGTAGCACTTGCTTGGGCTCTCTTGGTTACCACAACCAGAGAGAACGACAACATTGTAGAGCAACTGGTGTTCTAAGTTGTACTTTGAGAAGCCCCCAATACCCCTATATATAGGAGGGTCATGGCATAGGGTTCTCTACCCCAGTCAATGTGGGATTAAAGCAGGAGTATAAGGGTTTGAGATTTTCCACAAAACAACCAACTGCACCAGCTGAACCGATCGTTTCAAGCATGAACCGATCGGTTGGGGACCTGACCCGATCAGTTCACAACTGAACTGGTCGGTTGGGACACTTGAGTTGATCGGTTCACTTCTGAACTAGTCAGTTCACTACCCTAGTCAGTTCCTGATTGACTTTTCCTCTTTGGTTTCAGATTGATCCAAATACCAATCCTTGTTCCAATCAAATTGGACAATTGAAACAATGAGAAATTTCTTGCCAACCTGACTTTCCCAATTCATTCATTTGGACATGTTGAGCCGATCAGTTCAACCCTTGAATCGGTCGTCTAAACCTATCCTAAGTTGATCAGTTCATCACATGAGCAGATCGGTTTACCAACCTAAGCTGATCTGTTCATCACATGAGTCGATCAGTTTGGAGTGCGGACTGCGCAAAATCAGTCAATTACAGTTTCAATCAATCTGATACTCTAATCAATCGATTGAGTGTTTAATTGAACTTCTAACTCCTTTAGTAATCAATCTAAACATCATTTATGGATAAACTCCTCTTCTAGATTTAATCCTATGTGTGTGACCCTATAGGCCCATTTCACGTTGGTAGTGAAAGTTCATAACACTTATGACTTCAGAAGCAAAGAGTGGTTCCTAGTCGCACATCAGTGCTACCCAAGTAAAAAGGAAAGTTCGAGAACAACTTTCAATCCTACAATCCATGAATGGTGTTACAGTGAATGTATAATTCCTTTGTCACTGATATCCCGAATGAACTCAAGGCATGGATCAGTCATCCTATCAACGTTCATTCACTTTCTTGATCTCATAGTAGATTGGAGGAGATATGTGTGACATCAATATCACATATTGATTCACACATGCGTGCACATGCCTATCTCAATCCTACTCATCAAGTTTCCATGGATATCAAACTCCCTCAGGAGGGACAAATCCCATATCTATCACTTACCCCTCAAAAGCCCCATGTGCAAAGCCACTCAATCATCACCTTTATAACAACCCATGTTTCAGGACTGCGTTTGATGATGTCAAAGTGTACCCAATGACATGTGTTGAGTGTAGTGATTTTAGGTCAAAGAATCACACTCACCACCATCACTGTGAGAACTTACTGTGACTACCATGTCATGGTTCCATGTGTCAAACTCACGGTGGGTTTGTCAGGTACACTTGTTCTCTAACAAGTACCTATGTGTTTGGTTTGATATCTCCATATCATGACTAACGAGATTCTGTCATCAACCAACACCACAATCTAGTCGTGTGTGTCATTGTTGTCTATCTACCTTCCATAATGACATCCGACTAGGGACATAATAAGAATGTACAAACTCTTAGCATCTGCATGATCTCATCATTCAAGTCCTCAACCTGAAGGCATACATCATTGAGTATTTTCATTCTCTAGGCATTCAATCTATTCTATCATTATCTCATATGACTGAACCAGAAAGAATTGGAAGCTTTCCTTTGATGCTTATCAAATCAATCTTTATGTATCCCACCAATCATCCCATGATTGGCGCTCAGGGCATACATACCAACAGACTCCCACTTGCACTGTGAGCCAATCACCCTTGAATCATATTCATTGTCATCTTCAAACATGTCCCACATGTTATTATTCTCTAGTGCTTATGCATTGAGTTAAGGCAACACCTTGCCAGAGTCAATATTAACTGCATGTCTCTCATGTCTTCATTGTAAGTCACACGTATGATGTCGTAATATGTGATCTAGTATTCCTTTTCTAACCTTTGGCCACATTGCATGACCAAGTAGTCCTTATTTGTCATCAATGACAGGAATATCTATAAGTTCATCTCATGAACTTCCAGATCCATATAGTATCCACTAATGTTCTCTAACACACCGATAGCTTTTCCTTTTAAATAGCTTTATTTGGTATTTGGATCAATTCAAAACAAAAGAGGAAAAGTCAATCGAGAACTGACCAGGGCAGTGAATCGACCGGTTCAGAAGTGAACCGATCGGCTCACGTGTCCCAACCAACCGGTTCAGGTGTGAACCGATCAGCTCAGGTCCCCAACCGATTGGTTCATGCTTGAAACGATCGGTTCAGCTGGCGTAGTTGGTTGTTTTGTGGAAAATCTCGAACCATTCTACTCCTGCTTTAATCCCCCATTGCCCGGGGTACAGAACCCTATCCCATGACCCTCCTATATATAGGGGTATTGGGGGCTTCTCAAAGTATAACTTAGAACACCAGTTGCTCTACAAAGTTGTCTTTCTCTCTGGTTGTGGTAACTAGTAGAGCCCGAGCAAGTGCTACCCGATAAGGGAGGCACAATGAGGGAAAGACAACTACAGAAAATAAAATGGTTGCAGGAGAGTGTGTTGGTGACTAGTATGCCGACAAGAGGGTATGACTCCTTTCGGTGCCTTATGCGACAAGGTGATCAGAGTTCCATGTGGTCCGTGTGGACTACTACAGAGGTGGGAGAATTAAGCCGCTCGGAGGACAACTGTCAATCCTGACAGTCCCGTTGAGACCAGGAGCTACACAGACACCGTCCAAGATCGAAGGTCAAGACCACACTAGCTGTGAGGTAATGTCACCGAGCAAGCCTCGGAACAAGGTACGCCTCTACAAACCATCCTTCCTACTGTATAGACTTTGACGTGATTCCTTTATATTGGGTTCGGGGAGAAGAAATTTTTTGTTTCCGCTACCTTCTCTATCTCCCCTAAAGCCCAACATGACATCTATCAAGAGTTGCATATGATTCAATTGGAAAAGGTTGCCTACCTAAAAGATTCTAGTTGTGGGTGACAACCCTAGTTGGTCCATGGCTTAGATGAAATTAGGATCGTGCTTAGTAGAGGGTTGTACAAAGCAATCTTTTGAATTGATACATGAGGATTAAACCTATTTAATATTATCAATTTTCAATTCAAATCAAATCAAAAGAGTTTTTGGACTAAAATTGCAAATTTCCTTTTTTTATAATAAATGGCTACCAACGATAATCACTTTTCATTGTGATCAGTCCTTTAGAAGGACAAGATAAATGGGGACAACTTCCATGACTGGTTTAGGACGTTGATAATTGCTCTCACTCAAGAGTGAAAGCTCTATGTCCTAGATACACTGGAGCTAGACAACCCACTCCCACTGCACCAAAGGTTGAAAGGGATGCTTACAAGAAGCATACTGAGGATGTCATTAATGTGAAGTGCTTGTTGTTGTGCTCAATGAACTATGAGTTGCAAAGACAACATGAGAACATGGACGTCATTGAGATGGTTCAACATCTCAAGAACATGTATCAAGACCAAGCACAAAAAGAGAGATATGATGTCTCTAAGGCATTGTTCAAGTGCGTCATGACATAAGGAGATCCAGTAGGCCCTCACACACTCAAGATGATTTGGTATGTTGAGAACCTAACTCGACTAGGATTCCCTCTAAGACAAGAGTTGGCTACTGATGTGATACTATAATCTTGGCCAAAATCCTACAGTCTGTTTGTGATGAACTACAATATGAACAACTTTGACATGCCACTGACAGAGTTGTTGGGCATGTTGAGGACATTCGAGGCACAAATGAAGAAAGACAAACTGTAAGGTCCCATGATTTGAGGCCTCAGATAAAAAGATCTTATAAGGAATGATTGGACTACCATATCACCAAGGTACACCTCCTTTTCTGAGAGTTCATCACTAAAGAACTCCATAGTTAAGCATGCTCAACTTGGAGTATTACTAGCATGGGTGGCCAGTCAGGAAGTTGATCCTATCTTGCGCATGAGTGGATGAAGTGCAGAGTTAAGGGTAGTGGTGCTCTATGGGGCCAACTATCATTCCTTAAACTCTACTAGAGCCTACGGCAGTGGGCCTAGGTGTTACAAATGGTATCAGAGCCAATTCCCCTCTAGTAGGTGGAGCCCACATGCGCATGTGGCATGCCAGTCTTAAGTCGTGCAGTCTAGGCATGTTGAAAAGGGTTGTCCATAGTTGACGTAGCCACCCTTGTGCTAGTATTTTGTGATCTGGAGCTGGGTGTCCATGGGCCATTCAGGGTCTACACTGAAATGGGGAAATATTATGAGGCCATATAGTTGAGCCTTGATGAGGATGTCAAGAGTCTAAGCGAGGGAGATTGTAATGTCCCAAGATTTGAGGCCTCAGATAAAAAGATCGTATAAGGAATTATTGGACTACCCATATCACCAAGGTGCACCTCCTTTTTCGGGAGCCCATCACTAAAGAACTCGATAACTAAGCGTGCTCAACCTGGAGCATTGCTAGGATGGGTGATCAGTCGGGAAATTGATCCTGGCTTGCCTATCAATGGAAGAGGCGCGTACTTAAGGATAGTAGTGGTCTGTGGGGCCAGTCATCATTCCTGAAACTCTACTAGAGCCTAGGGTAGTGGGCCTAGGTGTTACACAAACCCAAATATGTGATGATGATGAGCTTAATGAAGGGAAAGTGCAAAGGCAAGGGTAAGGGCAAAGCAAAGAAAGATTTTAATGCTAGCTAGCAGCCCAAGTCATCTTCAACTCTCAATGACAAGGAAGGGGTGAACAAGGGTGGCAAATGTCATCGTTGTCATGAGCCAGGACATTGGAAGAGAAATTTCCCTCTCTACATAGATGAACTAAAGAAGAAGCAGGGGATGGAAGTCTACACCTCAGGTATTATGAAATAAAATTGAAATGATTCTTTATCTTAGGTATATGTTACCAAGATATTGATCTGACATATATGATGTGCATGATCTGAAATGAAGTGATGGGCTTTATGAAAGGACCAAGAAGGAACACTCATCAACATTGGAGAAAGTGTTGCTGCCATAGATAGTAGTACCTTTTAGTTTATTTTATCTAAAAGGGCATGCAATAGAGTTATGAACTACTATTTCATTTTGCCAATAAATAAAAATATTTTATTTTTGCATCTTGCAATGACAAGGATGTCTATCAGTAAAGTTCATGTTTCAATTTCAAAGATATGATCTTTTATGGCAATGCCTTATTTATCTTTTGGTACTTGGTATGCATTGTTGGTATGTATGCCCTGAGAGCCAATCATGGGATGATTGGTGGGATACATAAGATTGATTTGATAAACATCAAAGGCAAGATTCCAATTCTTTCTGGTTCAGTCATATGAGATAGTGATAGAACAGATTGAATGTCTAAAGAATGACAGTACTCAATGACGTATGCTTTCAGGTTGAGGACCTGAACGATGAGAGCATACGGATGCTAAGAGTTTGTACATTCTTGTTATGTCCCTGGTCGGATGTCATTGTGGAAGGTAGATAGACAACAATGACACACAAGACTAGATTGTGGTGTTGGTTGATGACAAAATCTCATTAGTCATGATATAGAGATATCAAACCAAACACATAGGTACTTATTAGAGAACAAGGTACCGGACAGACCCACCGTGAGTTTGACACATGGAACCATGAGATGGTAGTCACAGTCAGTACTCACTGTGATGGTGGTGAGTGTGATTCTTTGACTTGAAATCACTACACTCAACACATTTCGTTGGGCACACTTTGACATCATCAAACGCAGTCCTGAAACATGGGTTGTTATAAAGGTGATGATTGGGTGGCTTTGACACATGGGGCTTTTGAGGGGTGAGTGATAGATATGGGATTTGTCCCTCCTAAGGGAGTTTGATATCCAAGGCCACTTGATGAGTAGGATTGAGATAGGCGTGCGCACGCATGTGTGAATCAATATGTGATATTGATGTCATACATATCTCCTTCAATCTACTCTGAAATCAAGAAAGTGAATGAACGTTGACAGGATGACTGTTCCATGCCTCGAGTTCATTCGGGATATCAGTGACAAAGGAATTATACATTCACTGTAACACCATTCACAGATTGTAGGATGAAATTTGTTCTCCAACTTTCTACTTTCACTTGGGTAGCAATGATGTGTGACTAGGCACCGCTCTTTGCTTGTGAAGTCATGTGTTATGGACTTTCACTGCCAACGTGAAATGGACCTGCAGGGTCACACACATAGGATTTAACCTGGAAGAGGAGTTTTGTCCACAAAGCAATGTTTAGATTGATTACTAAAGGAGTTTAGTAGTTCAATTAAACACTCAATTAGTCGATAGCTCAATATCATATGGTTCAAGGTGTTGGACGCATTGATTGGAGTATCGGATTGATTGAAATCGCAATTGACTGATTTTGCCCAACCTGTGCTCCCAACCGGTCGGCTCATGTGATGAACCGGTCGGCTGAGGTGCTGAACCGGTCGGCTGGAGTGTCCAGGCCGATCGGCTCATGCCCAGGTTGAAACGACCGGTTCAAGGGTTGAACCGATCGGCTCAACTGGTGCAACCGACCAGTTGGGAAAGTCATGTCGGCAAGAATTTTCCTTTGGTTTCAAATTGCCTAATTCGATTGGGAATAACATTGGTATACGATACCAATTGAGAACGAAATAGGGAAAGTATTTTTGATCCGGATTAGGACCATGAACCGATCGGTTCAGGGCACCAACCGATCGGTTGGAGTGCCCCAAACGATCGGCTCAGGTCCAACCGATCGGCTCAATGGACGAACCGATCGGTTCAGTTGTGAACCGATCGTTTCAAGTTGCGAACCGGTTGCTTTTTGTGAAAAAATCTCGAACCCTTCTACTCCTGCTTTAGTCCCGTATTGTCGGGCACTGAGAACCCTGTCCCATGACCCGCCTATATATATAGGGGTATTGGGGGCTTCTCAAAGTACAACTCAATGCAAGCCGGTTGCTTTGCGAAGTTGTCGTTCTCTCTGGTTTTGGTAACCGTGAGAGATCCTGAGCAAGTGATTCCCGCAAAAGGGAGGTGCAGCAAGGGAAGGACAACTGCAGTTGCAACTGGCAGCAGGAGAGTGTGTTGGCGACTAGTACGTCAACAGGAGGGTGCGACTCCTTTCACTTCCTTGTGGGACAAGGAGAGTGGAGTTCCAGGTAGTCCGTGTGGACTACTACAGAGGCGGGAGGACACTGCCGCTCAGGAGGACAACTGTCATCCGACAGTCCGGTAGGAGGAGGAGTCGTCAGTCCCGGTGTGACCAGGAGCTGCACAGACACCGTCCAAGACTGGAGTTGAAGACCGCGCGTTGCGCGAGGTATTGTCGCCGAGCAAGCCTCGGGACAAGGTATGATTCCACAAACCATCTTTTCCTATTATATAGACATTGACGCGTTTCCTCGGTATGGGTTGGGCGAGAAAATTTTGTTTCCGCTGCCTTCTCTGTCTCCCCTAAAACCCTACAGTGGTATCAGAGCCACGTCAACTGCTCTATATTTTAGGAATATCGATATGATCGATTTTGGTTTGTCGCCTTTATTTATTGCATGTGATGCGAATAGTATCGACTTTATGCATGTCCAATCCTAAATCCACAAATCCCTAATTACATATATGATATGTATTATTAATGCACTTGATACGCGTCGCCCTTAAACGAGTTTTGTGGTTGATGTGTGTAGCATGATTATGGCCTATAAACCCCTATTTGTGTGTGGTTGTTTGTGGTTGATGTCTGCGCACCGATCTTCCCTCTCTTATTCCTGATGTAACTCGAAATAATTCGAGATTCTTTCCTACCTTTGCTCCCCCCGAATGTAACTCGGGGTTTCCCTTTAAAGCAATGTAATTATTAGGATAGATTTTATTACCTGTTATGTCGAAGACCGGCGGACATCAAGACGACAGATGAAACGATCGGTTCAAGGTGTGAACCGATCGGTTGACGTTCCAGACGGTCGGTTCAAGGAGTGAACCGATCGGTTGATGACCGGTTCGAGGAGCGAGACGAGCGGGTGGCAGACATGATGAGATGCACGACGACCAGGCGAACCGATCGGTTGGAGGAGCCAACCGATCGGCTGGTGGCACCTAGACGACCGGCTGGAGAGTACAGATCATTCATGTGATGAGTTGATCAACTCGGATGGCAAGGCACAAAGTTCATCTTGTACAGGTTGCATGTGATGTAGACCTAGATGACCGTGATTCCTCTTGGCTCGAGGAATCACATTAGGATGGCCATAATCATCGCTTTTATCGTTTTGTGCATGTTTTCTGTGGGATATAGCATGTATATGATACATACTATGTATTGTGGTGATTGGATATGTATATGTATATAAAACCAAATCCCTCATTAAAATATTAAGTTTTAGATGCCTTCCAAATGCGACACACATGAAAAGCTTGTTCGACCAAGTGTGGGCACGCCCTAGCGTGGTGCACCGTCTACCTCGTGGAAGCGTGAAGGATGAATGTGTGGGTCTGCCCTAGCAGGGTGCATATTCATCGTGTTTGCTTTGGGTCGGACTTAACAAGGTGATCTAGATGGGATCTAGTACCTTGAGGCATGGAGATGATCATTGCAAGGAGTTGTAGATGACATCTTATCAAGAGTTGCATATGATGCAATTGGCAAAAGTTGCCTACCTGAGAGATCTATGTTATGGGTGACAGCCCAAGCTGGTCCATGACTTAGAGGATTTCAGGATCTTGCCCACTAGAAGGTTGTACGCTGCAATCTTCCGAATTGATGGTGAGAGCTATCAATTTGAAGTAAAATAGTGGGAGCGATAATTAATTAAAGGCCTAATTTTATCGTCAACTTTTCAAATCAATCAAACAAGTCAAAAAGAGTTTTGGACTAAAATTGCATATATTTCCCTTTTGTTAATATAAATGGTTAATCAACAAATCACTTTATTTGCGATCGGTCTTTGAGACCAACAAATTAAATGGGAATAATTCCACGACTGGTTAGGATGATGATGAGAAGTGTTCTCAATCAAAGAGCGAAAGCTCTAAGTCCTAGTTATACCAGAACCAGATGAACTCGATCCCACCACATCAATGTCTGAAAGTATGCTTATGGAAGCATACTGAGGATGACATTGATGAGGAGTGCTTGATGTTGTGTTCTCTGAACTATGAGTTGCAGAGACAACATGAGACATATGATGTCTCTAAGACACTGTCCTAGTATGTCATGACAGAAGGAGATCCAGTAAGGGATTCACACACTCAATGTGATTGGGTATGTGGAAAACCTGACTGAGAAGGATTCCCTCTGAGCCAAGGGTTGGCTATTGGTATGATACTGCAAATGTTGCGAGAATCATACAATTCATTATAAGCTACAACATGAACAACTTTGACAAGCGTTGACAAAGTTGTTAGACATGTTGAGGATAGTAGAGGCAAAGATGAAGAAAGACAAACCATAATCTTTGATGTGATCAAAGAAAAGGTAAGTTTTAAGGGAAAGGACAAGGGCAAAGCAAAGAAGTGTTCTGATGCTAGCCAGCAATCCAAGCCGTCTTCAGCTTCAAGGCACATGGGGAAAGGGTGTATGAGGGATTGCCCTCTATATCTAGAAGAACAAAAGAAGATGAAGGAGGGGATGGAGATCTCCACCTAAGGTATCATGAAATGAACCGCTTCTTTATATGAGGTATATGATACCAAGATATGGATATGTCATATATGATATGTAATATCCGCAAAGAAGTGATGGCCTTTGTGAAAGGACCAAGAAAGAAGTACCCATCATTGAAGCAAGTGTTGCTGCCATAGATAGGAGTATCTTTCAGTTTATTTCAGCCTAAAGGGCATGAAATGGAGTTGAGAACTGCTATTTCATATATTGCCAATAGATAGAAACACTTTATTATTGCATATTGTATGACAATGATGGCAATTAATAAAGTTGATGTTTCAATCTTAAAGATATGATCTTTGTGGAAATGCCTTGTTTATCTTGTAATACATGGTATGTATAAGATAAAATGATACCTAAAGTTATTGATAACTCAAACAATTAAATTAGCATATATCATAAGAAATTCATTTCTAGTTTCCATATGACGGATAAATCTAGACTCTTTTGGTTAGAGAACCAGTAAGAGACATGAATATCTTGGACATGATTAATCAATCTTCACTAATGGTAGTGGGAGAATGATTATCCTATTAGGTATAATACATGTGATGTATTTACATACCTATTGGAATAAATGCTAATACTTCAAATGGTGTTTGGAGAAATACCAATATGAATATCTTGAAGTGTTCAAGATTATCATAGATGAAGTACAAATTTGGTAAAGTGTCAATTCTTGATGAGATCAATGAATGAAATACTTGAACCAAATGTTTGAGATCCTTATGAGTAATTATGATAGTATATCATAGTGAATTCATGATTAAGGCATGGTGATGTCTGAATCAAGAAGGAATCATACTCTAAGGAGTTAGAGAATGATTATCAAATAACTGAATTCTTCTTAATAAATGAATACCCCACACTAATAAAAGAAATTAAGAATCACAAGGGTTGTGAGTTCTTATATCTTTAACAGATACACCTCAATTATCTATGTGATGAGTTGTTCATATGATGAGTCAACTATCCAGATGAATATGAGGAATCATATTTTGAGTTATGGTATAAAACCATTACATCCTAAATGACTTCCATGTGAGCCATAAGGTATGACCTTGATGGTAGCATTCATTGGATCATGTCCATAAGTGCAAATAAGTCTTAAGTGTTAAGACACATGGATAACATTTTGAGAAGGATGATGCTTGTTGATTGCAACTTAATGACTGAGACATTTGGCATATGGATACTAAAACCGCATTCCTATGAGGAATAAAACAAGGATGTGTACGTGACACAACCTATAAGGTTTATGAATCCACTAATGCAAATGAAGTCTATAAGTTACAATGGACTAATCAATGTGATTGATTGAGTATAAGCAACTCAAAATTGGATCTTTACTTTGATGATATAGTCAAAGGGTTTGACTGATATGTCAAAGATAAAGACGGGATCTGTGATTTAGTGGGAGTGTATTCACATTCCACATATTGATGTGAAATGGGATTGTTCTAGAATGGAAATCCAAAAGTGGAAATTATCTTTAAGGAAGATAGAGATGTTTCCTATATGATAGGAATAGAGATCTATAGAGATAGTTCTCGACAAATCTCTTGACCTGGAAAAGAGAGAGCATACATTGGCAATCTATACTGAAGGGTTCAGTATGCACAGATTCAGTGGGAGAAAACTTGTCCATGTTATATGGATATTAGTATCCCAAGGCCAAGTGTCCAATTCTTATGAAGAATGGGAACACTAAGAATAGATATGGATCTATTATGTATGTAATCATCCCATTGTGTTGCATGTATGACATGGCAAGAATAAAATGCATTCATCATCTTGTATGTAGGACATGGCAATATGATGTGCTCATCCTGATAACTCGTATGTAGGACATGACGAGTGGATGTCTGTCTACTTCCAGTAAGGATTACTGGAATACCATAAGAACTTGATAAGTACTTGGGAAGTACTAGTTCTATGGAGATAAGGAAGAGTTCGATGTAAAGAGTTACATTGATGCGAACTTCCGAACGGACAGAAAATTGATTGCAAAATATACATAGGATGTATAAAAGTGAAAGTTCGTTGATTATTGGAAATGTTCCAATAAAACCATTTAAAAGGGAAATGTCGAGTATCCGTGTGTTAGATAACATCAGTGGATACTATATGGATCTAGAAGTTCATGAGATGAACTTATAGATATTCCGGTCATTGATGACAAGTCTGGAATCCTTGATCATGCAATGTGGCTAAAGGTTAGCAAAGGAATACTAGATCGCATATTACGGCAACTCCATCTCATTCGTAATGTACAGTGAAGAGATGAGAGACATGTAATTTATACAGACTTTGGCAAGGTGTTGCCATTACTCACTATGTTCGCACTAGAGCACAGTAACATGTGGGACATGTTTGAAGATCACTATGAATATGATTCAAGGGTGATTGGCTCGCAGTCCAAGTGGGAGTCTGTTGGTATGTATGCCCTGAGAGCCAATCATGGGATGATTGGTGGGATACATAAGATTGATTTGATAAACATCAAAGGCAAGCTTCCAATTCTTTCTAGTTCAGTCATATGAGATAGTGATAGAACAGATTGAATGTCTAAAGAATGACAATACTTAATGACGTATGCTTTCAGGTTGAGGACCTGAACGATGAGATCATATGGATGCTAAGAGTTTGTACATTCTTGTTATGTCCCTGGTCGGATGTCATTGTGGAAGGTAGATAGACAACAATGACACACAAGACTAGATTGTGGTGTTGGTTGATGACAGAATCTCATTAGTCATGATATAGAGATATCAAACCAAACACATAGGTACTTGTTAGAGAACAAGGTACCAGACAGACCCACCGTGAGTTTGACACATGGAACCATGAGATGGTAGTCACAGTCAGTACTCACAGTGATGGTGGTGAGTGTGATTCTTTGACCTGAAATCACTACACTCAACACATGTCATTGGGCACACTTTGACATCATCAAACGCAGTCCTGAAACATGGGTTGTTATAAAGGTGATGATTGGGTGGCTTTGACACATGGGGCTTTTGAGGGGTGAGTGATACATATGGGATTTGTCCCTCCTGAGGGAGTTTGATATCCAAGGCCACTTGATGAGTAGGATTGAGATAGGCGTGCGCAAGCATGTGTGAATCAATATGTGATATTGATGTCATACATATCTCCTTCAATCTACTCCGAGATCAAGAAAGTGAATGAACGTTGACAGGATGACTGTTCCATGCCTCGAGTTCATTCGGGATATCAGTGACAAAGGAATTATACATTCACTGTAACACCATTCACGGATTGTAGGATGAAAGTTGTTCTCCAACTTTCTACTTTCACTTGGGTAGCAATGATGTGTGACTAGGCACCGCTCTTTGCTTGTGAAGTCATAAGTGTTATGGACTTTCACTACCAACGTGAAATGGACCTGCAGGGTCACACACATAGGATTTAACCTGGAAGAGGAGTTTTGTCCACAAAGCAATGTTTAGATTGATTACTAAAGGAGTTTAGTAGTTCAATTAAACACTCAATCAGTCGATAGCTCAATATCATATGGTTCAAGGTGTTGGACGCATTGATTGGAGTATCGGATTGATTGAAATCGCAATTGACTGATTTTGCCCAACCTGTGCTCCCAACCGGTCGGCTCATGTGAGGAACCGGTTGGCTGAGGTGTTGAACCGGTTGACTGGAGTGTCCAGGCCGATCGGCTCATGCCCAGGTTGAAATGACCGGTTCAAGGGTTGAACCGATCGGCTCAACTGGTGCAACCGACCAGTTGGGAAAGTCATGTCGGCAAGAATTTTCCTTTGGTTTCAAATTGCCCAATTCGATTGGGAATAACATTGGTATACGATACCAATTGAGAACGAAACAGGGAAAGTCTTTTTGAGCCGGATTAGGACCATGAACCGATCGGTTCAGGGCACCAACCGATCGGTTGGAGTGCCCCAAATGATCGGCTCAGGTCCAACCGATCGGCTCAATGGCTGAACCGATCGGTTCAGTTGTGAACCGATCGTTTCAAGTTGTGAACTGGTTGCTTTTTGTGAAAAAATCTCGAACCCTTCTACTCCTGCTTTAGTCCCGTATTGTCGGGCACTGAGAACCCTGTCCCATGACCCGCCTATATATATAGGGGTATTGGGGGCTTCTCAAAGTACAACTCAATGCAAGCCGGTTGCTTTGCGAAGTTGTCGTTCTCTCTGGTTTTGGTAATCGTGAGAGATCCCGAGCAAGTGCTTCCCGCAAAAGGGAGGTGCAGCAAGGGAAGGACAACTACAGTTGCAACTGGCAGCAGGAGAGTGTGTTGGCGACTAGTACGTCAACAGGAGGGTGCGACTCCTTCCACTTCCTTGTGGGACAAGGAGAGTGGAGTTCCAGGTAGACCATGTGGACTACTACAGAGGCAGGAGGACACTGCCGCTCAGGAGGACAACTGTCATCCGACAGTCCGGTAGGAGGAGGATTCGTCAGTCCCGGTGTGACTAGGAGCTGCACAGACACCGTCCAAGACCGGAGTTGAAGACCGCGCATTGCGCGAGGTATTGTCGCCGAGTAAGCCTCGGGACAAGGTATGATTCCACAAACCATCTTTTCCTATTATATAGACGTTGACGCGTTTCCTCAGTATGGGTTGGGGGAGAAAATTTTGTTTCCGCTGCCTTCTATGTCTCCCCTAAAACCCAACATGCATAAGATGAAATAATAATACCTAAAAGTTATTGAGGACTCAAACAATAAATTAGCATTATCATCTAAGCAAATGAATGAGAAGAAATTCATCTCTAGGTACCATGTTGATGGATAAACTAGACTCTCTTGGTTAATGAACCATTAAGAGATATGAATATCTTGTTTATTTTGCATGATGACAAGTCAATCTTCACTAGATGTAGTGGGAGAATGAGTATTCTATTAGGTATAATACATATTGATGTATATACATACCTATTGGAATAAATGCTAATACTTTAGATATGGCATTTAATGAAATACCAATATGAATATCTTGAAATGTTCAAGAATATCAAAAATGAAGAGCAAATATGGTAAAAGTATTAATTCTTTGATATGATCAATGAACGAGATACTTAAACCAAATGTTTTAGGACCTTGTGAGTAACTATGATAAGGTATCATAGAGAACTCATTATTGAGGCATAATGATGTCTAAATCAAAAATGAATCATACTCTAAATAGTATGAGCATGATCATCAAAACAAATAACTAATCTTCCGGTTGCGAGCGCAGGACGCAACTCTGGCCTACTAAGCGACGCGACTAGGGTTTCTTTGTGGGTGGCAGCTGGCTTGGGGTAGGGGGCTCTGGTTGTTGGTGGGCGCGACCTCTCTCCCCTCAGGCCTTTCCTTACTCGGCTGCACAGAGGATTTGGCTACAAAAGGCGGGCATCGTCAGATCGTGGCTTTTAGAGGATTCCCTTGGCGCCAGCGTTAGGGCTTCATGTCCTTCCCGTCCTGTTTTTCTCTAGTGCTGCTGAGGGGCTAGTCGGTTGTGGTCAGTGATTGGGGGCCAAGTGGTGCTTTGGTTTGCCCCAAGTGTGAGCAGATTGACTATCCTCTTCCTGCTACCAAGTCGTACAACACCGAGATCTTCCTCCCTATCTTCTTTTTCCTTTTTCTGCTTTAGTTAGTTAGTTGTTGTTGGCAAGTGGCTATACTTAGCCTGGTTTCTCACTGTCTCATCGACATTTATTACTCATCATTTCATCGGAATTTTGTATAACTCCTTCATGATAGTATCATCGCTTCTAGTCTCGACTAGAGCTCGATTTTGATTTAGCTTAGATATGTTGCTTGGTTGTATGTCTTTGCGTGTAGAGGTGAACTCCCGTTGGATCACATGTCTTAGACTTCTCTTTGTCTATATATCCATGCTCATTTTGAAGGAATCTCTTTAGGAAAGTGGTTATATCAACATCAAAGAAAAGGGATCAATGTAGAAATATTTTATTCACATTCTAATATGAGTTTCTGTCAGATTATGGGTGTGTCCATGACTGTTGTATGTGGTGAGTGTTGTTCTCCCTCTTTATGTAGATGCCATATGGCTAAGTAATGTATTTAATCTATTTTTCTCTAAAAAAACTAATCTTCTAGAATTCTTCTAAAGAACATGATTTACACTAAATAAACGTACAAAGGATATTAAGAATCACAAGTGTTGTGGAATCTCAAAGTCCTTATCTAACAGATACACCTCATATCTAGTAGAAAACACCTTGAGATTGGTGATGAATTGGTCATATGATGATGAGCCAATAATTTATCTAGATGATGTTGAGGAGCTAGATTTTGAGTCATGGCTTGAAGCCATAAGATCCAAAATGACTTCCCTGTGAACCAAATAAGGTATGACCTTAATGGTAGCACTTATAGGGATAAAACCCACAAGTGCAATTGGATCTTAAGAGTTAAAACTGACATGGATGACATTTGAAGAGTTGATTGGTTGAGATAAATACAAGTGAGTTCAAGGTGTTGAGCCTGATAAATTTATTTGAGAAAATTGCAAAGTCTATAGGCCATAAAGGATCATGCTTGCTATTGAAACTTAAAGACTATGAAATTTGGCATATGGGTATTAAAATTGCATTCCTAGTAGGAATAACATGAGGCTATGTACGTGACACAACTTGAAGGGTTCTATAATTTTGTTAATGCAAATGCAGTCGATAAGTTACAAGAGATTAATCAATATGATTGATTAAATACAAGCATATTAGAACTGGAGTCTTTACTTTGATTATATAGTCAAAAGGTGTGACTGATATAATGAAATAAAGAAGGGATTTGTGATTACAAAGATTTAGTGGGAGCATATTCATATTCTACATGATGATGAGGAATAAAACAAAACTGGTGTGGAAATACCTTCTTTAGGGAATAAAGACAAATGTCCTATTTTATGGAGATAGTTCTCGAAAGTCTCTTGACCTGATAAAGAGAGAGCATACATTGGCAGTCTATATTGAAGGGTTCAGTATGCAAAGATTCAGTTGGGAGAAAACTTGTCCATATTACATGGAGTTAGTCTCTCAGATGCCTAGTGTCCCAAATTCTTATGAAGAATAGGAACACATAGATAGATGCCTTATGCATTCACAATTGGATCTATCATGTATGTAAACAACCCATTATCTTTTATGTATCAGACATAACAAGAAAATGTATATGCATTCATCATCTTGTATGTATTGGACATGACAATATGATATGCTCATCCAGTTATCTCGTATGTATTGGACATGATGAGTGGATGTCTGTCTACTTCCAGTGAGACTCACTAGAATACCATAAAAAACTTATTTAAGTACTTATGAAGTATTAAAGGATTAGTTCTATGGTACTAAAAGGAAGAGTTGAGTGTAAATGAGTTACACTAATGCAAGCTTCCAAAATGACAGAAAAATGATCGCAAAACAATGAGATCATATGGGTGCTAAGAGTATTTACATTCTTGTCATGTCCCTAGTCAGATATCATTGTAGAAGGTTGATAGACAACAATGGCACATCAAGACTAGAGTGTGTGTTGGTTGATGATAGTGTCTCATTAGTCATGATATATGATATCATACAAAGCACATAGATACATGTTAGACAACAGTGCATCGGACATACCCATCATGAGAGTGACACATGGAACCATGAAATGGTAGTCAGAATCATCTCTCATAGTGATGGTGGTGATTGTGATTCTTAGACATGAAATCACTACACTCGTCAAATGTGATTGGGTACACTTTGTCATCATCAAACACAGTCCTGAAACATGGGTTCTTATAACGGTTGTATTGGGTGACATTGATGCATGAGATAGACTCTGAGTGATAGATATGGAATTTGTTCCTCCTAAGGGAATATGATGTCCAGGCCAGTTGTTAAGCGAGACTAAGAAAGGCATGCACATGCACATGTGAATCAATATATGATATTGATGCCACACATATCTCAGATAGTCTGCTCTAGTTCAAGAAACATGAATGAATGTTGAAAGGACGAAAATTCCATGCCTTGAGTTGATTCAGGATATCAAAGACAAAGGAATTGTACATTCACTAGAAGACCAATCACATACTATAGGATTGAAAGTTGTTCTCCAACTTTCCTTTTCACTGGGGTAGCATTGATGTGTGACTAGGCACCACTCTTTGCTTGTGATGTCATAAGTTAGTTATGGACATTCACTGCCAACGTGAAATGGGACCTATAGGGTCACACACAAAGGATTAACCTAGAAGAGGAGTTTATACATGAATGATGTTTGGATTGATTACTAAAGTACTTAGGTACTCAATCAAACATTTAAGAAATAGACTTGACTCATAATCATCAAGTTCAAGTGTTGAACCAACTAATTTGAGTGTCGGATTGATTGAGATCTGAATTGACTGCGTTCTACACAATCTGGGTGAACCAATTGGCTCGTGGTCACTGAGACGATCATTTCACTCTGGTGAACTGATCGGTTCACTCTGGTAAATCGATCGGTTCATTTTTCCAAATGAGAAGTGTTGGATTTTCGTATTTGTGAGAAAAGGTTTTTCATTTCACTTGTTCAATTCGATTGGGACAAGAATTAATCTTTGCATTAATTAGAAACGAATAAGGAAAGTCAATTATGGGAAATTCTGGGAAGTGAACCGACCGGTTCACACTCCCAATCGACCGGTTCACAAGTGAACAAATCGAGTCACCTTTTCAAATGACTATTTCATTTATGAAATGACCGGTTCTCCTGCGGCAGTGCAAATTGTTCATGGAAATTCCATACCCTTCTTCTCCCGCACAGACTGGGAACCCTAACCCTACCCTCTACTATAAATAGAGGGCTAAAGGGGGCTTCTCTAGAGACACGACTCAGAACATCAATTTCTCTACATTGTTGTTGTCCTCTCTGGTTGTGGTAACCGAGAGAGCTCAAGCAAGTTCTACCCATCTAGGGAGGAACAATGAGGGAAGGATAGTTGTAGAAAAGCAACTGGATGTGGGAGAGTGTGTGACTGACTAGTATGCCAATTGAAGGGGACAACTCCTTATAGTTCATTCTTTAGGATGACTAGAGTTCCCGATAGTCTGTGTGGACTATCTATAGAGGTAGGAGACTTTTGCTGCTCAGGAGGACGACTGTCAACCACAATCTGGGTCAAGACTAGGAGTTGTACATACGTCATTGAAGACAGGTGATTGAAGACCACACTTGTTGCGAGACATTGTCATTGAGCAAACCTCAGGACCAGGTATGACTCACTAAAACCATCCTTCCATTAACTTAGATATTGATGCGATCTATTGGTTATGGGTTTATGATCAAGTAATTTTTTTTATTTTGATGCCTACTCCGACCACAAAAAACCCATCAGCCTTGTGTAGATGAACCTACCTGAGATGACTGCCCACATCCTCACCCTCCTACACCACTACTAACATGTTTTCTCTGAGAGCCTTGTTGATTCTACCTTGGTTGTAGGGTTACCTTAGTATCTCTTATTGGACAATTCCTCATCAAGTGTCATGTTTGCCCACACTTGTGGCAGGTTTCAGTCTCTTATTGTGGACAAGGAAGCCCTGTTATTGACATTCATTCCACACTATGGGCTCCAATAGGTGGAAAACTATGATCTCTACCCTTACTTGATTTCCATTGTGTCTGAGCACTGAACCGCTGTGGTGTTGATGGTGAAGGAAACCTTTGTTTCTTGTAACTTTTGTACTTTTGTCCTTGGAACTGGGCAGGTCCATTCCTAAAGTTGTCCTCATGTTTCTCGGTTACTAACCTTTCTATCCTCCTAACCAATTTCACAAACATAGAAAATCTCTCCGTATTCTCCAAAGCAGTTGTAGATGTGGATAAATCAATGTTCAGACCCTTCTCAAAATGCCAAATCCTCTCCTGGTATGTAGTATCGACGTGTGGACTGAACTGCAGAAGCTCCATGAGCTTAGCTTCATACTCATTGATCTTCATAGGCCCTTGCCTAATCCACTCAAATTGTGAGATTTTCTCATCCTGGTATGTTTGAGGAAAGTACCTACTGGTGAACTCGCTTTGGAATTCCTCCCATCCTACCTCAACATCAGGCTTTTTCTCCTCTTCAATGGCCCACCAATGGCCAACACTTCCCTTCAATAGGTACACAACATGCCTAACTTTGTCAGTTACTGGGATGCTAAGGATCTTAAAAGCTTTCTCTAACTCAATGATCCATAGATCTACATCTTCTAGGTCAATTGTTCCAGCATATTCCATAGCTCCTACATGACGTAACCATTCGAAAGTATTACCAGAACCTGAAGATTCTACATTGGGGATTGGTACCTTAGGTGGTGGTTCTGGTATCTTGTCTGCCATATGTGTTACCTTTGTCATGTCCAAAGAGAGAATGAAAGGTAAGGTTTCTAGCATAGTCTGATCAAGATGAGGATTCTCAGGAACCCATTGTTCTCTTGCCTTATCCCTTGCACCTTCTCCTGGTGCTACAACATTGCTCTCAGCAACATGTTCATCATATTCTCCAGACATCTGTATGATTTACCCTTTCTTCTACTTAGGAAGAAGTCACTATAAGATATACTGGAGGACACTAAAACATACTCAATGACCTTAATCCTAAGTCCCTGTAGACTCAACAAACCTAAGGCTATGATACCAAAAATTGTGACGACCACTATCAAACTGACAATGACATCGCACAAAACTATGCAGAAATAACCATTATCAGTGGATTACTAATAATCACTAAAACTTAAAACCTTTTTACCAAGAGATCCATTACCAATATACTCTTTACAAAAAGAACCAAAACCATATATACATCATGGTTCACTTCCTACATACATCATTCCATCACATCACAAGGATATAAGATACCAGTTTCTTTACCCAAACATATATAAAAGCAACATTATACATTGAGGGGTTCTAGACAAAATCTAGGATCGATTATAAAACTATTTTCACACTATCTCCCAAGGACCTGAGAGTACATGGATGATACATAGAACTCTATTTCTACAAGACACATAACAACACACTCAATCTAAGTTGTTACTATTGTCCTTGCTGCTACTACCCTCTCTTTGCTGCATGGTTTCTACCTCCTCGTGCACGTCCTCCAAAAAAGTGTGGAAACCCATATGGTGAGATCCATATCTCAGTGGGAGATATAACTCTCTATCAAAAATATTAATATCATAGATAAATCTTCATGAAAGAGAGCAGAAGAAACCTTTATTGAATTAAATAGGTATAACTACTTGTTATATGCAGAGTAGAGCAATCTCATCATTTAAGTATGTAACATGGTAGATCTTGGACCCTACCCTAGAATTTTGACATTTTGCACTAAGCCAAACAAGGTTAAGGATTAGACCTAAATGATGTTTGGTATAACCCTAATGAGCTAATGCACATATAAATCACCCTAATGTAACTTAATATTCTCACATTAATCTTAGTCCAATAATGGACACATAAAATATAAGACATGAAGTAATATAAAATTTTATGCAAATAACCACACATAACTCTTTTGTTTATAATATTAAGTTTTTGAATAAGAAATAGTGTTAATAATGAAATAGTGTGAAAATAATGGCCACAAATATTAAAGGTGACGTAACTCATTAATAGAAATTCTAGAAGTGAAATTTAAGTTAAGAACCATGTCCTTTGGGTCCCAATTTCCTTGGGAGTCAATTTTTCACATTATTCACATAATAATAATTAATTTAATTTATTTTGGAAAGATAAGATCTAAATTTTTCTCAAAATATCAAATAAAATAATAACTGATTACAAAAGAGGAAAATAATCTTGGATTTGTAACCTACACATTAAATATAGACTTATGGTGAATTTTCAATCAATTTGGAAGATGTTTGGTTAAAAGGTGAAATCACGAGAGACAAAGTGTGAGAACCTTCAAATTATTAAATATAAATGCACAAACAACTCCAACATGTAAAATTTATGGTAAATTCATATCTAAAACATTAAATATGACTTGTGGGGTGAAGTTTCATCAAATTTAGAGAATCTTCTAATCATTAACGCATAAGGAATGAGATACCCGTAATTGATTTATTTAACACATTAAAAGTTCCCAAAAGGAAAAACTAATTGCAAAATTAAAAATCTACATGCTTTAGTTAGCCTCTATGTAAAATTTCATCTAATTTGGATAATGTTTGAACCCTCAATTTAGGAAAGAGAAAATAAAGAAATAACATTCACACTTTGGTTGAATCAGAATCGAATTTGATTTGAATCTCACAAGTTATTTCTCAGGATTTGCATATGCCTTCTTGTCACGCGGTTTATTCTTAGTCTGTTATTTATTTCTCGATTCACTTACATTTCATGCAGTTCTTGCTTGCAACTCAGTTTTATTGATGATCATCAGATTAGTTTTGGTCTGCTCATATTCTTTATCCTACCTCTCCCTACCTAGTTTCCTCTTTATTTTCTCGTGCCCATGGACTCATTCTATGTGATCTTTCTTTCTCCAATTTCTCCCTCCTTTCTCTATTTCCTTCTTTGATGCCTTCTCCCTCACCTTTGTCACCCTTTCCTGAACCCATAGGTATATATATATGCTAGGTATTCTTCTCTTCCCCACCACCCCCACAACCTGGTCCTCTTTTCCTCTATTTCTCCCTTATCCTTCTTTCCCTTCACATCTCCTCACCTCTTTGGATCATTGAACCATCACCCAACAGTCCCAAAACCTCTTCCAAGATCTCTGATATGGTTTCCCCTCTTCAGAACGGCTTCAAATGATGTCGGGCATGGTCCCTGTACTCTGACCACGGGCGCCTAGGAACCAGTTTAGGGGGTGAGGCTTCTGACCCCCATTTGGAGTCTGGAGATGCCTTGCATGGGTCATCCCTGCAATTTCTTTAATGTAAGTGAGTTTTGTGTTTCCCCAATTTTCAAACTTCTTCACCAATGTTGTTACAGTCGGATTCTACTTTGTGAATTGAATGCTTTCTACATCTCATTTCTCCATTTATGTTTGTGGTTGAACATCAAGAGACAATGAATACTTTGGGTCTTCTTCTTGTCCAAATTTCCGTGTCTTCGTGTTGCTCCCTTCCTTACTATAATGGAGGCAATTGTCCTTGTCCCTTCAGGTTGCCACACCAACCTAGCCTTAGCTTGTCGAGATTGATGGGAGGTAATGAAGGTGATGGGCATCACCATTGCCATTATCCCAACCTATTTACAAGTTCGAATCCAGTTTTTAGATGATGTTGTCATGTGGATTTCCACATTTTCAACTTCTTCAATGTGAGGAAGAAGATGACAATTCATTGAATGACGTCTAAGCCACTATTTTTTCCTTTCTTGTTTAGTTTTTCAATAGGGGCAAATTTGACTTTTATCCCTCTCATTTTATTCATAGGCACGATGAGTTTTTGGCATTGAACTAGGTGTTGAGTTGGTAGCATGCAGTTGGGCCAACTCGGCATGGGTGCTCTCTTTCTATTTCTCACAAGTTGTGTGCTGGCGTGGCCTTTTCCCTTTTTCCTAATGGTTGGTTTTAAAAAATTGATAAATAATTATATAAGGGTTAGAAAAATACAAATAAATAGTCTTTGAATTCAGAAAAATAAGAGCTTGTTGGCTAAATTGGACATTATTATAATCCATTTGTTTTGATGATGACAAACATTTCATTCTTGTGGATCTAACGTGCTACTTGAGTGTTGCATGCATTAGGTGGATGACAAACTACTTGGAGGATCTATATGCTAAAATTGCTTTAAGTCATGAATGTAATCAAATGTAAAAACTTGTACAAGTATATAATGTACAAGTACTTAGAAATCATGTAAATCAAGCGTTAGATCTTCCCTAGCCAATCACGACACTTAGATAGGTCATCCCTTACAATAGTGTCACAAATGCACACTCATACATACACTTGGTACTTAGTTTAAAACATTGAAATAGGGTTAATCTCGGTCGACAATATTCTTGACCGAGACACTCTCGGTCGACAAACTCTTCGACCGAGAAAGTCCCAGGTAGTCGTTAGACACAACAGACAAGGTAGTTGGGAGTTGGATCAGAACGTTATACACACTTGCTCCAGACAGTCCCTCGGTCGACAAGACTTTGACCGAGAAGGACTCTCGGTCGACAAGTCTTCGACTGAGAATGTCTCCGTCTGCAATATTCAGGATTAATTAACTAGTTGTTGTTAAAGCAACTAATGGATACCTAACAGCTAGTTAAGCACTAAGAACCCCCTAGAAAGTGTCTAGAACGTCCTTAATCACTTATAGACCATTCCTATAAATAGTACAAGCCTTAGGACACCCCAACACACACTTGTGCAATACTTGAGCTTACATACTTGCAATTGGCAATCTGTTTTGAGCAATTGAGCAACACTAGAACTGGCTACTCATTTCCCTTGCTCCAAATTCGTGTCCTATAGGCTAGCATCTCCTATCCAGTAAACCTACACTTCAATACTCATTGGTTAGGAGATCAATACGCTTGATATAGGAAAATCAAGCCTTGTGCTTCTAAGTGGTAATTGTAATTTCCATTTCCTTTCTTGTTCTTTCTTATTCTTTGTACTCTCCTTGCTACTCCTAGGGTTGGAGGCTGCGGATTGGAGAGGGTTTGATCTTCTTGGTGAAGAAGGAGATCTTTGGACTACTTCTAGAAGGTTGTTGCAACGGGAAGCTACTTCAAGAGGAAGGCTACTTCAAGGGGGAGCTTGAAGTTACTTCAAGAAGGCTGCTTCAAGGTTGGTGCAACTACTTCAAGGTGAAGGCTATCCAAAGGGTGTAGAAAGTATTGTAATTTTATGTAAAATCCTTGAGAGGTAATAAAATTTAATACTTTTAAAATCTCGGTTGGGTAAGCAACCGGGTAATGGATTGACTGCCTTAGTATTTGCTAAGGTTGGAACCACTCTAAATACTTTGTCTCCTTCTTATTATTTCAATTGTGGTTGTTTGAGTTGAATTATCATAAAATATTCATAAAACCCTATTCACCCCCCCTCTAGTGGTTTTTCAATTGGTATCAGAGCAGGATTCAAGGAGCTCTAATCAAGTCTTGAAGAATGATGGGCGGTGGTGTCTACGACTACAAGCAAAGGAAAGGCATGAACCAATTTTCAACAAGTTGCAATTGGTGCCTAGGAACAAGCCACACAACACTTAGTTTCCCATGGAGAAAAAAGAAGAAAGAGGTGCACAAAAATTTCCTTATTGCTACAATAAGTGAAGAAGAAAAAGTGGTAAGCCTTTTTGATTCATCCAAAGAAGAGTTAATTGCTAGTCTTGAAGAGACACATAATAAGTATATTGAGTGGAAGAAGAAATTAAAGAAATCTAATAAATCAAATGATGAGTTACATGCTAAACTTCTTGCTCTCACATCTGAAAATGAAGATCTTAAAAAGATTATTGAATATCATGATATTAAGCTAAAATCAGTAGAAGCAAATTGCAATCTTCTATCCCTAGAAAAGATAAATCTGCAAACTCAAGTAAGTGATCTTCAAAAACAACTTGTTTTGTGTACACATCTAGATTATGATATTATTGTGAAAGAAAGAGATTCCTTATTGTCTAATCTAGATCAAGCAAAGCTAGACATCAAGAAGAGAATGGATGAGATTGTTAAGCTGCAACAAAAAGTTAGTAGTTTGAGTAACAATGATACCCTTGATAAAATTTTAAATGATTCTTATCATCAAGTTGGAAGGAGAGGACTAGGTTATAAGCCTAAAGGAAAATCTTATCAAAAACCTAGTTGGAGAAAGACACAAGTGTCAAAGAATCAATCCATGAATGCACCTAGAGGCAAATATACATATGTACCCAAGAACAACCTAGAACAAAATCATAGAAAGAGATATGAGGCTGATTCTATGTGTTGCCATTATTGTTTACGTCTTCGACATTATTCCTTCTCGTGTCCTTACAAGAAAAAGGATGTTGAGTTAGTATGGGTTCCAAAACCCCCAAACTAAATGAATATAATTAAGTTGAGATATGACCAAAGACTCTAAGTTGTATATCTCCATCTCAACTTAAAATAATAAGATAAATTGATTCAAATCTCTAACTTGAAAATACACATTTTATATAAATCTACAGAGACACATCTTAAGAAATTTGTCTTAATTTGGGTTCTCAAAACCTATAGATTTGAATATGATTAGTTGAGATTTCATCTACATATTACTTTGGTATTTATATGTTTTATCTCAACTAAACTTATCTTTAAATCACATAATTGAATTGAAAGTGATCTATGTATTACTTATAAAACAAATTACTGAAAAATAGTACAAAAACAATTTCGGTCGAGACACTGTTCGACCGAGAACACTGTCAGTCGAGAATTAGTCGACCGAGCAGGTTAATGTTTTCAAGTTTGCAATAAATCTGACAAAACCTGTACAAACAGCAACATTCTCGATCGAGAAAAACGTCGACCGAGATAAATGTGGTCGACAAACAGTTCGACCGAACCAAGTTTTGCTAAACCTGTTTTAATTAATCTAGTTTGTTGTTCTTAATGATTGATTTAAAATGCAAATCAAGAATGAATCTTGGAGACCATCTTTTAATCAAAGACATATTGATCTTTTGCATCATGAATTGTTGAATGAAGGTATAACATTATGTATATGAAATCCTTAAAACATATTGCAAAAGTATTATATGAAGACTGATATTGAACAAACTTTCTTCATTGATTGGAAAAAGTTTATTAAGCATGTTCATTTACAATGGTTTAGCTTAAAAATGAAAATTATGAACCATGGAAATTACTGTTTTATCATAATCCACATGGTTTATCCTAAGTACTTCTTGATCTATCTATATAGGAAACATGTGTATTAAAATTTAAATGGTCATAATCATTGTATTTCATGAAATTACATGCTTCTATCTTGATCATTATATTGTGGATATGCTTCTACTATTCCATCATAATCATTGTGCCATGATAATTATGTTTCATTGGTTTGTCTAAAATAATTTTTGATCCATATATATACAAACCAAAAATGGATGATCATTGTGATTCAACACATTACAAATATAGATGATGCTATCATTGGAAATGTCAATTTGCATAACAGTAAAACTCTATGGCATATATGACTCTTGAAAAAATAGATAATGATTATTGTGTGAATGGCTTAAAATAAATGAATGATGATTCTATGACAAGCCAAACATTGTCTCTTAGAACAAAAATATTAATGTTTTATCTATTTGTTTGAAATCAAAAGCAAAATCTTGAGTTCAGATATTAATCTTGCTTTCAAGGATATATGTCTCTAAAGAATCCTATGATTAATCTGAAAATGTGGGTACAAGAAAAAATGAGAATTGATATTTATGTATCTATAACAAAGCTTAGGAGACATCATTCAAAATGAATACAAAACAATAATTAATGATAAAAACTTCATTAGTATGCCTATATTAAAATTTTAAAACATCTTCATAATAGGTATCACTTAATGTGATTCAAATTGATATTTATTTAAAGCTACCTGTAGAAATTATACTTCACATATGAATGTTCAAATTGGAAATCTGCAGAATTTTCCTCTTGGTTGAAATTAAATTTGACCAAGGGGCGCTATGGTCGTGGTCAAGGTCGACCTAAAATAAGCTTGACAAAATGCTTATTTGTACATCATCTTACTATACTTAATATTAGTATCTTTATTCAAAATGCGCTTTTGATAAAAGGTCAAAATCAAATCTTAAAAACTAGTTATGACCTTAGAATTATTCAAATATCCTAGACAATGATTACATTATTACTCCCCTAGAAGATATATATATATATATATATATATATATATATATATATATATATATATATATATATGCTCTACAAATCTAGTCTCTTGCATTAAAAATTAGCTCAAAATTTTATTTACAGCAACTTTGTTGGTCAGCAAAAAGTTTCAACCGAGACAAACTCGGTCGACGAATTTGTCGACCGAAAACATCTCGGTTGGCTATCCTTCTCGAACGATACTCACCAAATCAATACTGTACAGTCAAACTCAGATATATTTCCGATCGACAAAATGATCGACCGAGCCAACATCGGTCGACAAAATGCTCGGCTGAGGCCGACCTTATGAAACTCCATTTGCGTGAATTAAAAGGCAATATTCTGATTAAAATATAAAATTAAAATAATTAAAAAAAATATCGTAACGACTAGTTTTCGATCGACCATTGGACGACAGAGAGGAGCGTCTGAATAAATGACCATTGCGGTCGTTGATCGACAAATTGTCGACCGAAATGGGTTCTGTTTTGCTATAAATAGCGCCCAAAACGACCCATTTCTTCACAACTTCACATTCTCACTTCTTTAGTTCCTCTCTAGTAAATTCTTGTGCAACCTTTTAGATTCTCTACATCCATGTCTTGCCTAGATACTTCTCCACTTCAAAGCAACAAGATGGCTTCCTCATCAACGCGTGGAAAGAAGCAAGTTGCATCTAGGAAAGAAAGGACGGTCTCTCCAGCACTGTCGTTCATCAAGGACATTCCATTCAACGACGCTGCTGCAGACGATCGCTACCTCATGCTATCCTCAAGAACTCCTCTTCCACGACGGCCAGTCGACTTCATAGACTTCCACAACATTGTTGATCTGGAGGAACTCTTTGAGGTGCAACATTTGACTGATTTTCTGAATCCCTCCTTCCATTCCTACGCCTCAAAAGTAGTTAATGAATTCTATGCCAATTTAACCCCACATCCTGACTATGATTCCTTCTCTTCTATGGTTAATGGGTATGGATTCCATTTTACTGAGGAGGGTATTCTTAGCATGCTTAACATACACATAGAAGCCCATAAAGATTTTATTGATCTCACCACTAGAAATCCACTAAATAAACTCTCTCAAGATGACACTACCACAAGCTTAAGTGACATCAAAAGAGCCATCTTTATATCCAATACCACATGTCATGAACATAGGGGTACTTATTATGCCATAAACTTAAAACCTGAAGCTAGGATCATAAATCTCATTGTTTCCACCAATATCCATCCTAGAGCAAATAGATTTGAAGTACCCACTTTTTGTATGTACCTTACCTATGCCATTCTAAAAGGTGTCCCCATAAATTCCATTCGTATCATCCTTAAGAATATGCTTGAGTACTCTCTGGAAATCCACCTTATGCCGACTTTGTTTGCCAAATTACTCAACATTTTCTTAAGAAGAATATTGAGGACCTAGGTTATACATGGGATAGAAAACCCCAAAAACAGTAGAAAAGATGGGAATCAACTTTGGCCACAAAAGGGCTAGGACTGAAGGGGATACATCCATGTCTTATAGTAGAGCATACAAATAAGGGGGAGTAATGTATGCAATGAATAAAAAAAAGGGGTCCCATTTTTTGCAAATAGTTGAGAAATAAATTGTGGCTAAATTTAACATTAATTGGTTTGCATTAATCCCTTGTTTTTAATTGAATATCTCTTTAGGGGGGAGCATAGCACAAAATTAAGGGGGAGAAATAAATATTCATACAAAATGATTATCTTGGATATCTTTTTGAAATGAAAAAGGGGGAGAAATAATATAAAATCAAAAACAGAAAATAAAATGAGTTTCACAATATCTCGGCCAGCACCCACTTGCAAAATAAGAATGACTACAAAATGTAAACTTTAGGTATGAAACTCATATGATTTATATTTCCTTATTTTATATTTAGGAAATGTTTCTCATCTTCAAAAAGGGGGAGATTGTTGGCTAAATTGGACATTATTATAATCCCTTTGTTTTGATGATGACAAACATTTCATTCTTGTGGATCTAACGTGCTACTTGAGTGTTGCAGGCATTAGCTGGATGGCAAACTACTTGGAAGATCTATATGCTAAAATTGCTTTAAGTCATGAATGTAATCAAATGTAATAACTTGTACAAGTATATAATGTACAAGTACTTAGACATCATGTAAATCAAGTGTTAGATCTTCCCTAGCCAATCACAACACTTAGATAGGTCATCCCCTATAATAGTGTCACAAATGCACACTCATACATACACTTGGTACTTAGTTTAAATCATTGAAACAGGGTTAATCTCGGTCGACAATATTCTCGACCGAGACACTCTCGATCGACAAACTCTTCGATCGAGAAAGACCCAGGTAGCCGTTAGACACATCAGACAAGGTAGTTGGGAGTTGGATCAGAACGTTATACACACTTGCTCCAGACAGTCCCTCGGTCGACAAGACTTCAACCGAGAAGGACTCTCGGTCGACAAGTCTTCGACTGAGAATGTCTCTATCTGCAATTTTCAGGATTAATTAACTAGCCATTGTTAAAGCAACTAATGGATACCTAACGGCTAGTTAAGCACTAAGAACCCCCTAGAAAGTATCTAGGACATCCTTAAGTACTTCTAGGCCATTCCTATAAATAGGAAAAGCCTTAGGACACCCCAACACACACTTGTGCAATATTTGAGCTTACATACTTGCAATTGGCAATATGTTTTGAGCAATTGAGCAACACTAGCATTGGCTACTCATTTCCCTTGCTCCAAATTCGTGTCCTATAGGCTAGAATCTCCTATCCACTAAACTTACACTTCAATACTAATTGGTTAGGAGATCAATATGCTTGATATAGGCAAATCAAGCCTTGTGCTTCAAAGTGGTAATTGTAATTTCCATTTCCTTTCTTGTTCTTTCTTATTCTTTGTACTCTCCTTGCTACTCCTAGGGTTGGAGGCTGCGGATTGGAGAGGTTTTGATCTTCTTGGTGAAGAAGGAGATCTTTGGAATACTTCTAGAAGGTTGTTGCAACGGGAAGCTACTTCAAGAGGAAGGCTACTTCAAGGGGGAGCTTGACGTTACTTCAAGAAGGCTGCTCAAGGTTGGTGCAACTACTTCAAGGTGAAGGTTGTCCAAAGGGTGTAGAAAGTATTGTAATTTTATGTAAAATCCTTGAGAGGTAATAAAATTTATTCTTTCAAAATCCCAGTTGGGTAATCAACCGGGTAGTGGATTGATTGTCTTAGTATTTGCTAAGGTTGGAACCACTCTAAATACCTTGTCTCCTTCTTATTATTTCAATTGTGGTTGTTTGAGTTGAATTATCATAAAATATTCATAAAACCCTATTCAACCCCCCTCTAGTGGTTTTTCAGAGATATCTTTTGGTATAGGTTTTGTTGCCTGCATCTAATTTTATAAAGATGTTATTTTAATGAATTTACTTAAATAGTTAATAAATTGTAAAATTCACAAATAAATAAATATAAGTCAGAAAAATATAATAAAATGTATTTTAAACTCAGAAATAGGTAATCTTGAATATTACATGGTTTTTATAACCTAAATCACATGTGATGAAAAAGGTAATTTTGAGGGTTTGATTAATCAATGTGAAATTGACCTAAAATCTACGTATATGCTCAATAGGTTCTTTGGAGGCCTAGACTTGGATCTTGAAGTGAGTTGGATTTGTATAGACACTGAATAGAGGTATGTTTGTAGACCCAATTATTCTTATTGAGAAATTATCCTACTACCTTCTTTCTCTTGGTCCTATGGACATTAGCCTACATATTATCTTGTTCTTTTGAAAAATATGCTTCATATGAAGTATCTTATTTGATCATGATTTTGCTCTCTTACTTATTCTTTGTTCACGTTGGAACTCTATATGATGGCATGTGATGTCTTTTACCCACTTGTGAGGTGGATTTTATGTTGTACATTAGTATGATGACAACTTTTTTATAATCTGACTATACTTTCTACTTGCCTCTACATTAAACATTCTATGTGATTCAGTAGTACTTGAGTATTGTAATTGCATTGGTTTTTGGAAATATGCCCCTTTTATTATTGGGATGGAGGTGGTGGTACCCCATAATTGGGTTTCAAGTTTGTGAGGCTTGGCCCAACTTATATATATTGGGAGTTTGGCAGTACGTCATACTTTTCAAGTTTGTGAGGCTTGACCGCCTTTGTATTTATTTTGTTCTAGTGTTGTGTTTATCTCGCATGCATGGAAGTTGAGGATTATGGGGTGTGTGCCCTTATTCTTTATATGTGCTAGTATGGCACAATTTTATTTGTTTGTTATGGCAAGTATCTCTTTCGTTATTTTTCTTTCCTTTTATGCCCTTTTGGGTAGTCCTTGTCTTTTCTATGGGAAACCTTTTATATTTGTTGTCCTTTTATTCCATATATTGCTCAATTTCCTTTTTAGTATGCACATACTAGCCTTTTTTGATGTCTTCTATTTTTCTCTTCTTGATGGGGTATGCTTCCAACCCTAGGTGATGGACATGGAGGACATGGCATAAAGATATGGACCTAGCTTAATGAGTTAAAGCTAGGAGACAAAGTTGTTATTGTTTATATTTCCCTCTACTTAGATCCATATGGTTTATCTTTCATGTAAAGCCTTTGTGGGATCTTATGATGTTCTTTTGTAACCTTGTGAGAAATTGAATATAGTAAAATTTTACTTCCGTCGCAATAATATTGGTTGTTTTGAATACCATTCATAATATTTGAAAATTTTACATCCACTCCAACATATCTTACGGGTGTGTTTAGACTGGAGATTTTATTCTTCAATTTTTTTGTAGGGAGTGGATCCCTTATGAGTCCCACTCCTTATAAAGTAGTTCAGATATTTATGACTAAGCAGTAGATCATCTAATCACTTTTAGAAGGAATATGAAGAACATGTATAAAATTTATTAACTATGACATACAGAAGCAATTGTAGCCTCATTCTATGTTTCTATATTTGATCCTTAAGGAAATAAGATGCACGGCTGATTACATAATTCAACAATTAATCTTATGCCCTGAGGAAATGAGGAATACCACTCATGCTCCAGCCAACCTAAATTAGGTAGCATCAGTTCCATACAAGGTCCATGGAAGAGCTGGACTCCATGACCTCTCCTTTCTCGGCCACTACAAGATCATTAGTTGTGATATTATGAGTCAAGCAGCAATTCCGCTAGCCTAGATATATAGGATCATCGCTAGAGAGATACATCCTATAGTTGTTCCCTTATCTGGGTATGACCCATAGTCAATCTTGATTGTATCAGGGTATGGTCTGTAACCAATCCTGATTGTATATTGAGTCACATCCTACAACCACACTCTTGTCTGGGTAGGGCCCGAAGCCAATCTTGATGTTTAATGGGAGCAAGAATATACTTGAGTTACACCCTCGCATATTCAAAAATATGCACTCTGAGCAAAACTCGCTTCACCATCCAGCATGTTCTGACACTGAATGGATCTATGGCCAGGGAAAACTACATTTTTAATTTTACTTGATAAGTAAAGTGCATTAAAACATCTTTTAGCATCAATCAAGTTACAAGAATGAATTATAGATAAATTCTATAAAGAAAGGTGTAATACATTTTTCAAGGAATGTTTTATTAATTAGAACACATCTTGTTACAAGCCATCATGGGATCTCAATCCCTTGAACATATTACTTGGAATCACATCCCTTCAACATTTTCATTATCATGATCACATATTTTTGGTATCAAACCTCAGTTCGTCATTTGAATAGTGTCACCTCTTACCAGGCAACAATCATCTCTAGGTCATCAAACCCATATATAATATACTTGTTGAACAATTAATTCTTGTCTTACAAGGCCTATTTAGTATGTATCATGCTAAATCATCATAACTCACACCTAGATATGGTAATCGTCTCACAATACCTGCATGGTTAGGATTTAATAGTAAAAGCAATATTAAGTAATTATCAACAACATACCATGAAGAGAATCATTCAAATTGTAACCCTATCATAATTAAGGTTAGGGTTTCCCCTTGTAAATGATTAGGGTTTTCAAGTTCATATTTAATAGCCAATCCCTAATTTACATCATAAGAGCTTATATTATTGCCATAAGTATTCAAGCATACATAATTACTCTCATCATTTATCATAAATTCATTAACAACATGAAGTATTACCTTTCTCATATGAGTAGCATAAGTTTCTCTCTCATGCTTACTAGGATATTTATTTCAACTTACTAATTACATTGGCTTGACCCACTTTAGATTTTATCATCCTACAGTGATCAAAGTGTATCCATGTCATTACTTAATAGTGTATCAATTGATTATATTCATCATGGGTGGACCTAAACTCATCAAGGTGTATCGGCCTAAATACCATTATTAGTCTGTTTCACCCATGACAATATCACTTGTTTCACCCATGGCACATCATAGTGATATTGGTTTAGAGGTGATTAGCATGATATCAGTTTTGAGGTGCCTAAGGTGATATCAGTTTTGAAGTGCTTATGGTAATATCAGCCTTCAGGTGCTTCAAGTGATATCATCAAGGAATAATATCTTGGTGTATAACCTTCACCATACCTTGGTGCATCACCTTCTTTACACTTTAGCGTACTATTTTCACCTCACTTAACCATATCATATTGACCTCACTTTAGGGTATTGACCACTCTATCACTTTGTATGTCAGTTATAATATACTCTAGGGTATATGCCATATTGTCATCTAGTATATCGGCCATAGAACCATCTATTGTGTCACCCTAGCTATCACCAAGTGAAATCGACCTCTAGGGTTTAGATACATATCGAGTTCTAGGGATTTGGTAGTATTGGGTTAGCCATCATGACCACCCTTATATACGTCACCTATCAAGGTACCGACCTCAACACTACCCGGTGTGTTGGCCATGACTTCAAGGAATGTGTCACCCACTCCTTCACATGGTGTGTCAGTCTTAGACTCAAAGAAGAGTGTCACCCTTCAAATTGGTGTCGAGTTAGAGGGGTGTTGGGTTGCTAGGGTTAGGGCATATCGAGTTAGCCCTATAGACTTCATATCTGCACTCAACTTTCAAGATATTAGTCTTCCCCCATCCTTAGTCTTAGGTAACAGGCTAGACAACTATAAGGATGATTTTCCTTTGAAATCAATAATTGGTTAGGACCTCATATGTATCAGTTTCCCCTCACATAACCTATTATTGGGTTAGAGTCTCTTAAACCAATATCAGTTTGTGCATGGGAGATTCCATCATCTTTAAGCTCCAACCCTTAATCCATTAACACTCTAGTTCATGGACAACAACCCCACATATCCATTTGATCTCATACAATCATTATTCAACCAAGGAAAGTCAAAATTGAAAAGGAATCATCAAATATTGCATGATTGAAGGTGAATAATAATAGATTTATGTTCCAAGTTATATAACCTATCTCAAGATCACCACAAGAGATTCAAGCTCCAAATCATCACGTTCCCAAGGTTGAAAATGAATTATCAAACTCCAAGACTCGATCAGAATACTTCTATATGAAAGAAGATACCATGGTTAGGAACTTGATGAAGAAGAAAAGAAAGAAAAGGAACCATGATCTGAGAAGCATAGTCCACCCAAGGTTGAAGATGACCATGGCTTCACCTTAGGATTTATGGACGAACTCATTCATGTTCCTCAAGCTTATATGGTCATCCACCAAGAGAGGGATGATATGAGAGTTGAAAGGTTTCACCGGTAGGTGAAAAGAGAGGCTTATATAGTTGAGGTTCAAGAGAGAGTGTATGTGAGGTGTCACCACCATTTGCACTTAGGTGACACATGTCCATGCATGGTGATTTCATGTGTATATAATTATATTGAGATGCAAAACTCATGTTGATAATCCAAGGATAATATATCAGCCATTGAGTATCTTGCTTGACAAGATATCACAACCCAATATCACTTCATATGAAAACTGATACAACTTTTTCAAGGAACATCTAAGATGATATGCTTCACTTACATGAGGTGCTTAGCGTGATATGAATACTTACAAAATGTTTCTAAAGCAATATGGGACCTCCTATATGGCTTCCAAGCCGATAAGCACTCCTATATGTACTTCATAACTCAACACAACCCCATCTTGGGTTCAAGACACTCATCCCTCTTTGGTTCTTTCACCACCGAGAGTGCTATCACCAACCAAGACTCAAACAAGGTGCCCCCTCCTTTATCTATCCTCTAGATGATGCTAAGAGAGAGAAGTAACACACTAGAGGTGATAATTTTCACAACAACCCCACATTTCGGGTAAATTGCAATTTGCACCAAAACTATAATATAAAGCACAAATAATTTGCAAACAAGCTAAAACTTGAGAATTAAATTCTCCTTAAGTGTTAATTACTTTTCAAAATATTAAGACAAGGTTCTAAGAAACATACTTAGGCAAAACTTCTTGGATTATCTCAAAACCCAAGTCAGGGGTGTTACATTTTAGGTCAAGAGTTGACCACATATATGATTCTACCATCATTGTTTGAATCATATACAACCAGTTTATCATGTTTACTTGGCTAAACTACTATCAAAACTACTTGGCATGTGACCAGCCTAAATCGTGCATCCAAAAATGGAGGCAGATTTGAAGTAGTCAGACTTTTACATTTATGACCCAAAACCTTCTAGGCCCCCGCAACTTTGCTTACGGGGTCGAAGTAGATATACGGGGCGAACATAGGGACAAGGGTGGTAGTGTTGAGAACTCTGAATCGACACGCTACACTCCAGCAGGTATAAAGAGATAGCAAAATTCCCCAAAGGGAAACAACAAGATAACACCAATAAAACAAAGAAAATTATCTCCAATTGGAGCTACGAGAAAGATTTAAGGTTTTAGTCATTTAGCAGTTTTTAGGGTTTTCATGCAATAGAAAGAGAGAAATAATACTAGAGCCAAAGCAAGGTGCGAAGGAGAAACTTCGGTAAAACAAGCTGCAGTAGGAACATCATGTACCCCTCCTCTCAGAGCGGGTACCTCTAACCAAGCATCAACACCCCTCTCGAGGTTGCTGGACTTAAGTTACAGTGAAATGTTACTGAGGCAACTCCGATTCCAGGCACTCTCGTACTCCAGAATCGGACCAAACACTAGAGTCACAACACTTCTCTCGAAGTTGTTGCAACGGGAAAACACGATTCGGTAGCTAATCAAAATGTGATCCAAACATGCAAGCTCTAGTTCAGATATTAAACATAGCAGTCATCCAACAATTGCACCAAACATAAAGTAGCATGTAATTAAACTCTTCTATTTCCATAAAAAAATAAAGGTTTTGATTACAGTGCATAAGTAAAGAATTAAATGACTGAAATAAAGATAGATGTCTCCTTCTTGATGTAGAAGGACGACAGACTATAACGGACTCTCCAGCCTGATACTGGGTAGGAGCCTAGCTCGATACAACCGTGTCGGGTGGCACACCCTCTCAGGCAGCACACCGTGACAGGCCGATTGTATCGTGCGAGGACCCTGGCTCGATACGCTCATGTCGGGCGGCACCCTCTCGGGCGACACGTCGTGACGGGCGAAGTGTATCGGGGTTCGGTATCGTGCCGGGCTAGAGAGACGCATCTAGTGTCGGGCACTTATGTCTCTTATCCCCGTTGGCCGATATCGGCCTACAGTGGTTATCAGGATGATCCTAAGTGAACCATTCCCTCCCTCTCGGGATGGGGAAGAGCTCACCTAGAATTGCTCGGCACGAACACTGAGGCACGATACTCTTTCTCTCGCAGCTTTCCTCTGAAGATTTTGCTCAGGGTTCCGACCTGTCTTTTAGGCTCCATGTAGCTGCTATTTATAGGCAGCGGTTGGGGAAAGTTATGGTGCTCAGAGCGCCACATGTCCCCCTTATTCACGGAGTCGGTGGACTGCCAATATTGGTATCGCCCAGCACAAGGATGTCGGTTGTCGGTCACGTGACGGGCGGCGCCTACCGGTGGGTGGCCTATGTCGTGCGACAAGCTTTAGTTGTCGTGGCGAGCTCGGCTCCCTGTCGGGTAAAAGACGTATCGCCCGTTGGTTCCTTCTTGCGCGGCATCCCCATGTCGCGCGTCGGAGTGTCGCGCTACCCTTGTCGGGCAGTGATCATATCGGTCGTCTGGAAGGCTGATGCAGGTGGAACTTGTTTGTGGGCCGGGACAGCCTTATTGATGATAAATGTATCAAAACGGAGGAAAAACTCTGCAAAAGATGGAAATATTGGATTAAGAGCGTCGTTTGGCCAAATATTGTAAAAGTACTTATTAAAGAGAGGAAAATAGTTAAAAAAGGGCAGTTTTGATAACAGAATAAAGGTCAAAAACATCACAAAAATTGGTGTTATCAGCATGTTGATGCCAAAGCAGGAATGAAGGAGGACAAAGTTGTGATGGTTATCAGTAGAAGTGAGTCCAAGGGCAAATGCAAGCTAAAGAAGAGTTATGAGGCTAAGCTAAAGTCTACTTCTTCAACACTCAAGATAAGAAGAAGGGTAAGTGAAAAAGGAATCTTCCTTTTTCACCTAAAGGACCAAAGGAAAAAGAAAGAGATAGAGATCTCTAATTCTGGACCCAATAAGAAGTAAGATAAAACTGTACGGAGCAAGAGTTTCTGCCACTGTAGTTGGAATTTTTCATTTATGGTCATGTAATAGAATTATTTAATTGTTTTTATGTACTTGCCATTGATGAAAAAATCATGTATCTTGTATGGAAAAGAATATATTGATGTATCATTTTATAAGATGAGATGTTATATGGAAATTCCCTATGTCTCATAATCTATACTTGATAGTTGTAAAGATAGATGTGTATGACACATATATTGAATGACTTGATGATTCAAACAATGAATAACTATAGCATTGTAATCTAAAGTAGATAAATGAGATATGCATTTCTAGAATCCATATGATGGTTATCTTGACTCTTTTAGTTATTGAACCAATAGAGATATGAAAGTCTTATATATTGTGCAACATGCAAAAAGCATCTTGACTAAATGTAGTGGGAGAGCGACTATTCCATTAAGACTCACACATACTGATGTATATAGACCTTTTAGAATAAATTCTAAAGGTAGTTACTGGTACCTTGTTATGCTTACTGATGCTATTAGTAGATATGATAATTGTATTCAATGAAATACATGTATGAATCTCTTCAAGTGTTCAAGGATATTGTGAATGAAGCACGTAACTAACTTGGTAAAAGTATTAAGATACTTCAATGTGATTGATGTTGAAATATTTTAAACAAAGTGGTTGAGAACCTTATGGGAGATCATGATAATGTATCATGATGAGCTCTAATTGAAACACAATGATAGCGTGTCATGAGAGTGTATCAGAAAGAAGGAATCACAACCTGTTAGTCAAGGTGTGATTATCAATAAAATCTAGCGAATCTTCCAATTTTCTTTCATGGCACATGCTTTACACAAAACAATGTACTGTCTTAAATTGGTTCAAAAGACACCGTATGAGATATCGCATGGTATGTGTCCCAATATGTCTTTTCTAATGTTTAGGATTGAAAGCTTATGTAAGAAAATAGTCTCTTGAAAAACCTTTTTTACAGATCACATATATGTTAAAATACTATTCTTATCCCACTCAAACAACAAAGTTGTTTTTTTATCTAGATGGTAGTATTCCTGAAGAGGAACTTGGTTCTAGAGGAATAAGTGGGAGTAAAAGTAGAACTCAAAATATTCAAGAAAAATAAGAAAGCATTCAATCCAAAGAGGTATTAGGAACACGAAGAATCACAAGCTATTGTGGAATCTCAAATTCCTTATGTAACACCAAGACTCATAGTTCTAGTAGAACACACCTTGATCTTGAAAGATTATGACATCTTATGGCTCAAAAGTATGTGAGTTAGTCATACATGATGAGTCAACAATATACCTAGAAGCTATTGATGGACCAGAATCTAAAGCATGGCTTGAGGTCATGAGACCCAAGATGGTCTCCATGATAACCATGAAGGTATGACCTTGATGGATCCACCTGAATGGTGTAACCCATAAGGTGCATTTGGGACTTTGAAAGAATAACAACATGTAAGGGTAGTTTGGTTTCAACGAGTTTTAAGAAAGTTCAAGGTGTTGAACATGATGAAGCCTTTCACCAGTTACCATGGTTAAATCCATCATGGATCATGCTTGATGTTGCAACTTGTTATGACTAGTAAGATTTGTCATATGGATGTTAAAACCACATTCCTTAACTAGAACAATTATATGGATGTGTACACGACACAACTTAAAGGTTTTATAAGTCCAATATTGCTAAAAAAGTCTATAAGCTACAAAGGTCAATCTATGGATTGAAGCAAGCATATCAGAGCTGGAATCTTCTATTTGATAAGACAGTCATAGGGTTTGACTTGAGTCAAAAAGAATAAGAAATCTATGATTACAAAAGATTTAGTGGGAGCATATTTATATTCCACATGTTGATGGGGAATAACATCTTGTAAATGTTAAAACCTGACTGGAAACTTCTTCTCTATGAAGGGTTTAGGCAAGATATCCTATGTGATAGGGATTTAAATCTATAGAAATTGATCTGGAAAGTTCTTGACCTAAGAACGAACACATACATTGCCAAGATGTTGAAAGGGTTAAGCATGCAAGAACTCAATGATATAAAACTTGTCCATGATTCCATAGAGATAGCCTCTTAGTAGCCTAGTGTCCCAATTCTTGTGAAGAACAAGAACACATGGATAGATGCCATATTCATTCACAATTGGATCTATCTTGAATGTAATGTTATGTCCTTATCTCATTATCTCTCATGTATTGGACATGATTAGAGGATATCCAGTTATCTCATATGTATTGGACATGATGAGAGGATATATATACCTATGTAGAAATATTGTATGTATTGGACATTACAAGAGGGCATATGTCATATGCCAGTGAGAGTCACTGGACTACAATAAAGAACATCCTTAAGTGCTTGAGAAGCACTAAAAGGATTAGTTCCTTTGTAATGGTAATAAGGACGAGTTGGGTGAAAAGGGTTACATGAATAAAAGCTTGCAAAATGAAAAATAAAATTTATGATCACTATCTATGTTTATGTTTGACCTTAATCAAGAACTATATGCTGGAAAGGGTTCTGAGCTAATGACAGTTATTTAAAATATACAATAGAACTGAGTATCTCTATTTTATGTAAACATCATAGGATAATGTATGGATCAAGAATTTCATATGGGTGAACTTGTGTAAGGTTCCAACCATTGATGACACAGGAGAAATATTATAACATCAATGGAGATAATGAATAGGATGCAAACTTCAATTGACATACAATGACACTACCATGTTATATGATATGTTGTACCTCGAAAGAGATGTGAAACTTACAAAATACCGACTTGAAGAAAATATTACTAACCCACTACAAAAGCGCTTGCACAGTTGAAACATGATGGACATGCTAAGATCACTTAGAATGCGATTCATGAATGATTGTCTCTAAGTGCAAGGGGGAGTCTTTTGGTATGTATGCCCAGAGAGGCAACCATATGATGATTGGAATGTGGACTTTAAATACATGATTTGATAATAGAAAAGGTAATTCTGTTGATTTTGTTTGTCTCGTCATGAGATGATGAAACAAACATAGTAGATGTCTAAATAGTGATGATTACTTCATCATGTATGTCTTCAAGTATGTGATTTGAACAATGAGATCATATGTATGATAAGATTAAATACATTCTTGTTATGTCCCTAGTCAGATTTTACTATTGAAGAAAAATAGAAAACAATAATACATAAGACTAGAGTGTATGTTGACTGATGACAAAATATAATTAGTCATGATAGGTGATATCAGGTAAAGAACATATGTATATATTAGAGAATAATATATCAAATAGAACCACCATAAAGTGATATATGAAGACCATGGAATGGTAGTCAAAATAATAAGTCATAGTGATAGTGGTGATAGTGATTCTTAGACCCAAAGTCACTACATTCATCACATGTCGTTCATGTACTTTGACATCATCCAACGTGATCCTGAATAAGGGTTTCCATAAAGGTGATGATTAGGTGCACTATGACACATTTGGATTGAATGTGACTGATGTAGAAGGGATTTGTCCCTCCTACAAGAGATTGATATCTAGGGCCTCTTGATAAATGAGATTGAGAAATGTACAATCGTACTATGTGACTCAATATATGATATGTGAGCTCACTTACATCTCCGACAGTATACTCTAGTTCAAGGAACACGGGGTGAACAACGGGAGGATGATAATTCCATGCCACAAGTTCAATCCAGATACCAGAGACAAAGGAACTATACAATCATGGTAACAATTATCATTGAATTGTAGGTTGAAGTTGTTCTCCAACTTTTCAAATTACTTGTGTAGCAATATTGTGGTGTTAGATGCCACTCTTTTCTTGTGATGTTATAAGTTAGTTGTGAACGTTCATCGACAATGTAATTCTAGACCTATAGGGTCACATGCATAGGATACACTTGGATTAAAGGAGTATATTCATGAATGTTATTTAATTTTATCACCAAAGGTGTTTAGGTGTTTCACTAAACAACCAAGGTTCAAAATTGACTGACTAGATTCTGAACTAATCGGTTCACCATGCCAATCAATCGCTTGGGTAGTAAACCAAACGGTTGAAGTGCCAGGTCAATGGGAATCAACATTGACTGATCAATGGTTGAACCAGGGAGTGAAACAACTGATTCACATGTCCCAACTGACCGATTCATGGTATGAACCACCCAGTTCAATTTCCAATTAGATTGGTACAAGGATTTGTGTTGACGTCATGTTTAGTATTAATTGTGCATTGATCACCAATTTGATTTAGAATAGGAAACTACACAAACTGACTAGTTTTCTTAGTGAACAAACTGGCTTATGCACCAACCGACTAGTTGGGTGTGTGAGCAGACTAGTTCACCATCCACAAGTTCTAGAAAATTAGTGAATTCTACCCTTTCAACTCCCGTACAGACTGGGAACCCTGACCCCAGCTTCTCCTATAAATGGAAGGATACTAGGGGCTTCTTAGAACACAAAATTTGAAAATTGTTTTCCTCTCTGATTGTGGTAACTGATAGAGAGTTTGAGCAAGTCCTACCGGATAAATGGAGGTATAGAAAGGGAGAGACAATTGTAGGAGAGCATATCAACTCTAGCAGGCAGGGGTTCAAAAGGGACAACTCCTTTTTTTGGCTCAAGTAGTGCATCGTGGAGTTCCTTGTGGTTTGTGTGGACTACTCTTGAGGTGGTACTCTGTTGTCTTCTGCTAGGAGGAGACCGTCAACCACTGTTTGTGGTGTTGTGCCAAGAGGCCAATGGAGACGATTGTTCGAGTGTTGTTTCTATTGAAGGAGCGTGCTACTGCCTGATGAGTAAGAAGAACGATGATACTACAAGGGTAATGATATTGGACTTGCTCTAAGGCCAGGTATAACCTTGCAAACCTTCCTTGCTAGATACATTGTTGTCGACGCGATCTTGTTGTATCAGGGAATCAAACTTTAAATATTTATTTCTACTGCCTTATCTATTGCATCCATTTTCCTACAATAGTTTTTCTACCTTAGGGTCACACTTATGGACAAAGGGGATGCATCTGAAAACCTAGAGCGGTAAGGGAAACCATTCTATTTGGAGTTTGTTGTTGAAGAATTGAAGAAGGTTGATTATTGACTTAAAAACATAATGTGAGAACAACATCGGTCCAAAGATTTTTTTGGAAGATTTTCATGATGGTAAAGGAGTGGTAATGTCAATCTAGTCGTAAACTATACAATCAACAATACCATTTTTCGTAGAGATTGACCACAAGAACATTGATCGATGATTCTCATATCTCAAAAAAATGAAGAAACAATTAGTTGGGTGTACTCTAGGCATTATCAGAATGAAGGATCTTTATATTCTTACAAAATTGAATGCATATTATTTTGTGAAATACTCACACAGGGGTAAACCATCATTACGTGTGTGAAGAATATAAACATAAGTAATTCTTGAGAAATTGATTAATAGAGTAAGAAAATAATTGAAACCATTATAACTTGTTGTCTGAAATGTACCACACATATCCATGAACTAAAAAGGTTTTTTTGGATTGATTAACTATACAAGAAAACAAAGATATACAAAAGTGTTTTCCTAGTTGACAAGAATCCAACAAAATAGAAAAGTAGGAAGAAACATAACTATCTATGATCTTGAGTTTTTTTGGAGAAAGATGGTCAAAGCATAGATAAAGTTGTAAGCTAAGGAGAATCCAAAATAAGGGCATTGTTTTAAGGCTATGGAGGGGTGGAGAAGTAGTATGGGTCATCAACACATATCCAAGCATTCGAAAAACTATTATAAGCTGTTGGGTTTTCATAATAATAATAACATGAACTAAAATATACAACTAAAATTGTATTACTGGACATGATAAATATAAATGTCTTTTGGGTTGCATTATTAACTTAAATAGCTTACATTAATGGCAACTTCTCTAGGAGCATGATCGAATCTCACTGACACTGTGACACAACAATCACAACGAAATGCGATAACTCAAAGAAAAGTGTGAAATTAACACTAATCATCCATACTAGCAGAAAACACGATAAATTAAAATTGATTTCTTATACCATCCTCTAGCAGAAGATCATTACATCAAGGTCCACAAACTGTTCCACCTGCATCACATGTCATACCATGTAAGACATTTATATCACTGTCCACTAGCCAACTTGCCACAAACCTCTTAGAAAAGGTAACATGTTCATATATATATATATATATATATATATATATATATATATATATATATATATATACAAGCCATACATATAACCATGGAATATTGTCAAAAATTGTATCGATATACAACATATACAAAATACCCCCAAGGACCGAGAGTACATGGATGACACATAGGACTCTACAATAGTTCACTAGAAGCAAATCCAACCTTCAAAAAACTACTTCTATTCTTGTTGCTCAGCCTCAACCGCATGATCTCTACCACATTGTGCACAGACACCTAAAAGATGTGGAAACCCATGGAGTGAAACCAATGTTCCAATGAGAGATTTAACTCTCCTCTACCAACTATTTTTAACACAAATAAATTAAACTAAGAAGATAACATTATTATTAGGATGAGTAGATTCAACTAAATGATATAACCAAAGCAGTTAACACTATTTAAGCAATTTAGGCAGCTACACTGATAAGTAGAACATCTTATAATTTTTGAAGGAATATGAAGAACATGTATAATCATTATTAAACAAACAATATAAGAAACAAGGAAAGGCTTCATCCAATGTGAATCATGTTTTAACCCTAAGTAATTATAATACACAGTTGTGTTACGTCTTTTATTATGCCCTGAGGAGATGACGTATGCCACTCATGATCCAATTGACCACTTTTATGTCAAAATCAATGCCATACATGATCTAGGAGGAGTTGGAATCTTGTGAACTCACCCACCCTCGGTCAGTCTGATTCTGTCACAGTAACATATAAAGTCCAACTACAAAACAACCTAGTCTTCCTTAGTATATAGGCACAACACTAGTGAAAACTGAGTTATGACCATAGTTGTACTCCTGTCTAGTATGACCACATCCATACTCAAAATATATCATATATACTATATTACATCACCTGAGATACAACTTTGACCATTCTCCTTCCAGGGTATGATCGCAGCCATCCTTGTAAACATGCATATACTCAACAATATATGACTTCAAGCTTCCACTAAGGGAGAACCCAATTCACCATCCAACAAATACTGACATTGAATATGGATCTATGGCAATGAAAACTACATGATTAGAGTTTCACTTGATTAGTTAATACAATTGGATGTCTTTTAGCATCAATCAAGTTACAAGGTTCAAACCCAAAACAATTTCTTCACAGATAAAAGTAGGATACAACTCTAGAAGATATAAAATGTATGAGTATAAACTTGTCACATCATCACATGATACCACTACCATACAAGGCCATCATCACTATCATGTAATTCTGGGATATCCATCCCTTATCACATCATCTACAGAATATCACATCACATTAGGCATAAAGCCTCGGCATGTCATAAGACCCAATCACATTCTTCATGTACATCATCATTATCTCATAATGCCTCATAAAGGCTCATAATTTTCACCATGTGTTATATCAAATACACCATATCAATCACATGTTATGATATTTATTCCACCTGCAAGGTTAGGGTTACACCAAAAGGAGAGAGAAAACACCATTACATGCTAGTCACTTTAAATAGGATAAGCATTATATTCAGACATCGAACTAGGGTTAGGGTTTCTCATATAGCATGTAGCATTGTATTCCATGGAAAATCATTCCCACACTCTTGGAGCATATTAGGGCTACAAATTATTATCATAAACAACCATTCATGAGAACAACAACATGTGTCTGCCGAACCACATGACTCACATGTGTATCAACTACATGATCCACATGTGTAGAGACCACATGGCTTATAGGTGTAGAGACCACATGGTACACATGTGTAGTGACCACCAAGGGACAGAGTGTACCGACCACACCATGTAGCGACTTCCACATCAACACCACTTGTAGTGACCCTCAAGAAGATTCATCACATGAGTAGCGTCCAAAGAGTGAGCATCTCTTCGTAGTGACCAGAACATAGCGACCTTCAAGTTGGTGAAAAGTAACAACCGAACAAAAGCTCAACCCTTACATCTGGAACAAGGATTCAAGAGTAGTAACCAAGGTGATTTAGGGTTACAGTTTGGTAGCGACCAACGTACCCTAGCGGCCATAGGGCAAAAAACATTGTAACCAAAAACAAGATCCAAATAGATAGAGATCACCAAGGTATATAGAGGCCTAAAATATGTGGTTAATGTTGGATAAATTGGATATTATGATAAATCCCTTTGTTTCGATGATGACAAACATTTCATTCTTATTAATCTAACGAGCTACTTGAGTGTGCAGGACTAAGATGGATGGCAAAGCAACTAGGGAAAATCCCCAAGCTAAAATGTTTATATTTTCATGCAATGTAATCATTGTTGTAAAAACTTGTACAAATATATAATGTACAAGTACTTAGAATTTCATGTAAATCAAGCATTAGATTTTCCCTAGCCAAACACCATAGTTAGACACGTCATCCCATTTAATTAGGATCACCTTTGCACACTCTCACATATAATTAGTGCCTAAACTGAAACCTTGAAACAGGATCATTCTCGGTCGACAAACTCCTCGACCGAGACACTCTCGGTCGACCATCTTCTCGACCGAGAAAGATCCAAAGTAGCCGTTAGACACAACAGACAAAGTAGTTGGCAGTTGCAAATGAACGTTAATCCAGAGAGCCTGTCGGTCGACAAAACTTCGACCGAGTAGGTGTCCCGGTCGACCATTCCTCGACCGAGATGGTCTCTGACAGCAACTGCAGAATAAATTAATTAGCCGTTGTTAAAGCAACAACTTTGTACCTAACGGCTAGTTAAGCACTTAGAAACCCCTAGAAGTTGTCTAGAACGTCCTTAAGCATACTTAGGCCATTCCTATAAATAGGACAAGCCATAGGACACTAGAATTCACTTGTTACACTTGAGAATACAGTTGAGCATACTTGAGCAATCTTTTGCAAGCAATTTGAGCACAGTGATCATTGGCCTACATTCTCCTTAGCTCAATCACGTGTCCTATAGACTAGACTCTCCTACCCACAGCAATCACAAGTTCACATACTTGGCTAGGAGATCTTACGCTTGATCTAGGCATATCAAGCCTTGGGCTTAAAGGATAAGTTGTAATTTCTTTTTTCTTTCTTGTTCCTATTTATATTTTGTACTCTCCTTGCTACTCCTAGGGTTGGAGGCTGCGGATTGGAGAGGGTTGACTTCTCAGGTGGAGAAGGGGACTTCAAGCTACTTCAAGAAGGCTATCGCAAGGGAAGCTACTTCAGAAGGCTGGTGCAACGGGAGTTGGTGCACCTACTTCAAGGGAAGGCTGCTTCAAGGTTGGCGATTACTTCTAGATGAAGGCTGCTTGAAGGGTTTAGGAAAAGAGATTGTATTTTATGTAAATTCCTTGAAGAGGTAATAAAATAAATTTCTTTTCAAATCCCGATTGGGTAAGCAACCGGGTAGTGGACTGACGGCTATAGTATTTGTTATAGTTGGAACCACTCTAAATCTTGTGTCTCCTTGTCCAATATTATTATTGTGGTTGTTTGAGTTCAAAATTGTTAAATTTTCTATAAAACTCTATTCACCCCCCCCCTCTAGTAGTTTTCAGTTAACACCAAGAAAATTGAAAGGTCACCACAAGAAAACCCTTTGGAAGATTATCATCAAACCCTAAGACAAGCATCACAAGGATAGACTTGAAAAACAATGATAAGAGAAGGAAAACCATGTGTCCGACTAATGCAACCAAAGATAAAAACCTCCAACATCATGTAAAACTAAACTAAGACATGGTATCAAAACCAACAATAAATATGCATGTAAAAAACATCAACACCCATCATCATTAAGAGTTTGGGTGCACAATTAGGGTTTGGGAGAAAGAGTGATCTATACAAGGAAGCTTCAAATTCTAAAACCCTAGATCAAGATACCATTATCCACCAACGCATGATCACATTTTATATATAAAATAGTAGCATGAAAGAAAGATAAAGGTTTAATAATAGTAGAGGGAAGAATTATATACCCCGTGTTAAAATGATAATCAAGATCTAAAGACACAAGCTCTAAGAGAGAGAAGGAACTCCAAACTTGGATCAACTCCACGAACAACACGATCACCTCAAGAAGAGAAGAACACACCAAGGTCAAAGGAAAGATAAAGAAGAAGGAAGCACAAACCCTAGGTCGAACAAGGAACAAGAAATAAGAAAGAGGAGAATTTCATCTCACATAGGCACTTCCATGGAAATCCATGGATCTCGACCTCTGTTGGAGAGAAGATCCTCAAGACAGCCATCATGGAAGAACCATATTCTATGGCCAAGTAGGAGAAAAGGGGGGTGGACTTCAAAGGAAATTTGATCAAGGGTAGGAAACCACTTACCAAGAAGGAAGATCACCAAGAATCGCCACAAAGGAGATGATCAAGCCCTAGATCACCCCATGCAAAGGTGATCGGCCACCAAGCTTCAAGATCATCACCTTGTCTTTCTCCATAAAGCTCAAGGTTGAACACAAGGAAGAAGAGAGAAAGAAGATTGATAAAGGGGATACTTGCATATGAAATAAGGAACACATACTGAAGAGTAGAAGGGAGATAAGGATCATGAGGTGTCAAGATATGAGAGCACCAAAAGGAAACATGTCCCACAAAGCCACAATTATGCAATCACACTTGACATGAATGCATCAAAGGGTGATAAAAACTAGGTAGTGAAGTGACCTATTAGGTCCACTACACCCTAAGGTCGAAATAGGACACTAAGGTATCAACTGCAACACAAGGCCAACAAAGGTATATGTCACAACACATCTCAACACATGCAAACCAGAGTAACCAAAACAAATTCTAGGGCACCAAGGTCGCCACAAACCACAACCAAGGAAGATATTTGGTCGAAGCACAACAAGAAGACACACCCATAGTTCACTCCACTCAAGAAGAACACATGGTCGATACCACACACCAACACAAGCATCCATGAAACTCTAGCTCAACACACATGATGCCACCTCATCAAACAAGGACCAAACAAGGATCCCCTAAGGATCATTCTCTCCCTCATTATACTAAGGCACAAAAGACACAACATACATGTGACACATTTCAAGATAGACCCTCAACATGGGTAAATTGGAACTTGGTCCAAGACAAGCATAACTAGCTCAAACATCAACCAAACATGACCAAAATGAAAACATAAACTTGTCACATGTTATTAAGGTTCATCATATGATTATATTAAAGTTTAAGCATCTTATTAAGTAAAGATAACACAATCAACCACTAAGATAGGCCAGGGGTCTTTCAAACACACAGGAGGTTTGCAGGAAACTCATTGACACACATATAGTGTGCATGAAACTCATTGAACACACATCATGTGTGCATGCATATAGTTAAAGAACCCAAAACTGAATGAAGGGGGTTCATGAGGCACCAACCTTCTTGAAATGTTCATAATATTGGGCCTTAATTGTGTACATTCTTATTCTTGTTCTTATCCTGAGTTGATCTTAACTTTGGGTTTGCACCATTAATTTGTATCTTATCTTAAAACATGAAGACGTATTTAGTAACTGGTATGATCTATAATCATTTACTAGTCTGGAGTAAATCTTAACTCTGATATGCAAAATAATAATACCTATTATAATATGTATGTATCACATGATAATATGAACACTAAATACCTAAGAATTATATGTGAGAAAAAATGTGATGCAATATGAATAAACCCAAGGTATGGACCACTTAGTACAATAGTAGAGAATATTTCTCTAGGAAATATGTGGATTCACTAACTCTTAATTGACCTCAAATACCCAAAGAACCCTAACTACAAACTTATAAACTATAATTAGCCCTAAGTCTGATATATCATGACAATCTATATTGTTTGGGTTTTGAAAACTTGTTTATCAGTAAGATTTCCAAGAGTAGATGAAAATCCATACATGGGATGACCCCATATGAGTTTTATAACAATTTATATGATTTTCTAAAGTTCTAACTTATATGGGTTGATCCCAGGCAAGATAAAGCTCAAGAAACCATTACTAGAAAATCACGCTGAAGGGAAAATTTGATTTTTACTTAATTATGAAATTACCCTTACATGTCAGGAAAATTAAGGTCCATACTTTAGGGAAACAAGTCACAAATGCATATAAATGACACTAAGAAAGTATTAGTTTTTTCCATTTTAGGTGTGAGATCAAAAACACTGATACATGACCAAAATAGTACAAATGCACTATTGATTGTTCTTCAACCTCACAGGTCACACGTTGTCACACCATAGCTACTGAGTGGAGAAGAATGAACAACATCTAGTTGGAACCAGAGTGCATCATGACTCCACAAGCCTTCACTATTGGACTTGAGAGTGGTGAGTCCAGAAGCCCTTTGCTCGTTGTCAACAACGACAAGAGCAAGGTCTATTGCTCATCGCAAAAAGGGGCATTATGCCTCTAAGGTGGAAACGACCATTACAACGACATGGATAGAAATCAATTTTCACGAGGTAACTCACAACAGTGAGTACATCAAGATTGACTATGTTCCTTGGTGTCAGGGCAAACAAACAAAAAATTCATGAAGAACAACCATGGATGACAAAATTGGGTTCTTAGTGTTTACCTTACCTCGAGATGGATTGAGGGATAGGAAGGCTTTGTGAACACTCCAGGAACTCTCAAAACTCCTTCTTGTGGTGCGAGAAGGCACAAACTTCATCGGTGTCAAGGATCCCCAACTTTTACACATACGCTTGAGGATGGAGATGTCCACTGGATCACACGACTAAGGTTCAGGTGCTATGAGTCCTTGATGCTTCAGAGAAGGTAATTGAGAAAGGAATTGATCTATTCTAGCCTTTGTACCTTGCACAACTCTAGTGAGCCCAAGGTAGAAGAAGACTCAATGGATGATCATGAAGCAAATGAGTCTAATTTTTTCTAATTTCATTATTGGTCCTTGTTTTTTTGGTGATGCTATTGATGTTTATTTGCCCTACAAAAGATAAGTTTTTAGAGTTTTGAGATAATTGACAAACATTTTATGAAACTATGTGACAAAATTTAATCGCCATGCAACTTTTCATATCAAATTCCATCTAGATGGAGCATTAAGGGAAAACTTCCTTCCTCATGTTGTCACTAGGATACTCATTCGATTCTTCTAGACTATGGTGGAAAATAATGCTTCATGGTTCATCTTTGCCTATGAATCACAAATGAATAAAAATAAATCTACATTCCATGGAACTTTTGAGAATGGCACACAAATGCCACCATTAACTAGTGATAATATACTTAACCAAGTCCAGAATTTGAAAGGAAATATTTTAAGTAAAGAATCTAAAAATACCTCCCACAAGAGTAGGGGCAACTAGAATAATAAAAAACTTTCTGCAAACTTCCATATTGAACAAATATTTTGATATGATATACTATATATGTCATACATTTAGAAAAAATCATACGTGCCAATATTCTTGCAAGTCTTCTGAATGTGAAGAATAAGGCAAAGACTAACTACAAATTTCATCTTGATTTACAAGCAAGAAATATTAGACAAGAACCTCACCCCATAACAAGAGAAGGGAAAATAGTGTCATTAGATCCATCATTCATACTATCTCAAGATAAAAAGTGCACTCTTTTGTATATTTTTGAAAGATTTAAAGGTCCCAATAGGCTTTCCTCAAACATTTCACAATGTAGGAACATGAAAGAGGCTAAAATTTTAGGAATGAAAAGAGTAGACCATCATGTTACTTTACATCATATGATTCCTCTATGATTCTATGTTATTCTTGTTAAGGTTGTGTATGGGTTTTTTTTTATTAATAGGTTGGCAAGGCCACTGTGAGAAGGGCTCAAAGGTTAGCATGCATATGTGGAGGAGAGATCATCACTTTGCAAGGACAAAGAGGCCGGAACCAAGAATGCAGGTGAGTGGAAAGAAGAGGGCCTAGAAAATAAACATGAATAGAGGGTCAGTAGTCTGGGTTGGGCTTTAGGGTGATGACTAAAGGGTGATGCCCATATACCACATGAGTACTAGGCAGAACAAAGAACTCAAAAGTCCTGCTCGGCTGGGACATTGTTTCCATTGGGTTAAAATATGCATTCTCATTTTTGTCCAAACAAACATAGGACTTCAGGTTTGGGTGAGATTTTTTTTATATCATGCTCATAATGTAACAAACCAAACATGGCCTAAGGACATTTCCCATGTCCTAATGCACAAGCCTATCAAGAATAACAAGGATTTCTCTTATGAAGATTTACCTAAGAGAATTTGAGAATCTTAGAACAAGCAAATGAAGAATAAAGAAATGAATCTAGTTAATGTATAATGGAGAGATCATAACTAAGATGAGGTTACATGAGATACAAGGGATGGAATGCTACTTAAATTCTAGATCTTTTCAACCCCTAAGGTTTCAAGAATGAAACTTGTTTAATGAGGGGAGGATTGCCACACCCTCATTCTCAGTTTGTACAATCATACTTTTTATCATATATTAGAACAATTTTCATTTTTGAATTATTATTAATAATGGGTTGCATAAAAATAATTGATTATTATCCAAATTTGAATTTCAAGTTATTGTAAGCTTCAAGGCTAATTTTGGCAAGAAAAGAACAATCCTAGTATTTATTATGATTTATCAAAGCCTAAACCCCTTTAATCCACATCAGAGTTTCTCGTGCTTAAATCAAGAAACCAAGTAGATAATTAGGTTTAGCATGTTCAAATTAGTAAAAATAAAAATTTTTAGTAGTATTAGATGACCCGAACGAGGTGAATTAATAAAAAGAAGAAAGGAATGCATGAGTTATATACATTAAACTAGATATTTAATAATGTTGTCAATTACAACATTCATTTGGGTCCCAACCTTCGTAGTGTGTCACACACTATGGTTTTATCACATGTTTATGGGGAAATGTTGAATGAAGATCTAAAGGATGAAGCTTTGTCTCCTTCCCCCTGATCTTTGCACTATGACCCCGACAACACTTCTCTCTCCCTCCACACTCAAGTTCCTCCTAGTTTCTCAGCATGGTTCTCCTTAGTCTAATGATCTCAAGTTATGAATCCAAGATCATTCTGTATAAATAATGCCAGATCGTCATTGTTCTCCTTTTTCCATGTCACCAGTGACCCAACACCTTTTCACCTCATGGCGGGAAACCAATGCCCTAAAGACTCTGCCTACTCATCCAAATAGTTTATTTCTTTCTCCCAACCCCAGTAGTTGAAACTCTAGTCACCTTTTTCCTCAAGATTTCTAGAGCTCCCTTGATACATGAGCCATTGTAGTCCAATTAACTGGGCAAATACGGTCCCATTACCATCGCAAGCCAATCCAATGTCTAAGCCTTTGGTACGGTTTAGCAGATTTTGCCAACCACAAACACCAGTGTTGTAGATCTAGGAGCTTCATATTCAGTATAGATAAGGGCTTAAAATATCAGAGAAAAGACTAGAAAAGCTCATGGGCTTGTCAAGAATTTTCCCCATCCCTCAATTCAGGCCAGGGGTAAATGTCAAAAACCCAAATTCCTCATTTTTGCAGGTTCACTGTGATTCTTAGCTTTCCATAATACTCAATCCCTATTTGTGCTTCAAGTCCCACACTTCACACGCAAAATACCTTCATGTGACTCTATTATCAGCCGTCAAGGTCGTGAGTGGTCATTTTCATCGTCGGGCCTTGCTGCCCTATCTCTACAATAGGCACATCTTTCCGCTTTGACTGCCTTCGATTGTGAGCAAGGCTTCAATGCTCTCATCGCAGCCTTCAAAAGTCAATACCAATGGCAAGAGAGGGAGTGAAACCCTTTAATATTTGGAACATGGTGTTTTTGGTAGTAGAAAGGGTGTCGTTGTGCACATAGGCTACATGGGAAAAAGGAATCAAGGTTGGCATTTTACTATTTTACCCACATGGCAATTAATTTGTGTCCCATGTATCATAGACAAATTGTTATTGTTCCCACTATTATCAGTATATATATATATATATATATAGAGAGAGAGAGAGAGATAGAGAAAGAGAAAGAGAGAGAGAGAGAGTCAAGCTAGAATACACTCGAGTGTACAGATCATGCCATACACCCCAATGGTGTTTGCCTATCTAGACAATGTTTTTCTGAAATCTAATCTATTGATCTTCATAGTTACAATAATAATAGGTCACGTACAAAATTTGAACTCATTTGGATGAGTGTAAGTTACTCATCCAAGGACAACCAAATCGACGCACAAAACTAATTTGAAATACATGATTTTTGCCTCCTTTAGATGCATGGCCTATAAGTGTCCAAATGAGCTAAAATTTATTATATATTATGTTCTTATGACAATTAAGAAGATCAACTGTTTGAATTTTTCAAAAATTTATTGCATCTTCAAAAATGACTGAGGTGTATGGCACCTCCGGTACACTCGAGTGTACACTATATATATATATATATATATATATATATATATGGACTTTAACATATGTAACATTTGAGGGAAGTACATTCAATAAATTTAGTTTTCAATACAACAAGATTTCCTATAAAGGGTTTTGGAGTTTTAGCTCATCTGGGATTGGCCAATGCAGGTCAGAACTTTAGAAAATTATATAAACTTCTACATAGCTCGTATGGGGATATGTGTATTTGAATTTTTATCTAGCTCTTCGAGATTTATCTACGAAATATGTTTCATAAGCCTAACTGTCTTTAGTTCAAAAGAAATTTTTGTCATAGGGCTATTTAGGGTTTATAAGGTTATAATTAGGGTTCTTTGTTTATTTCATGTTATTTAAGAATTAGAGAATCTATAAATATCTTGGACAAGAATAATTAGTTATTGTGGTAAGTGATACATGCCTTGGGTTTTATCATATTTCATCAAATATTTTACTTGCATATATTGCTCACGTATTTAATGTGTATATTATCATGTGATACATACATGTTGTAAGAGGTATTATTATTATCCTTATCTTATTAAGAATTTATTGCAAAATGTTTAATTATTAAGATCAGATCAGTTATAATTACCTTTTCATGATTAAGATTAGTTAAGAAATGTGGGTGTAAACAAGTTAAATTATGAATTATAGAATATATTAAAACTAGGGCCCTATATCATGAATATATAAGGAAGATTGGTACCTCATGAGCCGCCTTCATTCGGTTTTATTTAACTTTACCCTATATCTTCACATTTGTCTATTTTCAGTGATGTGTGCACACTTACAATAGTTTTCTGAATGCATGGGTATGTGTGGATGCACATAGGTAGAAGGCCACATCAGCAGTGAGTAGTAGTTGCATGAGGGTTTACAATTTGAGATTTTAGAGGATATTTTTCATGATTCTTACCTTTGGCCTGAGTTTGCATATAATACTAGTTATCACAAAGCATAAGCATGGCTCCATATGAGGTCCTCTAGGGTAGCCATGCAGTTTCCCTTTTCTATGGAGTGAAGTCGATGAAAGAAGGCTGATTCATAGTGAAGCTACATTTCTACACAAATCAGGTTGGCCTTATTATGAAATAGTAAAGGCTGCTCAAGGTAGATAGAAGACATATGACGATTCTCATAGGTCCAACAAAGAATTCAAGGTGGGTGGTCATGTCTTTCTCAAATTCAAATCCATAAAATCTATTGCAATACCCAAAGTGAAGCATAAACTCACCCCTCATTTTATTGTCCCCATGAGATTCTTGATAGAGTGGGATAGAGTGCTTATAGGTTAGCACTTCCATCGGCCTACAACTAGATGCACAATGTCTTTGATGCATCTTTGTTGAGGTTGTACATTACAACCATGTTTGGTTTGTAAGCAAGGATTACAAAATGATATACCATATCATAGGATGGATTTACAAATGTGCAACAAAGGACATAATTAGACCCATCCCATGTTTGGATGTACACAAGAAAGTGCACCTCCTATCCTTGCAATTTTGGTCTTTACAACATGTTGCTACATCGCCCTTCAACAATTTACTCAAAGTTGACTCCTGACAAGCAGCAAGTAGTGGCCAGAGTAAGTCGGGGCAATTTTCTTCAAAAAACAACATGCAAAGCTTTATTCAAATAATCAATTTAGATTTTCTTTCAAAATAATCTTTATTGTTTATTAGCCAATGATATATTTAATCAATAACTTTTGTCTGATGAAATTAATTGTATTAACTGTAAAAGAGTCTTTGATGTGTTTTCTTTTGGAACTTGAGGTCAATCTTTTCATGGGTATCTAGACATCACCTGCATATCACTGAGTACAATGACAATGATAGGTGGAATCAACAGACAAAAGATGGGTCATATTTGATTAAGTTGGCAGTGCCGCAGTGGGAAGGGCTCAAAGGTCAACAAGCATATGCGGAGGAGAGATCAACACTTTAAATGGACACAAAGGTCAAAACCAAGAGTGGAGGTGAGTTAGAAGAAGAGGGCCTAGAGAATGTAAGCAAACAGAGGGTTAGCAGTCAGGGTTGGGCTTCAGGGTGATGACTGAAGGGCAATGCACATATACCACATGATTACCAGGGAGAACAAAGAACTGAAAAGTGTTGATCGGCTGGGACATTATTTCTATTGGGATAAAATTCATGTGTTCATTTTTGGCCAACCAAACATAAGACTTCAGTTGTGGATGGGATTTCAGTTATATCCTACTCATAATGTAATAAACCAAACATGGCCGAAGGACATTTCCCATGTTCCATGGGCCTATCAAGATTAAGAAGGATTCATCGTATAAAGATTTACCTTTGAGAATTCAAGAATCTCAAACTAAGCAAATGAAGAATAAACATACAAATCTGGATAATGGAAATGGAGACATCAGAACCAAGTAGAGGATACATGGGAGCTAAGGGATGAAATGTTGTTGAAATATCCAAAGTTTTTCAACCCCTAAAGTTTTAAGTATGAAACCTATATAAGGAGGGGAGGATTGTCACACCCTCATTCGTAGTATGTACATTCATACTTATCATACTTCTTATCATTTATTAGAACAATTTTCCCTGTTAAATTATTATTAATAATGGGTAGCATAAAAATCATTGGTTACTATCCCAATTTGAATTTCAAGTTATTGTAAGATTCTAGATCAATTTCGGCAAGAAAAGAATAATCTTAGTATTTATTATGATTTATCAATTAATACACATTAGGCTTTCTCGTGCTCTCATTAAGAAACTAAGTGGATAATTGGGTTTAGCATGTTCAAATTAGTAAACATGAAAATTTTCATTAGTATTAGATGATCCTATATAGGTAAATTAATAAAAAGAAGAAAGGAATGCATAAGTTATATGCATTAACCTAGATATTTAATAATATTGTTGACTACAATATTCATTTGGGTCCCATCCTTCATAGTGTGTCACACACTATGGGTTTATCACATGTTTACAGGGAAACGTCAAATGGAGATCTAAAAAAGGAAACTTAGTCTCCTTTCTCATGATATTTAAACTATGACCCCAACCCCACATATCTCTCCCTCTACACTAAACTTCCTCCTAGTTTCTATCGACGATTCTGCTTAGTCCAATGATCTTAGGTTTTGAACCCAAGAACATTTTGTATAAATAAAGCCAAATTACCATTGTTCTCCTTCTTCCACGCCACCACTGACCCAACACCTTGGCACCTGATTGCAAGCAACCAATGCCCTAAGGACTCTGCCTCCTCATCCCCACAGTTTTATTTCTTTTTCCCAACCCCAGTAAACGAGACTTTGGTCACCTTTTTACTTAATCTTTCTGGATCTCCCTCGATACAAGATCCATTGTAGTCGAATTAACTGGGCCATTACGGTCCCATAACCATTGCAAGCCAATCCTATGTCTTAGCCTTTGGTATGGTTTAGTAGATATTGCCACCCACAAGAACCAGTGTCGTTCCTCCAGGAGCTTCATCTTCAGCATTGATAAGCACTAAAAACACCATACAAAAGACTAGCATAGGCTCATGGGCTTGTCATGAAGCTTCCCCATCCCTCAATTCAGGCCAAGGGGAGGTAAATGTCAAAAACCCAAATTCCTCATTTTTACATGTTCACTGTGATTCTTAACATTCTATTATACTCAAGCCCTATTTGTTCTTAAAATCCCATACTTCCAAAAAATAGACCTTCATGTGACTCTATTTTCAGCCGTCAAGGCTGCGAGGAGTCCTTTACATCATCGGTTCTTGTAACATACCAGATCTAGAACCCTACCCTAGAAGTTTAATGTGACAAAGTGGTTTTTTCTTTAATTTCGAGGATGAAATTTCTTTTAAGATGTATATGATGTGACAAAGTGTTTTTTTTAATTTCGAGGATGAAATTTCTTTTAAGATGTATATGATGTGATGGACTGGACTTTTGAAATCCTTAAATGTCCAACAGTATAATTGAATTCATACATGTTGAGTAGTTTTGGGAGTCACAAGGGCTTTGGTAAATTTTGAGTGTTGATAGAGGTTGATATCATGACTAAGATCCCTAAGTTTATGCCCCGTTGAGGTATTTATGTGAATGGTCAATCAGTGATATTTAAGCATTCAATTTTAGTAGAATGAAGATCAAGTTGTGAAGAAGTTACGATTAATATCTGATGAAGTTTGAGTGCTCCTAGAGAGAGATATTGAGGTTTGAAAATGTTGTGATAATGTATATAATCACGTGTGATAGGCAAAGGTTCAATTATAGTCTGCTAGGCTTTGATCAATATCTTAGTTTCCCGCAGATCTTGTGTTGGGTAAGCAGCGTGGACATTGCTTGTACTTTGGCATGTGATACGATGATAGAGTATTGAGTAGAGATAGCACGAATCAGTAGTGAGTGGCCTGACCCAACCAATCTATGGGATGATCCGATTGATCAGCCGCCTCCGCACCAAGTCTAGTAGTGGACGTGGGTAGAGCCACGAGTTGACCACGATCCCCACGTCGCAGAGAAAGGGGCAGCATGTGAGGGTAAGCGATCAGTTGCCGGTGAGGGTGATGACTCGGCCTACTCCGTGATCAAAGCGGGAGACTAGAGAAGTTCATCTAAGGTACTTTTGTGCCCACGGAAACCTAACACGGACCAGCGTCAAGTAGGAGACGCAGTAGTAGTAGTAACATGGAGGAAGGAAGCAACCGCAGCAGGAGTTGTTGTCTGCGGAGGTGCTAACATGGAGGAGCCTCGGTTTGCTCATAGAACACTGGATGTCACGACAACACTCACGATCAGGAAGAGGCCCCCACGGCGGCGGCCATTGTTCAGGAGACGACGCCAATCGGGACAGTGGCGTGGATCAGAGGTGCACAATATCAGCCACTCCTAGCTAGATCCTTGAGCATGCGGCGAGGAGGTCCACGGAGACATCGTCGGATGTCATTCTATCACGCATGACATGGCCTGGACATACTGAAGAAGCACGCCGGAGGCTGGATTCCCTGGCGGCAACGGCAGCTCACGGACACGGGACAAAGACCCAGCGGCGCCTGGCGCTCGTTAAGGAGATCGAGAGGACGCCGATGAGGAGAAGGCATGGCACCATCCTGCCGGAGAAGATGATGGCTGAGAGAGATGGAGATCTATCTGGAGGAGGGACGACACCACTGTTATCCCTTTCCAGGGTCGCCTCTCAGCGGCAACACTGTGGAAGAAAAGAAGACCGCTTTGCGATCAGGGAGACGGCGCCCACAGGTGTCGTGCGAGAAGGAGACCTTCCCCATAACGATGGCAGCCCTTTGGTGGCCGACTGCAGGCCCGAGGAAACACCAGCGGCGGCGGGTTCTACCAGCCGCGAGGAAGGAGAGTGGGCGGTTCAAGGGTCCCGTCTGCGTGAGAAGAGAAAAGGAGGACCAAGTCTGTAGCCGTGAACTAGACCTAGACCAAACATGAACCACCGGCCCAACCAAGCATGGAGCCGCTACCCTAGTGTCCACATGGCGGGATCTCATTGGCCCAAAAAGGTAATAAATCCAAATAATTTTCAGATCTTACATAATTAGTAGAAAATAGGTACCATTTTTCTCAGAAAAATGCATAGAACAAGATTAAAGCAAAATATCCTGCTTTTGATGCATTAATAACAGTGATATCATGTAAGATGTGGAATGCTCATATGATGGATAATAAATATCAAACGATTCCTTAAAATTATGAGAAAATACCTATAAATCATATTTCATGTTTATAATGCATATGATGTCAGTTATGGTCATGATAATGTACGAAATCATGTAATTTGCTTAATATGTCTAATTAGGGCTAATAACCCTAATAAAATGCAGTAAATACATACATGCTCTATAAATGATGAAATTTACAGATAAAGCTCATATCAGTATATTGAACCTCAATTTTAATTATGAGATCATAATGATGAACAAAATCCATGTTATATGAAGATGAATATTAATACATGTTGTAAAACCCTAATCTAGGTTAATGATGTAACCTAGGGTTAATATGTGCACAAAAAGGATATGGAACCTAATGTTCAGATGATGGACTTTGATAATGAGATGTAATATGGGAAAATAACATCAGTAAGACAAATATAAGATAAGAATGCAAGTCATAATGTATATATCCTAATGAACTAAGTGAAACACTAATATGAACACGATTAGGGTTACCATGAGATGTAGATGATGAGAATCTGATGGTAGTATATGATCTTGTCTTAATCAGGTTTAACAAAGAAATAGATGACTTGAGGAATATGTGTTTAGAATGATCTATCTCTCGATCAAGGTACGCCATTACCTCTTACTTGGCTTATTATATAATATGATTGCGTTATATGGTAGTACAAACTTGGCATATGATATTGATTGAATGATTATTCTTGTATGATATGTTGCATGTTTTTCCATACTTATTTCTATGAACACATGAAACATAAGATATATGGTCCATTATATGATAGCACTAAATCTCTTTGGTAGAATATTGCATTGATGAAAGTACTAAATCTCTTTGGCAGAATAGTACATGTGAGCACTAAATCTCTTTGGCAGAATAGTGCATTTGTGAAGTACTAAATCTATTTGGCAGAATAGTACATATGAGCACTAAATCTCTTTGGTAGAATAGTGCATGTGGTTGATCAAGTTTACATATAATGGAAATGTGCCTAAAATATGTGTTCTCTTCTGGTAACAAATATCTTTGTGCAACTATACGCCTTTTCTTATATTTTGTTTAATGTTGCCAAGTATTAGTTTTATCTTATTGCCAAGATATGATGAGAGGTATATAAAAGACATGTAGGCGTACTCAGTACAATATTCTTAAATATTGTGCTGACGTGTACCACATGTAATCTTTTGTTTAGGTTTTGGTTATGCTCTTGAAGATCCAGGATAGTGAGAGTTGTATGGCGAGCTGATGTACAGGTGGGCCTGTTATCTTAAGATCCTGTTGTTTAGTTTTAGTACATGTATATGTTAGAAGTTTGTTGTTCAATATGTAATATCAAATGTTGTAACAATTCATTATGTAATTATATGTTGAATGGTGAACATGTGTGTATGGTTTTATTATTGTTCATGTAAATGTGCTACTGTGTTTCCTTTTGACTTCCTCTGATTTTCTTCTTCTTAGCCTGGTGTGGGGTGTTTAAATTGGGATTCTCGCTGAGGTAAGGGTTTCAATTTGGACGTCACACATCAGATTAAGTTTTAGAAAATCCGGGGACGTCACATTTAACCTTTTGGACTTAGCCAACCAAGTTTGAGGTTAGAGTGATCCTACTAATCTAATGCGTGAATAATGTAATCTAATATGTCATATAATTTATTTGGTGATGATAAGATGATAAATAACTTAATTACATGCATAATATGGCTAATGGGCCTATAATGGGCCTAATGGCATAATCCATGTAATAAAGCCTCAAAATAAAGAATAGATTTCAAATTCGTAATTTATACATAAAAATAAGCTTACATGTCAATTTTCATTTAATTTGGACAACCTTGAAATAATATGATAAGTTAAGTGATAGAAATTACCTAAAAGGTGTAATTAATAAATAAATAAATATAATAATTGGCTTCAAAAGAGGAAAATAATGTTATATTCGTGATCTACATAATAAATATATCCTTTGGGTGAATTTTCATCCAATTTGGAGAAAGTTTGCTTAAAAGGTGAAATCAGGAGAGAGAAAGTATGTAGAACCTTCAAAATATTAATTAAATACACAAACAATTCCAATATGTGAAATTGATGGAAAATTCGTATCCAACACATTAATTATAACTTGTGTGTCAAGTTTCATATAATTTGGATAATCCTAAAGCCATTAATAAAGGAGGAAAGAGAAAATATGATTTGATTTATTTAATACATTAAATGTTCTCAAAAGGAAAATATAATTGCATAATCGAAATCTACATGCCTTTATTGGCCTCTGTGCAAAATTTGGTTTAATTTGGATAATGTTTGGACCCTCAATTTGCTTTGGAAAGAAACTTAATCAAACCTTAATTAAATGCAAATATAATTTCTCGATTTCTTTGTCACGCTGTTTTGATTTTCCTTTCTAAAATTCGGGTGTTTTTGTGTCTGTTGGATCTAGATCATGCGGCTGCCGTCTTTTCCCCTACCTCCGTTTTCGCTGGTTCCACCACGAACTGGGAAACTAGTTCTGGCTTATTTCCTTCTTGATTCCCTCTCTTTCCTTTTCATCTTTGGGTTCGATTTGTTCTCCCCAATCTTCCTAGTTTCTTTGGGAATCTGCTGACCCTATATATACTAGGGTTTGGAGCATGATCATCCACTTCATGTCTCGATGCTTTTCTTTCCCCTGTTCTCTTTCTTCTCCTCATGTCCTCGCTGCTTTGGATCATATGACCATGAAGGATTAGTCCCCTGACCTCCGCCAAGGTCCCAACTACAATTCGCACAGTTTGGTTGGCTGCTTTTGATTCTGGCATGAACCACCCTACTCCGCGCCACCCCATCAGCCTGGTCTCTCTCAACTCTCGTCCCCGGACCTCCGCGTGGTTCGTTTGGTAGATGGATGTGTTATCTTTGCTTCCGCGATGCTTTCCATAGCATCAATTGCAACGATCAGGTAGTTAGCCGGTTTTCCCCCTTTTATTGTCACCTGGAACGTAAGCTTGCTCTTCTCTACTTTTCTCCATGATTTTCGTTGGATTTTGGATCTCTAAGTTCGTGAAGCTCCCGCAAACTCGACGGTGATATTGCCGATCTGTTTTGGCATCTAATGCCCCGATTGCGCTCCCTTGTTGTCAAGGTTTGCTGCGGCCCGCTGCTCTCATGAATCTGTCCAAACGAAGAAGATGACCATAGCCATTGGTCTGGTCTTCCCTTCAGTCTTCTTTATCTTTGGTTTTTCTTTTAGGGGCATTTTAGTCTTTTCGTCCTCTTGTCTCTTGCTTTGGAACGAGTCAAGTGATCCTTTGACCCGCTTACTTGGCCGGCGTCCATTGGGCTGAGTCATGCGGGCCCGGTCTGCTTTTAGTGGATTTTCTCGCCTACGTGGCTTTATCTGATTATATGATTGGGGATTTTCGAAAATTAATAACTAATTATATATTCATCAGAAAAATATAAATAAATACTCATTGGATTTAGAAAAATAATACCTATCTAATGGTACAAGTTTTGATAACTCAATCCAAAGATTAATAACAGGTGTTTTTAATGGATCTAATTAAATAAGATAATAACTTGTATAATTCATAACTAATAATTTATAAGTCAGAAAAATATAATAAAATATGTTTTGAACTCAGGAAAATATAATATAAAATAAGGAATCATTTTGGAAACCTAATTAATATATTAATAAAAAGGTGATTTTTAGGGTTTTGTATATTAATGGAAACCTAACCCTAATTTCACATATATGCTAAAAAGGTGTTTTAGAAGCCTAGGATTGCACCTAGAGGTGGCTGTAGATCGTTTGAATCTGATGTTGAGGTATGTTTGCATCCCCGATTATTCTTGTTGAGCAATTATCCTATTTTTGTCCTACTTTTGGTCCTATGGACATTAGCCTACACATTGTCTTGTTCTTTTGAAATCATGCTTCATGTGAAGTATCTTATTTTGTTATTGATCTTGTGATCATAGATATTCACTTGGAACCTTATCTTGTTGCCTTGGTGCAATTTGGACTTTTGATATTATATGCCCACTGTGATGTGGATATTACTTGTTGATATAAGCCACTTTGAAGTGGATTTGCTTATATGTTTGAGTTGTCCATTGTGTGATGGCAACCTTGATAATTCTGACTATACTTTTCTACTTTCCTCTACATTAACATGCTATGTGATTCAGTAGCACTAGAGTAGTATAATTTCATTGGTTTTGTCTCATTAATCAACATGGCAACATTGTGATATCTTTGGGATGGAGGATGTGTGATTCCCCATACCCGGGCAGGATGTGTGATTCGTGGCCCATGTTATATATATTTGGATGGTGGATGTGTGATTCCCCATGCCAGGGCAAGATGTGTGATTCTTGGCCCATGTCCCACCAGGTTCAAGATGTGTGATTCTTGGCCGCCATTGTTATTTATATTGTTCTAGGGCTATGCTTATCTCACATGCATGCAGGTTGATGACGATATGTGCTTTGTTTCCCACCATGGCAGTGGATGTTTATATTGATAGCACATTCTTATTATTTGTTGGTTATGGAAAGTATCCCTTTTTGTTATAATCTTTTCTCTTGATGCCCGATTGGGTAGTCCTTATCTCTTGTATGGGAAGCCTTATATTTGGATGTTCTTTATATGCTTATATTGCTCAATTTGCTTTTTAGTATGCACATACCAACCTTTGCTGATGTCTCGTTTTGTTTCTCTTTTGCTGGGGTATGCTTCCAACCCTAGGTGGAGGACTTGGATGACATGACGTGTTGACCTGGACTTAGTTTGTGATGATGAAGCTTGGAGACAATCTTGAGGTGGTTTAGATTTCCGCTACATGGATCCTTGTGATGTAAGTTTAAGTTGTAACCCTTTGTTTTATAATTGAATAGTCAAATATTTTCTTCCGCTTCTATACATTGGTCTTTTGATTACAATTACATAAATATTTGAAAATTTTACACTCACTCCATCATACCTTTTGAGTGTGTTTGGACTGGAGGTTTTATTGTTCAAATTTTTAGTAAGGAGGCGTTTTCACTTCTTTACAGCATGGTATCAGAGCCCATGGTAGTCGGAATCGACTATTTCAATTTTGTCTCCCTTTAGGACCTTTGACTTTAGTTAGTTACCTTTAAGTGAGATGTTGACCCTAGATTTGATCAAATGATGATCTTTTATGCAATAAGGTTTGGTTTGAGGACAAGAATAGGTTATGAGGAAGTAATCATATGGAAATATTGTGACTTAGTTTTCTCTTTGATTTTGAGCTCACCATTGTTTCATATCGTATGATTCTTCAAAGGAAAATATATTTTCAATTATATTACTATATGTACAAAAGTTCTTGGATTTATCGATGTTTTCATGAAGAGAAACTATAGTTTGAGTGAATCTAACCCTAGTATTGTGACTAGGTTTGATATAAATGTGTAGTTGACCTACCCTATGAATTTTGGATGTTCATGTAGGGTTGATAGGTTAGAGACACAAGGACCTAAAATCTCAACCCTAGATGGCGACTGAATAGTTGGATACATGAGAAAAATAAATATCTCAAAACTTTCACAACTAAGAGTTGTGGGTAGCTCTAGAAAGTTTATTAGTTTGACTTGTTAAGTTGAACCCTTTAAGGGGTGGAGAGTAGTTGATCGTTGATGTTTGAATCTATAGATTTCGAGGACGAAATCTTTTTTAAGGGGTGGTGTGCTGTAACATACCAGATCTAGAACCCTACCCTAGAAGTATAACCTTTTGGACTTAGCCAAACAAGTTTGAGGTTAGAGTGATCCTACTAATCTAATGCGTGAATAATGTAATCTAATATGTCATATAATTTATTTGGTGATAATAAGATGATAAATAACTTAATTACATGCATAATATGGCTAATGGGCCTATAATGGGCCTAATGGAATAATCCATGTAATAAAGCCTCAAAATAAAGAATAGATTTCAAATTCGTAATTTATACAAAAAAATAAGCTTACATGTCAATTTTCATTTAATTTGGACAACCTTGAAATAATATGATAAGTTAAGTGAGAGAAATTACCTAAAAGGTGTAATTAATAAATAAATATATTACTTGACTTCAAAAGAGGAAAATAATGTTATATTCGTGATCAACATAATAAATATAGCCTTTGGGTGAATTTTCATCCAATTTGGAGAAAGTTTGCTTAAAAGGTGAAATCAGGAGAGAGAAAGTATGTAGAACCTTCAAAATATTAATTAAATACTCAAACAACTCCAATATGTGAAATTAATGGCAAATTCGTATCCAACACATTAATTATAACTTGTGTGTCAAGTTTCATATAATTTGGATAATCCTAAAGCCATTAATAAAGGAGGAAAGAGAAAATATGATTTGATTTATTTATTACATTAAATGTTCTCAAAAGGAAAATATAATTGCATAATCGAAATCTACATGCCTTTATTGGCCTCTGTGCAAAATTTGGTTTAATTTGGATAATGTTTGGACCCTCAATTTGCTTTGGAAAGAAACTTAATCAAACCTTATTTAAATGCAAATATAATTTCTCGATTTCTTTGTCACGTTGTTTTGATTTTCCTTTCTAAAATTCGGGTGTTTTTGTGTCCGTTGGATCTAGATCGTGCGCCTGCCGTCTTTTCCCCTACCTCCGTTTTCACTGGTTCCACTACGAACTGGGAAACAAGTTCTGGCCGATTTCCTTCTTGATTCCCTCTCTTTCCTTTTCATCTTTGGGTTCGATTTGTTCTCCCCGATCTTCCTAGTTTCTTTGCGAATCCGTTGACCCTATATATACTAGGGTTTGGAGCATGATCATCCACTTCATGTCTCGACGCTTTCCTTCCCTTGTTCTTCCCCTGTTCTCTTTCTTCTCCTCATGTCCTCACTGCTTTGGATCATCTAACCATGAAGGATTGGTCCCCTGACCTCCGCCGAGGTCCCAGCTACAATTCACACATTTTAGTTTGGCTGCTTTTGATTCTGGCATGAACCACCCTACTCCGCGCCGCTCCATCAGCCTGGTCTCGCTCAGATCTCGTCCCCGGACCTCCGCGTGGTTCGTTTGGTAGCTGGAGGTGTTATCTTTGCTTCCGCGATGCTTTCCATAGCATCAATTGCAACGATCAGGTAGTTAGCCGGTTTTCCCCCTTTTACTGTTACCTGGAACCTAAGCTTGCTATTCTCTGCTTTTCTCCATGATTTTCGTTGGCTTTTGGATCTCTAAGTTTGTGAAGCTCCGCGAACTCGACGGTGATATTGCCGATCTATTTTGGCATCTGATGCCCCGATTGTGTTCCCTTGTTGTCAAGGTTTGCTGCGGCTCACTGCTCTCGTGAATCTGTCAAAACAAAGAAGATGACCATAGCCATTGGTCTGGTCTGCCCTTCAGTCTTCTTTATCTTTGGTTTTTCTTTTAGGGGCATTTTAGTCTTTTCGTGCTCTTGTCTCTTGCTTTGGGACGAGTCAAGTGATCCTTTGACCCGCTGACTTGGCCGGCATCCATTGGGCCGAGTCATGCGGGCCCAGTCTCCTTTTAGTGGATTTTCTCGCCTACGTGGCTTTATCTGATTATATGATTGGCCGATTTTCGAAAATTAATAACTAATTATATATTCATCAGAAAAATATAAATAAATACTCATTGGATTTAGAAAAATAATACCTATCTAATGGTACAAGTTTTGATAACTCAATCCGAAGATTAATAACATGTGTTTTTAATAGATCTAATTAAATAAGATAATAACTTGTATAATTCATAACTAATAATTTATAAGTCAGAAAAATATAATAAAATATGTTTTGAACTCAGCAAAATATAATATAAAATAAGGAATCGTTTTGGAAACCTAATTCATATATTAATAAAAAGGTGATTTTTAGGGTTTTGTATATTAATGGAAACCTAACCCTAATTTCACATATATGCTAAATAGGTGTTTGAGAAGCCTAGGATTGGACCTAGAGGTGGTTGTGGATCGTTTGAATCTGATGTTGAGGTATGTTTGCATCCCTGATTATTCTTGTTGAGCAATTATCCTATTTTTGTCCTACTTTTGGTCCTATGGACATTAGCCTACACATTGTCTTGTTCTTTTGAAATCATGCTTCATGTGAAGTATCTTATTTTGTTATTGATCTTGTGATCATAGATATTCACTTGGAACCTTATCTTGTTGCCTTGGTGCAATTTGGACTTTTGATATTATATGCCCACTGTGATGTGGATATTACTTGTTGATATATGCCACTTTGAAGTGGATTTTCTTATATGTTTGAGTTGTCCATTGTGTGATGGCAACCTTGATAATTCTGAATATACTTTTCTACTTGCCTCTACATTAACATGCTATGTGATTCAGTATCACTAGAGTAGTATAATTTCATTGGTTTTGTCTCATTATGCAACATGGCAACATTGTGATATCTTTGGGATGGAGGATGTGTGATTCCCCATACCCGGGCAGGATGTGTGATTCCTGGCCCATGTTATATATATTTGGATGGTGGATGTGTGATTCCCCATGCCAAGGCAAGATGTGTGATTCTTGGCCCATGTCCCACCAGGTTCAAGATGTGTGATTCTTGGCCGCCATTGTTATTTATATTGTTCTAGGGCTATGCTTATCTCACATGCATGCAGGTTGATGATGATATGTGCTTTGTTTCCCACCATGGTAGTGGATGTTTATATTGATAGAACATTCTTATTATTTGTTGATTATGGCAAGTATCCCTTGTTGTTATAATCTTTTCTCTTGATGCCCGATTGGGTAGTCCTTATCTCTTGTATGGGAAGCCTTATATTTGGATGTTCTTTATATCCTTATATTGCTCAATTTGCTTTTTAGTATGCACATACCAGCCTTTGCTGATGTCTCCTTTTGTTTCTCTTTTGCTGGGGTATGCTTCCAACCCTAGGTGGAGGACTTGGATGACATGACATGTTGACCTGGACTTAGTTTGTGATGATGAAGCTTGGAGACAATCTTGAGGTGGTTTAGATTTTTTCTACATGGATCCTTGTGATGTAAGTTTAAGTTGTAACCCTTTGTTTTATAATTGAATAGTCAAATATTTTCTTCCGCTGCTATACATTGGTCTTTTGATTACCATTACATAAAGATTTGAAATTTTACACCCACTCCATTATACCTTCTGAGTGTGTTTGGACTGGAGGTTATATTGTTCGAATTTTTAGTAAGGAGGCGTTTTCACTTCTTTACAGTTCTTGCCGCCCTATCTCTACGACAAGCACAGTTTGCTGCTTCAACTACCTTTAATTGTGAGCAAGGGTTCATTTCTCTCATCGCAGCCTGCCAAAGTCAATGGAAATCGTGTGAGAGGTAGTGAAAACCTCTAGTAGTTGGAACATGGTGTTGTAGGGAGTAGCCAGGGTGTCGTTGTGCTCATAGGCTACATGGGAAAGAAGAACCAAGGTTGGCATTTTACTATTTTACCAACTAGGAAATTAACTTGTATCCCATGTATCATAGAGAAATTGTTATTGTCCCCTATATATATATATATATATATATATATATATCCCTAAAACCTAGAATTTAATATGTGTGACTTTTGAGGTAAGTACATTTAGTAAATTGAATTTTTATTGCAATAATATTTCCTTTAAATGGTTTTGGAATTTTAGGTTGTCTAAGATTGGCCAATACAGTCTGAACTTTAGAAAAATATGTAAATGTTACATAGCTTGAGTGGGGACATGTAATATTTGAATTTTTATATACTCTTTGAGATTTATCTATTGAATATGTTTCACAAACCAAAATGTCTTGGGTTCACACACGATTTCTATCTTCGGGATACTTAGTGTTTACAAGGTTATAACTAGGGTTCTTTGGTTATTTCATGTTATTTAAGAATTAGAGAATCAATAAATATATTGTATGAGAATTCTTTGTTGTTGTGGTAAGTGAAACTTGGATTTTATCATATTTCATCAAATATTTTTCTTGCATATATTGCTCAAGTATTTAATGTACATGTTATCATGTGATATGTACATGTTGTAAGAGGTATTATCATTATGCATATCTTATTAAAAAATTTATGTGAAAGTGTTTAATTATTAATATCAGATCAGTTATAGTTACCTCTTCATGATTAAGATTAGTTAAGAAATGTGGGTGTAAACAAGTTAAATTATGAATTATCAAAATATATTACAACTAAAGCCCAATCTCATGAATATATAAGGTATATTGGTGCCTCATGATCCCCCTTCATTTGGTTTTAGTTAACTTAACCCTATTTTTGCACATTTGAATGTGTTCAGTGATGTCTGAAGTATTTTCAGTGAGTTGCATGTGCACTTTACATGTGTTCAATGATGCATGTACACATTTTTTGTGTACACTGATTTGTGTACACCTTGTGTCAATAGGTTAAGGTTGAGCATCGTGGTTTTATCACATGTGTATGGGGAAATGTCGAAAGGAGATCTAAAGGAGGAAACTTAATCTCCTTCCCCATGATCTTTGCACTATGACCCCGACCAAATGTCTCTCTCCCTCCACACTCAACATCCTCCTAGTTTCTCACCATGGTTCTCCTTAGTCCAATGATCTCAAGTTATGAACCCAAGAACATTTTGTATTATAAATAATGCCAGATCGTCATTGTTCTCCTTTTTCCACATCGCCACTAACCCAACACCTTGGCATCTCCTTGCGGGAAACTAATGCCCTAAGGACTCTGCTTACTCATCCAAATAGTTTTATTTCTTTCTCCCAACCCCAGTAGTTGAGACTCTAGTCATCTTTTTCCTCAAGATTTCCAAATCTCCCTCGACACATGAGCCATTGTAGTCGAATTAATTGGGCCAATACGGTCCCATTGCAATTGCAAGCCAATCCAATGTCATAGCCTTTGTTATAGTTTAGCGGATCTTGCCACCCACAAGCACTAGTGTCATAGATCTAGAAGCCTCATCATCACCATAGCTAAGGGCTCAAAATACCCTGGTAAGACTATCAAAAGCTCATAGGATTGTCATGAAGCTTCCCCATCCCTTAATTCAAGCCAGGGAGTAAATGTCAAAAGCCCAAATTCCTCATTTTAGCATGTGTACTGTGATTCTTAGCTTTCCGTCATACTCGAACCCTATTTATGCTTCAAAGCCCACACTTCTAACACAAAAGACCTTCATGTGACTCTATTTTCAACCATCAAGGCCACGAGTGGTCATTTTCATCATTGGGCCTTGCTGCCCTATCTCTACAATAGACGCAGCTTGCCGCATTGACTACCTTCGATTGTGAGCAACACTTCATCGCTCCAATCGCAAACTCTAAAAGTCAATAGTAATGCCACTAGAGCCAGTGACACCCTTTAATATTTGGAATATGGTGTTGTTGGTAGTAGCCAGGGTGTCGTTGTGCACATAGGCTACAGGGGAAAAAGAAATCAAGGTTGGCATTTTACTATTTTACCCACACGACTATTAATTTGTGTCCCATGTATCATAGACAAATTATTATTGTTCCCAGTACTATCACTATATATATATACATATACATATATATATATATATATATATATATATATATATATATATATATATATATATATATATATATATATATATATATATATATATATATATATATATAGGCCGTTCATTCATTGCCCACGCGGGTAGCCTGGATTTTGCTACCCGGCAGCCAAAAAAGTAACTATTCTGGCCAGAAAAGTAACCCTGCTGTCAAAAAAGTAACTATATTGATCAAAAAGTAACTATGCGACTAAAAAAGTAACTATGTACAAACTATACAACAGATATATATGTATCCGTGTTTTGAAATATGCGGTTGCAAACGTAACTATATATGCACGAAACTTAGCAGTTTAAGTAACCCTCTACATGTCAAAAGTAACCAACTTGAAAAAAAGTAACCAAAATGGTGGGCGGGTAGCTACCCGCGCGGGCAATAAAGATGGGCCTATATATATATATATATATATATATATATATATATATATATATATATATATATATATAAACACAAACAGACACACACAAACACACACACACACACATATATATATATAGAGTCAAGCTATTTTACACTCGAGTGTACCGGAGGCACCGTACACCTCAGTAATTTTTGAAGATGCAATAAATTTTTGAAAAATCTAAACCATTGATCTTCTTAATTATCATAAGAACATACTATATAATAAATTTTAGCTCATTTGGACACTTATAGGTCGTGCATCTAAAGGAGGTAAAAATCATGTATTTCAAATTAGTTTTATGTGTCGATTTTGTTATCCTTGGATGAGTGACTTACACTCATCCAAATGAGTTCAAATTTTGTATGTGACCTATTATTATTGTAACCATGAATATCAATGGTTATATTTTAGAAAAACATGGTCTAGATAGACAAACACCATTGGGGTGTATGGCATGATCTGTACACTCGAGTGTGTATATATATATATATGTATATATATATATGTATATATATGTATATATATGTATATATTTATATGTATATATATGTATATATATGTATATATATGTATATATATATATGTATATATATATATGTATATATATGTATATATATGTATATATTTATATGTATATATATGTATATATATATATATATATATATATATATGTGAATTTCCCTAAGATATGGACTTTAACATATGTGACATTTGAGGGAGTACATTCAGTAAATTTAGTTTTCAATACAACAAGATTTCCTATAAATGGTTTTGGAGTTTTAGCTCATTTGGGATTGTCCAATATAGCTCAGAACTTTAGAAAATCATATAATTTTTTATATAGCTCGTATGGGGATATGTCAATATTTGAATTTTCATCTACCTCTTCTAGATTTATCTACTGAATATATTTCAGAAACCTAAATGTCTTGGGTTCACACGAGATTTTTGTCTTAGGGCTATTTAGGGTTTACAAGGTTATGATTAGGGTTGTTTGGTTATTTCATGTTATTTAAGAATTAGAGAATCAATAAATATCTTGGACGAGAATTCTTAGTTGTTGTGGTAAGTGTTACATGCCTTGGGTTTTATCATATTTCATCAAATATTTTACTTGCATATATTGGTCATGTATTTAATGTACACATTATGATGTGATATGTACATGTTGTAAGAGGTATTATCATTATGCTTATCTTATTAAAAATTTGATGCAAAATGTTTAATTATTAAGAATAGATCAGTTATAATAACCTCATCATGATTAAGATCAGTTAAGAAATGTGGGTGTAAACTAGTTAAATTATAAATTAGAGAATATACTAGTAAATGCACGTGCAAAAAACATGTGACTACTGTACATCACTAATTTAAATAAAATAACTACATGCCTAATAATTTTTTTATTTAATGAAAATATATAAATATTATTACATAATGTGTGAGATGATTTAATTAAACAAAATAGAAAGGGCATGATTATGACACTATTGAATTAGGAAAAAAGAACAATCAATGAACTTTCACGTCTCTCCATGTTTATTTGGTACTTTCTTTTTACGTGAGTTTTATTACTCATATCCTCTCTATTTGGTTGATTAGTGAATTATGTTTTTTTTCTTTACTATTTCATATATAAATGATTTTTGTTCATATCTTGATTTTCTTGCATGAATTCTTAATGTTACATATTTCTTCATTGGTTCCTCTGTATCAATATGGTCACAAAATTATTCCTAGATGTTGTTAATGACAATTTCCTTAATATATGCACATTTCTATATAATTATATTTTTGTATATTCTTTACAACTTAGTATTTATTATCCTAAAAAATCTAAAATAAATAATTTAGAGAGAGACAACATTTACCATCCTCCAAAAAATCTTCTTGTAAAAGTGAACTCATAAACACAATCTATCTGCATATATTTATAAGTCTGATAAAAGTTTAGTAGATATAATACACACAATTTTGTTAGTGAACATATATGGTTCTATGCAGTGATGATTATTTCATTATTCCTAACAATCATAATATATCATTTATGTAGTTTCTATATGTTTATATGTGCCAATATTAATATAAAAAGGTACCAATGTAGAACATATCTTTCTCATAATTCATATATAACTCCTAACATCACCATTGGTTCTAAAATAAGTAAAAAAGTAAACAAAGAAATAAAAAAAATACAAATAGTAGTTAAACATATAATCCTCATTCTTGTGATACAAAATATAGTCAATGAACAATATTTTAGGGCCCATAAATAAAAATTTATAACATTGCAACACTTATCTATTGGGATTTCTTTTCAGGAAAAGTTAGCAGCAATCAACAAAATTACTTGAATCATGTATATAACAAAGAATTCTAATCAATTCAAATCAAAGTCTCTTAAAAAGAAAATATAAGAATACATCTAAATTATTGAGTAGTCTATAAATTTATTTTTTTATTTCAAAATAAGAGTTCACAATCAAGCAGGTGATAGGCGATGAATGGATAATGTATACAAAATGTAAATAGTATATTTTAAAATATTATTTTCAAGAACTTATTGAGGAATTGTAGACTTAAATAAAATCTTAAAGATCTAACGATGGTAGATTAATTCAATATGTTGAATTTTAAGTGATGGGAACGCATAGAACAATTTCTAACAACGTATTTATAGTATAGTCCACATTACGTAAAACTGCACATGAATCTTAAAAAATATATATATAATTGATGTCATTTCATCAATAGTGATAATATACCATTTCTAATGATTAACGCTATACCATCATAGATATAAAAGAATATGTCTCAGACGGAACTAATTCAACACTTTTAGAACATACAATTTTAATGAGTGATATTATGAAAAATATTGAAGCTTTAAACTATACATAACAAATCAAACAAGTTTCTTAAATACTTTTTCCCAATTTAAAAATGGAAATTCAACTAATTCAATCTTCCATGCCTATAATTGTCTATTCCAAACTCATGTTTGGATTTGTTTACTTTTCCATTTTCAATTGACATTTTGAGTTGTCCACTTTCCTAATACTGATAGACATTAATCAATAATGGGTACCCATTAACGTATAAAAATTAGATACAACTTATTTGTAGATTATTTTGTAAAATAGATATTCATTAGATACAACTATAATAGGATGATTTCCTATATAAAATATTTAACAAATATAAATGAAATTTAATGAATTATTTTCCATAGAAGGATACAACCCAACGAGGAGTAATTCAATATTGTAAATAAGTACACTAATATTCATTGGTTTCTAGACTAAGGTGGAAACTTAATATTCTAAAAAATGTTGACCATCTTCTTAACACGAATCATGTCATTCACATATAGGAATCAACAAATTTGGTGTCCCCTTCATTGAAAACAAGTATTATATTTCTAGTGAATGTAAAAGACAAAGCAGTGTTAGTATAAAGAATTAATTTTTATAGCATGGTAGTCAAATTTTCTTGTTTACTTTTCAATAAAAGTTTTGAATTCTAAACTCCTTATACAATAAATTATTTATAATACATATATGGTTTTTAAGCATCCAATGCTAGTTGAGGGTTTCTTTTATATATTTTAAGTAGATAAGTTTAACAAAATATAAATTAGGAAAAGGAAATCAATGTGAATTGAAAACTTTGAAACTTGAATTTGTAGATGCAAAATAAGACAATTGTGCAGAATTTCCAAATCCATATTTTTAGTATTAGAACCCAACTAAGTACGGTCATATTTTTGTGGTGAGAATGAGAAGAAGTTCAGAAAATAGTACATAAGTTGTAAAGATATATAGATGTAAAATGCAAATACACTGCTTAAGAAATGTAACATGTTGCAACATATAAATTTCTATCTTAGAGGCAAACTCTCATGTAGCCAATAATGCAATTAGTTGCATTCTCATAAAAAATAATGTCTAACAATGGAGACGAATAGACATGTTATAGAAAAGAACCAATGTAATATTTAAAATAATCAGATTCATACCACTAAAAAATGATTGTGAACAAGAAGTTTGTTCCAATTGCATGTCTATGACAATATTCAAAATTTTAGAAAAGCCATATATCTAGTTTATAACTCCAAATAGAATAGTTAGATATATTACATAGAATACACTTGTAATCGTTGGAAATGGAATAACATATACAAGATTATATGGCCAGAATGAACATTCCATCATTTTGTTTAAAAACTTGTAACCAAGAAATGGTTTATTTACTTTGCAAAAAAGTAATAGTTTGGTTGTTTCCATTCAACACGACAATGACAACATAGTATTAGGTTTGTGAATCCTTTTCCCCACACAATAATGTTTCATGATAATTGTATTATATTAGTGATATTGTTTACAACAAAGAGTATATTTGAAAGGTTCACAATTCTTATAGTCATATTGTAGACAAATAAGCATAACTCTTAAATTGAAAGAAGTGTACATCAAAAATGAATTTCAATTAATGTTGAGAAGTATACATTTATATAAAAGAAAAAATGAAGAAAAGAGGTAAATAAGAAGTTTTCATACTTGCCTTATGTTTGGTAAATTCTACATTGCATCTGGAGGAAGTGAAGTATTTGTCTCGCATAAAATGATAGGTAGTGTTGTAGTTGAAAAGTTAGGCATGCTAATACAATATCAATAATGGTTTTCCAGCACCTAGGACATGAATATATGAAAAGAATATTCAGTAATCATCTTATAAAAACAACCAATGTTGAATTTAATTCAATTTGAATATCCACTAATGCACATTTGGTTGCATATCTACGTAATCTAGCTACCTACAATTTTATCTATATATATGGAAGGCAATAGAGCTTGTTGGAAAGTAGAAGGAAAAAAGGTTAACACATAGAAACCTCCTGGATATGGCGTGAAGTGTGGTTGTGTCCGTTCACGTAGGCGTACTTGAGTTTGTATACTCTGGAGACAAAATCATAGCTGCTGGTGATTGTACTGCCATCTCAGGGTATCCATCTGATAACATGAAATATAATTATATGTCAATCTAAGTTCCGTTTTTTGCACTCACAAGTAGTTGATAGACTGCGACCAGAAATCATTGATTGATGAGTTGGACAACAAAGGCTCTATAGTAATATACAGAATGACGATTGCATCTACAACATTGCATGCAATTACATAAATTTATTCTCTTGTTGGCCTTGTCCATATATAGTAGGATCTTTATCATAGTTTGCTCCCTAGTTGCTTTGTCTCAGCTGCAAGGATAAAGATCCACAAGGTTTAGGTGACCTTCATGTCAAGATTTCAGACGAACAACAATCTTGATGGTCGTTAAGAAACTAAAACGACAATGTAGATGGCTGGCAAGAAACTAAAACAACAACAACTAATGGTTGTCTATAAAACTGAACAACAATGGCCTATAGCCAATGTGACAAGTCCACTATTGTTGAGCTAGGAAACCGGATGTTGGAAGTTGCTATATTTGTACTTCTTTCTTCCCTCATCCAATCTCTCTGATCTCACAGCTCTTCCTTGTCCCTCATCTCGTATGATGGTGGTTGTGAATCTCATTAGGGTAAAAAGTAGATTCACAATACCACAGACCACCATGATCGGATTTTTGTGGATGAAAAATTAATAAAAGAATGAACATGGGCTAACGAGGTAGATATTATTCTAAAATAATGAATTAGTAGATATTTTAATAAGAAAAATCCGGATTTAATTGGATTCACAACCGAAAGCACAAACCGGATAGTTAGATGAAAAGTAACGTTGGGTGCTGTGAAAGCTCTCCCATGAAGAAAGACGACAATGGATCTAAATACGATCCTAGAAGATGGGTGTGACACATTATGTGGGGCAGACGGATGGAGCAACTGGAAAATGAATAGAATAGGTACAACTCTATGACAAAAATGGTAGGGTTGTACCTACAACAATTCATGCTAGAAGAACCCAGTCGAGAGTCACAACCATCCATGCTTTCAGTAGATCAATATATATTTAGATGCCAACAGACGACAATCAGTAACAATGCACAAGGCAGTGCTCTGTGCTAGTCTGGATCGGTGGAAGAGATATGAAGAATGAACGATCATAGTTTAAATAGATGCTAACAGACCACAATTTGTAACTATGCACAAGGCAACACTCTGTGCTAGTCTAGATCGGTGGAAGAGATGAAGAATGAGCGATCAAAGTTGGATCCTTTGTTTCTTTGGCTGTGTGAAAGTATACAGTCGAGATTGTCTATTTGGTTTCTTCTATTTCTGTAAACATTGGACTCATGTACGCCACATCATAGGATGGATTATAGATCTGACGCTTAGATTGGTTAATAAATAAATAGTAGATCAGAGTTTGTGCCATGCAACTAAGGCATTATCTCATGAATATATAAGGAAGATTGGTGCCTCATGAGCCCCCTTCATTCAGTTTTATTTAACTTAACCATATGTATGCACATTTGTATGTGTTAAGTGATGTCTGTACACTTGCAATGGTATTCTGAATGCATGGGAATGTGTGGATGTACATAGGTAGAAGGCCACATCAACAGTGAGTAGTAGCAGCATGAAGGTTTGCAGTTTGAGATTTTGGAGTATCTTTTTCACGATTCCTACCCTTGGCCCGAGTTTGCATATAATATATCACAAAGCATAGGCATGACTCCATATGAGGTCCTCTAGGTTATCCATGCAGTTCCCCTTTTCTATGGAGTGAAGTCGATGAAAGAAGTCTGATTCATAGTGATGAGCTACATTTCTAGATAGATCAGGTTTGCCTTATTACGAAATGGTAAAGGTTTCTCAAGGCAGATAGAAGAGATATGATGATGCTCATAGGTCTAACAAAGAATTCAAGGTGAGTGGCCATGTCTTTATCCAATTGAAATCCATAAAATCTATTGCAATATCCAAAGTGAAGGGTAAACTCACTCCTCATTTTATTATCCCTTTGAGATTCTTGATAGAGTGGGAGAGAGTGCTTACATGTTAGCACTAACACCAACCTACATCTAGATTCACAAAGTCTTTGATGCATCTTTGTTGAGGTTGTACATTAAGGCCATGTTTGGCTTGTAAGCAAGGATTACAAAAGGATGTATCATAGCATAGGATGGATATATAAACATGAAGCAAAGAACATTGTTCGGCCCATCCTATGTTTGGATGTACACAAGAAAGTGCTCCTCCAATCCTTGCACTTTTGGTCTTTACATCATGTTGCTACATCGTCCTTGAACCATTTACTCAAAGTTGACTCCTAACAAGCAACAAGTAGTGACCATAATAAGTCGGGGAACTTTTCTTCAAAAACAACAATCATAGCTTTATTAAAAAAAAACAAGTCAGATTTTCTTTCAAAATGATCTTTATTTATTATTAGCCAATGATGTATTTAATCAATAACTTTTGTCTGAGTGATGCAGGAAATTAATTGTATTAACTGTAAAAGAGTCTTTGATGTGTTTTCTTCTAGAACATGAGGCCAAGCTTTTCATGGTTGTCTAGACTTCACCTACATATCACTGAGTACAATGACAATGATAGGTGGAGTCAAGGAACAAAAGATGGGTCATATTTGATTAAGTTGGAAGTGCCGCAGTGAGAAGGGATCAAAGGTCACCAAGCATATGCAGAGGAGATATAAACACTTTACATGGACACAGAGGTCAAAACCAAGAATGGAGGTGAGTGAGAAGAAGAGGTCCTAGAGAATGTAAGTGATTGGAGGGTAAGCAATTAGGGTTGGGCTTCAGGGTGATGACTGAATGGCAATGCACATATAGCACACGAGTACTAGGGAGAATAAAGAACTGAAAAGTGTTGATCGGTTGTGACATTATTGCCATTGGGATAAAATTCATGTGTTCATTTTTGGCCAACAAAACATAGGACTTCAGTTGTGGGTGGGATTCTAGATATATCATTCTCATAATGTAATAAACCAAACATGGCCTAAGAACATTTACCATGTCTTGATGCAAGGGCCTATCAAGATTAACACAGATTTATCTTATGAAGATTTACCCTTGAGAATTCAAGAATCTCATACCAAGCACATGAAGAATAAACATATCAATCTGGCTAATGTAAATGGAGACATCATAACCAAGTGGAGGCTACAAGGGAGATAAGGAATGAAATTTCATTGAAATAACTAGACTTTTCAACCCCTAAAGTTTCAAGTATGAAACATTTTTAAGGAGGGGAGGATTGTCCCACCCTCATTCTCAGTATGTACATTCATACTTTTCATACCTTTTATCATTTATTAGAACAATTTTCCCTTTTGAATAATTATTAATAATGGGTTGCATACAAATCATTGGTTACTATCCCAGTTTCAATTTTAAGTTATTGTAAGATTCGAGGCCACTTTTGGAAAGAAAAAAATAACCCTAGTATTTATTATGATTTATCAAAGCCTCAACCCCTTTAATCCATGTTAGGGTTTCTTGTTCTCACATCAAGAAACTAAGTGGATAATTGGGTTTAGCATGTTCAAACTAGTAAACATGCAAATTTTCAATAGTATTAGATGATCCTAGATAGGTAAATTAATAAAAAGAAGAAAGGAATGCATAAGTTATATACATTAACCTAGATATTTAATAATATTGTCGATTACATCGTTCACTTGGGTCCCAACCTTCACAGTATGTCACACACTATGAGTTTATCACATTTTTACGGGGAAATGTCAGATGGAGATCTAATGGGGGAAAGTTAGTCTCCTTCCTCATGATCTTTGCACTACGACCCCAACGCCATGTAGCTCTCCCTCCACACTCAACTTCCTCCTAGTTTCTCACCATGGTTCTCCTTAGTCCAATGATCTCAAGTTTTAAACCCAAGAACATTATGTATAAATAAAGCCAGATCCCCATTGTTCTCCTTTTTCCACGTTGCCACTGACCCAACACCTTGGCACCTCATTGTGGGCAACCAATGCCCTAAGTAATCACCTACTCATCCACACAATTTAATTTCTTTCTCCCAACCCCAGTAAATGAGACTTTGGTCACCTTTTTCCTCAAGCTTTACGGATATTTCTCAACACAGGAGCCATTGTAGTCCACTTAATTGGGCCAATACACTCCCATAACCATCGCAAGCTATTCTAATGTCTTAGCCTTTGTTACAGTTTAGCAGATCTTTCCACCCACAAGCACCAATGTCGTAGCTCCAACACCTTCATCTTTGGCATAGATAAGGGATGAAAACACCACAGAAAAGACTAGCACATGCTCATGGGCTTGTCATGAAGCTTCCCCACCCCTCAATTCAGTCCAAGGGGAGGTAAATGTCAAAAACCCAAATTCCTCATGTTTGCATGTTCACTATGATTCTTAGATTTCTGTCATACTCAAGCCCTATTTGTGTGTCAAATCTCACACTTTCAACAAAATATACCTTCAAGTGACTCTATTTTCAGTCATCAAGGCTATGAGTGGTCCTTTTCATCGTTGGGTATTGCTGCCCTATCTCTACGACAAGCCCAGTATGCCGCTTCGGCTCCCTTCGATTGTGAGCAAGGGTTCATTGCTCTAATCATAGCCTGCCAAAGTCAATGGCAATGGCATGAGAGGCAGTGAAACCCTCCAGTAGTTGGAACATGGTGTTGTAGGAAGTAGCCAGGGTGTCGTTGTGCACATAGGCTACATGGGAAAGAAGAACCAAGGTTGGCATTTTACTATTTTACCCACTAGGCAATTAACTTGTATCCCATGTATCATAGAGAAATTGTTATTTTCCCATCATGAACCGGTAGTCTCAACCGATGATGAACATTTTCAACATTGTTGCATGGAAAGCAACTATCATATTGCTACTTTATTACATTGAATAAAGGAAACTTCAAGTTACATTTGAGGGGAGCAAAGATAGGAAATCATTAAATTTACATTGGGAAGAGAGAGGTAGAGACTTGGTACGCAGATCGAGATAAACAAAAACCAAACTATCCAACCACACACAAATATAGGGTTTAGGTCATAACCACGGTACACATCCATCATCAAAACTGCTTTTAGGGTGACACATGTAAATTAAATATATATTGTATGTTATATATATATATATAAGTTTGGGATTATGTGGTCTTTGATCAGATACGCGTATGAGAGCAGTTTAAATATCTACATCGTATGCAATAAATAAATGGTAAAACCAAAAATCTGATCATATTGATTATCTTAAAATATAGTAAATTGACATGGCTCTGATACCACTGTTGGGAAATACGAGCATAGAGTATAGCAACGAAAACAAAAAATAATTATCTATTTGTATCCACATAACAACAAGATCGCGTCAACTACTATGAAATAGGAAAGATGGTTTTAGTGAGTTATACCTGGTCCTAGAGCAAGTCCAGTGACAAAACTCGCTTCTTTGTGATTGCTGATAAGTTGCTCTAGGACGGTGGTTGTGTAGTGGCTGGTCTTCACCATGAACAATGTTTGCACAACCTATGCAGTGACTCCGGTGGTATGGGCACAGACTGTAGGTTGACATTGCTATCCAAACAACAACCCTGCCTCTAGAGTAGTCCACACTGACCAACTAGAACTCATGTCATTTACCAAGAACGGGTAGGAAGATGTTGTCCTCCCCATTGGTTTACTAGTCACCAACTTGCTCTTCCACAATGACAATTTCTCAGTTGTTCTCTCCCATTGGCTATCCCTCCTTTTCAGGTAGGACTTGCTCGGGCTCTCTAGACTACCACAACCAGAGAGGACAAAAATTGTCAGAGGAACTGATTCTCAGTTGTCTGTGTTGTTGTGCTCCTGGAAGCCTCCAATACCCCTCTCTATATAGTAGAGGCCAGGGTCAAGGTTCCCAACTGCTATCTGATATGAAATAAAGGTGAGAGAGTGGAAAGAATTGGAAGATCTTGAATTTTCACAACCTGTAATAGCCTAAACGACCATTTTGCACACCCATATGATCATCTAGTATGCGAGACAATCATATTGCACTATTTTTTTGGTAGTTTCCAATCTAAAACAAATTTGGCTATTTTGAATTCAATTAATATCTCATATTAACTTCCCTATTTGTCAACTAAAGAACAATCAAAACTATTTGGGAAACATCCCAAACCTTCATTCAAGACCATAAGGCCATCTCACCCAAGCGATACACCTGTATCACTCACTCAGATGGGCATCTGGTGAGTTGATATGAGCTGGTCGATTCAATCATATTGAACCGTGCGGTTCAAGTGCAGAACTTGGATAAATCGATATCGTATCAACCTTACCCCCAAATGACCATCTCAACTACTTGGGATGCCCGTCTAGATGCCCAAACGGCCATCTCACTGGTTAGTTTGGTAGACCTCGTCATCCAATCAGGCAATCAGTTGCGTGAATTGAATACCTAAACACTTTAGTAATCAATGTAATTATCATTCAACATCAAACTCCTCTTCTAGATGAGTTACTATGTGTGTGACCATGTAGGTCCCATGTCACATTGGAAGTGAATGTCCATAACTAGCTAATGACATCACAAGCAAATATTGGTGCCTAGTCACACATTAGTGCTACCCAAATGAAATGGAAAGTTGGAGAACAACTTCAACCTACAATCTGTGTAAGGTGTTGCAGTGATTGTATAATTCCTTTGTCTCTGATATCCATTATGAACTTGAGGCATGGTTGGTCATCCTCTCAACATTCAATCCATGTTTCTTGAACCAAGAGCAGATTGTTTGAGATAATGTGACCTCAATATCATATATTGATTCACATGTGCATGCACATGTGTTTATCAGTCTTGCTTATCAAGTGGCCAGGATATCATACTCTAGTAGGAGGGACAAATCCCATATCTATCACTCACTATCTATTCCCATGAGTAAAGGTCACCCAATAATCACCTTTATAAACACCCATGTTTCAGGACTATCACTACTACAGAAACAACCTTTGGCGTCGGTTGTTTAACCCCCTTTGGCGTCAGTTTTTGACCGATGCCTATGTGGGCACCGCTAAAGGTCGAACACTTCGGTGTCGGTTTTTTAACCGACGCCTATTTAACATATAGGCGTCGGTCTTTTAGTAGATAACCGACGCCAAAAAGGTTCGCCCCACAGAAAACGGCGTCATCTAGGGCACTTTCTGCGTCGGTTATTTACTAAAAGACCGACGCCTATATGGAATATAGAGTCGGTCCTTTAGTAGATAACCAACGCAGAAAGTGCCCTAGATGACGCCGTTTTCTGTGGCGCGAACCCTATGGCATCGGTTATCTACTAAAAGACCGACGCTGTAGGTCTTTGCTGACGGTTGTCTGTAAATAACCGACACCTATATCTATTTTTTTTTCATATCAGTTTGCAGGCCTACTGTGGCTGGTCAGCAGGATGAGAACCTGCAGTTCAGTTTTCTGAACTGCAGGTTTACGACATCCATTGATATTAGCCTACAAACAGGCCACAAACCTGCAAAATTCACAAGGAAAATTTCACACAAGTAGATACATTCAGACATCAATTCAATTCTCACATTAACACATATAGAAACATTCAAATACAAGTATTAACATTCAGAAATATTCATTTACAAAGTATCATTCATTATCGCTATCAACATCCCAATTATATCTTACAATTGCCACTGCTTGTATGGCTTTTGCCCATTCTTCTCTTATTTCATCTAATGCTTCCATCGTATATGGAGCATGTATATTTTTTAAGCGTTTACCTATAGTGTGGTCAGTTTTAAACACCTGCAAAGAGAATGAAGTATATATATAAGTAATAATATAAAAATAAGATTGATATATTTCATACTAACTAATGAGACTATATATAATACCTCATGTATGGTATCGATGTCCAATGCGGTATGTTTGATAATCATCTGCATAAATCACATCACATAGTATGCGCATGCCCAGTCATTGTCTTGTGTAGCGCACTATAAATTGAAACATACAAAATAATACAACTAAGCACAATTCACATCAATAATATATACATTGTAGTCGGGGAGTCGGGAACTTACTTCTACGTTCTCCCAATTTATTGGCTGGTTCTTTTTCCTTGGGACCTTTCCTCCAGCCTTTTTGAATGCATCTAAACCCCTACATGTTAATATAACACAGTAAATTGCATAAGTAAATAGTAATGTAATAAAAGATGTTAACGGATATAAAAATGAAATATTTCTCACCAAAATAATGGCATTCTCATTACGTGTCCAATTTTAGTGTTTAATGTACTTCCTGCGGGATCTAGATAATAAACAGTGAACGTCCCGGTGACAATAACTAGTAACTCCCAATGTCTACCGCTAGAGGTAAAAAGTTAAAAATTAATAACTCAAAATGCAAAATAAAAATGGAATTTTCTTAAGTCCAAATTATAAATAAAGTAAACTTACTTGACATTGAATGGAGCTATTATTATCGTCTTCTTTTGCTGACCAAAAATTGTAAAAGAATCTATACAGTATTGTTGACTATCAGGGTCCTTAGCTACCATACTAATCAATGATGGAATCAAAAATCCCACATGATCAAATGCAAATTGTTTGCAATGATCTTCGACTAAGTAGCTGCAAAACATATAGGCGTATGCATTAATATATAAGAAACCAGATCACCGGATCTTACACAAGGTATATGGATGTATAAACACGATCTCACCTTATCCATGTCTCTATCATTGATGTATTCAACCAATCATACATAAACAGCTCAATAATATCTTGTATAAATAAAGAGCTATCGTATGATTGACCTGCATAATCTGCATCTAAAGAAACAATTATAGGGCAATGTATATTATGTGCCCGTAGCCAACATGTCATTCCCCTACAAGCAGGACCTAACGGGTATGTTAGGTCAGTTGGAACCCAAGTTGGTAATGCGGGAAGTGGAGGTGGAGGCCTAGGTGCTCCTGGTATCTTCTTTTTAACATGTATATATAATTTCAGATCAGTTGACATCATATATACACATTAACAGTCTAAATCAATGTAAATTTATCTTACAATTTCAGTTGTGTAGACGACATCTGCTTTGGGCCACAATATGACCCCGCCTTCTTCCTCACCAAGTTGCTCAATATCTGGGTGGGCATATGGCAATGCAACTTCCCTCCAATCGGGTAATACATGTATCGGGCTCACACGAATGTAGCCCTGCGGCATTGGAGTCCCATGAAACGTTGCCCCAGGAAGGGATTGGTAAGCCTGCGCCTCTGCAACAACATAGTCTTGCATTCTTAATCGGCATGGCTTCAATGCCTACAAATTTACGTAAAGAATGTTATACATATATACATATCATCTTGAAAACATATCATCTTGAAAAGACTAGCTACAATGTCATAAACAATACTTACAACAGACGTGTTAGGTGATGGGTCTCCAGGATTACTCGCAGTCTGTGCATCAGGAGAAGAGTGGGTCGCCATAGGCTGATTGGAAGCCTGAGATGCCTTCCACCGCAGCAATTCTTCCTTGACCTTCTCAGCAACTACATCGTTGACCTTCTTAGCAACTATATCCTCGACTCTCTTATTCTCCTATACATGGATAAAAGAAACATTAGCTTCTTATTAATGAATTTCCTTTTGCAGTAACATTCTAAAAAAAGAATAGGTTACCTCTTCTTGAGAAAGTCCCGCTCTGGGTTTGCGCTGGGATGGCCCACAGAATGCTTTGATGCCCACACCAGTGCTGACACCTCTAACACGTCCAGGATGCTCTGGGTTACCCAGAGAAACTGTCAATTCATCCCTTGTGCCCTGAGGGATGAACGTGCCTTGTTTCCTCTCCTCGTGCAGCTCCCGCTAATCACCATAAACATAAATTGGTAAGTTAACACCACAAATAATCAATATTCAAATGATTGCTCTAAGAGTTGTATTTTACCATTTTTGCAGCCGCCTCAGTAGTTACGGGCTTCTTTATTTCACCCTTCTTGTTTTTCCTGCCAGCTATCCAAATATCATGGTGAGGCATGGGTGTGGCAAACTCCTGAGTAGGAGTAGACTCCTGAGTAGGAGCAGACTCCTCAGTAGCCGCAGACTCCTCCTGTAGTCTTTGGCGAATGCTTGCATAGCCTTTTGGACCCATAGTGTGGTCATGCACATTCAGTGCAGGCCTTGCTTTTTGTGCGTCACTGAGGGCCTAGTTAGTATGCACATTTATAATTTGGTTAGTAGAACTAAATGTTAATCTTGAATAGGTGAATACAATGTATATTAATTAAAATGGGAGTGACGCCTAATACCTTGAATTCTTCAGATTTTCTTGAAGCAACAAAATTGTCCCAATCTTCTTTGTCCAAGAAGTTCCATTGTTCAAGGGATGACTTCTTCTTCTTATCACCCTCTTTTATGTATTCTCTATTCAGATTTTAGGTCAAAGCGTACCCAACGACATGTGACAAGTGCAGTGATTTTAGGTTTAAGAATCACAATCACCACCTTCACTATGAGAGATATTGTGTCTTCAAAACCATGTGTCACTCTCAAGGTGGGTCATTTTGATACACTATTCTCTAACATGTGTTTGTGTGCTTGGTTTTATATTAAACTTCTAGACAAATAGCTTATAATGTCACATTTAGAGACTCGGTTATTACCGAAAACCGATGCCTAAACCCTACAATGTCGGCTAATTACAAAGACTGACATTTATATTTGAAGACCGGCCACACACTGGTATTGCTTTTTATTTAGCGTCAGCTCCCTATCATGAACCAACGCCTAAAATAGCCCACCAAATCCAATTTTTTGAGCAAAAACAAATTACCCCCACAGTTTCACATAGGTTTTTACCTAATAACCGACGCCTAACGATGAAAAAATTACCTCCAAAGGTCATCGGTTTTTGTAGAATAACCGACGCAGATAAGTTTCACGCGCCGTCCACACTAAATTTTTTAGGGTTAAGATTGTCCAATGGACGTCGGTTTTTTTCTGGAAACTGACGTTGATTGATATTAGGTGTCAGTTTAATAGAAGATGGATGCCTTTGTTAACTTAATAGCCCCTGTAAGAAACAGACTCTTCCCCATTCGTCTTTGTTTCATTGTGAGAAACAGACCCTTCCGCTCCCGACGTCGCCGGTCAGCTCCATCCTGCTCAGTCGACGCCGCCTCCTCCTATGGTCGTTGTCGTCGCCGTCGCTGCCTGATCAAGCCACCGCCCTGCTCTCTTCTTCCTCCCGCTGCCCTACCCTTTTCTTCTTCCTCCTGCCGCTGCCACCGCCACCGCCTCATCAAGACGCCGCCTGCTCCTGTGGTCATGTTCTTCCCGCTACCGCTAGCCGCCGCAACCGCCAACCTGAGGTCACTGGAGGAGCTTCTCCAGGTCACCTGAGGAGCTATTGTAGGTCGACGGAGGAGATGTTGGTCGCCAGAGGAGCTAGCCTCTACTTCCCCTACTACTAGGTAGGTTACATATCTTGATTTTACTAATTTCCATCGACTAATTAGTATTTACTTATCTATTGATTTGTATTTACTTATCTATTGATTTGAATTTATTATCTACTAGTTTTTATTCATTTATCTATTGATTAGTATTAATGTACTGTTTTAACTTGTCTAATTCCCATACTTGACCTAATTCAATAAATTTTGATGCATGTTAAAATAAGATTCAAACTTTTCCATTCTAGCATCCTAATTTGATTTGATTATGTGCTTTGAACCTTGAAACATGTGTGTTAAAGATACATTGATGTTGAATGTCAAAATTAACTCACATGTGGGTCTTCTATTTCTAAAATGATTATGTGAACTCCTAAATCAGTAACATATATTATTCTTTGTGCACCCAAATACCTTGTGAATCATGTATGCGCCCTAAGGTGATTAAATGCCTAAATCTTGACTTGAAATATGACCTGGTATGTATGTTGATATATGAAGCTCTAGTAAAAACTTCAAGATTGACCCCTGATTCAAATCTTTGATATATGAAATCATGGTTTATTTATTGTTTAGTATTTACTGACAAGAACGAGTAAATGATGTTACACAAAACTTAGGATATGAATGATGAAATTGGGATTGTTGGTATAAGAATGACAACATACATGTATTTGTTGGCCTAGAAACCCATCCAAGATTTACTCATTAGGAGTAAATCTTCGATAGTCCCCAGCTTGGGACTGCTCTTGAACACCTAATCTCACTTAGGATGTAAGTGTATAATGTGTATTGGGTTTTCAAGAAAATTTCGGCAGCATTTCCCCGTTTGTTCTCTAAGTACATATGTACTTAAAGAACAGTGGGGAAATGCTACCGAAATTTTCTTGAAAACCCAATACACATTATACACTTACTAGTGAGATTAGGTGCTCAAGAATGGGATAGGTGGTACACATTTATTATATATAAGAATGACAACACATGTATTTGTTGGCCTAGAAACCCGTCCAAGATTTACTCAATAGGAGTAAATCTTGGATAGTCCCCAGTTTGGGACTGTTCTTGAACACCTAATCTCACTTAGGATGTTTTAACCATTAATTATATATAAGACCTTAAACCCTAAAGTTTTAACCATGCTTAAACTCTAATCTGTTAACCCTAGACCCTAATCTTGTTTTAATATATACTTGTTTTCTCTTTGATCATAGAATGGATAGATCATGAATGTCCATTCACAATCGCTGCACCCCAGAGTTTATTTCTGTTCTTTATTAGTTTATTAGATATCCCGAGGAACATAGTAAACAACCTATAGATAGGTTCTGTTGTCCATGTAGACATTGCGGTAACAACTTGAAAGTCAACACTGGTGACAAAATCAAAAGTCATGTCATGTGCAACGTGATTGTACAAGGCTATATAGAATGACACTGACATGGAGAGATTTCAAACTCGAAACCAGTAGATGTCGATAGCAGTGCTTGTGTGGAAGAAGTTATTGCCTCTGATGATGTAGATGTGAACAAACCAGTTCCAGTAGACATTGTGGGGTAGAGCACACCAAAACCGATCCACCTCCCATGTTTAGAAACATTGTGCATGATGTTGAGATACTGTTATACAAAAGTTGTACTAAGTTTACAAAGCTTAGCGCTGTGTTGAGATTGTATAAGATGAAAGCTTACAATAGATGGAGCGACAAAAGCTACATGTCATTGTTGTCGTTGTTGAAAGAAATGCTTCCTGAAGGAAACGAGCAGCAAATCTCAACATGCCAGGTAAAGAAATTGTTGTTCCCAATGAGAATGGAGGCCAAGAAGATACATGCATGCCCGAATGATTGTGTATTATTTCAAAAGGACTATGTGGATTTGAAAGATTGTCTAAAATGTGGTGTGTCACGGTATAAATCGATGACTTCGTGGGAGTCTAAAATGGGTTTTCCTACCAAGGTGATGTGGTATCTACCTATAATATCACATTTTCAACGCTTGTTTGCCAATCTGATAGATGCAAAGAAAAATAATGATGGGATCCTACGACATGTGTCTGATTCCCCACAGTGGAAAAAGATTGATCTATTGTACCCTAAATTTGGTGAAGAAGTCAGGAATCTAAGACTTGGTCTTTGTACAGATGGGATGAATCTGTATGGGACATTGAGCAGCCAACATAGCACTTGGCCAGTCATGCTTGTTATATACAATCTTCCTCCTTGGATGTGTATGAAAAATAAGTATGTTATGTTGTCGTTGTTGATATCGGGCGATATCGATGTTTATCTTGAACCTCTGATTGATGACTTAAAGAAACTCTGGGTTGAAGGTGTGATGACCTATGATGCTTCACGAAGAGAGACATTTCGTTTGCATGCTATGTTGTTTTGTACTATTAATGACTTTCCAGCATATGGGAATTTGTCTGGATATAGTGTCAAAGGAGCTATAGTGTGTCCTATATGTGAAGAGAACACTGATTCAACAAGACTAAAACATGGCAGAAAGATTGTATATCTTGGTCATTGAAGGTTTCTTCCAAAATTCCATCTGTATCGTAGGAAGCGCAAAGCATTCAATGGATGGAATGAGGAACGGAGTGCACCTAAACCTAAACCGGGGGAGGTTGTTTATGAAAGAGTAAAAGACTTTGTCAATGAATTTGGTAAGAGATCACAATGTACTATGGACACATGGAGTGACAAATCTCTATTCAAGAAGAAGTCAATATTTTGGGATCTTCCTTATTAGAGTTCTTTGACAGTCAAGCATTGTATCGATGTCATGCACATTGAGAAATATGTCTATGATAGCATCATTGGTACTCTATTGAATGTACCAGGTAAGACTAAATATGGGATAAAATCTAGACTGGACCTACGTGAAATGGGAATAAGGTCAGAATTAACAAAATTACATGAAATGGGAAATTAGAGAACATACTTACCTCCCGCTTATTACACGTTGTCTAGAAAGTAGAAGAAAGCTTTTTGTGAATGCTTGGTAAATGTTAAGGTGACACAGGGTTACTCATCCAACATCCGTATATTGGTATCAATGAAAGATTTGAAGTTGATAGGTCTTAAATCTCATGATTGTCACACTCTAATGCAAAAAATATCGCCTGTGGCAATTAAATCTATATTGCCGAAGCATGTAAGGTTTGTAATCACCTGTTTATTTTTCAACAATTTGTGCATCAAAGTTATTGACCCTGATACTCTCGATACTTTGCAAAGAGAAGTGGTTGTTACCCTATGTCATCTTGAGATGTATTTCCCTCCTTCATTCTTTGATATCATGGTACATCTTGTTGTCCACTTGACTAGGGAAGTGAAAATGTTGGGACCAATTTTATTACATTAGACGTATCCCTTTAAACGATACATGAGTGTTTTTAAAAGTGATGTTCGAAACCGTTATCAGCCTGAATGGAGTATTATTGAGGGTTATGTGGTGAGAGAGGTTATGGATTTTTGCAATGACTTTCTGAGTGGTAATGACACTCCTGGTAATGACAAGAATATTAAGGAGCAATTTGGCAAAGGAATTTTGGGATCGCGGGTGAAAGTAATCAGCCGTGAGCAGTTGGAACAAGGTCACTTGTATATTTTACACAACATGGACGAAGTGATTGTTTATATCGAGGAACATACCAATTTCATCAAAAGATAATATCCTCGAGCCAATTCAATGTGGCTTGCTAGATTGCATAACAAGACATTTATTAAGTGGTTTAAAGATAAAGTCTTACATAAACTATCTCAAACACCAGATGATATTACTGAAACTATCAAATGTTCCATTTGTATATGTGAACTATACAATGTTTCATTTTTTAATGTTTCATTATCTTCTAGTTATATCAAATGCTAAATGTTTGATTTTTTAATGAAATTTTCAGATGGCTGAGCATGGGCATGATGACCATGATGTCCATGATGAGCATGGTGAGGATACCAATGTGCTGCCTCACAATGAAAGTTTTAAAACATATCATATATTTCTATCTATATGTCCATTTATAGTTATATCTTGTAAGTGTGTTTATTTTGGCAAATTTTAGGTTGATGATACACATGTACCCTCTAAAGCACTTGAGGCACTTGATGAGCAGTACCAAAAAGTTGACAAGAGAAGGGGCATCACTATGATGAAGAAGTTAACGACGTTAAGGGGCAATGGACCCAAACTAGTTGTGGATTTTGATAATGCAAGAAATGCAATTGGAGTGAACCGCAATTCGTTTGTTTCATATCTTGGGTTTGTTACTCATAGCCATTGTGGTTGTAAGATAGAATCTTGGCTTAAAGTTCCTAAGGGGAAGAAATACTTAATATGGAAGGATTAATGCATGAGTAATTATTATTTGCAATTCTATTTTGTAGATTACTAATTTTTTGGATACTAGTTAATAGCAATTCTATTTTGTAGAGTATATTTGCGTTGGATGAAAGTTGCATCGTAAATGTGTGATGCAACATTGTGGGAGGGCCCTAAGGAACTATAGGATCACCCGATAATACATAAAAGATGGTGAGAAGAGGAAGAAGTCATCCACTGAACAGTGGAACTTCCTGGACCCAGAAGAATGGGACGTGTTTGTTGCTTCAAGAAACACTGATGAATTCAAGGTATTAGGTGTTACTCCCTATTTAATTAATATATGCTGTATTCACCTATTCAAGATTAACCTTTAGTGTTACTAACCAAATCAATGTGCATATTAACTAGGCTATTAGTGAGGCGCAAAGAGCAAGGCGTGCACTGAATGTGCATGACCACGTAATGGGTCCAAAGGGCTATGTAGGCGTTCATCAAAGACTACACGCTGAGTTTACTACTCAGTCTACTGCTACTCAGGAGCCCTCTACTATAGGTACCGCACCTCTGCCTCACCATGATGTCTGGATAGCTGGGAGGCAAAACAAGAAGGGAGAAATAAAGAAGCCTACAACTGCTGAGGCGGCTGTAAAAATGGTAAAATACAACTCTTAGAGCAATCGTTCGAATATTGATTATTTGTGGTGTTTACTTACCAATTTCTGTTGATGGCAATTAGCGAGAGCTGCACGAGCTGAGGAAATAAGGCAAGTTCATCCCTGAGGGCACAAGGGATGAATTTTCAGTTGCTTTGGGTAACCCAGAGCATCCTGGACGTGTTAGGGGTGCAGGCGCTGGTGTGGGCATCAAAGAGTTCTTTGGGCCATCCCAGCGCAGAAATGTCCCAAGAGTAGGAATTTCAGAAGACGAGGTAACCTATTCTTTTTTTAGAATGCTACTATAAAAGGGAATCCAATAATCAAAATCTAACGTTTCTTTTATCCATGTATAGGTAGATAAGATAGTTGAAAGGAGAGTCGATGAAGTAGTTGATAAGAGAGTCAAGGAAGTAGTTGATAAGACACTCCATGAAGCAATGAGCAAGTGGCAGGCATCTCTGACTACCAATCAAACAATACCTATGACATCCCGCTCTACTCCTACTATAGAGGTTGGGAGTAATCCTAAAGACCCACCACCTAGCACATTTGTTGTAAGTATTTTTATGACATAGTAGCTAGTCTTTTGAAGATGATATGTATATAACATTCTTTAGGAAAATTTGTAGGGGTTGAAGCCATGCCATCTAAATGTAAAAAATACATCATTGTAGAGGCATCAACTTACCCATCCCTTCTAGGGGAAATGTTTCACGGGTCTCCATTACCAAATGGTTGGGTTCGTGTGATCCCGCTATGTATATTCCCCAATTAGATAGATCTTCTATTGCCATATGCCCACCCAGATTGTGAAACGCTTGGCGAGGCAGAAGGCGGATTGATATTGTTGCCCAAAGCGGATGTCGTCTATACTGAAATTGTATGGTAAATTTCAATACGTTAAATTATTAGTGTGTATATATGAGGTCAATTGATCTGAAATTATATATACAGGTTAAAACGAAGACACCCAGAGCATCTAGGCGTCCACCTCCACCTCCTACATTACCAAGTTGGGTTCCACATGACCTACCTTCCCCGTTAGGTCCTAATTGTAGGGTTATGACAGTATGGTCAAGAGAACATTATATAAATATCCTTACAAATGTTTCTATAGATGCGGATGCTACAGGTCAATCATAGAAAACCAACTATTTATACAAGATATTTTTTAGTTGTTTCGCTATGATTGGCTGAATACATCTGTGATAGAGCTATGGATAAGGTGAGATCTTGTTTATACATCCATATACCTTGTGTAGGATCCGGTGATCTGGTTTCTTATATATTAATGCATATGTAATACATGTTTTGCAGCTATTTAGACAAGATATGTGCAGATTTTTCATTTGAACATGTAGGATTTTTTATTCCATCTTTGATTAGTCTATTAGCTAAAGACCCTTCATCAGTTCAACAATATTGTTGTGATGCTTTTACAAATTTTGGTCAAAATAAGAAGACAGTGATAATAGTTTCATTCAATGTGGAGTAAGTTTACTTTGCTTATAATTTGGACTTAAGAAAAATACATTTTTATTGTGTATTTTGAGGTATTAATTTTTAACTTTTTTACCTCTAGGGGTACGCATTGGGAGTTACTAGTTATTGTCTCCGGGACGTTCACTGTCTATTATCTAGATCCTAAGGGGACTAAATTGAATACAAAATATGGACATGCAATGAAAATGGTATTATTCCGGTGAGAAATATTTTATTTTTATATACGCTAACATATGTTATTAAATTACTATTTACTTATGCAATTTACTGTGTTACATTAACATGTAGGGGTTTACATGAGTTCAAAAAGTCTGGAGGAAAGGTCCCCAGGAAAAAGAACCAGCCAATAATTTGGGAGAATGTGGAAGTAAGTTCCCGACTCCAATGTACATATTTTTATGTGAACTTTGCTTAGTTGTATTTTTTAATATTTTGTATGTTTCAATTTATAGTGTGCTACACAAGACAACAATTGGGCATGTGCATACTATGTGATGTGATTTATGCACATGATTATCAAATATGCCGCAGTGGACATCGATATCATACATGAGGTATTATATATAGTCTCATTAGAAAATATGAAATATATTAATCTTATTTATATATTATTATATACATCATTATCTTTGCAGGTGTTTAAAACTGACCCCACTACAGGTAAGGCCTTATCAGATGTACATGCTTCCTATACGACAGAAGAATTAAATGATACAAGAGAAAAATGGGCAAAAGCCATACAAGTAGTGGGGGTTTTAAAATATAATTGGGATTTTGATAGCGATAATGACTAAAGAATGATATTTTGTAAATGAATTTTTCTGAACTGTCATATGTGTGAATGTTTCTACATGTCTGAATGTTTCTACATGTGTGTGAATGTTTATACATGTGTGAATGTGAAAATGAATGGAACTGCAGGTTGCTACATGAATGTTTCTACATGTGTCTAAATGTTTCTACATGTGTGAATGTGAAAATGAAAGGAATCGCAAGTTGCTACATGAATGCTCTACATGTGTCTGAATGTTTCTACATGTGTGAATGTGAAAATGAAAGGAATTGCAGGTTGCTACATGAATATTTCTACATGTGTCTGGATGTTTCTACATGTGTGAAAATTGAATGGAACTGCAGGTTGCTAAATGTATGAAAATGAATCTTGTTAAATTTGTAGGTTTGTGGCCTGTTGTTGGCTGATATCAGTGGATGTCATAAACATGCAGTTTCATTTCACTGAACTGCAGGTTTCTGCATCCTACGACCAGCCACAAAAGGCCTGCAAACTGATAAGAAAAAAAATCAAAACATAGGCGTCGTTTATTAGTCGAAAACTGACAACAAAGGCCTACACCGTCAGTTAATAGAATAAAACTGCCGTCTAATGTAGCCAGACAACATGGTCGTGCTGGCCAACACGGCCGTTGCGGCAGGTGATATGGCATCAGTTATTACTAAGAAATTGATGTTGATGGTGTCCTAGATAGCGCCCTTTTGTGGCGCGAAGGGTTTGGGCGTCAGTTTCCCTACAAATTACTGATGCCCTTTTTGTAGCGTGAAGGGTTCTGGCGTCGGTTTCCCCACTAATAACCAACACCTATAGTGCCCCTGCTGACGCGTTTTGGGTGTCGTGAAGGGTTTTGGCGTCAGTTGCCCCACTAATAACCGACGCCTATAGTGCCCCTGCTGGCGTGTTTTGGGTGGCGCGAAGGGTTTTGGCGTCGGTTTTCAAACTGACGCCTAAGGGTCCACCATTTAGTGTCACCCACATATGTGTCACTTTTTAACCATCGCTAAAGGCCTTAAATAACTGACACCAAAGGTCGGTTCTGTACTAGTGTTACCATATCATGACTAATGAGATTTAGTCATCAACTAACTCATGCTTTGATCTTATGTATCATTGTGGTCTATCAACCTTCCACAATAACAACCGATCATGGACATAATGAGAATATGAATATGTACTCTTAATATCTATATGATCTCATCACAAGTATAGGAACTTGACAACATATGTCATTGAGTAATATAATTCTCTAGACATTCTCCATGTATCCTCATTATCTCATAACTGAGTGAAACAGATGCATTGGAAGCTTTCCTTTTATATATCAATCATCATATGATTGGCTCTATGGGCATACCTTACCAACAAAAACCACCCCTCCTCTAGGTCCCACCTACCAAAAGTGCCCCCCAGATGCACTTGAAACACACGTGTTGGAAAAGTACACGTGAGCCACTCATTTTTGTAAAATATTTATAACATTTGTTGATAAATATTTTGTTTTTTAACTATTGGAGAGCTAAATCATGAAAATCATATGCATTATGATCGTGTTTCTCATCTAACACAAAGGCAATGTAGTATATACTCTCACTAATAACTTAATTTTCTACTATTATTGATGAATTGTTGAATGTAGTACTCCAACTTTTGTGTTGATTAACTGATCATTAAGACTAGGAGTTTATGTCCTTGCCCTTTTAGTGAGACAAATCAATAAAGGAGAACCTTGCTACTTGTCTACTACATAGAGGCACTTAGTTAATAGGAAGTGGGGCACAAGACTTGCATCACTAACTACTAAGTGACACTGATATGATGCGTACATGTAAGTAATAAATTACATATTATTTGACCAAAGTACCTTAATCTATTATGGGAATCGATACGTTAGCACTTAATCTCCAAAGTTGAGAAATCTTATGATTTTTTGTAAAATGTAGTTATAATATTAGGGCTGGCAAAAATATTGCAACTCGACCTGACCCAAAAATAAGGCTTTTCAAGTTCAAAACTGTGTATGGGTTTAGGTAGTGCAGACTCGAGCCAAGTCTGTTTAACTTGGTTTGGGCATAGTTGTGACCCATAGAACCTAGGACCCGAGATGTAGGAGCATGACTGCATGGAAGACTGAAAGGCAAAAACCCATCCCACCCGTGCCCAAATATTCACAGTCTCAGTCTCAAATTCTTCAGGCGATGTCTCTTCATTTATCTTTCCAGTTATCGCTTGCAAGATGCAAGTTGTGGCTCCTATCCTCAACTCAAACCCTAGGTTCCCCTCTAAAGTGGCAACTCGTCACTCACTCACTCACTCTCTTCCAGAGCTAGATCTATGACCGTGGTAAAGAAAAGATCGAGAGATTGAGATTCAATATGATGTATGGAAACGAAGAAGAGAAGAAGATTGAGAGATCAAGATGTTGGTATCCGATCATCACTTCCTCAGTGGTACACATCTTTGATTGTTCAAGATTGAGATCATGTGCTTATTGTACACCTCTACAGTCGCTAGGTTGGTTGTTTGGTACCCATTTGTTCCTCAAATCTTTAGTTCTTATAAGACCAATGATTATGCTTAAGGATTAAACATGCTTTCTTAATCTAATTGGGGGCTTAATTTCTTAATCAAACTCTATGTTTTGATTTGATATCATGTGACAAAGCTAAATTTCAATTTTGGTCTAGTATGGACATTGTTTGATTAAGTTTTGTAATATATGTACTTATATAGACTTTTATGCAATTTACCCATATCTAGGGTTTTACCTATAATTTTCACATGTATAATTTGCCTCATAAATGTTCTTAACATAGTTGATATTTTTGCACCCTTGAAACACTTAGATGCACCTTTAGATGTGTAGTAGTTTCTAACTTAGGGTTGAGGATCTAGGGTTTCTCACCTATGTACCTCAATCGATGGATTTCCTAAGTGAGTTAGGGATCTAATGGTTTCACTATGAGAGTGAAGGATCTAATTTTTTTTCCTTATAGCATGGGATTCAATGGTTTTTTTAAGGATCAAAAAATGATGGTTTTATGTGAAGTTCCACCAATTGACGGTGGATCAAGGTTTTGCACATATGGCTAGAATGGGCATGATCTGATGACTCTTCTGATTGGCACAACTCGATGGTTCACCTAGGTTGCTAACAGATGTCTCCCTAGGTTGACAACCAATGCTAGATCAATTTTTCTTGGTCGGAGTTTATGACATTTTGAAACATGGCAATCATGCTTTCAACTCTCAACCACCTTTCTCTCTCATCCTTGCCTTATATACTCCTCTCCTCTCTCCCAAACGAACTCTTTGTACACCTTCATCTCCTTCTTGTTTCTTGAGAGGACCGACCCTCTTGCTTGATGGAAGAAGAAGAGATCTTGAGGATGAAGCTTGGTCAGGCTTGGTTGCATGTTGCTCTAGGGTTCAGATCTACCCTCTCTACGATTGTTTGGAGCTTCCTAACCTAGTTTCGTACCCTAAACAAGTAAGAGATCCTTCCTTTTCTTAGTTTTTCTTTCTTCCCTTTTTCTCTCTTCTCTTTGGGGCAAATCCATGGTGTTCTTGGTAGAGATCGATCATGTGGTTGAAGAACCTCTTTTCTCTTATCTTTTACCCTAGATCTTTGTTTTTCTCAAAAAAAGGAGCCATCTTGGAACATTTGGAGTGATAAAGCTAGGATTTCTCTTCTCTCTTTTAAGAACCTTGCTTTTAGGAAGTTTGTCATCCTCCTTGAGACGAGTTATATAACATTCTACCCATTTCTTGCTTACCTTTTACTTACTATATGTAGATCCTACCCTAGAAATGGGGTGATATGTAGAAATATGATCACTTGGGTAAGATATGAGCACATGTAGTAGTAATTGTGTAGGTAACTACCTCTAGATCTTGTGCACATTATTCTTTTGAAGTAATCTAGCTAAAGCTTGCAAGGTTATGAAAATATAGTTTCCTTGAAGTATAGAAACTATGGTTTCTCCTTAAGTATAATATACTAATTTTGCACTTGATCTATGAAAAAACGGTTTGACTCCTCATGAGAAACGATGTTTTATACTTTGTCTCTAGATTGATGGTTTTACTTGTGCATGATAATCGATGGTATCACTAGTGAGTGAAATGATGATTTCACTTAGATTGAGAATGAAAGATCTAGTGTGGGGGAGAATAGAGCTTTTGGTACATTAAAATTTAATTAAACACTTAAAGCAAAGAAGGAGGGGGAACAAGGAAGACACTTCGATTTAGAGTGGTTCCCACCTTTGAATAAAGGTTGTCAGTCCACTGACCAATTGTTTCCAATTGGGATTTTGAAAGTGATTTATTTAATTTACCTCTAAAGGATGTTACAACAAAATAGCATCACCTTCCACTTGAAGTAGTCTTCACCTTGAAGTAGCCTCAACCTCCTTGAAGCAACCTTCTTGAAGTAACCTCAATCAACCTTGGAGCAGCCTTCTTTGAAGTAACCTCAAGCAACCTTGGAGCAACCTTCACCACCTTGAAGTAGCTCCACCACCTTGAGATAGACTTCACCTAGAAGTATCTCCAACCTCCTTTGAAGAAACCTTCTTGAAGTAACTTTAAGCAACCTTGGAGAAACCTTCACTTCCTTGAAGTAGCTCTGCCGCCTTGAGATAGCCTTCACCTAGAAGTGGCTCCAACCTCCTTTGAAGTAGCCTTCTTGAAGTAACCTCAAGAAAACCTTGTAGAAGCCTTCAATTTTTTGAAGTATCACCAAAAAACATCCTTTCAACAACCTCCAACCCTAGGAGTAGTCAAGGAGAACAAAGTAAAATATAAAAGAAATCGATTGGAAGAAAGAAATACTTAACCAATGAAGTACATCACCTTCATTCCTATATCAAATGTTTAGGCCTCCTATCCACTTAATATGGACGTTGTGATGTGGTGTCTAGGATATAGTACCTATAAAACACAACTTTGGAGCACAAGGAAGAAAATAGCAAATGATTCTCATGTTTGTTGCTCTCTAGAATGGATGCTCAAGTGTAGATTGAGTGTTTTAGGTGTCCTAAGGCCTCTCCTATTTATAGGAATGGTTTGCAAGTATCTAGGGACGTTTTGGAGAGGATATAGAGTGTTATTAGTACTTAACTAGTTGTTAAGTAGAAAGTAGTTGGGTTGTAATGACAAAAATGTTCAGTAAATGTGAAGTTTCTAGAACTTTTCTTGGTCCAATATATTGTCGACTGGATGGTTGTCTAGGTTCAGCTGGCTATATGTATATATCTCTCTTGTTGAAACCTATTACAATGGATATATCTCATTTGACAATATTGTCGACCAAAATTGACTCCGAGAAGGACTTTTTGCAAGGATTTGCAATGTATGTGAGGTCATATTGTTGACTCATATGAAACCTATCAACCCTAAAGTCTTCATGTGAGTGTAAGAAAGGGTTTTGGGTGGATAGGGAAGATCTAACGCTTCATTTACATGATATATAAGAACTTGTACATTATATACTTGTACAATTTCTTGCATTGAGTACAATCATGAATATATGAAACATTTAAGCACGTGGATCTTCAACTATCCACTTAGTATGATCTCCTCAATTTCTTGAACCCTGAAATACTCAAATAGCATGTTAGATCCATAAGAATGAAATGTTTGTCATCATCAAAACAAATGGTACGCTAATGTGTAATTTAGCCAACAATCTCCCCCTTTTGAAGGATGACAAACATTCCTAAAATATAAGCAAAATATTTGAAATGAAAATGAGTTTCATACATACGATATACCTGAGATGAATATTCTATTTGATCTCATAAAATGTATGCTAATATACCTAAAGAGATATAGAATATGACATCCATCTCTAAAGGTAATTTAACACCAATTAATGTTAAGTCATGAGATCATGAAACTCATGAAAATGTTTTAGATATTTTACTTTATTTTGCTTTTTTAACCCCCCCCCTTGTCATTTCAAAAATATAATCATATGTGTAAACAAATGAGACTCCCCCTTAATTGTTTACTTCAAAAAATGTCAAATTTAGCCACAAGTTAACGAACACTATTAATTTCTCAACCATTTGCAAGGGATGTTAAGCCCTGAAATGATATGAGATTCCTTTAGGCTCATGGTGGGATCTATATTAATTTCTCAACCATTTACAAGGGATGTTAAGCCCTGAAATGATATGAGATTCCTTTAGGCTCATAGTGGGATCAATAAATGTATCTCTAACCAGTTATAAGGGATGTTAAAGCCCATATTGGCATACAAAATTCAATTAAGGGCAAGATCAAGAAGATATGCACATTACATCCAAGAATTTTGTGAGCCCCCTCTTATCTCATAATGAAAACGAGCTCAGGAATGTTAAGTACTTCGAATCATAACCAACTTTAAAATCAATTAAGTAAGACTATGAGTCAATTTTTTTTATCTTGTTTCTTGCACTATTTTGGTTTATAATTTTCTTTCATTCTAAGTATTTAACATGATGACAAAATTACAGATTTAATATACCAATGTTGGGTGCAATTGAATGATTTGATTTACAAATAAACATTTCTGTCGGGCTTATTTTCAGTTGACCTTGACTTCGACCGGGGCGCCTCTCGGTCAAAATCCTTTTTGTCTGCGACGTAGTTCTGCAGAATACCAGAACCTGCAACTTTATCTAGAATGATCTAAGATATAATCTTCTATATTAGCATAAGTAACCAATCTACTTTTCTTTTTGTATGCATATTCAATCTTGTATCAAGTCATGGGTTTAAGCAACATTGGTTTCTTCTTTTATGATTTTAACAATTTTTACATCCATTTGAAGAGTTTGATGTCCTTATGAGTGGCTAGAGTTAAATAAAATATGTCTAGCCTCAAGTCTACCCACAAATTGCATGTCATATAAAAGTTTGTGTTCTCTCATTATATCCTAGCTTTATTTAGTTTATTTCTTCATGGCCTTTTAGTTCCAATGAATGGCTTGCCTTTAGTTTTAGGAACGGAATCTAATGCATTATTGTTGGTAAGAAGTTTTCCAATAATCAAATCTTTTAGGAAATATGATTAAGTTATGAATTTTTTGGATATAATCATCATTTATTCTTCATTTCACTTAGATGTGGACTTATAAATCCTAAATGCTTTGCTAGATGTGGAATATTTCAAGATAAATCCCTTTTTGTGTCATAAGATTGAATTCATCTTTTGTTGAAGAGAATACAACATTCTTTACCACATATATAAGATTCAATTGAGTTCAAGTGAAACAAAGTTTTAGCTTTGAAAAGAGATCTTAATTTTTCTTTCCTAGAATACACAAATATCAGATTTATTAAAAGAAAGTTTAGGTAATGATTATATTCTAGGTAACTTTCTTACATGAGAGATCTTTCCATGCCATAAAAATACATTATTTGTAGATAGTATTCATATAGTTAAGATGTTTACAATTAGTTTTCGTTTATCAACAACTTTGATGTTTTCCTATGAATCATAACCATTGTCATAGCACTTATGATGCAATTCTTTGACAATAGCACATTTAAAATTTGTACTAACATTATCTATGACAATAGTTTTACCTTTGAAATTTTACCTTTTGTCCAAGTGTATGAAAGGCTTCTTTGTATCAATTTCTATAGACCATCCAAACCTGCAAAGTAGATAGTTTTGGTACCCATATAGTGGTCCTTTTGGTTATGAGTAATTTTCATTATTTTGAGTATATATGAATTAGAATGAAAAACATTTTATAACTGTTAGGTATTGATTTCAAGTAAATTATTTCAATAACAACAATTTCTGATAGAACTATTCTCGGTCGAATTTTTATTTTGACGGACAAGCACCTCGGTCGAGAGCTTTGTCGATCGAGTACCGTTATGCAAGTTTTTTAGCAATTGTAGAATGAATCAAGCTAATTTTTTTCAACTAGTTCTAATTTTAGTAATACAATTAAATAATCAAATACTTGGAGATATACAATTAAAGCCAATTTTAGTTGAGATAAGACATTATGAATACCAAGATAAAATTTAGGTCAAATCTCAACTAAGTGTCCAACATTTCTAAGTTTGAGGTTTTGGAACCCAAACCAAATCAACATCCTTCTTTTTCTTGTGTGGACAAGAGATTGAATAGTGACCAAAATGTTGACAATAGTGACAAAAAATACAATCAATTTCATTTCGCTTTTTGGCATTTTGGTTATGTGCTAGATTGTCTTTGGGCACATACAAGATCTTTGATTTGGGTTTTTGTGTTTTTCTAGTTCTAGGCTTTTGGAAAGATTTCTATTTTGGTACATAGCCTAAACCTTTTCTTCTAGTTTGTCCAAAAGAGTTTTCCAAGATTTTATCAATAATATTATCACTCTTTAAACTATCAACATGTTTTTGTAACTAAGCAATTTCATCAATTCTCTTTCCAATATATAATTTTGCTTGATATAAACTCTAAATCAAAGAATATATTTCTCTAACAATGATATCATAATTTGAATGAGAACATAGAATAGTTTGAGTTTGATAATCATTTATCTTGGCAAGCAATTCAACCTTTTCTTGAGAAAGAAGATCATTATTGTTTTCTAGAGTAAGAAATTTGGTATTGTAATCATTAACATAATCTTTCAAGGAGTTATTTTCAGAAGAAAGATCAAGTATTTCGGCATACAACTCATCATTGGTTCTTAAAACCTTTTTCAATTTCCTTGTGCACTCAACATACTTGTCATGGAGTTCTTCTAAACTATTAACTATATTTTCTTTAGATAAATCAAGAATACTTACCTCATTTTCTTCTTCATTGTCTGTTGCTATGAAACAACTTACTTTTTCTTATTTAATCTTACTTGATTTTTCCCTTGTAGCTTTATGGAACTTTTCTCCTTTCTTCTTCTTTAGACAACCAGATGTCGATTGACCATTACTTCACATTCAAAGCACCATCTACAATCTTGGTCACTTGTTGATGGGAAACTCTCGTGTGCCCTTTCCATGTCGAGGTTGGTAGAGTCACCATTCCCCATTACTTCAAGACTTGTTAGGGCTCCTTGAAGACCTGCTTTGATGATCTACAGGTACTTTAAAATTTAATTGAAAACTTAAAGCAAAGAAGGAGGAGGAAACCAGGAAGACACTTCGATTTAGAGTGGTTCCAACCTTTGAATCAAAGGTTGTCAGTCCACTACCCAATTGTTTCCAATTAGGATTTTGAAAGTGATTTATTTTATTTACCTCTCAAGTATGTTACAAAAAAATACAATCACCTTCCACTCTAAGTAGCCTTCACCTTGAAGTAGCCTCAACCTCCTTGAAGCTTCCAGTCTTCAAACTAAACCCCATACAAAGTGGATAGTTGAAGATCAATGCGCTTAAATGTTTAATATTTTCTTGATTGTACTCAAAGTAAAACTTGTACAAGTATATAATGTACAAGTTCTTGGATATCATGTAAATCAAGTGTTAGATATTCCCAATCCACCCAAAGCCCTTTCTACACTCACATAAATACTTTAGGGTTGATAGGTTTCATATGAGTCATCAATAGGACCTCACATACATTGTGAATCCTTACAGAAAGTCCTTCTCAGAGTCAATTTTTGTCATCAATATTGTCGACCAAGATATAGCTGTTGTAATAGGTTTGACCAAGAGAGAAATAGACATATAGCCCACTAAACCTAGAAAGTCATCCGGTTGATAATATTGTGGACCGAGACTCATCCAGTCAACAATATTGTCGACCAAGAAAAGTTCTGGAAACACCACAATTAACAAATATTTTAGCCATTGCAACTCATCTACTTTCTACCTAACAACTAGTTAAGAACTAAGAACACTCTAGAGACTCCCTAAAACGTCCCTAGACACTTGAAAATCATTCTTATAAATAGGAGAGGCCTTAGGATACCTAAAACACACAAGCTACACTTGAGCATCCATTTTAGAGAGCAACACAGCTAAGAATCACTTGTTATCTTCTTCATTGTGCTCCAAAGTTGTATCGTATAGCTATTGTCTCCTATCCACCACATAAAAACTTCCATGTTAAGTAGATAGGAGGTATGAAGGCTTGATATAGGAATTAAGGCGTTGTGCTTAATTGGTTAAATATTTCTATCTTCCAATCTATTTCTTTTATATTGTACTTTGTTCTCCTTGACTACTAGCGTTGGAGGTTGTTAAAAGGAGGTTGCTTAGTGCTACTTCAACAAAATGAAGGCTGCTCCAAGGTGTGCTTGAGGCTACTTCAATAAGTCTTCTTCAAAGGAGGTTGGAGCTACTTATAGGTGAAGGTTATCTCAAGGTGGCAGAGCTACTTTGAGGGAGTGAAGGCTTATCCAAGGTTGCTTGAGGCTACTTCAAGAAGGCTACTTCAAAGGAGGTTGGAGCTACATTTAGGTGAAGGCTATCTCAAGGTGGTGGAGCTACTTAATTGTGGTGAAGGCTGCTCCAAAGTTTCTTGAGGTTACTTCATGAAGGCTGCTTCAAGGAGGTTGAGGTTGCTTCAAGGAACTGTCTAGGTTTATCTGGCTATATGTCTATTTCTCTCTGTCTCAAACCTATTACAATGGATATATCTCAGTCTACAATATTGTCGACCAAAATTGACTCTGAGAAGGACTTTTTGCAAGGATTTGCAATGTATGTGAGATCCTATTGATGACTCATATGAAACCTATAAACCCTAAAGTCTTCATGTGAGTGTAAACAAGGGCTTGGGTGGATAGGAAAGATCTAACACTTGATTTACATGATATCTAAGAACTTGTACATTATATACTTGTTCTTGTTTTTACAATGAGTACAATCATGCAATTATTAAACATTTAATTGCATTGATCTTCAACTATCCACTTAGTATGATCTCCTCATTTTCTCAAACCATGAAATACTCAAATATCATGTTAAATCCATAAGAATGAAATGTTTATCATAATCATCAAAATAAAGGGTATGTTAATTTACAATTTAGCCAACAGATAATGGTGGTTTCACTTAGCTTGGGAATCAATGGTTTACCTAACACTTAACAAATGGTTTTTACTTAGTATAGAAGAATTGATTTTCACCTAGTGTTGAAAAATGGTGGCTTACTTATTTCTCACAATCAATGTCTTACCTATTTCTCACAACCAATGGCTTACTCACAACCGATGGTTTTACTACTCTATGAAATGATTAACCAATTAAGTTCATGGAATGATGATTTTATTAGGTACCTAATCTGATGGTTCTACTTAGCACATGAATTGAAGGTTTTTCCTAAGTCCTTAAGTCAATTGATGACTTCCTAGTGTACCAAATAAAACAATGGGTTATTCTTAATATGGAATGGTTAATCATACAAGGAAGACAATGGTTATGCATATATGGAGACCAGTGGTTATGATTATATGGAAACTGATGGTTTTGCTTAGTATGGAAATTGATGTTTTTTTAGAGGCCAATGATCTGATGGTTATGCCTTATGTGATGTATGACTCTATATTTGTGCTAAATATGTGCACCTATGGTCTTTGTAGTGCCCATGATTTAATGTTTTTGTTTTCCTTGCACCAATAGATTCCTTTTACTATGTAAGTTAATGAATTGATATTTATGTTTTGGTTAAGTAATATTAATGAATCGATGGTGTTATTTTTTATTGAGTTTATAATGATATTATGGCCATTCTTTTGGCTAACTATTTCAATCATCTAATGGTTTGGATTTGTATAAGTACATCAAATAAGCCTATGGAGATTCTAGACATAAGAATCTATGTTTTTGACTAAGCATAAGAATGAATCGATGGTATCCTATATGTATTAAAGGAACCGATGTGTTATCTATGAGAGCAAATAGAATGATGGTCGCATAATATTTACCTAAGTGTGACAATGAAATGATGGTTATCCATGTGTTGCCTAATGTGATAAAGAATCGAGGTTTATCTATGGATGTTGAATTACAATGCATATCCAATCTACATTGTTGAATCATTCTTATAATCATTGCATAGGTGATAGTTTAATATATTTATCTTCCTCTAATGTTGAAATTATGAACAAACACATTTCAAACTACTAAAGGTTACTTCCTTATGTTACTCTTGAGAATGTCATAATTATTCTTATGACTGATGAACCATGATGTTGGGTTTCAAGGTAATAAGTGTATTGATGATATAGTGACCCCTCTGCAAGGTATGGAGGGATAGTGATATACTTGAGGAAGTAATGTTATTTTGGCCTAAATGACTTTTTGGAATGTTTTGAGCCCTGATGAAAAGACAGTCTCTTCATTGATGGGAATGAACTAGTACCCTATGATGTTGTGATAAGGAAACATGTCTCATATGTTTTATATCTTCTGAAGTTGCATATACTAATGTTTTGTAGAAATATATTAGGGTTTGTATGTATATTGATTGATGCAATTTGAACTCACCTAATTGGTAATAAATAATATACTAAAACCCTAATCATGTAGTTCCATGTGCCTTATAACTATTCCAGTGTTAAAACTTGCTAGATAAGGAAATGAGTATTCCATAAGGAAAACTCAGAGTCGTATATTGTTGAGTATACACGGGTGCAGGGAGGGTTTATCATTGTAATCCTGATCCCAAGGTTATGGAGAATGGTTGAGGCTGAACCTCAAATGAATGAATAGGCATATGTGATATGATCGAAGACAGCCATAGTCATACCTCAAATGATAGGTTTATATACCCTGATTTCTAGTGTCGTGGCCTAGTACCAAGGGCGGACTAGGCTGATTGAAACTTGACTAATATGCCGATGCAGAGGATTCATACTAACTAGGGGGAAGAGATCTTAGGAGTCTAACTCTCCTAGATCTTGTACAGAGTTGATTGCACTTTGCAGTGGGTCGATGGAAGTTTGATTAGTACGCCTCAACCTCCCTCGGGTTTAATAAAAGATTTAATTCAGCCTATTTTTTAGGGTTATACTGTTGTTCACATTGGATGATAGCCCTTGGTTTGTCTCTTATAATACTTAGATGATGTGGAATGCAGTAAGGGAAATCCAACTATGCTTATGATGTTAGTTGTGCCTATGATGTTAGCTATGCTTATAATGTCAGCTATGATTACGATCTCAACTATCCTTATGATGTTAGCTACTTCTGATCTTTTGTTAATTATGTTGATCTTTCAATCCTACAAATAAGACTCTAATTATGACTACTCCTAATGAAGTTTTATATTCATCATTTCGATTATGTAGTATTATTTGTTGTACTTGTTTAATTACATAATCTATTGTAAGCAATAAATGTTGTTGAGAGTTATATCTCTCCTTGGGCCATGGGTCTCACCTCGTTGGCCACCACATCTTTTTAGATGATCATCAACAATGTCGTCAGACCCATGTCAGTGAGGAGGAGTTGTTTGGAGATCTATGGAAGAAGGTTGAATAAGTAGTCTAGTGTGTTCTAGAGTCGATTTTGTACTCTCTGGTCCAAGCGGGAAAGTTTTTGTATATGAAGTTTCACTGACTTGGGTTTTCATAGCATTCTGATGTTTGTACATAATGTATATATGGATAACACCTTTTGTATATATGTTGTGCTGGAGTCTACATAGTGATTGTAAACATAAATGGTATAATATATGGATTTAGGAAAGATGTTGGACCTTTTTATACATGTTCTTGGACATATTTGTGAAGATTAAACTGGTTTTAATTATGCCACTTTTTAATAATGTGATTAATTAGCGATCGATCATGTTCGTTCAGAGTAAACTCATATAGCGTGGCAGGTTTCCATAGTTCTAATCGTTTCCTCTTCGATCGTGTGTTCTTGTCTTACTTTGTGTACCCCTCCTTTGCATGATCCGCCTGTCCACCGTTGCTTGATACCCATGATCCAAATTTTCTTGCTCTGTCTGCTCACATTCCTACAAAGTAGTTTCCACTTTATTCTGTCCACGATTCACATTGTAAAATACAAAATTATTGCAACACAGACCGTGTTAGTCCTAGAGAAGAAATTTTCCTCCACCAAACTCCTTTCTTCCATCATCTGGATTAACTGGTTTACTCCAGTCTCTTTCTCAAAGTCACACAACCATGATATCCATATGAGTCAACCCATCTTTTACCTTTATTCTTCCATGTTGAGGGTCGTTGATCATCTCCTCCATCGAGAGTTGACTAGCCAGAGGCTTCCACCCTAAATACCCTTCTTGTTACCCATCTTCTCCAAGAAAAACTAACTTAATCGGAGAAGCCATAGAAAAAAACAAGCAAGACACCACATGGTTGTTGATTGTTGCTTAATTTTATTGCATTCGTCTCCTACTTAATTGTCTTTAAAAATTCTCCATGAATCTTTTGTCTAGGCTACCAATTTGTGGTTCAATCTTGTGTGGGATTTTTCCTTAAATGAGTGTCGAGAAATATGAAACATGTGGGAGTGGTTGTGGTTCATAGCAGTCATGCCTATTTCCCTAGTCATAGTCGTTGGAAATAGAGGAGGGTCTCATTCATGGGATTCATTTTCCTCCTTACCACTTAGCTATGGCTTACTTACCTAGTTCACTTGAGTGGGATTTTACTTATGAGATATGTGATAGACATCAAATTTTTCTTAGTGATACTCAGAATTTATCTAGAAGATTATATCTATGGCGCATCGTTCGAACAAAATGTTATTAACTAAGCAGAAGCAATCATTAACAACAGATTACTGAAAAATCACTAGAAATTAAAACCATTTACAAAGAGATCCAAACACAAGAAAACTCTTTTATCAAGTACCAATGTATTTCATTTACATCTTGGTTCATAAGTACATATCATGTATCATCCCTTTTTGAGGATTACAAGCATCAACTGCATTGTTAAAACTATACACAAGAAACATAAGAACCTTGAGGCATCAAGCCAAAATCTCAGATCGATTCATTAAAACTACTAACTACTAACTCTGAGGACCTGAGAGTACAAAGATGATACATAGGATTCTCTATACAAAATATGACATCCAGAGCCTCCACCTGGAATATTACAACTGTTCCTGTTGTTATTGCTACTCTCCCCCTGCTATAGGGTTTCTGCCTCTTCTTTTGCATCTACCTAAAAAGTTGGTTCCCACGGGGGTGAGACAATTGAAAATTATCCAAGCGAGAGATATAACTCTCCGCCAGAAACATTATTATTGCAGTTTAATAGAATAAAGTTAAGCAGGAGTTCTTTTGAATTAATAGTAGTATTATTCATTGTATGAACAGAATAAGATAATCTCCTTTCTTAAGGAGAACGTTGCATCTACCCATGGTAGAATTATACATCTTCTATCTACTTTGCAAGGAATGTAAGGTAACATAAATATATCATCTATCAACTAAAGATACATAAAAGAAATGTAACATCCGCCAATGATTTTTGTATTCCATCCTTAAGCAAACATGCTATAAGGATGATTACATTACAATCACACTTATGCCCTGAGGAGATGAGGTAAACCGCTCATACTCCAACCGACCATTGCGAAGTCGAAATCGGTTCCATACAAGGTCAATGGAAGAGTCGGACTCCATGACCTCATCTATCTCAGTTAGTACAAGACTATACGTAGGACATCTAGTGTCACTGCTAAGATAGCTTTCCAGGGTATACTGGCAACTTTGCTATAGAGACATAGGCTGTAGCATATACTCTTTTCAGAATATGCCATGTAGCCAATGCCTGGTACTGTGGAGTTATGGCCCATAGACATACTCTTATTGGGATATGGTCCATAACAATTCATGTGTATAGGATATGGCCCCCAGTCATTCCTATGAGGCATAAGGATATATTTTCCCATTACCCCCACATATTCAAAAATATGCAGTTTCCGGGTTATGCCACGGAGCAACCCGTTTCACCATTCAGCAAATTCTGACGCTGATGGATCTATGGCCAGGGCACTACATGATAGGATTTCACTTGATTAATTAAGTACATTACTATATTGTTTTAGCATCAGTCAAGTTTTCAAACATGAATTATAATGACAAATGCTACAAAGAAAAGTATAATACATCTATCAAGTACTTTTCAAAACTTTATAAAACATTTGGATCTCAATCCCTTATCTCATTTATGGGAATTCACATCCCTCAAAATCATCATCATGTTTACTGGATCTGGGTATTCAAACCCTTAGTTCATCACTGAACATGGTTACCACTTATCAGGTAACTATTACCTCCAGGTCATCTGACCAAGGTATTCAGGATACTTTCTACACAAGCATCTCACATGGCTCACAAGGCCCATTAAGTATCTTGTCACCTCTCACTAGGCAACAAATTATCACATGGATCACAAGGCCATTACTCATCTTGTCACCTCTCACTAGGTAACAACTTATTCACATGGCTCACAAGACCATCGCACATCTTGTCACCTCTCACTAGGCAACAATCTATTCACATGGCTCACAAGGCCATTGCACATGCCTTACAAGGTTTATGCAACTAAAGAATTACAACCTTCCCCTCATTAGGGTTAGGTTTTCCATTCCTTATCGATTAGGGTTTTTCTTACATATCATCACCCTTCATTAAGTTTAGGATTTTCCATTATTAACCATTTACGTTCTCAAGATCATATTATTATTAATGATCAAGCCCTAATTCATTGCTCCACACAGCTAGGAGTCAACATTGATAACATAAGTATTCAATCATGCTTATTTATTCTCATTATTTACCATTAAATGAATTATCAACACAAGATATGAGTTCCTCTCTCAATCCTTATCAAAATATGATTACATCATACTTTATTAACTTGGTTTAACCTTTTATTAAGGTATGTTAGCTTACACTTATCAAAGTGCATTACATCTCAATGTAACAATTGACATGACACACTTCATGTGTTACTCATCCAAGTATATTGGATTTAAGGTACATTAAGGTATATCAACCTTGAGGTGTTGAATGTGATATCTATCATGTTTTGATGTATCACTTTCCTCATCACTTTTACTTAAGTTCATCAACTTATCTTGTATTAGGGTATTTCCCATCCTAATACTTTATGCACCAGTTCATCACATTTATCATGTAATGTATTGGTCATAAGTCACTTATTTGAATTATTCAACCATTATCAATGATATGGACTCATCTCGGGTTAATGCATTATTTATATAAGGTTATCCATTATCAACCACTTTAAGTGTTTCACTTATCAATATATTAGTCACTATTGCATTATTAGGAATAGGGTTTCCCATCTTTATCAATTAGGGTTTACATAACGTCACCCTATATTAGGGTTTCACATAACCTCACCCTACATTAGGATTTCACATAACATCATCCTATATCAGGGTTCCACATACCTTCACCCTATATTAGGGTCAAGGTTTCATATTAGGGTTTCATATAGCATTACATAGCATCACCCTGGATTAGATTCTCACATCACATCACTGCATTAGGGTTTCACATGGAATCACCCTAGATTAGGGTTTCACACGTCATTATCTTGAATTAAGGTTCCTTATAACTTTTCCCCAACATAGGTTTTCATATAACTTTACCCAAAATTAGGGTTTCATGAAGCATCCTCTTAAATTAGGGTTTTTCATTATATTATCCTGAATTGGGATTTCCCATATCATCAACCTAGATTAGGGTTACACCATTACCCTAGATTAGGGTTTCACCTAGCATTGCCCTGAATTAGGGTTAGGGCTCATCAACCTTCTCGATTAGGGTTTCATGATTTCTTTATCAAGGATCATACCCTAATTACATATTTTATTCATGTTGAAAGTGTTGAGGCTTAACCACTACATAATTATTATACATGTATGAATTCCTCTCTCTCATTCTCTCTAGTATTTTGATTACTTCAAACTTGATTAGATTAGGTCAACCCTTCATTCAAGTACATACATTTAGGGTTAGCATAGTGTATTGATATATTGCTTCTATAAGCATCAAAGGTTAACCCTTCTAAGGGTACTAATCATCCTAGTACCTTAAAGGTATAACCATTGTAATTATCTTTGATATATGTCATTAAAAATCATAGGGTTAATTGATCTTTCATCACATTTGGTCTTCAAATAGTTTTGGTTGCATTGAACCTCAAAATGGTTTTGACCCTTCAACCTCCAAACAGTTTTGAGACCGTTTGCCCTCCAAACGGTTTTGAAACCATTTGGGCATCTAGGGTTGAGACCGTTTGCCCTCCAAACAGTTTTGAAACTGTTTAGGCATCTAACCCTTGAAACCATTTGATCATATGTACATTGAAACCGAATGGACCCATCAACATTTGAAATTGATTGGATAAATCAACCTCAAAACCGATTGGGCCTCCTAACGGATTGAGACCGTTTGATCTCAAATGGTTTGAAGACCACTTTATCACAAATGGTCTCAAGACCGTTTGGACTCAAACGATATCAAGACCGTTTGGTCCAAACTACCTTGAAACTGAAAGGATCATCTAGGGTTTCTTTCAACCAATCAATTTAGGTTTGCTTCATTGAATCATTCATCAATTGGACCATTGAGAATGGATCAAAATGTCACCCTTGTATCTCCACCCATCCATGAATCCACTTGACCTCAAATGGTCTTGAGACTATTTGACCTCAAACGGTCTTGAGACTGTTTTCCCTCAAACAGTTTTGAGACCGTTTGGTCCATTCCACCTTGAAAATGTTTGAATCAATTTAGGGTTTCTTCAATCAATCGATTAGAGTTTGTAATCAATGGATCATCCATAACAATAACCATTGTTATTAGATCAATTGGAACCATTGGATCTTCATCCATCCATACCAACAATTGACCCCAAATAGTCTAGACTGTTTGACCTCAAACGGTCTTGAGACTATTTGCCCTGAAACGGTCTTGAGACCGTTTGATCACCAAACAGTCTTGAGACCGTTTGGTCATCAAAATTGAAAACCATTTTCTCATGATATTTATTGAGGTGTGTGCTAAGATGACATCATCATCTTCAAGCTTCAAACCTTTGAAAATTACAGTGATTCTTATGGTGATTTCATCAACTAATTAAAAGGAATTTCGGGAAAGAAGAAAGATTTAACATATGATGAAAAAAGTGAAATCAATAATAACATTTAAGGGTTCAAGTTATATAACCCACCTTCAAAGTTGAATCCAAGCTTCAATCGTAATTCCTTTAATGGTGAATGAATCTTTCTCAGCTTCCCAAGGTCCGTCCTCAAGTCTTTGAATGAAAAGGATGGCTAAAGTTGATGATTGAATGGAGAAAAGAAGAAAATAAGCATTGAAATTTGATTCCCACCATGAAATCAAGGTTGAAGATGATTAAGGAGCTCACCTACAGGTTGGGTCACGTCCTCTTGTTTCTCGTTAGCTCCCTTGTGTTCTCCAAAGCAAGGAAAGAAAGAAGAGTCGAAAAAGCCTTTCATGTGGGTGAAAGAATGGAATGTATATAAGGGAAATTCAAGAGAGCGAAAGTGTTATAAAAATCTTTCAATTCCTTAAGTTGGTGCCACTTATCCCTCTCACTTCCTTGCATACGAAACCATAATCCTCCCCTTTGAAATCTTCTTCTTTATCCATGAATTAAAAGAAAACAAATTAAGCACCTTAATCAATATAATAATTATATCCAAAAATTAGTGGATATTACTTTTTCTTTAACTAATGTGAGTGCGCTTTCCACTCACTTTAGATATTTCGGTTCCATTGCAAGGCACAAAGACGTCCATACTTATATAAATTCAACCATCATACTTTTGGTTGAAGGGCACTTCCATTAATATATTTATTTTTGCATTAAATTGAATTAGGGTTTCGATTATGCTTAAATCTTGATTATTTTAATATCAAGATTCTCTCTCCTCCAAAGAGATTCAAATGAGATGCCACTCTGATTTTCTTGTCTCTAATTGATACCATGAAACATTAGGGACTCTCTAGAAGTGGTATTTTGCATTTTTAACCCTATGTTTTGGGTAAATTGCACATTACACCAAAACTATGTTTTAATTCACAAACATTGCTTAATAAGCTCTTCCTTGGTGTTCAGGCTTGTGGAAGCCATACATCTGCATCATTTTCATTCTTATGATGATTCAACACTTGAGGAACATTTTTTCATGTAACATTTTCAAATTAACCCCTCTACTTGGGTAATTTGCCCTTTAGTCCAAAACAAGTAAAACATTGTTTCAACATTATTCAAATAGGACCAAAATCGAAACATAAGTTCCTCTTGAGCCTTAATTACTTTTCAAAGGATAAAGACAAGAATATAAATGACTTATTTAAGCAAAACCTCTAGGGTTAAGCCTTAACCCAGGTCAGGGATGTTACAATTATAAACCCCTAACAAGGATTTCATCCCTGAAATCCCAGGTAAAGGAAGACAGATATTTTTTATTCATCATATCATCCAGTCTCCACATGACATCTTAATGTCATGGAGATGCCATATAACTTTGATAAACACAAATTCCTTCCATATAGGGTTATCATAGAACTTTTCATACATGACACATACTCTATTGTTTCTTTTTATTATTGATTGTAGAGTCAACTTTGTGTCAGGTAATACTTTTCTTAGTCAAAGATACATTATACACACCTCATTTAATTCAAGTGCCAAACCTCACTGATTTATCACCTTTCTCAACTTATAATTTTATGTGACATGATTCTTGATTCCGGGGAGTCTCAGTCGGGGAGTCTCCCATACACCTCATTTAGTTTAGCATTTTACTTTCAAGAAAAGACCAGAGTTACATTTTTTCACCCACTTGTGACTACAAGTATTGTCATACATCTATTGTACCATCTAATCTGCTGACACAACACTAAACTTTCATACTGCTTGTACCAACTATCTTATTAGTTGTACATACTTTTGTCATATGGGGAGGTTACCTATCAATTTAGAACATATCTTAGAGGTATCTTAAAGAATTTTTTTTAGCTTGATTAGCTTTTCCCACAATGACTTTACAATTGTTCCTTCAATTATTACATCCTTATCGATGTTACGTTTATGTGGAGCATAAACCCCTAACACGTGTTGTTCATACTATTTTATGTAATTAGACTAATTTCACAGTTGGCCATCCCAAGTAACCAACATATATCATCTAATTAGAAGTTATGCATTTACTTTCCCATACCACCTGATATTTCTTAGATACCAGAATTCCTTACTTTGATATCCATCACATGTGTCAAAAACACATCACATCCTCATCATTTCCATTTCTCTGTTGTTGTTACCAAAGTCACACATATAAGAAGATCTTTCTTTCATCTTTGGAACATTATTTGTTACACATATCTTTATCTTGGAACCAAAGTCCAAGATGAACTGATACTTTTCCAAGTATCCATCTTTGGATTATTTCTAATCCATGAACATCAAGTGTCATAGTACTAACTTGATTGCCATGTTCCAAAAAGAATAGAACACAAAGAAACATATTCCTCTGATCACCCCGTCATCACCTAGGGTTGTTTATCAAAGAGAAAGGATTATCATCTTCTCTCATTATAGCATGAACCTTCAACTGTTCATGAGTCATTTACTCTTGTTTCATCCTAGGTTCCTTACTATTAGCATAGGAATTATAAGTATGATTACATGTCATTACTCATTCCTTTGCTATTGTCTAACATATTTATGAACATTTTGTGATTTTATCACATCTCTCATTTCCACATCATGGGAAAAGATCTTTACTATACACATAGGATTTATCAGACAGGGATCATCTCCCTTGTCTCATTTTCTTTATCATGAGGATTATACTTTTATTTCCTCATACACACAGATTGATCTGAGATCATTTCATATTCCATTTTATTGTACTTAGGATGTGATAAAAATATTCATGCCATATTTCTAGTTTCTTTATGCTCACTAGATTGTTTCAGAATGACTACTTGATCAAAGTAATCAGAGAGATAACAATCTAAGAGTTCCATACTTGCCCTATCTCCAATAATCAAATACATGGCCATGATATACAAGTACTGAGATTAGGTAGTATGCACTTTATTTACTATCATGTTCCTAATTTTTCATATCATCACAAGCACATGATTTAACATTCCTGGATTTTCTTCAGGCATTACTTCTATATGTCATACTTTATCACCCTAATAAGAGAAATTATAAAGCATTTAAAGGAATACTGAGTAAAATATAAGTCCTCATCTTCCTTGTGTCCTCATATGACTAGTCAAATAAATCTCAAAAACAATTGCTTTCTTATGTTTAACACACAAAATCATGAAATAGTATATCGGAATAAAACTGTTTCATCTGACCTGTCTCATCTCGTAGTTTGTTTACTGCCTCAAGATGATTCTTTTCATAGATTCTTACTGTTTCCTGATGTTGACTTTGTGCTTTGTTGTTTAATACAGTTGATCCTGCATGGGACGTCTGTCCACGTCCTCGAGAGCCACCAGAAAACTATTTCCTCTGATGACCTTGATGTCTCTGCCTCGGTGGTTGGGTAAGAATTGTGTTTCCAACTGGACAATCCCTTACTAGATGTCCTACCTGTCTACACTGGTAACATGTTCTAATCTCTTGATATGGTCTAAATGGTCCTTTACCCTTTCTGGGTAGCCCTTTCCCTAGTGCACTAGAACTTGGTTCTATTGGGGGTGCCAAAAACTTCCCCTTTTTGGAACTACTAGGCCTCTGATCCCAAGTTTGGATAGGCCTTTTCTTAATTCTTTCCTCATTATCCTTTTCTGGACAGTCTTTTATGATATGTCCAGTATGCCTACACCTACGGCGAATCTTGATTTTAGGTTGTAACATATTCCTTTCATCATTATTCATTGCTCTAACATGCTGATGTTGAGAAAGAATCCTATTGGAGTCCAAAACATCATCATTAGGGGTTGGTAATTTATGTTGTATTGCTAATATATGGTCCACTATATGCATCATTTCAGTCCTAACTTGCCCAATAGTGATATTAAAAGAAGAATCCTTATCATGGTTGGATCATCTTGGGGGTTCTCAGGCAGTCGTTCTTCTCTCTCCTGGTCCCTTGCACCTTCTGTTGGTGCAGCAACATTGCTTTAAGCAATGTGCTCCTTCAATAGTCCAGACATCTTTAAGCTTTATTCTATCTTCTGCAAGAGTAGAAGTCACTATAAGATATACTGAAGGACACTAAAATAGACTCAACACCTTAGTACTATGTCTCTGTAGACTCAACGAACCTTAATCTCTGATACCACTAAATTGTGGTGCACCGTTTGAACAAAATGTTATTAACTAAGCGGAAGCAATCATTAACAACGGATTACTGAAAAATCACTAAAAATTTAAACCATTTACAAAGAGATCAAAACATAAGAAAACTCTTTTATCAAGAACCAATGTATTTCATTTACATCCTGGTTCATAAGTACATATCTTGTACCATCCCTTCTCGAGGATTAAAAGCATCAACTACTCTATTAAAAATATACGCAAGAAGCATAAGAACCTCGAGGCATCAAGCCCAAATCTCATATTGATCCATTAAAACTACTAACTACTAACTCCGAGGACCTGAGAGTACAGATACGACACGTAGGACTCTCTATACGAAATATGACATCTAGAGCCTCCACCTGGAATATTACAGTTGTCCATGTTGCTGCTGCTGCTCTCCCCCTGCTATAGGGTTTCTGCCTCTTCTTCTGTGTCTACATAAAAAGTTGGTTCCCACGGGGGTGAGACAATTGAAAATTGTCCCAGCGAGAGATATAACTCTCCGCCAGAAACATTATTATTGTAGTTTAATAGAATAAAATTGAGAAGGAGTTCTTTTGTATTAACAACAGTATTATTCATTGTATGAACAAAATAAGATAATCTCCTTTCTTAAGGAGAACATTGCATCTACCCATGGTAGAATTAAACAACATCTATCTACTTTGCAAGGAATGTAAGGAAACATAAATATATCATCTATAAACTAAAGATGCATAAAAGAAATGTAAAATCAGCCAATGATTTTCCTATTCCATCCTTAAGCAAACATGCTATATGGCTGATTACATTTTACAATCACACTTACACCCTGAGGAGATGAGGTATACCACTCATACTCTAACCGACCATTGTGAAGTTGAAATCGGTGCCATATAAGGTCAATGGAAGAGTCAGACTCCATGACCTTATCTGTCTCGATCAGTACGAGACTATATGCAGGGCATCTAGTGCCACTGCTAAGATAGATTTCCAAGGTATACTGGAAACTTTGCTATAGAGTTATAGCTCGTAGCATATACTCTTTTCAGGATATGGCCCATAGCCAATGCCTGGAATTGTGGAGTTATGGCCCATAGCCATACTCTTATTGGTATATGGTCCATAACCGTTCCTGTGCATAGGATATGGCCCGCAATCATTCCTATGAGGCTTAAGGATATATTCACCCATTACCCCCACATATTCAAAAATATGCATTTCTAGGTTATGCCGCGGAGCAACCCGTTTCGCCATTCAGCAAATTCTGACGCTGATAGATCTATGGCCAGGGCACAACAAGATGAGATTTCATTTGATTAATTAAGTACATTACTGTATTCTTTTAGCATCAGTCAAGTTCTCAAACATGAATTGTTATGACAAATGCTACAAAGAAAAGTATAATACATCTATCAAGTACTTTTCAAAACTTTATAAAACATTGGGATCTCAATCCCTTATCTCATTTCTCGGAATTCACATCCCTCAACATCATCATCATGTTTATTAGATCTGGGTATTCAAACCCTTAGTTCATCACAGAACATGGTTACCAGTTATCAGGTAACTATTACCTCCAGGTCATCTGACCAAGGTATTCAGGATACTTGTTACACGAGCATCTCACGTGGATCACAAAGCCCATTAAGTATCATGTTACCTATCACTAGGCAAGAAACTATCACATGGCTCATAAGGCCATTAATCATCTTGTCACCTCTCACTAGGTAACAACTTATTCACATGGCTCACAAGACCATTGCACATCTTATCACCTCTCACTAGGAAACAACCTATTCACATGGCTCACAAGGCCATTGCACATTATACTTTTATTCAAGTATTTAACATGCCTTACAAGGTTTATGCAACAAAATAATTACAACCTTCTCCTCATTAGGGTTAGGGTTTCCCTTCCTTATCGATTAGGGTTTCTCTTCCATATCATCACCCTTCATTAGGTTTAGGATTTTCCATTATTAACCATTAAGGTTCTCAAGATCATATTATTATTAATGATCAAGCCCTAATTCATTGCTCCACACAACTATGATTCAACATTGATAACATAAGTATTCAATCATGCTTATTTATTCTCATTATTTATCATTAAATGAATTATCAACATAAGATATGAGTTCCTCTCTCAATCCTTATCAAAATATGATTACATCATACTTTATTAACTTGGCTTAACCTTTTATTACGGTATGTTAGCCTACACTTATCAAAGTGCATTACATCTCAATGTAACAATTGACATGACACACTTCATGTGTTACTCATCCAAGTATATTGGATTTAAGGTACATTAAGGTATATCAAACTCGAGGTGTTGAATGTGATATCTATCATGTTTTGATGTATCACTTTCCAAATCACTTTTACTTAAGTTCATCAACTTATCTTGTATTAGGGTATTTCCCATCCTAATATTTTATGCACTAGTTCATCACATTTATCATGTAATGTATTGGTCATAAGTCACTTATTTGAATTATTCAACCATTTTCAATGATATTGACTCATCTCAGGTTAAAGCATTATTGATATAAGGTTATCCATTATCAACCACTTTAAGTGTTTCACTTATCAATATATTAGTCACTATTCCATTATTAGGAATAGGGTTTCCCATATTTATCAATTAGCATTTACATAACATCACCCTATATTAGGGTTTCACATAACCTCACCCTACATTAGGATTTCACATAACATCATCCTATATCAGGGTTCCACATACCTCCACCCTATATTAGGGTTGGGGTTTCATATTAGGGTTTCATATAGCATTACATAGCATCACCTTGGATTAGAGTCTCACATCACATCGATGCATTAGGGTTTCACATGGCATCACCCTATATTAGGGTTTCACACATCATTATCTTGAATTAAGGTTCCTTATAACTTTTCCCCAACTTAGGGTTTCATATAACTTTACCCGAAATTAGGGTTTCATGAAGCATCCTCTTAAATTAGGGTTTTTCATTATATTATCCTAAATTGGGATTTCACATATCATCACCCTAGATCAGGGTTACACCATTACCCTAGATTAGGGTTTCACCTAGCATTGCCCTAAATTAGGGTTAGGGCTCATCAACCTTCTTGATTAGGGTTTCATGATTTCTTTATCAAGGATCATACCCTAATTACATATTTTATTCATGTTGAAAGTGTTGAGGCTTACCACTACATAATTATTATACATGTATGAATTCCTCTCTCTCTCATACTCTCTAGGATGTTGATTACTTCAAACTTTATTAGATTAGGTCAACCCTTCTTTCAAGTACATACATTTAGGGTTAGCATAGTGTATTGAGATAATTCTTCTATAAGCATCAAAGGTTAATCCTTCTAAGGGTACTAATCATCCTAGTACCTTAAAGGTATAACCATTGTAATTATCTTTGATATATATCATTAACTATCATAGGGTTAATCGATCTTTCATCACATTAGGTCTTCAAATAGTTTTGGTTGCATTGAACCTCCAAACGGTTTTCACCCCTCAACCTCCAAACGGTTTTGAGACCGTTTACCATCCAAACGGTTTTAAAACCGTTTGGGCATCTAGGGTTGAGACCGTTTGTCCTCCAAACAGTTTTGAAAATGTTTGGGCATCTAACCCTTTTAACCGTTTGATCATATGTACATTGAAACTGAATGGACCCATCAACATTTGAAACCGATTGGATAAATCAACCTTGAAACCGATTGGACCTCCTAACGGTTTGAGATTGTTTGATCTCAAATGGTTTGAAGACCGTTTGATCCCAAACAGTCTCAAGACCGTTTGGTCCAAACTACCTTGAAACCTAAAGGATCATCTAGGGTTTCTTTCAACCAATCAATTAGGGTTTGCTTCATTGAATCATTCATCAATTGGACCATTGAGAGTGGATCAAAATGTAACCCTTGGATATCCACCCATCCATGACTCCATTTGACCTCAAACGGTCTTGAGACCGTTTGCCCTCAAATGGTTTTGAGACCGTTTGGTCAATTCCACCTTGAAAATGTTTGAATCAATTTAGGGTTTCTTCAATCAATCGATTAGGGTATGTAATCAATGGATCATCCATCACTATAACCATTGTGATTAGATCAATTGGAACCATTATATTTTCATCCATCCATACCAGAAATTGACCCCAAATGGTCTTGGGATCATTTAACCTCAAATGGTCTTGAGACCATTTTCCCTCAAACGGTCTTGAACGGTCTTGAGACCGTTTGATCACCAAACTGTCTTTAGAACGTTTGGTCATCAAAAGTGAAAACCATTTTCTCATGATATTTATGGAGGTGTGTTATAAGATCAAATCATCATCTTCAAGCTTCAAACCTTCGAATATTACTGTGATTCTTATGGTGATTTCATCAACTAATTAAAAGGAATTTTGAGAAAGAAGAAAGATTCAACATATGATGAAAAAAGTGAAATCAATAATAACATTTAAGGGTTCAAGTTTTATAGCCTGCCTTCAAAGTTGAATCCAAGATTCAAGCTTCACGTATTTAATGGTGAATGAAGATTTCTCAACTTCCCAGGGTCCGTCCTCAAGTCTCTGAGTGAAAAGGATGGCTAAAGTTGAAGATTGAATGGAGAAAAGAAGAAAATAAGCATTGAATTTCGATTTCCACCATGAAATCATGGTTGAAGATGATTAAGGAGATCACCTACAGGTTGGGGCACGTCCTCTTGGTTCTCCTTAGCTCCCTTGTGTTCAGCCAAAACAAGGAAAAAAAGAAGAGTCGAAAAAGCCTTTCATGTGGGTGAAAGAATGTAATGTATATAAGGGAAATTCAAGAGAGAGAAACTATTATAAAAATCTTTCAATTCCTTAAGTTGGTGTCACTTATCCCTCTCACTTACTTGCATAAGAATCCATCATCCTACCCTTCAAAATTTTCTTCTTTATCCATGAATTAAAATACCACAAATTAAGCACCTTAGTCAATATAATAATAATATCCAAAAATTAGTGGATATTACTTTTTCTTTAACTAATGTGAGTGGGTACTCCACTCACTTTATATATTTCGGTGCCATTGCAAGGCACAAGGACGTCCATACTTATATAAATTCAACCATCATACTTGTGGTTGAAGGGAACTTCCATTAATATATTCATTTTTGCATTAAATTGAATTAGGGTTTCAATTATGCTTAAATCTTGATTATTTTAATATCAAGATTCTCTCTCCTCCAAAGTGATTCAAATGAGACGCCCCTCTGATTTTTTTGTCTCTAATTGATACCAAGAAACATTAGGGACTCTCTAGAAGTGGTATATTTCATATTGAACCATAGGTTTTGGGTAAATTGCACATTACACCAAAACTAGGTTTTAATGCACAAACATTGCTTAATAAGCTCTTCCTTGGTGTTCAGGCTTGTGGAAGCCATACCACTGTATCATTTTCATTCTTATAATGATTCAACACTTGAGGAACATTTTGTCATGTAACATTTGTAATTTGACCCCTCAACTTGGGTAATTTGCACTTTAGTCCAAAACAAGTAAAACATTGTTTCAACATTATTCAAATAGGAACAAAATTGAAACATAAGTTCCTCTTGAGCCTTAATTACTTTTCAAAGGATAAACACAAGAATATAAATGACTTACTTAAGCAAAACCTCTAGGGTTAAGCCTTAACCCAGGTCAGGGATGTTACAATATCCAACATCAAATTTGGGATTTAGTGAAATTTCTAGCAACAAGTTGCATTTTGAGAGTTGGAGTATATTAGACAACGATTTTATCAAAAAAATGGCAGATGCTATGATGAAAAAGTTCGTAAAGTATTGGAAGGATATCCATGTTATGATGGAGGTTGCTAAAGTTTTACACCCTAGATTTAAGATGAAGATGATCAAATTCTGGTGTGGTAAAATGTATGATAAAAAAAATTCAAAATCTGAGGAAGAAAAAGTTCACAATGCGTTCTCTGATTTGTTGTTAAAGTATCAAGAAAAACATACTCTAATGACACATCTTATAGTCAATTGGTATGTTCACAATCTAATGTTATATTACAAATGACAAGACCAATCAATGAATTTAAAGAATTCATAAGAAAAGAAAAAAGATAATGATTGCCATCAAAATCGAGTTGGATATCTATCTAGAGGGGGACATGCAACCGATATATGAAAACTTTAATGTTTCACACTGGTAGAAAATGCATGGGGGAAGTTATCCAGCATTGAGAGAGACAACTCGAGATATTTTAGCAAATCCTATGTCCATAGCGGCCTTTGAGTCGACATTCAGCACATGAGGTCGGTTAATCAACCCCCATGGCAGTAGTCTTCTTCCAAGATAGTTGAACCACTAATGTGTCTTCAAAGCTAGTTTTCCATTAATCATGGTATGGATTAATACATTTGTTTCTATTTTTATTCATTTTCAATTGATATATTATTTTTTTGAAATAGATGTTGGCACGTCTAAAAATATTGATACTTTCTTTGAATCTCTAGATGTGGAGGCTCTAGGAACATTTAATTATAATTCATTTGGTGAAATCATATGTTCATAAAAATAATAAAAATAATGCTTTTTTAGGTTGTAGAATCTGATGGTATGTTGGAGTAGATTTCAAGTGGAGTATTCTTAAATTGAAAATGTACTTTTTTTGGATCTTGGTCAATTGTTATTTTGGTGATTCAGTTATGTTCTGCTATTCATTTCTATAGAAGTAAGATGCATAAAGTTTCTCAGACATTGATTTGTTGTTGTAACCAACCTGATCTTTTCCTGTGATATTTTCCAATTATTTGCATACCCAATCTATTTACCAACATCATTTCTGGGATTTATTTCCACGTTATTACCCAATCTATTTTCTCTTTTGTAGGTCATATGTGTTCAATTGGGATGGTCTTGCTAGTAGTTCATGTGCTATAACTGGGTCGTCAGAGAAGTCACGAATATGGAGAATGCAGATAGTTCTTTAGAATATATAGAATTGATGTCTTAATGTGTGGATGAACAATAGAGGTTCTCAGTGTGTAAGAGGCTTGCTCACAACAACACTATTTTGTACTTATGGAAGATGTGTTGCTTGATACGAGCATAATCGTGGGAGGAATGTTGTGCGATGTTGAGGGCACCTTGGTAAGGTATTCACAATGTTCGGGAGAGGGAATGACGGAATGCAGAATCATTTGAGAGCTTTAGCTTTTGTGGCGGCCTATTATGTTGTAAATGGGCATTATCTTAATTATTTTGAGACAAGCTTTTGATTAAATTGGTTGATGGATCATTATGTACTATGTTTGTGGATTCACAATGTTGGGCAGAGGAAGGACGAAATGCAGAATTATTTGAGATCTTTAGCTTTTGTGGTGGCCTATTATGTTGTAAATGGGCATTATCTTATTTTGAGACATAAATCTTTGATTACATTGGCTGATGGATCATTATGTACTATGTTTATGGATTCTCTAGCACATAAACCTACTTGTCTAGTCAATTTGAAAAAAAAACGATATATAGGTATTATTGGTACGATTGGGTGTAGTGTTTCCGGTACAAGGGTACAAGGAAAAAATGATATTTGAGTATTATGGGTTTGATCGGGTCTGAGCGGGCCCAAATTGTCCGATCAGGTACATGGTAAATCATGATATTTAAGTATTTGTCTTGGGTCAGGTCTAGTCTTCCGGGTCGGGTCAAAATAACTCGGGCAAATTTGGGGTCTCCATGTGCAATTTTTTTCAAATCAGGTCGGGTTTGAACCCTATGACATACGGGTTAGGTTGGGTCTCGGGTCGGGTCTTGGAAACCCGACCCATTTTCAGGTCTATATATTATATATGTTGTGTGTCTCACCCACTATGGAGTCCTAGCTCCGGATTGTATGTTAATCTCTTTTATTAATGTCAAAAACTTTTTATATATAAAAATAACGACATTTTGTATGGTATATTGCTCTTTCTGTAAATGTATAATATAAAATATAATTTTAGTTGTGCCAATACAAAATAAGTATAACGCGTGTATATTTTCGACTATAAAGTAGACTTTCAGATCATTCTTTTCTAATATTTAACCGGAGACCCCCTGTAGTTTGCCAATGTTCCTTGTACCCCCCTCACTTATCGAAAATCCTTAAGAACCCCCTCCCACTTATCCCATATTCAAAATAACCCCCCATGACTAACTTCCATTAACGGAAGTAGCTACAACCCACCCATTTGCTATTCCTAATTACACACTTCTTATTGATTGAAATCTTATACTATATAATATAATATTATGTTCAATTAAAATATTATTAAATATGTATTATTTATACACTCATTATAAATTTTAGAGGCCTATAAGTGAGGTTTGAAAAAATACAAACCCAGATTATTATAACTAGTATATGGAGGATTGTCAAAAATTTGGATCCAGGACACTCTAAATTAAGAAAATTGGTCAGATTTTTTGAAAATCAAATTTAGAACTGACATGGACTTGAATTTTAATCGATCTATTTAACCCGTAATTAGACCCAGATTGTAAAATTTAGAGTCTGAAAATTATCCAAATTTATATTTTGGTCACCCTATTCAATCCAATCAACGATCCAGAATAGCAAAATTTAGATTTAGAAGATGGATACATGAGAATTCTAGTTCCTCCTAATCTAAATTTTTATAATCATACTAGGTCCCCACTCATGTTTGAATTTATTTGAACCCAAAATGGACCTGGATTTTTTACCCAACTTCTATTTAGTATTATATAAATACATAGATATTATTAGGATATAATATTTTATTTGCTAAATATTGTGCCATATTATATGTGGTCGATTTCGATCAAAAAAACTATAGTGTATAATATGGCATGATATTTAGCAAACAAAATATCAATAACAATATAATATTTATGTATTTATATAATATTAATTAGAAGTTGGATAAAAAATTGGGATCAATTTTGGATTGAGATAAATCCAAGCTTGGGTGGGGACCTAGTATGACTACACAATTTTAGATTAGAAGGAACTAGAATTCTGATGTATCTAGCTTCTCGATCTCATTTTCCCTATTATGGATTCATGATTGGGTTGAATATTGTGATCGAAATATAAGTTTGGATCATTTTTGGAATCTAAATTTTATAATCTGGGTTTAATTACACGATTAAATAAATTGATTGAAATTCAAGTCCATGCTAATTCTCAATTTGATTCAAGAAAATCCGACCAATTTTCGTAGTTTAGAGCTAGCCTGGACCCTAACTTTTAACAAACCTCCGTGTAGTAGTTATAATAATCCAAACTTTTATTTTTCCAAACCTGACTTATAAGCCTCTGAAATTTATTATATGAATAAATAATATATATTCAATAATATTTTAATTAAATATAATACTATAATATATACCATAAGATGGCAATCAATTAGAACTCGTGGGAAATTAGGAATAGGCACTTCCGTTAAAGGAAGTTAGTCGTGGGGCGTTATTTGGAATATGGGATAAGTGGGAGGGGGGTTTCAAGGATTTTCTATAAGTAAAGGGGTTACAAGGAATATTGGCAAACTAGAGGGGGTATCTACATTACTATAAAAAGAGAGAGTTTTTTCATCTATTTACGAACCGACCATTCCAAACATCTTTTGCCCAATTATAAGACAACATTTGTCGTTCTCTCCTTGACTCAATATCTTCTTATTTTTATTTCTAAAATATCTCTTTCCTATTAAACTACCTTCTCCACTTTATAAGAAACAACTCACGCTTCCTTCTCTTTCTTTAATCCATGTGTCTCATATTTTTCTCTGATAACTTAATAGACCCTCTACGATTTTCTTACTCCACCTAACTACTATTTACCACGTACGCATCTCCCTCTTAACCCCATATTCTCTCCTTCCTCAACTAACGATATGAGGCCACTTTCTTTTCCCTTTTTCATCGTCATGCACATATGCATAACATAAAAAATATAATTTCATTCTCATTGTAATGATTCATATTGTAAAAAATGCAGTGTTTAATTTTACACATAGCAAAAAGTTTCTAAAATAATTACAATAATATTGTATCTAAATTTATTTTTCAGAGGGACACGTGTGTGTTGACTAGTTTGAAAAAAAAAACTCTACTTTTTTTAAGTCAGAAGCCTTTCCCGGTTTCCCCTCGCACATGAAAAGATTCGAAGTTCCTTGTCCGACTAATATGTCAGTCGAGATTTGAGTTCCGGTCTGATGGGAAAATGTCGTCCTCCGCAGTCAACTCCTGGGCATCCGACCCGGGAGGGGAGCCCCATCCAGCCATGCTCTTGGCCTTGCCGTACATGCGTCTTCTGGACCTTTTCTCCTGCCAGCGAGCGTGTAGGTCATTCTGAGACGCCGTCGCCACGAACCCTCTTCTTTGGAGGTCCGTCGTGGTTGATCCGCTGCTGAGCTCAAAGCTCAGTAATGATGCTCTGTGGGAGCTGACCTCCAATGCTGCGGGCAGGCTTCAGTCTTTGGCCCTCGATGATTGTCGGCAAATCAAGGACGCCGGGCTCGACGGGTGGTTGATGCGAACCCTGCGTTGTCCAAGGTAACATTGAATCTCTGAACTCCAATATCAGGTATTATAAATATACTTTTAATATCTAAAATTCTGTCGATAATACACTTGTAACACCCACTAAATTCAAATCATATGTTATCTATAACATGAGTCACTTGGCTTGGATTTTTTTTTTGATCTAAAGGCTGAATTATATTGAAGATGGAGTGCCCCAACATATTATGACCACATGTGGGGGAAAAGTATATTACATAAGACTACCATAAAATATAAAGCTCATGACACTAGGGGTGTTTGAGCTGGCAGAAAATGATGGGGGGCACCCCTGAAAACATAACCCAGCGAGATAAGGTAAAAACTAATGTGATATCCTAGCAGCAGCATGAGAAGGTACTCGGTGAATGGGTAAGTAGGGAGCATCATCAAAATCCGTCTTAGTCTTTGTCCTCCTCAATTTCCTCCAATGTGTAGGCGCGGATGGGAGTGTGGAAGCTCAGGTCCTTCATCGATGAGGGTGTTGTCTCGATCATTCTACCGGCGTCTCCTGAGCAATGCGAACATGAAGCAGAGTTGTGGTGATGTTAGATGTTGTAAAATCTACAGGGTGTGAAGAATTGTGCCTGCGGTGATTCCTTTCCTTCCATATATGCCATGCAATGATGGTGATGATGGAGGCGAAAATAATGTTGTATATGGTTGATATTGTTTTTGCAAAGGTGGATGTGATGACCTCTTGATTAGAATGGTGGGTGTGGTGTGAGGGATGTATATATTGTTGAGTGATGTTTCTTGTGATGGGCCAGAGGAAGAATCTGTGATTGGTGTCTTCACAAGCGTTGCAGCAAAGATAACATCTACATGGTGCACGAAATCCTCTGCGGTAGAGGTTGTGATCGGCGAGCAGCTTGTTGTTTCATAGAATCCATGCAAAAACTTTGTATTTGAGGGGGATGTTGGATTCCCAGATGTGAGATATGGGATTTGTAAAACCTTTGTAAGAGAAGTGTTTGTATGCTTGGCTAGTGGAGAATGTGGGGTCCCAACAACAGGTGGCGTGCGGTAAAGTATTATGTTCTAAGACCTGAATGATGTTGGTGATGGGAAGGGAAGGATAATTTTGTGCAAGGGTACACTTGAGATGTTGTTTATGTTGTTGCTGATGAGGTGCATGGCCTTGGGGATGGTGATATGTAGAAGTGTCTATGGGATGTTTTGAGAGGTGGAGAATTTGGTGATGGGTTGTTGTTGAAACCATGGGTCAAACCAAAAAAGGATGTTACGATGGCAGTGGGGTGGCGTGAAAATGGTTGCTTGGATGAGATGGAGAAGATTGTTTATGTGTTTCCATAGTAGGGAGGCATATTTTCTCTTAATTGGGTGCCGAGGAGGGTTGTGTGTGTAGTATTTCTTGCTGATATGTTTTGACCAAGCCGATTTTCTATGGTGGCATAGTTGAGTGATGATCTTCAGGAGGAGGCATGCATTGTGCGTCTTGATGTCGATGATGCCCCAACCGCCCTGATCAATTAGAGCAGTGATGGATCTCCAATTGGTGAGATGCATGTCTTGGCCCTTGTGGTCCCATAAAAAGGTTCTACGGAGATTGCCTATGTGATTTGCAGTTTTGGTAGGTAGTGGGATGCAGCTCATGTAGTAAGTGAGAATTTGGGTTAGGGAGTTGTTAAGGAGGGTGAGTCTTCCAGCTAAACTTAGGAAGTTTGACTTCCAGTTGAAAAGTCTTGCTTGAAGGCGGTTGATAATGGGATTCCATGTAGATGTGGGAATGCATTTTGGGGAGATGGGGAGACCCAGGTATATAAATGGGAAGTGTTCTCTTTTGTAGTTGAGAAGATTCTGATACTTGATCATATCATTGTCATATATGGACTCTGATGATATTGGATTTTTGAAGGTTTATTTTAAGTCCAGTGAGATATGAAAAGATGCCAAGGAGTCTGATGGTGTTAATGATGTTATGATCGGAGGGGGCAATGAAGATCATAGTGCCGTCTGCATATTGAGTGATGTTGAAGTTGCAGATATCAGGGGTGTCGATTAGGTGTTTTTCAGCTGCTATAGTCATCATTCTGGTGAGGATTGTAGTGCAAAGAATGAATAGATAAGGTGAGAGAGGATCTCCTTGTCTGAGACCGTTTGTGCTAACGAAATACCCCTGGTGGGACCCATTTATGAGTGTGGAGAATTTGCAAGTAGAAATGCAGGACATGATCCAATCATTCCATTTTTGGGGGAAGTTGTGATGTTTGAGGAAGTTCCTTATATTGTCCCAATTTACATGGTCAAAGGCCATAGTAAAATCGAGTTTGAGGGCTAGGGTGGGGGTGTTGGTTATACGACAGGAGTGGAGCATCTCACTGACCGCAATGTACACAACCTGAATGGTGCGGTTGGGGAGGAATGTACATTGGTTTTGAGGGATAATATGTTGTAGATGTGGTTTGAGTCAGTTGCTAAGGGTCTTAGCAATGATCTTGTATGAGGTATTGATTAGACTGATGGGTCGATATTGGTGGATGGAGGAGGGGAGGATGGTTATGCGAATGAGGGCGATGTTGGTTTGATTTAGAGGACCAATGAAAGTCAAAGGGTTGTCTTCTACCGATAAGTGTTCAAAGATTTTGTTTATGCTTCCTTCAATATAGGGCCATACAGTGTAGATGGAGGCGACATTGTATCCGTCAGGTCCAGGGGCTTTATCCCTACCTAGCATAAAAGCGGCCTATTTGATTTCATCCATAGAAAAAGGGTCATTGAGGTTGTCATAGTTTGTGTGTTGTAAGAGAAAAATGTTCCTCCAATAAAAGAGGCGGTCCTCGTGTGGTTGATGTTTAGAATTGAAGATGTCATGAAAGTGTGAGACAATGTGTGATACAATAGTGTTGTGGTTGGTGGTGTAGGCACCATTTATGGTGAGGGGGTGTAGGTGGTTTTTCTTTTTCTTTTGGTTGCACCATAGATGAAAGTATTTGGTATTCTTGTCGCATAATTTAAGCCATCTGATCCTTGCTCTTTGATACCAAATTTGTTCCCATGATTGGAAAGAGTGTCAACATCTGTGTGAAGGGTTTGGATGAGAGAAGAGCCCGCCTATGGATCAAAGTCCAGTTTTGTAAATTCTACTTCTTTGGTGGAAATGGAGTCTTTGATGTTGCCAAATTTTTTTTGCCCATATAAAGGCGGCCTTCAACATGCTCTTGAGGGAGACAGAGAGGTGTAAGCTCATGTTTTGGATTTCTAGAATGAGACCCCAATGAGAGGAGAACCAAGGGAGGAAATCAGGGTGTTTTATCCAATAGTTCTCGATGCTTTTATGCTTCTGTCCGAAGGATGGGGGTAGGTGTTAAGGATGACAGGGAAGTGGTAAGATATGGGTTTGTGTGCGATGTGTGTGATGATGTTTTGGTATAGATGATGTCATTGGTGATTGCAAATGAAGCGGTCAAGTTTTTCCCAGTGGAAATCCTTATTCCATGTAAAATTATTAGGGGATAGATCAATGAGATTTTGTAGTTTAATGAGGTCATTGAAGCACTGATTGAAATATGTGTAGTGTTGACCATCATTGAGAGTGTTGAGCCTCTCCATTGGAGAGGTTATGAGGTTAAAATCACCCCCAATGAGCCATGGGTTGGAGGCATGATCGGTGGCAAGTTGTTGGAGCAGGTGGAGGTAATCCGTTTTAGGGGGGGAAGGGGGTCCGTAGGTGGATGTAAGGGACCACTTGATGTCGTCGAAGGTGTTAGTGAGTTGGATCGTGATATGGTGGGAATGCAAGATGGTGTGGCATATTGTGAACAGTTGGTTGTTTATACAAATGACAATTCCCCCTTTGAAACCAATGGGCGGGGCATGAATCCAATTGTTAATGTGATGACCACCAATGGTGTGAAGCATGAAGTCTGTAAGGTGTGTTTTGGTTTCGTTGATGATGATAATCTGTATATGGTTGTCTATGATGAAGTTTCTAATCATCCTACGATGTTTGGTTCAAGAGGCACTGTTGACATTCCAGGTTTCAATAAACATAGAAACATTTGGCATATTATGTCTGATCACAGCTGGTTGTTATATCTGCAAATCCTCAAGGTGGGTTCTAGTCAACTTTTTGGGTCTCCAGTTGTTCCATCCCATAAAGTGTTCAAAGTTGTTGAGAGTCTGATGTGCGTTAAGATCAGTCTCAAATTCTAGTCCAAGATGTTTTGTGAACTGTTTGAACTTGTTTATCTTGGACCATGAGGCCTGGTCATTTATGTTGTCTCTCCCCGGGAAGGTGGGTTTGTTTTGGTTGCGTCGTCATGAGGATATGTTGATGTGTTCGAGCGCTCAGAGTTACTGGAACTTGTGGAAGGGGTGTTTCTCCATGGAATGTGTTGTGTGTGTTGCTGTATAGGTGGTGCATGTTGTGAGTTAGAAGTTGAGGGGGGTGTGGGGGAGTTACCTCTCGACGTTGTAGCAGATTCTATCATGTTTCCTGTGGAGTGCGTCTGCAGAATCTTGCACAATGGGCTATCCTCAGCTGTGAGCTCGACGATGATCACTAATTTCAATAGAGGTTTTGCTTCCTCTGAGATATCCTTGAGGGTGAGCTTGTGGGGTGGTTCTAGGTGTTTGGAAGGTGTTATTGAATAGGTGTCCATAGGGTTGGGGGCAGATAGGCTTATGAATGGAATTAAGGCGTGCAATGGCAGTGGGAATATGGCCATAGGTGCTGGTTTTGATGTGTTTGTTTCGCCTGGGGCTGGCATGCCCTGGATGGAAGGTGGAGTTTTTGGGTACTATAGTGGAGTTTGTAGGGTTTCTCCATGAGATAGAGTGACTTTCAAAGTTTATAAAGGATGTGGTGGTGGTGGCTCGCGATTCAGTATTTACACAAATAGGGTGAAGCGTCTCTCCAAGACGGAGGTAGAGAGTGGCAGGGAGTTCGATGGGGGCCATTGCAACAAAGACACAAAAAGCTTTAATATAGTTTGTTGGGTTGACAGTATTAGGGGAGATGAATTGTAAGGTGGATCCAACCACATGAGCAATGTCCCAGAAGATATTGTTGTCCCATAGATGTGGAGGGAGATCAACTATGGAAATCCAGGTGGATCCACCATCATTGGCAATGGTGGCTCCCGCCAAGGGTGACCATTTGGTGAGGTGTATTTCGACGAAGCTGTCATCACATGGCAGGGTGAAAGAATGATCGAAAAGGGGTTGAATATGGGTGCCTTCAGGGACAGTGTAGAGGAGTTTGGAGGGGGAAAGTATTTTAGGTTTTAGGACAGTAACAACCGGTAGAATACTGGCAATGGCCTTGGTGATGTTGAGGATGTCAAGGTGTTTGTTGTCAATGTTGTTCATAATAGTGGCCAGGATGCTCCTAGAGTGGAATACTTTCCAGGATCGTATGGAGTTTCCAGGGAGGAGAACCATAAGGGTGATGGATGTTCGAGGGTTGGTGATGAACATGTTTGTAGTGGGAGTGGAGATGTTGTTTTGTTTGTGTGAAGATACTTGGCTTGGATTAACATTACAAAACATGATATACATAGCAACAAACCATACATTAACTAAAATATAGATTCATACATTGTTTTTGAAAGGGAAAACATAAAAGTGCCATGCTCGAAACTATAGAAACTCAAATCTCATCAGGAGTATCAGGTACACCACTTCCCCTCTTAGGCCTAGGAACGCTAGGTTCACTTTTTGGGTGTCCAACTGCATGTTCAACCTCTTAACCATGAACCAAACATGTATAAGGTATGCACTTCTTATCATCCTTCTACTCAAGAAACACTTCAGAGTGGAGTCCCCCTTTAGGACAACCAACAAGGTATAAGGCCTGAAAACTTGCTACTAAACCTCTTCATGGTCTTAAGGAACTCTTCTTCCTATCTTAAAAGGTAAACACCTATACCATAGGCACATAGGTACTAGTAGTCTCATCTTCTCTCTAGGGTTTGGTTCCTCTAATGGCAACCAAGATATCATCAGCCTCCAGGGATCAAGCATGAGGCAACCACTATCATCTACTTAGGTCGCATCATCCTCAACTCCTTATTGTTCCTCGTATCTTGGAGTCTAAGCTTCCAGCCTTCTTGCTTGGGTCCTGCTCTCTCTCTCTCGAGACCTACTCCACAACCAGCCGTATTACTAAAGTTCCTCTCTCCATGAAGGTGGATCAAGCTCACTAGCAAACCCTTACCTGGGTGAAGCCTATATTCAAACTTATGTTTGCTCAAGATTATCCATATCTCTTTATGCTTATCTCATAAGCTATCCATCATACTCTCCTGGCCAGGGTTTTGACCTACTGCCTACACTACTTGGCGTATTCTGGGTGCATAATATGCCATGCTCATATAAGCTCAAGGGGTTTCCATAGGCTCTTCTCTAAGATCATCATTGAAGGAGATATCCTTCACTCTAACATGCATGACCCTTCCCAGGGTTGGGTCACCAAGGGTACTAGGCCATCCAACCTCTCATGGCTCATATGGGCATCCAAAGACATGTCCACCCCCACACCAGGTCTACAATGACATCTAACTCATCGTGTCATCTCTCTTTTGTTTTATTTTTGCATCATATTTACATTAGTTTTGTTTTAGTGCATTTTCATTTTTACATATATAAAGCACATCCATCTAAAAGTGTTTTTCAAACTAAAATGCTGACATGTTAATTGAAGTAATGGTCAATGTGTAACTTATCCTTCAAAAATTGAATATGTTTGTTTGAGAGTACATTGCATGCGGAGTTGAGTGGCTTAGTCAATATAGAGACAGATGTGATGGACTAACACCTAATTCTACCCTTGACTTCTAAATGAAGATTGTGTTTGAGTCCAATCTAACCAAGCAATCGTGTTATCTTTTGTGTTAATACAAGAATATAATTCTCATCACCCTAATAAGTGAGTTAATACACAAGAGACATATCATTGTTAGAAAGTGCATGTGTCTTAGTCACTTTATCTCCTTTAGTTTCATATCATTCCATCACCACCATAGGCTTCATAAATAATTCACATCATTTTTCCTTTTGGATTTCATCACATCACGACGGGTAACATGTAGCTAAGTAGCTAATTTGCATACATTAATATACATAACAATTCTATACAATATTATTCTACATGCATAATTCATAAAGTTCTAATATATGTTTTCACATCTGTTCCTAAATATAGAGAGTAAGAAAGTTGTATGCATCCTTACTCCTCCAAATGCATAGAAGCCTCAACTTGCATATCATTTTTGGATAGTTTTTTTTTGTGAAAACCAGATCTTAGTTTTTATTCATCCTGTGCTCTAGTACAAGCCCAAAGATAGAAAGGTTCATATCTAACTCGAATGTCATCCATGTTGGCCTATTACAGTTTGAAGAAAGAAAAGTACGGGATCTTAGGGTGGATTTTGCAAGTTGGTTAGCAACCTTGTTAAGGTCCCATGGGACGTACATAACCAGTAACAAGTCTAGGCTTGCTTTGTTGACCTGAAATGTTTTCCAAATATGTTGGAGGCTCGATGAGGAGTATTTTTTCTGATTGAATAACTTCAACGAAGATCTAGAGTCAGTGAGGATGATGGTCTTCTTCATATTTCTTTCATTACTAATTGTGGATGCAATGACAATTCCAAGAAGTTCAGCTTGTAGAGGTGATGTGGCTTGCACAGGGATGCCTTCAAATCTCAGAAACTTGCCATGGCTGTTGATGATGTGGATACCCACACCAACATTCCTATCTAGATTTTGAAAAGCGATGTTAACAAAGACAATGTAGTCTACCTCATTCGACCACTCGAACATATTGATCCGTTGAGGCATAGCTCCTCTATCAATTTCCATTGCGTAGATAATGGATCTTGTCCTTTCTTTGATAAAAGTGCTTAGGACCTATGCATTAGGGATGACATGGTTGTGGATGAAAGTGTTCCTCGAATTCCATAGGTGCCAACATGCAACTAGATGTAGGATTGCAGTTTATTGGTCAACCTGGTGAGGAGAGATAATCCAACTTATCCATTCATTTTCAGAGAACAAGAAGTATTCGACCGGTGCTTCCAAGTGTTGCCAGGTAGCTTTACTGTAAGTGAAATCCCTCAAGTAGTGTAGGAAGGTGTCTTTGTTGTTGCTCCATATTGAGCTCATTGTATCCAAATCCATATGCCTTCATTTTTTCTCCACATTAGTAAGCAGTGTCCAGTATTGGAGCAGCCAGACAAAGACTTTGAGTCTCTTAGGTACTCTACATTTCCAGATCGCCCTCCAATTCCCATCAGCGTGGAGGATATCATCGTCTTTAATCCAGTTGTGTGTCACCTTTACATTGAGATTGTCGAGCGGGTCGTGTGGCCAAACCCAGCAGTCTGACTCTTGGTTCCTCGTGGGTGGGGGCATGTAGTAGATGATATTATGGGCTTTGGGGGGTATGGACTCATGGATAAATGAGAAATCCCATTCACCATTGTCCATGTGCATGGAGTTGACATTCAAATCTTGGAGATCTTGGGGGATAGTCTAGTTGGGAGCGATGTCCATGACTGACTTTCCATTGAGCCATTTATCAGTCCAAATGTTAGTTACAGATCCGTCCTTGATTGTTTTATAGCATTATGCAGATACCTCTGCCAAGTTGCATTTGATGAAGCCCCAGACACACGAGTATGTCTTGTTAACTACATGTGTTCCTCGCATGTATTTCTCCTTCATTATTTTTACTCAGGGAGCTGGATGGTCATTCAAGAATAGCCACACATTCTTGAGCATTAGGGCCTTATTTTGGTCTTGCATATGCTTTATGCCCAGGCCTCCATTAGATTTTTTAGGAATAAGATTCTTCTAGGAGACCAGGGACAGATTCTTTTGTTCCCTCCCGCCTGACCAGATAAAGTCCTTGATGTGTTTATTAATGTCATCACACAGCGATGGGGATAGCTTACGGTTTGCATTGTGTATGAAGGAATAGCTTGCAGTGTTGCCTTTGCCAAGGTGATCTGTCCTGCCAAAGAAAAGGTGTCTGGCCACCCAACTAGACATACGTTCTCTGATGGTTGATGATATATGTTGGTGTGTGTTCTTGTTGACCCGATGGTGAAGAAAAGGAACCCCAAGGTACCTTTCGAAGTCATTAGTGCTTTGGATGTTGATCGCCTGACAAAAGTTATTCTTGTCACTTCTTGTGGTGTTAGCCGAGAAGAAACACCTTGATTTCTCTTTAGATATGGCTTGTCCAGAGACAAAACTGAAGTTGTTAAGGACCTCAAGGATAGACATCACTTGTGAAGGACTGGCTTCAGCCATGAGGAGGATGTCATCAGAAAAGAAGACATGCGATAATGGAGTTCCTTGCCTGGTTAATTTGATAGGTTTCCATGATTTGTTGAGGACTACTACATTAATATCTTGAGAGAGTCTCTCCATGAATAGTACAAACACATACAGATTGAGTGGATCCCCCTGAAAGACACCTCTTTTTGACTTGAAAGAAGGCAAGGAGGTGCCCTCCCAAAGAATAGAAGGGCTTCCATATGTGATTATATCCATAATAAGATACACAATAATTGATGGGAGGCTAGTCTTGATCAACATATCCTTAAAAAACCTCCAATTCATATGATCAAACATTTTGGATTGGTCCAGCTTGATGCACACCCATTTCTTCCCAGTGGTCTTTTGTTTCATGGAGTGAACTACTTCTTGAACAAGTATGATGTTGTCATTGATATGCCTTACTGGAATGAAACTTGATTGATTTATAGAAACCTAGTCTGGCAGGTGGGGTTTTATTCGTTCTACTAGTATTTTGGACAATAGTTTGAAGCATGAGTTGTTCAGGGAAATTGGCCTTAATTCAGAGCATCATTGTGGTTGCTTAATTTTGGGAATTAGGATCATGTATGCCTCCACTACCTTGGCATCGATCCATTGTTAAAATCATGTTGCACCATGAGCACTATGGAATTACCAATTGTTTGCCATTGACTTTGGATGAATTCAATATAAACTCCATTTGGGCCTGGTGCCTTGGACGACGCCATGAGGAAAATCATTTTCTGGATTTCTTTTGGAATAGACATGCATGTGATGAAGTTAGAAGTTGGGCTTGAGAGTTATTTAAAGTTTCCAATATAGTTTGAGATGAGTGATGTGCCTACGGTGATTGCGTCCCATTGAGTCATCATGTTGTGAAAGTGGTTCAAGACAAGATCTTGTAGAGCCTTGGAAGATTCCAGCCATACACCTATTTCATCACGGAGACTGCTTATCTTGATAAACTATCTGCGAGCCTTGACATACGAGCGGTAGAATTTGGTGTTTCCATCGCCATACTTTAGCCATTGTATGTGTGCTTTTTTTGCCAATCCATTTCTTCTTCAAGAAGGAGTTTGGAGTGCTATTCTTGCAGGCTAATAGATAATAATTCATTAGCGGTATTTGGATTGAAACTATCAATTACCTGACATCGGTTCAGCTTGGAGACAATAGACTTTTTTTGGCTTTGCTTCCCCTCTCATTTTTTATTCTCCCATTTGAGTACAGACGCCTTAAGCGGTACTAATTCTTTAGTAAAAGTTTTAGAACTATCCCAGGAGGGCATGATGAATTTCTTAGAGTCCTCTAAAATCTTCCAACTAGCCTTCCTTTTGAAGACTACTGGTTTGGGCTCTGTATTGGTGGATCTCAACAAAAGTATAGGATTGTGATCAGAATGTAGTCTGGGAATGACAATACATTGAAGGCCTCCTTCCACATTAAGCCATAGGTCATTAGCTACTACTCTATCCAGTTTCTCCAGAAGGCATTGTATTTTGAAAGTATAGTAGTTTCCTGTCATTTTAATCTCTACCAGACCACTTCCTCGAAGCATTGCATTGAACAAGCGGTTGTTGTGATGGTCAAAGTGCTTTCCCCATGCTATTCTGATACATCAAGAATGATGTTAAAGTCATCGAGAATAGCCCAGGCTTCAAAAGTATATTGTGATATCTCTGGCAGTCTTGTCCATAGGAACTTCCTCTTCGATGGAGTGAGGCTGCCATATACAAAGGTGGCATACCATGATCAATTAATTTTGCAGTGTATGAACTGCATTTGGTTATAAAACACTTCAAGGTGACACTTAGCATCGTCCCAAAGGACCCAGATACCACCAGAAAAGCCAAGGGCTACCACACGATGCGAGGAAGTGAACCCAAGCTTCTTGATAACATTGCTTTCCAAAGCGCCACTGCATCTAGTTTCAATTGAGACTAAAATTTGTAGCTTATATTTTAGTTTGTATTCTCTAATAAGATGAATTTTATACTTGGAGTAAGCCCCTTGGATATTCCAGTAGATTATATTCATTATAAAAGGAGGGGTGGGGGTTACTGTATTACGGCAAGCAAACCTTGGCCTTGGCCTTCGTTGTCTTGTCCAATATCACCAACTCCGTCATTGGTAGCTGGGTTTGCAATCTCCATCTCCTGGCTTTCCACAATGAAGCTGAGTTGTTTGTTGGAGCCTGAGGAATCCAGTTGGCTTACTACTTGGGCAAGCTTCCCCTTCTTTCTCTCCCACCTAGGGCTCACAACAACATTCTGGTAAATGACTCTCCTATTCCTCAAGATGACCCTAGTATTACTTTGGCTTGTATTCCCCCAAGTGAACTTGTTTTGGGGGATGTTCGAATTCACTTGTGTTATTGTTTTTCCAAAGCAGAAAGCTTCACCATTGTTAGGTTCCAGGCTTCTTACTTCTGACATCTGATCATCAACAAGGATGATCATTATGTCAGATGGGGTGACATCCATTGCCTTATCGGTGTCAGTGACTTTAGTCTTCTGCTTTGGCTGCGGCTTAGGTGGGGCTTTCTTCTTATTCTTCCTACTGATGAGATTTTTCCATTATGAATCTTCCCTGTTGTCAATAGGGATGGGTGAGTCCGTTTGGGTAGGCTTGCTTGAGGTTCTTTGTCTTTAGCAGATGCTTTTTTGGGCGTCTTCTCCTGGTTTGGATCAGATTGTTTGGGAAACTGTCTCCTTGCAGGTTTGGGGGCATGTATTGCCTCCGTGTACGTGCATGGGACTAGGGTTGTAGAGGATGAAACTTTAGTGGAAACAAAGGGCTTTGAGCGGATGCATTCTTTGTCAGAATGGCCAATACGGCCACACTTCATATAGACAACTGGAAGGTTTTCATACTCGAGTTTGTACTGTTTTCCATTTAATAAGATCACCAGTAGAAGGGGTTTGGATGTGTCCAACTCTACTACAATACGAGAAAACTTGCCTCAGTCTCTAGTCATCGTTGTTGCATCAATTTTGATTGTCTTCCTGATTAGGTTGCCAACACAAGTGAGGATTTGATTCTGATAGAAGAAGATAGGCAGATCCTTCACTCTCTGCCACACCACAAGCTTGCGTGGAATCAGATATGAGGGACGGAAGCCTGGTGACCATGATTATACTAAAATGTAATTTCCAAACACGGTCCATGGTCCTCCAGTCATAACTTTGATGAAGTCAGTATCGTTAGCCAGTTGAATGATGTCATATCCCATCTCTAGGTTGATAACTCTAATTGTATATGATGAAGACCAGAGCAAGGAGAGAGGATTCACTAGGGTCTGGAATTCAATGTTACCTCCTATCAGTTTGACAATTACTGCAAATCTCCATAGTTCCAGTAATGGCGGGAGCGATTCTGGGTTAATAATTAGGGCGGGAAGGGCCCCGCTGTAATCCACCTGGATGTCCTTTGATGTGAGGGTATCTGAGGATACTATCTTGAGTAGATCGGAGGCCTTACGGCCTATCATGGCTTCTGTGTAGGAAAGTTCTTTGGGTTGATCGATACCGTCATTGCCTGAAACATTCCCGGCTTGTCCTTCACCATTTTCGACAAGGTTCTTTTGTGTCACCCACGATCGTGGAGGATCAGAGCCATGCCCTTTGCCTCCTCTCCATCCACTTCTCCACCCTCAGCCTCGGCCGCCATCTCCGCCTAAACCTAGGTGGTCACCCATCATTTCTTTATATATATAATTGGAAAACAATAATATAGGTAATGGAGGATGGAGGAAATTGATTAAAAAGAAAATAAAAGAAAAAATTTGCTTTTGTACGAGGAATAAGATTGTTTAATTCTGTGTTAAGTCACCTTTGATCTTTACTCATTATTAGGATGACACATACACAACATACATCATTCCATTAAAAATAGTAGGTATAAGTGTACATTCAACTTATTATATCCATGATTGAGGTCAATCATTTCATTTTCTTTCATAAATGACTTGTATTATATGTGATTTATTTTTCTTATCACTCATTTCATACACCCATTACTCGACATGCTAGATTAGGACAAAGATTTATTCCCTTCTTCCAAGAATATTCAGTGAACTTCATGCATTATGAAAATGGTTTTTTGAAAGACTAGTATAGATAGGGAGATATTGTGATATACTGAACATAGTCTGGACTTTCAATGATATTTCTCTACTTCTTCTTAATTGTGTTTTAAACATCTGATTTTGATGTTTTATTTTTTAGAAATGGTCGCTTAAATAGAGGTTGTTTTCTCTATGATTGGAGAGGACCAGTTTGGTTCCACTGAGTCAATCATGATTAGAATAATATAGTTCACATATGTGTCTCTCTTTAGACAATTTCAACAAAATCCAAAGAATGGTTCCTCAAGGACGAGAAACTTTAAAGATTAAGGGATTTCAATGAACATGTTTCTATACCGAAATTTGTAATAATATAGACATTTTTTCATTAGGATTTTCTCATGTTCATGTGTTTTATGCATATTTTTCCAATATTTCCTGAAATATCACTTGTGTATTCAATCTATACATTTTTCATGGATTTGGCTCAAACTACTACATTTTTTACTATTGCCTAATGCATGTTTGTTTGATTGCATAAAAGATCAAGAACAAATTGAAGAAAGACTGTTCATGTTGGTGGAACCAACATTAAAGAAAAACTGACTTCCTCACTAAAGAATCTCAATATCAATGAGATTTTATCTAAGACCACTATGGTTAGGTAGGCTTTGACTACTGAATCCCTAAGTGTCACCCCGACTAGATTTCACTGATTGGGTGGTGTGGAAGCCCACTGATGCACCTGGCCTAGTTGGTGTTAGAGAATAGGCAGAACATAAGGGGTGTGTCAACGATGACCCAAATCAGCCCAAGCTATTTGAGAAGGTTTGTAGAGGCTTACTAATCTTGCCAGAAATTTTAGAGCCATGAAGCTTCCTAGATCCTTAGGCAGAAGGTGGTCCGGAGAGTTTGCTATTATAGATGATGAGATGGGGGAAGGACTGATTTTTTCACCTCTAGCCTCAATTATGGGGATTAAAGTCCACGAAAGATTCTCCACATGCCTATTTTTTAGTCTAGTATGCCATGATAAGGCCTGCTCCCCTCCCATAGCTAACAACAATTACTAAAGCTTGGAGCTCCTCGTGACACACCTTCACCTGAATCTGGTATCTAAGCATTCATGATTGGGTTTCTTCTGGTAATGTGGTGCTCTATGGTTGAAATGTGTCCACCTTTACTTCTTGCTCTATCTACACAATGCAACAAGGGATAGAGAAGTCGTGAAGGTGATAGGGGGAGTTCTTACTACTCTAGAGACCAAAGGCACATTTGATAGTTCATTGAAAATCTCCTCGTACTGAGGATCTACACAAATAACTTCTGAATGATGTTTCTCCCATGATCCACATAATTAGGGATGAGTCATGGTTTGTCTATAAGATTTTCATCACTCCAGTTTAATCAGAGGTTGGGGGAAAATGTTTTACCCTTTCAATCTAAATTATTCTAAGGATGGCGAAATATTTGTGCATCTCCCTTAGTTTGAGGACGACTGGCATATAATGCTCACAACACCTAACATTTTTATAGTATATGACCAATATTTGGTAGATCTCCTAAATCAAAATTCAAAACTTTAAACTATTATATCATCTAGGAGACACTTTGAAATTAAATGAAATTTGATTCATGGGTTCATCATTGCATAAGACCTCTTATCATAAAGTTTGAAACCATAACTATCACATCTTTTCATCTAACTTAAGTCTTCGAATCACCTGAAGTTACCGCATAAACATTGGTTCCAAGTCAATTACTCATCAAATCATGATCATATAAGTTCAACTTGCATGATTTGGCCCGATCACACATCAAGGTTCATCATTTAATTATTTCACTCCAATATGTATTCAAATGTTATGTAGGATACCAAAATCTACAACCAATGTTGTCACAATAGGGTTTGGAACTCTCCCAACTGCCATGGAATTAACTCTTTGTGTGCCATGGAGGAGAAGGGTCAGTGCCATCTTGAGGAAGATGATGAGTCACCAACCTATAGGACTTCCTTTGGTAGGAAAAAAGTTAGGGAGAACCTCAGTAGGTGAAGAGTAGGGAGGACCATTGGTACAAAACATAGAAGAAGCATCGGAAGGTGGGATGTGGAACTTTATTAGATGAGGAAGCTTAAGTTCCATGGTAAGATAGCATGTTGGAGAGCAATTAGTAGGTGAATGCAGAGGTTCCGTTAGAAGGTGAGAGGAGAGTCTCCATCGAATAATAAAAGCATGACTTACTTCAATAGTTGGCCATAGTAAGAGATGCATAGAAAAACCTTCTGTTATTGAGTGAAAAATTTCCATTGTAACGTGGTAGGAGAACTTCCATCAGAAGTGACTCGCAGGATTTCCTTAAAAGGTAGTCATTGGGAAACGATCAATGGATGGGTGGTTCGTCCATCGGGAGGCAATATTTAGACTTCCTTTGATTGTCAACTGAAGGAAGGATGGAATGATGGAAAACAATAGATTTATAGATGAAATTGAAACTAATGGTTTGGTGGAACACAACACAAATTGATGAATCAACATAAGTGATTCAAATTGATCATTTGATAGATTACAATCCCACACTATGAGGGTATTAATACAAGGTTCGCAGATTGCACTATGTTAGCTTCTATTAAAGGAATCCCAACTGATGAAGGGGCGGATCAATGGAAAGTGATGTCTTCACAGGTCCAATGCAAACTTATGCATCAACAACCATTGAAGGATCATATCATAAAAAGTATGGTCCATTTATTCAAAAACAAGTGTGCCCGCTTATTAGTTTGCAAGACCACCATCTCCTACACTCCTACCACATAATGAAGTTAAAACCTCTAATGGAAAAAAGATATGTGGATCAAAATCCTATAAACTAATACAAAATTAAGACAATGTAAATGTAAATTATTCTAAAGTGAAATGATGGAAATGAATATAAAACGAAGTTGAATATGTGACTAAAACAAGGATGAATATGCATTCATCAGCCACCAGGAATATGTGATAGATTTGCAATTAGTTTGAGAGCAAGACTAATATTTAGGAAACCCATTATCAATACAATCAGTAATGCACTACAAGAGCGGCGTTACTACGATCATGTTTGGAGATATATTATATAATTTGATTTTATCTATTAACACCATGAGTGTGGGTTAGTAATTAGTTTATATAGTGTGATATAATATGAGAGCGGGTAGTAAAGGATACATAGATTGAGTACAAAAGAGAAAAATAATTTATATTAATTCAATAGAATTCATACATTCACCGCATTGTGGTGAAACATGAATGTTAAAGACTTCACTGATCTGATCTTCAATCCATTTTAATTATATATTTTTTAATTTCAATACTTAGTTTAATAAATCAACCAACACTTTTATTAGGCCTAAATGATCTGTTTAGTTTAGTAGCAGTCATAATTCTCTAACATTCAACCCTCTTTGAATATCTTTACTAATGAAACACATACACTTGCATTTAGCGCACACTAGCGGTGTGTCAAGTAGAAATTAATAAATAGAGGAAAAGAGAAAATAACTGAGATACCATTGTAGTACGGGAGTATTATATAATTATCTACAATGTATATGCACAAGTGATCTTATTCCACTAAAAGTGAGGAATTCAGTACCTTCTTCGTCTCCTATTATGTTCATCTTCTAGAGGATCAAAATCACCTTCTACATTTCTTGAAGATCCTCCCCCAAAGTTAGAATGAGAGAAAAATGAAAGACCTTCTCTCATAACATTTCTTTTAATATTTGTAATTTTTTTAAAAATTTAGGAGACACAACTTGTCTCTTAGTACCTTTTGATAGTTCACACCAAAAATCAATAGGTATAATGTTGTGATTGGTTGGTAATTGTGTTGGAAGATATTTTGAACAACTACTTTTGAGGATGCATGCCGACTCCTTGTCCAAACTATGTGTGTTTGATCATGACATGGTGATGCTCCTTGAAACTAACTGAGCTAACAAAGTATTTATCATTTCCCAATCTAGATACACTCGTGTTAATAGATCTTCAATTGCATGACTCGATACATAGTATAGAGAATGTGGTAAGTACATGTTCAAATCCATGGGGAGTGGGTGGACACTAGAGCTAGGGTGTTTCTTTGGGTTTATAGAATGTATACTACAATATAACGAGTTAGAATGGAGGTTTTTATGATTAGAATTAGGGTGAAAGCAAGTAAATAGAGAGTGAGTGGAATCTAATATAAAGTAACAATTCGGTAAAACTTATTAAGCAAAGATGACAAATAACACTTGCTAAGAAAAACATCTATCGTAATTAACCCTAAACAAGACAATTAACTAAGCAAAGGAATCTAAGACTACACTAAGCTATTTTCCAATAAAAACTCATCACAAGAAATTGAAAGAATGAACTAATTACTCTACCAAGAAATAACAAGAATGAACAAAAATTTAGACTAAGTGAATAAAAGAGAAATAGCTTGGAAAAGGATCAATTTATGATTCTAGATAGTAATTGGGGTAGTGACTATTTGGGGGATATGAAACTATAAACTATGTATAAGGGTCCTAATCATGCACATACATTCAACAATTAAGCTATTAAAACAAACAACAAGGAATATTTTAGTGTAATTATACCGTATTAGTTGGTCATGGGAGGTATGGTAGTATAGAGGGGATCTACTCCCTATAACTTCCGATCCAACTTTACAAGTCTATGTTAACCAAGGGATAAGTAGATGGTGTGTCCAGCCAGAGGTGTACACATTAATCAATTGGACTTTAGAAGATGCACCCCACGAGCTCATAACATACTTGGGATATTTAAAATTTATAAAACCTAAGGCACGGTTCACTCACAATATTAAAAAACTCACCTACAAGTGCATAGGGTCATGTCATAGTATAGGTGAATGGAAAGTGAGGGGTTTATCCACAAGGAGAGGGGCACTGGATCTAAGTTAACGTAAGCTACATTCCTAACGTGGAGTGTAGGGTTTTTACAAATTGTTTTGGCTTTTGATTGATAATAAATATGAATCAAGAAATTAAAAGCAAGAAGGAAAACTAGATTATCTTAAACCCTAAGTTGCCCCTAAGAAAGTTAATTCTAACTATAAAATAAGTCAACTAACTAAGAATGAGCAAGAGACTACAACTAAGTTACACTAATGAGGCGAGTTAAGCACTAGAGAAAATAATGACTGAGGTTATCACTAACTAACAAGATTAGCACTATAATGCTCAAAAGACCACTAACTACTCAAGATAGACCTAACTATTCAAATCTAAGCAATTGATTAAGAGGCAATAAAAGAAATTAAATAATCTAGCATTAACAAGCTAAGAGAGAGAGAAAGATGGGTTTTAGAAATATAAATGAGAGGTGGACCATTTGGGAAATGATAGTAAGATATTAGTTGAGGGGAGATATAATTCAAACCAAACCATTCCTTCTAGGCTTTCAAACTAAACAATTAGTTAAATGCAACAAAATTTCCCTACACTATTTGGTGGCCATGGATAGAATAGAGTGTGGGAAGGGGAACTACACCCTTGCACACCCTATATAGCCTTACAAGGCTCAATTGGCCCAATGTTAGGTGGGATTTTAATTGGATTTGGATAACCTAGGTTTCTAGAGTGAGACATATTAGCGTAATTGGGAGCCAAATGTAGAAATGGGAAGTAGAGGTGAGGGTATTTCAACCCACATTAGTTCCCATCTAGCTTTTAGTAAACTCCTAGGCAATTACACTAAACAATCTCCCACTATCGACTTAGATATCAAACTTAGGAGTAAGAAAAGGTCTATATGTTTGGGAGGAGGGGGTTCTATCTAGGGATCTACTAGTGGGACCTTGGAGCAAATCCCACAATAGCCTCACATATGATATTTTTTCCTATACTTAGGTGTTTCTAGCATAAAACCATAAGAAATCCATGTTTTCAAGCACAAACCACAAGAAGAATTATGGGCAACAAGATATAAATAGAAAGAAACCATCATAAAATGAAATTATAGAGTTCACAAGATATATTCCCCCAAAAGGGTATCAAAGTAACATTGTAACCCCAAACAACCCACCACAAAGGGCTTAGCTACTCATAGAATAAGAAAAGGAAAAGAAAGAAGAATGAGTATAAGAGTGGGGATCCATAGTACGTGGTGAATACTCCTCCTTCCTCACCTCCTTGTTGTACAATATGAATCACCTCCCTCCAAGATAGAAAATTGCATAAATGGATATGGTTAGGTGGTGAAAACCCTAGAAAAATATGGTTTTTGGATGGAAATGAGGTGGAAATGGAAGAAGGAAGGAAGGTGGAGCTCTTGAATTCAAAGGGGTTTGGATATAAATGCTAGAGGTAGCTAACCTAGTATTGTGGCTGCCACTATGGTATATATAGGTGGTGGGGAAGCACTAGGGTAAGTGGGGGTAAAGTGGGTAATGTAGTGGAATAAATTGTTCGGGTTGCAAGGTCACCACTGTCATAGAGAACACCATGTCCATGGAAAGTGATATGGACGTGGTGGAAATATGTTGTAGAGAGGAGGTTAGGAGAATGAAGTGGCCACATTCGTGTTGGGTGGATGATGCCACAATATTTTTGTAGAGCACGACCATGCAAGAGGAGAGATGCCTTAGTCATTCTTCTGTGTTGCTTGTGCTGACTTCTACTTGCTAGGGTCATGGCAGTTGCCACATTTGTGGTCATCTTCAATGGCCACAGTCATTATGGTGGCAACCAACATGATCATTCCTTGGTATTTCATGCAGAGTCCCTGCTAAAATTTGCATCTTCTGCGACGGTCGTGGCATTGCACAACGGCGGTGATGGAGAGCATTAGCCACGATTGTAATGATGTTCAAAACCATTGGGGACTAAGTATACCATAGTAGTTTTTGTGGTGACGATTTGTGGAAGTTGACGTTCCAAATTGGTTGTGGAAGGCGAAGATTTTAGACCATCCTTCCATGGTTGTGGCGAAGTACCACGACCCATGGTGAGGCTCCAGTTGCTTGACTTTTCTTTAATCTTCTTGAAATGGTTGCTAATTGCTTTGGAGCAATTTTTGTCCACGCAAAGGGTTCTAGGGAAATATTTGGGTCCAATCTCAGGGTGTAGAAACTCAGGGACCACATCCTTCTCTCTCCTTTGCATCCAATGCATGTACAAAAACCCTAAAATAGATGTAAAAAGTAGCCATAAGTGTATTTGACATGATAGTTCATATTGGGGGAATTGACTTGCAATATAACATGTTTATATGTGATTATAATGAAAAAAGGAAAAAGATGAATCCCTAAAATAGGGTTGCACCACCAACCCAAATTTAAAGTATACTTGTCCTCAATTATTCTTCAACTTATTCTCTTTTCCAGTTCACTCAAGGAGTTTATGGATAATGCAATCATTGTGATGTTTATTGGGTAAAATGAGTTCACATGAGGAATTAGGCATGCAATCCACTACTCTCTACTCATTTTCATCTTTAAAGTGTGAATCAAGAACAAAGTACAAGAACTTATAACATGGGACATCATTTACATATGCAAGTGATGAAATTTTCATAAATCTATTGGTAGATCGTATCATGCATGAAATACATTCTAAAGTTTGAATTATTATTCCATTTTCCAAAGATACCTTATACACTTCATCTCACTGCTCATGACCCATTTGAATTATGTAGGGGGATTATGGATAGAGTTTATGTAACATCCCACTCTTGCTATGCAATTTTTCCAATATACTTTGTTCCTTGCATACCCTTTTTCTAAATTAGATAATAGTTGAGGACTTAAATGCAATTTGCCCATGTTAACTTTTACAAAAACATTTTATTATGCTCAATAGCTCTCTTATCCTTGTTTTATTTAAAGAAAATGTTTTCATGAATATCTATGCCCTTTTGTTTAAGAAAATGAGGATAAATGCTTTTATGTCAAATTTTCTCTCTCATATGATTATTGGTGAGTTACATGTTTAATTTCTTGATTAATGGCCTTCATCTTGTTAGTTGAAAATAAATAATGGTGAGTGCACGTTTTTATGTTTTATAAATCCTTATTTGAGAAATAAATGACTTTATATACACTATTTATACTCATTTAGGTGCACATGATGACTTTTGCTAAATTAGGCCTAAAACGTGTACAAGCATAAAATCCAATTGTATGAGAATATTCTAGACCCTCTAATACACCTATGCTTCAAATTTGAAATCTTTTGGACTATGTTTGACCATTCAAATCGATTTATAAAGATTTGAATATTGTTTAGCAAAGAATTTAATTCAATGTCATTATTTGCTTTTATTTCCCTAAAGTCCCGATTTTACTCTGTCACACGTTACCCTGGTCTTGCGCGGGTCATCAGCACCGTTCGACCAGCGATCAACAGTGGATCTGCCTTCTTCTACCTCCGTTTCTTCTCGCAAACGAAGCCGTTTCACAGCAGTTTTTTTCGGCGATCTCTTTCTCCCTCCAAGATGAATTGTTTGCATTGATTTCTTCACCATCGAGTCCGTGAAGTCGAGACGAACCAGGAGAACCCTTACTCGCCTTCCCCCTCGTCCTATACAAGAAACACCCAATCTAGGGCTTAGACTCCCGAGTTGCAGAGGGCACGACCGTGCCTCTACTTCCTATTTAAACCACCCGAGAGCATCAGAGGACCCCATGTATTCTTCCTCCTCGCTCAATTTCTCCCCCGGATCTCCCAGCAACCCCGACCTACTCGGTTTTAGTTTCCGACAACCTTGAGTATGTCCGACCTTCTCCGATCATCTCGGCCTAATTGCCTCTCCGGTGAGCATACTCGGAGCCTTTCCTTTGTCTTCCCGACCACCTTTTGCCTCGTGTTAGCCCCAAGTGTTGTACCCTGTGGACCTGCGCAAGGTCCTCAAAGGCGCCTTGACGCCATGACGCCTCAGGGCCTCGCTGGCCAAGGTAACACTGCCAGTGGCTTCGCACGACTCCGCCGGATCTTTCTCGACCCTCATTTTGTGTTTTTCCGACTTGAGTTTGCGTGAGCAACTTCCGGCTTGTTTCCCCTGTTTCCAGCCTTGCGGAGGAGCGTCCTCGAGCTCATGGTCATCGCAGAACCCACACTTGGTCTTGGTGAGTTCGTTGGGTGAAGCTTATGAGATTGAGGCTATCAGTTTTCAACAAAATACACTAATCCACGATCTGAATCCCTAGAGTCAATGACTGGCTGCTCGTCGAGCGCCATGGTTTGGGCAGAGCAATCCAGGTCCTGAAATGACCATGGTACCCCGACGAGCGAAATCAGTTACTGATCGCCCAAGGGTACTATAGGTATTTCGCCTTTTGATTTGTTTCATCAGCCGCGAGTGGTTCGCACCCCCAAATGACAGTTTTACCCTCACATGTTGCATTCATGTTAACATGCGGCCTAGGTTTTTTTGACTTTTAGCGTGTGATTTACATCAGATTAATATTCGATTTAAATGATGTCACGCTATGGTTTCCTAATTTCTGATTGGTCCAGAGTGCAAAATTCATAACTTTTGCATACGACCTCAGAAAAATATAAACAAATATGTTTTGGAAAGTATTTTCGATGAGGAATCCGATTTTGTGGTTTTTATCGACTAATTTTGTTGTTCTCATATCTCAATATTTATATGAGCAAATTACGGTTTAAATTGAATAACAAAGGATAAATATGTAATTTCAGGTGATTAAAAGGATCCAACCAGTCAAACCAGGTTTGACTTAGGTGTTTTAGATCAAGGTAAGCGGGCCATGCCCTTGGCATAGTAAATTTGATTTATTGGATGTTTATGATATGTTTATGCACTTAATGTTTAAGTCATGACAAATGCATGTCTTCCTTCAAGTATATGATTATTGAATGATTGTTTGCTATAATATAAGTCTAAGTATAGAAACCACATTTATGCTATGAATTATAGTTAAGGAATAAGAAATCAAGATTAAGAGGGAATAAGTTTCCCATTATGATTCATTGGGAGAAATCCCAATCATGTTCAAGAGGGAGAAATCCCAATTAAGATCAAAGTTTAGGTTATTAAGGAGATAAGCTAAGTTTAAGAAAGATCACGATTAATAGAAATTGATGTAGATCTATATGCACCTTGTTATGGGCTTTCCGAGCATTATGGGCTTTCCGAGCAATTATGGGCTTTCTGAGCATTATGGGCTCCTTATGGAGCATTAAGAGAGGAGCATATACTTGTAGTCAATTTCTTTATGTAAAAAGACATCAAGAAACGATTAATGTTAATGCATGTTCATGATTATGTCAAGTCACTTGTATATTGTATTTTTATGCTTTATAACATGCCAATGCCGCTTACTCACCATGTTTGTTTTTCCTTTGCATGGCTGGGGACGAGATGTCCGCAGGAGTTGGAGCTAAGGAGAAAGAATCATCTTGAGAATACCAAGGACTCAAAGACCTAGGGAGTTGTTTCCTGGTGGGACGTCCATCTATGGAGATCCTATATTTTCATGATTATCTAGCTCATGTTTAGCATTCCTTTAGAACTTTTATGTAGTTACCTTTCCAAGGAGAACTCTATGTATGAACCTATATTTATATGAATGCCAAGTGTTGTTTATTTCTTGATATGAGATCATGTATGTGGCACTCCCTCCCCGATATGCCAAGTACCCCACATTATGGATAATGTTGGGGATTAGGCTGTGCTTCCGTTGGTTACGTAAGAAACCCTAGGGAGGGGTGTTACATTAATGGTATCAGAGCAAGGAATAGATGGCCACTAAGGCAACATTAGAGATTCATATTATGTTCTAATATCATGTTATGTTTACCCTTTCAGATGGCCCCTAAGAAGAAGGAGAAGGTTGGTGAGTCAAGGCACTCACACGGATCCTCTAGTGGTGATAAGACTGAAGACATGAACCACGTCCCTCCACCAGTCACCCTAGATGCCCTAGTAGCAGCCTTGACCAATGCCCTCCAACCTAGAGCTCCACCTAGAGCACATGAGATCTCCCTCGTAGACTTCTTGAAGATTAAACCCGATGCTTTCCATGGTGAAGATGAGGTTGATGTAGTAACCAAGGCTGAGGAGTGGCTGAGTAACATGGAACATTGCTTTAGAGACCTAGAGTGTCCCCCACGTAGCAGGGTTAGATTTGCCACCCATAAGCTCAAGGGTGCAGCCCGTACTTGGTGGGAAAACCTCTTAGCCTCTAGGGAAGATGATGATCCTCCTTTCTCTTGGGATGAGTTTGTGTAAGTCTTCAACGACCATTATGTATCCGAAGCTATGTTAGAAAGAAAGGAGGATGAGTTTGTTAACCTTAAGCAAGTGGGTGACATGACTGTCACTGAGTATGCCATGAAGTTCTGTAAGCTCCAAAAGTATGGTCCTGAGTACACTGCGCAAAAGAGAGCTAAAAAGTTCATTAGAGGGCTTAAACCCGACCTAAGTTATGCCTTGTCTGGTAGAGGACACCGTACCATGCAATCAGCCTTGGATGCAGCCCTAGAATTAGAGGAGCATCCTGGGAGGAATCATAAGAAGGAGGTACCCCAAAACAATCGTCACCATCAGCCCCATCAACCCCCTCCACCCTCCAACAACAAGAGAAAAGCCCATGATCCTTCCCCTGAGAATGGGAGAACCCCATGCCCCAAATGTAAGAGAAACCATGGTGGTCCTTGTAGGTTTGGGACTTCTGTTTGCTACTATTGTGGTGAGGAAGGGCATATCAAGCCTAATTGCCCTAAGCTTGCAAAGAAGGATCCCAACCATAACCAAGCTAAGAACCCTAATCCTCCACCCAAGGTCAAACCAAGGCTCTTCACCATGCAAATGTCTGATGGAGAAGAGGAAAATGATCAAGGTAAGGGTAGTTGAGTAACTTATGTTGAATAATAATGTTTTGTGTATGTATGCTTCTTTTATAATGAAAATTTGTATGTAAAAATTTTCCAAGTTTATGTGAAACCCTTATGGTGGGTAGAAACTCTAAGAAATTTCGAGGACGAAATTTATTTAAGGTGGGTAGAATTGTAACATCCCACTCTTGCTATGCAATTTTTCCAATATACTTTGTTACTTGCATTCCCTTTTTCTAAATTAGATAATAGTTGAGGACTTAAATGCAATTTGCCCATGTTAAGTTTTACAAAATCATTTTATTATGCTCAATAGCTCTCTTATCCTTGTTTTATTTAAAGAAAATGTTTTCATGAATATCTATGCCCTTTTGTTTAAGAAAATGAGGATAAATGCTTTTATGTCAAATTTTCTCTCTCATATGATTATTAGTGAGTTAAATGTTTAATTTCTTGATTAATGGCCTCCATCTTGTTAGTTGAAAATAAATAATGGTGAGTGCACGTTTTTATGTTTTATAAATCCTTATTTGAGAAATAAATGACTTTATATACACTATTTATACTCATTTAAGTGCACATGATGACTTTTGATAAATTAGTCCTAAAACGTGTACACGCATAAAATCCAATTGTATGAGAATATTCTAGACCCTCTAATACACCTATGCTTCAAATTTGAACTCTTTTGGACCATGTTTGACCATTCAAATCGATTTATAAAGATTTGAATATTGTTTAGCAAATAATTTAATTCAATGTCATTATTTGCTTTTATTTCCCTAAAGTCCCGATTTTACTCTGTCACACGTTACCCTGGTCTTGCGCGGGTCATCAGCACCGTTCGACCAGCGATCAACGGTGGATCTGCCTTCTTCTACCTCCGTTTCTTCTCGCAAACGAAGCCGTTTCACAGCAGTTTTTTTCGGCGATCTCTTTCTCCCTCCATGATGAATCGTTTGCATTGATTTCTTCACCATCGAGTCCGTGAAGTTGAGACGAACCAGGAGAACCCTTACTCGCCTTCCCCCTTGTCCTATACAAGAAACGCCCAATCTAGGGCTTAGACTCCCGAGTTGCAGAGGGCACGACCGTGCCTCTACTTCCTATTTAAACCACCCGAGAGCATCAGAGGACCCCATGTATTCTTCCTCCTCGCTCAATTTCTCCCCCGGATCTCCCAGCAACCCCGACCTACTCGGTTTTAGTTTCCGACGACCTTGAGTCTGTCCGACCTTCTCCGATCATCTCGGCCTAATTGCCTCTCCGGTGAGCATACTCGGAGCCTTTCCTTTGTCTTCCCGACCTCCTTTTGCCTCGTGTTAGCCCCAAGTGTTGTACCCTGTGGACCTGCGCAAGGTCCTCACAGGCGCCTTGACGCCATGACGCCTCAGGGTCTCGCTGGCCAAGGTAACACTGCCAGTGGCTTCACACGACTCGGCCGGATCTTTCTCGACCCTCATTTTGTGTTTTTCCGACTTGAGTCTGCGCGAGCAACTTCTGGCTTGTTTCCCCTATTTCCAGCCTTGCGGAGGAGCGTCCTCGAGCTCCTGGTCATCGCATAACCCACACTTGGGCTTGGTGAGTTCGTTGGGTGAAGCCTATGAGATTGAGGCTATCAGTTTTCAACAAAATACACTAATCCACGATCTGAATCCCTGGAGTCAATGACTGGCTGCTCGTCGAGCGCCATGGTTTGGGCAGGAGCAATCCATGTCCTAAAATGACCATGGTGCCCCCACGAGCGCAATCAGTTAACTGATCGCCCAAGGGTACTATAGGTATTTTGCCTTTTGATTTGTTTCATCAGCCGCGAGTGGTTCGCACGCCCAAATGACAGTTTTACCCTCACATGTTGCATTCATGTGTAACATGCGGCCTAGGTTTATCTGACTTTTAGCCTGTGATTTACATCAGATTAATATTCGATTTAAATGATGTCACGCTATGGTTTCCTAATTTTTGATTGGTCCAGAGTGCAAAATTCATAACTTTTGCATACGACCTCAGAAAAATATAAATAAATATGTTTTGGAAAGGATTTTCGATGAGGAATCTGATTTTGTGGTTTTTATCGACTAATTTTGTTGTTCTCATATCTCAATATTTATATGAGAAAATTAGGGTTTAAATTGAATAACAAAGGATAAATATGTAATTTCAGGTGATTAAAAGGATCCAACCAGTCAAACCAGGATTGACTTAGGTGTTTTAGATGAGTATGTCTTGTTAACTACATGTGTTCCTCGCATGTATTTCTCCTTCATTATTTTTACTCAGGGAGCTGGATGGTCATTCAAGAATAGCCACACATTCTTGAGCATTAGGGCCTTATTTTGGTCTTGCATATGCTTTATGCCCATGCCTCCATTAGATTTTGTAGAAATAAGCTTCTTCTAGGAGACCAGGGAAAGATTCTTTTGTTCCCTCCCGCCTGACCAGATAAAGTCCTTGATGTGTTTATTAATGTCATCACACAGCGATGGGGATAGCTTACGGTTTGCATTGTGTATGAAGGAATAGCTTGCAGTGTTGCCTTTGCCAAGGTGATCTGTCCTACCAAAGAAAAGGTGTCTGGCCACCCAACTAGACATACGTTCTCTGATGGTTGATGATATATGTTGGTGTGTGTTCTTGTTGACCCGATGGTGAAGAAAAGGAACCCCAAGGTACCTTTCGAAGTCATTAGTGCTTTGGATGTTGATCGCCTGACAAAAGTTATTCTTGTCACTTCTTGTGGTGTTAGCCAAGAAGAAACACCTTGATTTCTCTTTAGATATGGCTTGTCCAGAGACAACACTGAAGTTGTTAAGGACCTCAAGGATAGACATCAGTTGTGAAGGACTGGCTTCAGCCATGAGGAGGATGTCATCAGAAAAGAAGACATGCGATAATGGAGTTCCTTGCCTGGTTAATTTGATAGGTTTCCATGAGTTGTTGAGGACTACTACATTAATACCTTGAGAGAGTCTCTCCATGCATAGTACAAACACATACAGATTGAGTGGATCCCCCTGACAGACACCTCTTTTTGACTTGAAAGAAGGCAAGGAGGTGCCCTCCCAAAGAATAGAAGGGCTTCCATATGTGATTATATCCATAATAAGATACACAATAATTTATGGGAGGCTAGTCTTGATCAACATATCCTTAAAAAAGCTCCAATTCATATGATCAAACACTTTGGATTGGTCCAGCTTGATGCACACCCATTTCTTCCCAGTGGTCTTTTGTTTCATGGAGTGAACTACTTCTTGAACAAGTATGATGTTGTCGTTGATATGCCTTCCTGGAATGAAACTTGATTGATTTATAGAAACCTAGTCTGGCAGGTGGGGTTTTATTTGTTCTACTAGTATTTTGGACAACAGTTTGAAGCATGAGTTGTTCAGGGAAATTGGCCTTAATTCAGAGCATCATTGTGGTTGCTTAATTTTGGGAATTAGGATCATGTATGCCTCCACTAACCTGGCATCGATCCATTGTTAAAATCATGTTGCACCATGAGCACTATGGAATTACCAATTGTTTGCCATTGACTTTGGATGAATTCGATATAAACTCCATTTGGGCCTGGTGCCTTGGACGGCGCCATGAGGAAAATCATTTTCTGGATTTCTTTTGGAATAGACATGCATGTGATGAAGTTAGAAGTTGGGATTGAGAGTTATTTAAAGTTTCCAATATAGTTTGAGATGAGTGATGTGCCTACGGTGATTGCGTCCCATTGAGTCATCATGTTGTGAAAGTGGTTCAAGACAAGATCTTGTAGAGCCTTGGAAGATTCCAGCCATACACCTATTTCATCACGAAGACTGCTTATCTTGATAAACTATCTGCGAGCCTTGACATACGAGCGGTAGAATTTGGTGTTTCCATCGCCATACTTTAGCCATTGTATGTGTGCTTTTTTTGCCAATCCATTTCTTCTTCAAGAAGGAGTTTGGAGTGCTATTCTTGCAAGATAATAGATAATATTTCGTTAGCGGTATTTGGATTGCAACTATCAATTACCTGACATCGGTTCAGCTTGGAGACAATAGACTTTTTTTGGCTTTGCTTCCCCTCTCATTTTTTATTCTCCCATTTGAGTACAGACGCCTTAAACGGTACTAATTCTTCAGTAAAAGTTTTAGAACTATCCCATGAGGGCATGATGGATTTCTTAGAGTCCTCTAAAATCTTCCAACTAGCCTTCCTTTTGAAGACTACTGGTTTGGGCTCTGTATTGGTGGATCTCAACAAAAGTATAGGATTGTGATCAGAATGTAGTCTGGGAATGACAATACATTGAAGGCCTCCTTCCACATTAAGCCATAGGTCATTAGCTACTACTCTATCCAGTTTCTCCAGAAGGCATTGTATTTTGAAAGTATAGTAGTTTCCTGTCATTTTAATCTCTACCAGACCACTTCCTCGAAGCATTGCATTGAACAAGCGGTTGTTGTGATGGTCAAAGTGCTTTCCCCATGCTATTCTGATACATCAAGAATGATGTTAAAGTCATCGAGAATAGCCCAGGCTTCAAAAGTATATTGTGATATCTCTGGCAGTCTTGTCCATAGGAACTTCCTCTTCGATGGAGTGAGGCTGCCATATACAAAGGTGGCATACCATGATCAATTAATTTTGCAGTGTATGAACTGCATTTGGTTATAAAACACTTCAAGGTGACACTTAGCATCGTCCCAAAGGACCCAGATACCACCAGAAAAGCCAAGGGCTACCACACGATGCGAGGAAGTGAACCCAAGCTTCTTGATAACATTTCTTTCCAAAGCGCCACTGCATCTAGTTTCAATTGAGACTAAAATTTGTAGCTTATATTTTAGTTTGTATTCTCTAATAAGATGAATTTTATACTTGGAGTAAGCCCCTTGGATATTCCAATAGATTATATTCATTATAAAAGGAGGGGTGGGGGTTACTGTATTACGGCAAGCAAACCTTGGCCTTGGCCTTCGTCGTCTTGTCCAATATCACCAACTCCGTCATTGGTAGCTGGGTTTGCAATCTCCATCTCCTGGCTTTCCACAATGAAGATGAGTTGTTTGTTGGAGCCTGAGGAATCCAGTTGGCTTACTACTTGGGCAAGCTTCCCCTTCTTTCTCTCCCACCTAGGGCTCACAACAACATTCTGGTAAATGACTCTCCTATTCCTCAAGATGACCCTAGTATTACTTTGGCTTGTATTCCCCCAAGTGAACTTGTTTTGGGGGATGTTCGAATTCACTTGTGTTATTGTTTTTCCAAAGCAGAAAGCTTCACCATTGTTAGGTTCCAGGCTTCTTACTTCTGACATCTGATCATCAACAAGGATGATCGTTGTGTCAGATGGGGTGACATCCATTGCCTTATCGGTGTCAGTGACTTTAGTCTTCTGCTTTGGCTGCGGCTTAGGTGGGGCTTTCTTCTTATTCTTCCAACTGATGAGAGTTTTCCATTATGAATCTTCCCTGTTGTCAATAGGGATGGGTGAGTCCGTTTGGGTAGGCTTGCTTGAGGTTCTTTGTCTTTAGCAGATGCTTTTTTGGGCGTCTTCTCCTGGTTTGGATCAGATTGTTTGGGCAACTGTCTCCTTGCAGGTTTGGGGGCATGTATTGCCTCCGTGTACGTGCATGGGACTAGGGTTGTAGAGGATGAAACTTTAGTGGAAACAAAGGGCTTTGAGCAGATGCATTCTTTATCAGAATGGCCAATACGGCCACACTTCATACAGACAACTGGAAGGTTTTCATACTCGAGTTTGTACTGTTTTCCATTTAATAAGATCACCAGTAGAAGGGTTTTGGATGTGTCCAGCTCTACTACAATACGAGAAAACTTGCCTCAGTCTCTAGTCATCGTTGTTGCATCAATTTTGATTGTCTTCCTGATTAGGTTGCCAACGCAAGTGAGGATTTGATTCTGATAGAAGAAGATAGGCAGATCCTTCACTCTCTGCCACACCACAAGCTTGCGTGGAATCAGATATGAGGGACGGAAGCCTGGTGACCATGATTATACTAAAATGTAATTTCCAAACACGGTCCATGGTCCTCCAGTCATAACTTTGATGAAGTCAGTATCGTTAGCCAGTTGAATGATGTCATATCCCATCTCTAGGTTGATAACTCTAATTGTATATGATGAAGACCAGAGCAAGGAGAGAGGATTCACTAGGGTCTGGAATTCAATGTTACCTCCTATCAGTTTGACAATTACTGCAAATCTCCATAGTTCCAGTAATGGCGGGAGCGATTCTGGGTTAATAATTAGGGCGGGAAGGGCCCCGCTGTAATCCACCTGGATGTCCTTTGATGTGAGGGTATCTGTGGATACTGTCTTGAGTAGATCGGAGGCCTTACGGCCTATCATGGCTTCTGTGTAGGAAAGTTCTTTGGGTTGATCGATACCGTCATTGCCTGAAACATTCCCGGCTTGTCCTTCACCATTTTCGACAAGGTTCTTTTGTGTCACCCACGATCGTGGAGGATCAGAGCCATGCCCTTTGCCTCTTCTCCATCCACTTCTTCACCCTCAGCCTCGGCCGCCATATCCGCCTAAACCTAGGTGGTCACCCATCATTTCTTTATATATATAATTGGAAAACAATAATATAGGTAATGGAGGATGGAGGAAATTGATTAAAAAGAAAATAAAAGAAAAAATTTGCTTTTGTACGAGGAATAAGATTGTTTAATTCTGTGTTAAGTCACCTTTGATCTTTACTCATTATTAGGATGACACATACACAACATACATCATTCCACTAAAAATAGTAGGTATAAGTGTACATTCAACTTATTATATCCATGATTGAGGTCAATCATTTCATTTTCTTTCATAAATGACTTGTATTATATGTGATTTATTTTTCTTATCACTCATTTCATACACCCATTACTCGACATGCTAGATTAGGACAAAGATTTATTCCCTTCTTCCAAGAATATTCAGTGAACTACATGCATTATGAAAATGGTTTTTTGAAAGACTAGTATAGATAGGGAGATATTGTGATATACTGAACATAGTCTGGACTTTCAATGATATTTCTCTACTTCTTCTTAATTGTGTTTTAAACATCTGATTTTGATGTTTTATTTTTTAGAAATGGTCGCTTAAATAGAGGTTGTTTTCTCTATGATTGGAGAGGACCAGTTTGGTTCCACTGAGTCAATCATGATTAGAATAATATAGTTCACATATGTGTCTCTCTTTAGACAATTTCAACAAAATCCAAAGAATGGTTCCTCAAGGACGAGAAACTTTAAAGATTAAGGGATTTCAATGAACATGTTTCTATACCGAAATTTGTAATAATATAGACATTTTTTCATTAGGATTTTCTCATGTTCATGTGTTTTATGCATATTTTTCCAATATTTCCTGAAATATCACTTGTGTATTCAATCTATACATTTTTCATGGATTTGGCTCAAACTACTACATTTTTTACTATTGCCTAATGCATGTTTGTTTGATTGCATAAAAGATCAAGAACAAATTGAAGAAAGACTGTTCATGTTGGTGGAACCAACATTAAAGAAAAACTGACTTCCTCACTAAAGAATCTCAATATCAATGAGATTTTATCTAAGACCACTATGGTTAGGTAGGCTTTGACTACTAAATCCCTAAGTGTCACCCCGACTAGATTTCACTGATTGGGTGGTGTGGAAGCCCACTGAAGCACCTGGCCTAGTTGGTGTTAGAGAATAGGCAGAACATAAGGGGTGTGTCAACGGTGACCCAAATTAGCCCAAGCTATTTGAGAAGGTTTGTAGAGGCTTACTAATCTTGCCAGAAATTTTAGAGCCATGAAGCTTCCTAGATCCTTAGGCAGAAGGTGGTCCAGAGAGTTTGCTATTATAGATGATGAGATGGGGGAAGGACTGATTTTTTCACCTCTAGCCTCAATTATGGGGATTAAAGTCCACGAAAGATTCTCCACATGCCTATTTTTTAGTCTAGTATGCCATGATAAGGCCTGCTCCCCTCCCATAGCTAACAAAAATTACTAAAGCTTGGAGCCCCTCGTGACACACCTTCACCTGAATCTGGTATCTAAGCATTCATGATTGGGTTTCTTCTGGTAATGTGGTGCTCTATGGTTGAAATGTGTCCACCTTTACTTCTTGCTCTATCTACACAATGCAACAAGGGATAGAGAAGTCGTGAAGGTGATAGGGGGAGTTCTTACTACTCTAGAGACCAAAGGCACATTTGATAGTTCATTGAAAATCTCCTCGTACTGAGGATCTACACAAATAACTTCTGAATGATGTTTCTCCCATGATCCACATAATTAGGGATGAGTCATGGTTTGTCTGTAAGATTTTCATCACTCCAGTTTAATCAGAGGTTGGGGGAAAATGTTTTACCCTTTCAATCTAAATTATTCTAAGGATGGCGAAATATTTGTGCATCTCCCTTAGTTTGAGGACGACTGGCTTATAATGCTCACAACACCTAACATTTTTATAGTATATGACCAATATTTGGTAGATCTCCTAAATCAAAATTCAAAACTTTAAACTATTATATCATCTAGGAGACACTTTGAAATTAAATGAAATTTGATTCATGGGTTCATCATTGCATAAGACCTCTTATCATAAAGTTTGAAACCATAACTATCACATCTTTTCATCTAACTTAAGTCTTCGAATCACCTGAAGTTACCGCATAAACATTGGTTCCAAGTCAATTACTCATCAAATCATGATCATATAAGTTCAACTTGCATGATTTGGCCCGATCACACATCAAGGTTCATCATTTAATTATTTCACTCCAATATGTATTCAAATGTTATGTAGGATACCAAAATCTACAACCAATGTTGTCACAATAGGGTTTGGAACTCTCCCAACTGCCATGGAATTAACTCTTTGTGTGCCATGGAGGAGAAGGGTCAGTGCCATCTTGAGGAAGATGATGAGTCACCAACCTATAGGACTTCCTTTGGTAGGAAAAAAGTTAGGGAGAACCTCAGTAGGTGAAGAGTAGGGAGGACCATTGGTACAAAACATAGAAGAAGCATCGGAAGGTGGGATGTGGAACTTTATTAGATGAGGAAGCTTAAGTTCCATGGTAAGATAGCATGTTGGAGAGCAATTAGTAGGTGAATGCAGAGGTTCTGTTAGAAGGTGAGAGGAGAGTCTCCATCGAATAATAAAAGCATGACTTACTTCAATAGTTGGCCATAGTAAGAGATGCATAGAAAAACCTTCTGTTATTGAGTGAAAAATTTCCATTGTAACGTGGTAGGAGAACTTCCATCAGAAGTGACTCGCAGGATTTCCTTAAGAGGTAGTCATTGGGAAACGATCAATGGATGGGTGGTTCGTCCATCGGGAGGCAATATTTAGACTTCCTTTGATTGTCAACTGAAGGAAGGATGGAATGATGGAAAACAATAGATTAATAGATGAAATTGAAACTAATGGTTTGGTGGAACGCAACACAAATTGATGAATCAACATAAGTGATTCAAATTGATCATTTGATAGATTACAATCCCACACTATGAGGGTATTAATACAAGGTTCGCAGATTGCACTATTTTAGCTTCTATTAAAGGAATCCCAACTGATGAAGGGGCGGATCAATGGAAAGTGATGTCTTCACAGGTCCAATGCAAACTTATGCATCAACAACCATTGAAGGATCATATCATAAAAAGTATGGTCCATTTATTCAAAAACAAGTGTGCCCGCTTATTAGTTTGCAAGACCACCATCTCCTACACTCCTACCACATAATGAAGTTAAAACCTCTAATGGAAAAAAGATATGTGGATCAAAATCCTATAAACTAATACAAAATTAAGACAATGTAAATGTAAATTATTCTAAAGTGAAATGATGGAAATGAATATAAAATGAAGTTGAATATGTGACTAAAACAAGGATGAATATGCATTCATCAGCCACCAGGAATATGTGATAGATTTGCAATTATTTTGAGAGCAAGACTAATATTTAGGAAACCCATTATCAATACAATCAGTAATGCACTACAAGAGCGGCGTTACTATGATCATGTTTGGAGATAGATTATATAATTTGATTTTATCTATTAACACCATTAGTGTGGGTTAGTAATTAGTTTATATAGTGTGATATAATATGAGAGCGGGTAGTAAAGGATACATAGATTGAGTACAAAAGAGAAAAATAATTTATATTAATTCAATAGAATTCATACATTCACCGCATTGTGGTGAAACATGAATGTTAAAGACTTCACTGATCTGATCTTCAATCCATTTTAATTATATATTTTTTAATTTCAATACTTAGTTTAATAAATCAACCAACACTTTTATTAGGCCTAAATGATCTGTTTAGTTTAGTAGTAGTCATAATTCTCTAACATTCAACCCTCTTTGAATATCTTTACTAATGAAACACATACACTTGCATTTAGCGCACACTAGTGGTGTGTCAAGTAGAAATTAATAAATAGAGGAAAAGAGAAAATAACTGAGATACCATTGTAGTACGGGAGTATTATATAATTATCTACAATGTATATGCACAAGTGATCTTATTCCACTAAAAGTGAGGAATTCAGTACCTTCTTCGTCTCCTATTATGTTCATCTTCTAGAGGATCAAAATCACCTTCTACATTTCTTGAAGATCCTCCCCCAAAGTTAGAATGAGAGAAAAATGAAAGACCTTCTCTCATAACATTTCTTTTAATATTTGTAATTTTTTTAAAAATTTAGGAGACACAACTTGTCTCTTAGTACCTTTTGATAGTTCACACCAAAAATCAATAGGTATAATGTTGTGATTGGTTGGTAATTGTGTTGGAAGATATTTTGAACAACTACTTTTGAGGATGCATGCCGACTCCTTGTCCAAACTATGTGTGTTTGATCATGACATGGTGATGCTCCTTGAAACTAACTGAGCTAACAAAGTATTTATCATTTCCCAATCTAGATACACTCGTGTTAATAGATCTTCAATTGCATGACTCGATACATAGTATAGAGAATGTGGTAAGTACATGTTCAAATCCATGGGGAGTGGGTGGACACTAGAGATAGGGTGTTTCTTTGGGTTTATAGAATGTATACTACAATATAACGAGTTAGAATGGAGGTTTTTATGATTAGAATTAGGGTGAAAGCAAGTAAATAGAGAGTGAGTGTAATCTAATATAAAGTAACAATTCGGTAAAACTTATTAAGCAAAGATGACAAATAACACTTGCTAAGAAAAACATCTATCCTAATTAACCCTAAACAAGACAATTAACTAAGCAAAGGAATCGAAGACTACACTAAGCTATTTTCTAATAAAAACTCATCACAAGAAATTGAAAGAATGAACTAATTACTCTACCAAGAAATAACAAGAATGAACAAAAATTTAGACTAAGTGAATAAAAGAGAAATAGCTTGGAAAAGGATCAATTTATGATTCTAGATAGTAATTGGGGTAGTGACTATTTGGGGGATATGAAACTATAAACTATGTATAAGGGTCCTAATCATGCACATACATTCAACAATTAAGCTATTAAAACAAACAACAAGGAATATTTTAGTGTAATTATACCGTATTAGTTGGTCATGGGAGGTATGGTAGTATAGAGGGGATCTACTCCCTATAACTTCCGATCCAACTTTACAAGTATATGTTAACCAAGGGATAAGTAGATGGTGTGTCCAGCCAGAGGTGTACACATTAATCAATTGGACTTTAGAAGATGCACCCCACGAGTTCATAACATACTTGGGATATTTAAAATTTATAAAACCTAAGGCACGGTTCACTCAAAATATTAAAAAACTCACCTACAAGTGCATAGGGTCATGTCATAGTATAGGTGAATGGAAAGTGAGGGGTTTATCCACAAGGAGAGGGGGCACTGGATCTAAGTTAACGTAAGCTACATTCCTAACGTGGAGTGTAGGGTTTTTACAAATTGTTTTGGCTTTTGATTGATAATAAATATGAATCAAGAAATTAAAAGCAAGAAGGAAAACTAGATTATCTTAAACCCTAAGTTGCCCCTAAGAAAGTTAATTCTAACTATAAAATAAGTCAACTAACTAAGAATGAGCAAGAGACTACAACTAAGTTACACTAATGAGGCGAGTTAAGCACTAGAGAAAATAATGACTGAGGTTATCACTAACTAACAAGATTAGCACTATAATGCTCAAAAGACCACTAACTACTCAAGATAGACCTAACTATTCAAATCTAAGCAATTGATTAAGAGGCAATAAAAGAAATTAAATAATCTAGCATTAACAAGCTAAGAGAGAGAGAAAGATGGGTTTTATAAATATAAATGAGAGGTGGACCATTTGGGAAATGATAGTAAGATATTAGTTGAGGGGAGATATAATGCAAACCAAACCATTCCTTCTAGGCTTTCAAACTAAACAATTAGTTAAATGCAACAAAATTTCCCTACACTATTTGGTGGCCATGGATAGAATAGAGTGTGGGAAGGGGAACTACACCCTTGCACACCCTATATAGCCTTACAAGGCTCAATTGGCCCAATGTTAGGTGGGATTTTAATTGGATTTGGATAACCTAGGTTTCTAGAGTGAGACATATTAGCATAATTGGGAGCCAAATGTAGAAATGGGAAGTAGAGGTGAGGGTATTTCAACCCACATTAGTTCCCATCTAGCTTTTAGTAAACTCCTAGGCAATTACACTAAACAATCTCCCACTATCGACTTAGATATCAAACTTAGGAGTAAGAAAAGGTCTATATGTTTGGGAGGAGGGGGTTCTATCTAGGGATCTACTAGTGGGACCTTGGAGCAAATCCCACAATAGCCTCACATATGATATTTTTTCCTATACTTAGGTGTTTCTAGCATAAAACCATAAGAAATCCATGTTTTCAAGCACAAACCACAAGAAGAATTATGGGCAACAAGATATAAATAGAAAGAAACCATCATAAAATGAAATTATAGAGTTCACAAGATATATTCCCCCAAAATGGTATCAAAGTAACATTGTAACCCCAAACAACCCACCACAAAGGGCTTAGCTACTCATAGAATAAGAAAAGGAAAAGAAAGAAGAATGAGTATAAGAGTGGGGATCCATAGTACGTGGTGAATACTCCTCCTTCCTCACCTCCTTGTTGTACAATATGAATCACCTCCCTCCAAGATAGAAAATTGCATAAATGGATATGGTTAGGTGGTGAAAACCCTAGAAAAATATGGTTTTTGGATGGAAATGAGGTGGAAATGGAAGAAGGAAGGAAGGTGGAGCTCTTGAATTCAAAGGGGTTTGGATATAAATGCTAGAGGTAGCTAACCTAGTATTGTGGCTGCCACTATGGTATATATAGGTGGTGGGGAAGCACTAGGGTAAGTGGAAGTAAAGTGGGTAATGTAGTGGAATAAATTGTTCGGGTTGCAAGGTCACCACTGTCATAGAGAACACCATGTCCATGGAAAGTGATATGGACGTGGTGGAAATATGTTGTAGAGAGGAGGTTAGGAGAATGAATTGGCCACATTCATGTTGGGTGGATGATGCCACAATATTTTTGTAGAGCACGACCATGCAAGAGGAGAGATGCCTTAGTCATTCTTCTGTGTTGCTTGTGCTGACTTCTACTTGCTAGGGTCATGGCAGTTGCCACATTTGTGGTCATCTTCAATGGCCACAGTCATTATGGTGGCAACCAACATGATCATTCCTTGGTATTTCATGCAGAGTCCCTGCTAAAATTTGCATCTTCTGCGACGGTCGTGGCATTGCACAACGGCGGTGATGGAGAGCATTAGCCACGACTGTAATGATGTTCAAAACCATTGGGGACTAAGTATACCATAGTAGTTTTTGTGGTGACGATTTGTGGAAGTTGACGTTCCAAATTGGTTGTGGAAGGCGAAGATTTTAGACCATCCTTCCATGGTTGTGGCGAAGTACCACGACCCATGGTGAGGCTCCAGTTGCTTGACTTTTCTTTAATCTTCTTGAAATGGTTGCTAATTGCTTTGGAGCAATTTTTGTCCACGCAAAGGGTTCTAGGGAAATATTTGGGTCCAATCTCAGGGTGTAGAAACCCAGGGACCACATCCTTCTCTCTCCTTTGCATCCAATGCATGTACAAAAACCCTAAAATAGATGTAAAAAGTAGCCATAAGTGTATTTGACATGATAGTTCATATTGGGGGAATTGACTTGCAATATAACATGTTTAGATGTGATTATAATGAAAAAAGGAAAAAGATGAATCCCTAAAATAGGGTTGCACCACCAACCCAAATTTAAAGTATACTTGTCCTCAATTATTCTTCAACTTATTCTCTTTTCCAGTTCACTCAAGGAGTTTATGGATAATGCAATCATTGTGATGTTTATTGGGTAAAATGAGTTCACATGAGGAATTAGGCATGCAATCCACTACTCTCTACTCATTTTCATCTTTAAAGTGTGAATCAAGAACAGAGTACAAGAACTTATAATATGGGACATCATTTACATATGCAAGTGATGAAATTTTCATAAATCTATTGGTAGATCGTATCATGCATGAAATACATTCTAAAGGTTAGAATTATTATTCCATTTTCCAAAGATACCTTATACACTTCATCTCACTGCTCATGACCCATTTGAATTATGTAGGGGGATTATGGCTAGAGTTTATGTAACATCCCACTCTTGCTATGTAATTTTTCCAATATACTTTGTTCCTTGCATACCCTTTTTCTAAATTAGATGATAGTTGAGGACTTAAATGCAATTTTCCCATGTTAAGTTTTACAAAATCATTTTATTATGCTCAATATCTCTCTTATCCTTGTTTTATTTAAAGAAAATGTTTTCATGAATATCTATGCCCTTTTGTTTAAGAAAATGAGGATAAATGCTTTTATGTCAAATTTTCTCTCTCATATGATTATTGGTGAGTTACATGTTTAATTTCTTGATTAATGGCCTTCATCTTGTTAGTTGAAAATAAATAATGGTGAGTGCACGTTTTTATGTTTTATAAATCCTTATTTGAGAAATAAATGACTTTATATACACTATTTATACTCATTTAAGTGCACATGATGACTTTTGCTAAATTTGGCCTAAAACGTGTACAAGCATAAAATCCAATTGTATGAGAATATTCTAGACCCTCTAATACACCTATGCTTCAAATTTGAACTCTTTTGGACTATGTTTGACCATTCAAATCGATTTATAAAGATTTGAATATTGTTTAGCAAAGAATTTAATTCAATGTCATTATTTGCTTTTATTTCCCTAAAGTCTCGATTTTACTCTGTCACACGTTACCCTGGTCTTGCGCGGGTCATCAGCACCATTCGACCAGCGATCAACAGTGGATCTGCCTTCTTCTACCTCTGTTTCTTCTCGCAAACGAAGCCGTTTCACAACAGTTTTTTTCGGCGATCTCTTTCTCCCTCCAAGATGAATTGTTTGCATTGATTTCTTCACCATCGAGTCCGTGAAGTCGAGATGAACCAGGAGAACCCTTACTCGCCTTCCCCCTCGTCCTATACAAGAAACGCCCAATCTAGGGCTTAGACTCCCGAGTTGCAGAGGGCACGACCGTGCCTCTACTTCCTATTTAAACCACCCGAGAGCATCAGAGGACCCCATGTATTCTTCCTCCTCGCTCAATTTCTCCCCCGAATCTCCCAGCAACCCCGACCTACTCGGTTTTAGTTTCCGACGACCTTGAGTCTGTCTGACCTTCTCCGATCATCTCGGCCTAATTGCCTCTCCGGTGAGCATACTCGGAGCCTTTCCTTTGTCTTCCCGACCTCCTTTTGCCTCGTGTTAGCCCCAAGTGTTGTACCCTGTGGACCTGCGCAAGGTCCTCACAGGCGCCTTGACGCCATGACGCCTCAGGGCCTCGCTGGCCAAGGTAACACTGCCAGTGGCTTCGCACGACTCCGCCGGATCTTTCTCGACCCTCATTTTGTGTTTTTCCGACTTGAGTTTGCGCGAGCAACTTCTGGCTTGTTTCCCCTGTTTCCAGCCTTGCGGAGGAGCGTCCTCGAGCTCATGGTCATCGCAGATCCCACGCTTGGTCTTGGTGAGTTCGTTGGGTGAAGCTTATGAGATTGAGGCTATCGGTTTTCAACAAAATACACTAATCCACGATCTGAATCCCTGGAGTCAATGACTGGCTGCTCGTCGAGCGCCATGGTTTGGGCAGAGCAATCCAGGTCCTGAAATGACCATGGTACCCCCACGAGCGAAATCAGTTACTGATCGCCCAAGGGTACTATAGGTATTTCGCCTTTTGATTTGTTTCATCAGCCGCGAGTGGTTCGCACACCCAAATGACAGTTTTACCCTCACATGTTGCATTCATGTGTAACATGCGGCCTAGGTTTTTCTGACTTTTAGGCTGTGATTTACATCAGATTAATATTCGATTTAAATGATGTCACGCTATGGTTTCCTAATTTCTGATTGGTCCAGAGTGCAAAATTCATAACTTTTGCATACGACCTCAGAAAAATATAAACAAATATGTTTTGGAAAGTATTTTCGATGAGGAATCTGATTTTGTGGTTTTTATCGACTAATTTTGTTGTTCTCATATCTCAATATTTATATGAGCAAATTAGGGTTTAAATTGAATAACAAAGGATAAATATGTAATTTCAGGTGATTAAAAGGATCCAACTAGTCAAACCAGGTTTGACTTAGGTGTTTTAGATCAAGGTAAGCGGGCCATGCCCTTGGCATAGTAAATTTGATTTATTGGATGTTTATGATATGTTTATGCACTTAATGTTTAAGTCATGACAAATGCATGTCTTCCTTCAAGTATATGATTATTGAATGATTGTTTGCTATAATATAAGTCTAAGTATAGAAACCACATTTATGCTATGAATTATAGTTAAGGAACAAGAAATCAAGATTAAGAGGGAATAAGTTTCCCATTATGATTCATTGGGAGAAATCCCAATCATGTTCAAGAGGGAGAAATCCCAATTAAGATCAAAGTTTAGGTTATTAAGGAGATAAGCTAAGTTTAAGAAAGATCACGATTAATAGAAATTGATGTAGATCTATATGCACCTTGTTATGGGCTTTCCGAGCATTATGGGCTTTCCGAGCAATTATGGGCTTTCCGAGCATTATGGGCTCCTTATGGAGCATTAAGAGAGGAGCATATACTTCTAGTCAATTTCTTTATGTAAAAAGACATCAAGAAATGATTAATGTTAATGCATGTTCATGATTATGTCAAGTCACTTGTATATTGTATTTTTATGCTTTATAACATGCCAATGCTGCTTACTCACCATGTTTGTTTTTCCTTTGCATGGCTGGGGACGAGATGTCCGCAGGAGTTGGAGCTAAGGAGAAAGAATCATCTTGAGAATACCAAGGACTCAAAGACCTAGGGAGTTGTTTCCTGGTGGGACGTCCATCTATGGAGATCCTATATTTTCATGATTATCTAGCTCATGTTTAGCATTCCTTTAGAACTTTTATGTAGTTACCTTTCCAAGGAGAACTCTATGTATGAACCTATATTTATATGAATGCCAAGTGTTGTTTATTTCTTGATATGAGATCATGTATGTGGCACTCCCTCCCCGATATGCCAAGTACCCCACATTATGGATAATGTTGGGGATTAGGCTGTGCTTCCGTTGGTTACGTAAGAAACCCTAGGGAGGGGTGTTACATTAATGGTATCAGAGCAAGGAATAGATGGCCACTAAGGCAACATTAGAGATTCATATTATGTTCTAATATCATGTTATGTTTACCCTTTCAGATGGCCCCTAAGAAGAAGGAGAAGGTTGGTGAGTCAAGGCACTCACACGGATCCTCTAGTGGTGATAAGACTGAAGACATGAACCACGTCCCTCCACCAGTCACCGTAGATGCCCTAGTAGCAGCCTTGACCAATGCCCTCCAACCTAGAGCTCCACCTAGAGCACATGAGATCTCCCTCGTAGACTTCTTGAAGATTAAACCCGATGCTTTCCATGGTGAAGATGAGGTTGATGTAGTAACCAAGGCTGAGGAGTGGCTGAGTAACATGGAACATTGGTTTAGAGACCTAGAGTGTCCCCCACGTAGCAGGGTTAGATTTGCCACCCATATGCTCAAGGGTGCAGCCCGTACTTGGTGGGAAAACCTCTTAGCCTCTAGGGAAGATGATGATCCTCCTTTCTCTTGGGATGAGTTTGTGTAAGTCTTCAACGACCATTATGTATCCGAAGCTATGTTAGAAAGAAAGGAGGATGAGTTTGTTAACCTTAAGCAAGTGGGTGACATGACTGTCACTTTGTATGCCATGAAGTTCCGTAAGCTCCAAAAGTATGGTCCTGAGTACACTGAGCAAAAGAGAGCTAAAAAGTTCATTAGAGGGCTTAAACCCGACCTAAGTTATGCCTTGTCTGGTAGAGGACACCGTACCATGCAATCAGCCTTGGATGCAGCCCTAGAATTGGAGGAGCATCCTGGGAGGAATCATAAGAAGGAGGTACGCCAAAACAATCGTCACCATCAGCCCCGTCAACCCCCTCCACCCTCCAACAACAAGAGAAAAGCCCATGATCCTTCCCCTGAGAATGGGAGAACCCCATGCCCCAAATGTAAGAGAAACCATGGTGGTCCTTGTAGGTTTGGGACTTCTGTTTGCTACTATTGTGGTGAGGAAGGGCATATCAAGCCTAATTGCCCTAAGCTTGCAAAGAAGGATCCCAACCATAACCAAGCTAAGAACCCTAATCCTCCACCCAAGGTCAAACCAAGGCTCTTCACCATGCAAATGTCTGATGGAGAAGAGGAAAATGATCAAGATAAGGGTAGTTGAGTAACTTATGTTGAATAATAATGTTTTGTGTATGTATGCTTCTTTTATAATGAAAATTTGTATGTAAAAATTTTCCAAGTTTATGTGAAACCCTTAAGGTGGGTAGAAACTCTAAGAAATTTCGAGGACGAAATTTATTTAAGGTGGGTAGAATTGTAACATCCCCCTCTTGCTATGCAATTTTTCCAATATACTTTGTTCCTTGCATACCCTTTTTCTAAATTAGATAATAGTTGAGGACTTAAATGCAATTTGCCCATGTTAAGTTTTACAAAATCATTTTATTATGCTCAATAGCTCTCTTATCCTTGTTTTATTTAAAGAAAATGTTTTCATGAATATCTATGCCCTTTTGTTTAAGAAAATGAGGATAAATGCTTTTATGTCAAATTTTCTCTCTCATATGATTATTAGTGAGTTACATGTTTAATTTCTTGATTAATGGCCTCCATCTTGTTAGTTGAAAATAAATAATGGTGAGTGCACGTTTTTATGTTTTATAAATCCTTATTTGAGAAATAAATGACTTTATATACACTATTTATACTCATTTAAGTGCACATGATGACTTTTGATAAATTAGGCCTAAAACGTGTACACGCATAAAATCCAATTGTATGAGAATATTCTAGACCCTATAATACACCTATGCTTCAAATTTGAACTCTTTTGGACCATGTTTGACCATTCAAATCGATTAATAAAGATTTGAATATTGTTTAGCAAAGAATTTAATTCAATGTCATTATTTGCTTTTATTTCCCTAAAGTCCCGATTTTACTCTGTCACACGTTACCCTGGTCTTGCGCGGGTCATCAGCACCGTTCGACCAGCGATCAACGGTGGATCTTCCTTCTTCTACCTCCGTTTCTTCTCGCAAACGAAGCCGTTTCACAGCAGTTTTTTTCGGCGATCTCTTTCTCCCTCCATGATGAATCGTTTGCATTGATTTCTTCACCATGGAGTCCGTGAAGTTGAGACGAACCAGGAGAACCCTTACTCGCCTTCCCCCTTGTCCTATACAAGAAACGCCCAATCTAGGGCTTAGACTCCCGAGTTGCAGAGGGCACGACCGTGCCTCTACTTCCTATTTAAACCACCCGAGAGCATCAGAGGACCCCATGTATTCTTCCTCCTCGCTCAATTTCTCCCCCGAATCTCCCAGCAACCCCGACCTACTCGGTTTTAGTTTCCGACGACCTTGAGTCTGTCCGACCTTCTCCGATCATCTCGGCCTAATTGCCTCTCCGGTGAGCATACTCGGAGCCTTTCCTTTGTCTTCCCGACCTCCTTTTGCCTCGTGTTAGCCCCAAGTGTTGTACCCTGTGGACCTGCGCAAGGTCCTCACAGGCGCCTTGATGCCATGACGCCTCAGGGCCTCGCTGGCCAAGGTAACACTGCCAGTGGCTTCACACGACTCCGCCGGATCTTTCTCGACCCTCATTTTGTGTTTTTCCGACTTGAGTCTACGCGAGCAACTTTCGGCTTGTTTCCCCTGTTTCCAGCCTTGCGGAGGAGCGTCCTCGAGCTCCTGGTCATCGCAGAACCCACACTTGGGCTTGGTGAGTTCGTTGGGTGAAGCTTATGAGATTGAGGCTATCGGTTTTCAACAAAATACACTAATCCACGATCTGAATCCCTGGAGTCAATGACTGGCTTCTCGTCGACCGCCATGGTTTGGGCAGGAGCAATCCATGTCCTAAAATGACCATGGTGCCCCCACGAGCGCAATCAGTTAACTGATCGCCCAAGGGTACTATAGGTATTTCACCTTTTGATTTGTTTCATCAGCCGCGAGTGGTTCACACGCCCAAATGACAGTTTTACCCTCACATGTTGCATTCATGTGTAACATGCGGCCTAGGTTTTTCTGACTTTTAGCCTGTGATTTACATCAGATTAATATTCGATTTAAATGATGTCACGCTATGGTTTCCTAATTTCTGATTGGTCCAGAGTGCAAAATTCATAACTTTTGCATACGACCTCAGACAAATATAAATAAATATGTTTTGGAAAGGATTTTCGATGAGGAATCCGATTTTGTGGTTTTTATCGACTAATTTTGTTGGTCTCATATCTCAATATTTATATGAGCAAATTAGGGTTTAAATTGAATAACAAAGGATAAATATGTAATTTCAGGTGATTAAAAGGATCCAACCAGTCAAACCAGGATTGACTTAGGTGTTTTAGATCAAGGTAAGCTGGCCATGCCCTTGGCATAGTAAATTTGATTTATTGGATGTTTATGATATGTTTATGCACTTAATGTTTAAGTCATGACAAATGCATGTCTTCCTTCAAGTATATGATTATTGAATGATTGTTTGCTATAATATAAGTCTAAGTATAGAAACTACATTTATGATATGAATTATGCTTAAGGAACAAGAAATCAAGATTAAGAGGGAATAAGTTTCCCATTATGATTCATGGGGAGAAATCCCAATCATGTTCAAGAGGGAGAAATCCCAATTAAGATCAAAGTTTAGGTTATTAAGGAGATAAGCTAAGTTTAAGAAAGATCACGATTAATAGAAATTGATGTAGATCTATATGCACCTTGTTATGGGATTTCCGAGCATTATGGGCTCCTTATGGAGCATTATGAGAGGAGCATATACTTCTAGTCAATTTATTTATGTAAAAAGACATCAAGAAACGATTAATGTTAATGCATGTTCATGATTATGTCAAGTCACTTGTATATTGTATTTTTATGCTTTATAACATGCCAATGCCGCTTACTCACCATGTTTGTTTTTCCTTTGCATGGCTACGGACGAGATATCTGCAGGAGTTGGAGATAAGGAGAAAGAATCATCTTGAGAATACTAAGGACTCAAAGACCTAGGGAGTTGTTTCCTGGTGGGACGTCCATCTATGGAGATCCTATATTTTCATGATTATCTAGCTCATGTTTAGCATTCCTTTAGAACTTTTATGTAGTTACCTTTCCAAGGAGAACTCTATGTATGAACCTATATTTATATGAATGCCAAGTGTAGTTTATTTCTTGATATGAGATCATGTATGTGGCACTCCCTCCCCGATATGCCAAGTACCCCACATTATGGATAATGTTGGGGATTAGGCTGTGCTTCCGCTGGTTACGTAAGAAACCCTAGGGAGGGGTGTTACATTAATGGTATCAGAGCAAGGAATAGATGGCCACTAAGGCAACATTAGAGATTCATATTATGTTCTAATATCATGTTATGTTTACCCTTTCAGATGGCCCCTAAGAAGAAGGAGAAGGTTGGTGAGTCAAGGCACTCACACAGATCCTCTAGTGGTGATAAGACTGAAGACATGAACCACGTCCCTCCACCAGTCACCCTAGATGCCCTAGTAGCAGCCTTGACCAATGCCCTCCAACCTAGAGCTCCACCTAGAGCACATGAGATCTCCCTCGTAGACTTCTTGAAGATTAAACCCGATGCTTTCCATGGTGAAGATGAGGTTGATGTAGTAACCAAGGCTGAGGAGTGGCTGAGTAACATGGAACATTGCTTTAGAGACCTAGAGTGTCCCCCACGTAGCAGGGTTAGATTTGCCCCCCATATGCTCAAGGGTGTAGCCCGTACTTGGTGGGAAAACCTCTTAGCCTCTAGGGAAGATGATGACACTCCTTTCTCTTGGGATGAGTTTGTGTAAGTCTTCAACGACCATTATGTATCCGAAGCTATGTTAGAAATAAAGGAGGATGAGTTTGTTAACCTTAAGCAAGTGGGTGACATGACTGTCACTGAGTATGCCATGAAGTTCCGTAAGCTCCAAAAGTATGGTCCTGAGTACACTGAGCAAAAGAGAGCTAAAAAGTTCATTAGAGGGCTTAAAACTGACCTAAGTTATGTCTTGTCTGGTAGAGGGCACCGTACCATGCAATTAGCCTTGGATGCAGCCCTAGAATTGGAGGAGCATCCTGGGAGGAATCATAAGAAGGAGGTACCCCAAAACAATCGTCACCATCAGCCCCATCAACCCCCTCCACCCTCCAACAACAAGAGAAAAGCCCATGATCCTTCCCCTGAGAATGGGAGAACCCCATGCCCCAAATGTAAGAGAAACCATGGTGGTCCTTGTAGGTTTGGGACTTCTGTTTGCTACTATTGTGGTGAGGAAGGGCATATCAAGCCTAATTGCCCTAAGCTTGCAAAGAAGGATCCCAACCATAACCAAGCTAAGAACCCTAATCCTCCACCCAAGGTCAAACCAAGGCTCTTCACCATGCAAATGTCTGATGGAGAAGAGGAAAATGATCAAGGTAAGGGTAGTTGAGTAACTTATGTTGAATAATAATGTTTTGTGTATGTATGCTTCTTTTATAATGAAAATTTGTATGTAAAAATTTTCCAAGTTTATGTGAAACCCTTAAGGTGGGTAGAAACTCCAAAGAAATTTCGAGGACGAAATTTATTTAAGGTGGGTAGAATTGTAACATCCCACTCTTGCTATGCAATTTTTCCAATATACTTTGTTCCTTGCATACCCTTTTTCTAAATTAGATAATAGTTGAGGACTTAAATGCAATTTGCCCATGTTATGTTTTACAAAATCATTTTATTATGCTCAATAGCTCTCTTATCCTTGTTTTATTTAAAGAAAATGTATTCATGAATATCTATGCCCTTTTGTTTAAGAAAATGAGGATAAATGCTTTTATGTCAAATTTTCTCTCTCATATGATTATTAGTGAGTTACATGTTTAATTTCTTGATTAATGGCCTCCATCTTGTTAGTTGAAAATAAATAATGGTGAGTGCACGTTTTTATGTTTTATAAATCCTTATTTGAGAAATAAATGACTTTATATACACTATTTATACTCATTTAAGTGCACATGATGACTTTTGCTAAATTAGGCCTAAAACGTGTACAAGCATAAAATCCAATTGTATGAGAATATTCTAGACCCTCTAATACACCTATGCTTCAAATTTGAACTCTTTTGGACCATGTTTGACCATTCAAATCGATTTATAAAGATTTGAATATTGTTTAGCAAAGAATTTAATTCAATGTCATTATTTGCTTTTATTTCCCTGAAGTCCCGATTTTACTCTGTCACACGTTACCCTGGTCTTGCGCGGGTCATCAGCACCGTTCGACCAGCGATCAACGGTGGATCTGCCTTCTTCTACCTCCGTTTCTTCTCGCAAACGAAGCCGTTTCACAATAGTTTTTTTCGGCGATCTCTTTCTCCCTCCAAGATGAATCGTTTGCATTGATTTCTTCACCATCGAGTCCGTGAAGTCGAGACGAACCAGGAGAATCCTTACTTACCTTCCCCCTTGTCCTATACAAGAAACGCCCAATCTAGGGCTTAGACTCCCGAGTTGCAGATGGCACGACCGTGCCTCTACTTCCTATTTAAACCACCCGAGAGCATCAGAGGACCCCATGTATTCTTCCTCCTCGCTCAATTTCTCCCCCGGATCTCCCAACAACCCCGACCTACTCGGTTTTAGTTTCCGACGACCTTGAGTCTGTCCGACCTTCTCCAATCATCTCGGCCTAATTGCCTCTCCGGTGAGCATACTCGGAGCCTTTCCTTTGTCTTCCCGACCTCCTTTTGCCTCGTGTTAGCCCCAAGTGTTGTACCATGTGGACCTGCGCAAGGTCCTCACAGGCGCCTTGACGCCATGACGCCTCAGGGCCTCGCTGGCCAAGGTAACACTGCCAGTGGCTTCACACGACTCCGCCGGATCTTTCTCGACCCTCATTTTGTGTTTTTCCAATTTGAGTCTGTGCGAGCAACTTCCAGCTTGTTTCCCCTGTTTCCAGCCTTGCGGAGGAGCGTCCTCGAGCTCCTGGTCATCGCAGAACCCACACTTGGGCTTGGTGAGTTCGTTGGGTGAAGCGTATGAGATTGAGGCTATCGGTTTTCAACAAAATACAGTAATCCACGATATGAATCCATGGAGTCAATGACTGGCTGCTCGTCGAGCGCCATGGTTTGGGCAGGAGCAATCCAGGTCCTGAAATGACCATGGTGCCCCCACGAGCGCAATCAGTTAACTGATCGCCCAAGGGTACTATAGGTATTTCGCCTTTTGATTTGTTTCATCAGCCGCGAGTGGTTCGCACGCCCAAATGACAGTTTTACCCTCACATGTTGCATTCATGTGTAACATGCGGCCTAGGTTTTTCTGACTTTTAGCCTGTGATTTACATCAGATTAATATTCGATTTAAATGATGTCACGCTATGGTTTCCTAATTTCTGATTGGTCCAGAGTGCAAAATTCATAACTTTTGCATACGACCTCAGAAAAATATAAATAAATATGTTTTGGAAAGGATTTTCGATGAGGAATCCGATTTTGTGGTTTTTATCGACTAATTTTGTTGTTCTCATATCTCAATATTTATATGAGCAAATTAGGGTTTAAATTGAATAACAAAGGATAAATATGTAATTTCAGGTGATTAAAAGGATCCAACCAGTCAAACCAGGTTTGACTTAGGTGTTTTAGATCAAGGCAAGCGGGCCATTCCCTTGGCATAGTAAATTTGATTTATTGGATGTTTATGATATGTTTATGCACTTAATGTTTAAGTCATGACAAATGCATGTCTTCCTTCAAGTATATGATTATAGAATGATTGTTTGCTATAATATAAGTCTAAGTATAGAAACCACATTTATGATATGAATTATGGTTAAGGAACAAGAAATCAAGATTAAGAGGGAATAAGTTTCCCATTATGATTCATGGGGAGAAATCCCAATCATGTTCAAGAGGGAGAAATCCCAATTAAGATCAAAGTTTAGGTTATTAAGGAGATAAGCTAAGTTTAAGAAAGATCACGATTAATAGAAATTCATGTAGGTCTATATGCACCTTGTTATGGGCTTTCCGAGCAATTATGGTCTTTCCGAGCATTATGGGATCCTTATGGAGCATTAAGAGAGGAGCATATACTTCTAGTCAATTTCTTTATGTAAAAAGACATCAAGAAACGATTAATGTTAATGCATGTTCATGATTATGTCAAGTCACTTGTATATTGTATTTTTATGCTTTATAAACATGCCAATGCCGCTTACTCACCATGTTTGTTTTTCCTTTGCATGGCTGGGGATGAGATGTCCGCAGGAGTTGGAGCTAAGGAGAAAGAATCATCTTGAGAATACCAAGGACCCAAAGACCTAGGGAGTTGTTGCCTGGTGGGACGTCCATCTATGGAGATCCTATATTTTCATGATTATCTAGCTCATGTTTAGCATTCCTTTAGAACTTTTATGTAGTTACCTTTCCAAGGAGAACTCTATGTATGAACCTATATTTATATGAATGCCAAGTGTAGTTTATTTCTTGATATGATATCATGTATGTGGCACTCCCTCCCCGATATGCCAAGTACCCCACATTATGGATAATGTTGGGGATTCGGGCTGTGCTTCCGCTGGTTACGTAAGAAACCCTAGGGAGGGGTGTTACATTAATGGTATCAGAGCAAGGAATAGATGGACACTAAGGCAACATTAGAGATTCATATTATGTTCTAATATCATGTTATGTTTACCCTTTCAGATGGCCCCTAAGAAGAAGGAGAAGGTTGGTGAGTCAAGGCACTCTCACGGATCCTCTAGTGGTGATAAGACTGAAGACATGAACCACGCCCCTCCACCAGTCACCCTAGATGCCCTAGTAGCAGCCTTGACCAATGCCCTCCAACCTAGAGCTCCACCTAGAGCACATGAGATCTCCCTCGTAGACTTCTTGAAGATTAAACCCGATGCTTTCCATGGTGAAGATGAGGTTGATGTAGTAACCAAGGCTGAGGAGTGGCTGAGTAACATGGAACATTCCTTTAGAGACCTAGAGTGTCCCCCACGTAGGAGGGTTAGATTTGCCACCCATATGCTCAAGGGTGCAGCCCGTACTTGGTGGGAAAACCTCTTAGCCTCTAGGGAAGATGATGACCCTCCTTTCTCTTGGGATGAGTTTGTGTAAGTCTTCAACGACCATTATGTATCCGAAGCTATGTTAGAAAGAAAGGAGGATGAGTTTGTTAACCTTAACCAAGTGGGTGACATGACTGTCACTGAGTATGCCATGAAGTTTCGTAAGCTCCAAAAGTATGGTCCTGAGTACACTGAGCAAAAGAGAGCTAAAAAGTTCATTAGAGGGCTTAAACCCGACCTAAGTTATGCCTTGTCTGGTAGAGGACACCGTACCATGCAATCAGCCTTGGATGCAGCCCTAGAATTGGAGGAGCATCCTGGGAGGAATCATAAGAAGGAGGTACCCCAAAACAATCATCACCATCAGCCCCATCAACCCCCTCCACCCTCCAACAACAAGAGAAAAGCCCATGATCCTTCCCCTGAGAATGGGAGAACCCCATGCCCCAAATGTAAGAGAAACCATGGTGGTCCTTGTAGGTTTGGGACTTCTGTTTGCTACTATTGTGGTGAGGAAGGGCATATCAAGCCTAATTGCCCTAAGCTTGCAAAGAAGGATCCCAACCATAACCAAGCTAAGAACCCTAATCCTCCACCCAAGGTCAAACCAAGGCTCTTCACCATGCAAATGTCTGATGGAGAAGAGGAAAATGATCAAGGTAAGGGTAGTTCAGTAACTTATGTTGAATAATAATGTTTTGTGTATGTATGCTTCTTTTATAATGAATTTTTGTATGTAAAAATTTTCCAAGTTTATGTGAAACCCTTAAGGTGGGTAGAAACTCTAAGAAATTTCGAGGACGAAATTTATCTAAGGTGGGTAGAATTGTAACATCCCACTCTTGCTATGCAATTTTTCCAATATACTTTGTTCCTTGCATACCCTTTTTCTAAATTAGATAATAGTTGAGGACTTAAATGCAATTTGCCCATGTTACGTTTTACAAAATCATTTTATTATGCTCAATAGCTCTCTTATTCTTGTTTTATTTAAAGAAAATGTTTTCATGAATATCTATGCCCTTTTGTTTAAGAAAATGAGGATAAATGCTTTTATGTCAAATTTTCTCTCTCATATGATTATTAGTGAGTTACATGTTTAATTTCTTGATTAATGGCCTCCATCTTGTTAGTTGAAAATAAATAATGGTCAGTGCACGTTTTTATGTTTTATAAATCCTTATTTGAGAAATAAATGACTTTATATACACTATTTATACTCATTTAAGTGCACATGATGACTTTTGCTAAATTAGGCCTAAAACGTGTACAAGCATAAAATCCAATTGTATGAGAATATTCTAGACCCTCTAATACACCTATGCTTCAAATTTGAACTCTTTTGGACCATGTTTGACCATTCAAATCGATTTATAATGATTTGAATATTGTTTAGCAAAGAATTTAATTCAATGTCATTATTTGCTTTTATTTCCCTAAAGTCCCGATTTTACTCTGTCACACGTTACCCTGGTCTTGCGCGGGTCATCAGCACCGTTCGACCAGCGATCAATGGTGGATCTGCCTTCTTCTACCTCCGTTTCTTTTCGCAAACGAAGCCGTTTCACAGCAGTTTTTTTCGGCGATCTCTTTCTCCCTCCAAGATGAATCGTTTGCATTGATTTCTTCACCATCGAGTCCGTGAAGTCGAGACAAACCAGGAGAACCCTTACTCGCCTTCCCCTTTGTCCTATACAAGAAACACCCAATCTAGGGCTTAGACTCCCGAGTTGCAGAGGGCACGACCGTGCCTCTACTTCCTATTTAAACCACCCGAGAGCATTAGAGGACCCCATGTATTCTTCCTCCTCGCTCAATTTCTCCCCCGGATCTCCCAGCAACCCCGACCTACTCGGTTTTAGTTTCTGACGACCTTGAGTCTGTCTGACCTTCTCCGATCATCTCGGCCTAATTGCCTCTCCGGTGAGCATACTCGGAGCCTTTCCTTTGTCTTCCCGACCTCCTTTTGCCTCGTGTTAGCCCCATGTGTTGTACCCTGTGGACCTGCGCAAGGTCCTCACAGGCGCCTTGACGCCATGACGCCTCAGGGCCTCGCTGGCCAAGGTAACACTGCCAGTGGCTTCACACGACTCCGCCAGATCTTTCTCGACCCTCATTTTGTGTTTTTCCGACTTGAGTCTGCGCGAGCAACTTCCGGCTTGTTTCCCCTGTTTCCAGCCTTGCGGAGGAGCGTCCTCGAGCTCCTGGTCATCGCAGAACCCACACTTGGGCTTGGTGAATTCGTTGGGTGAAGCTTATGAGATTGAGGCTATCGGTTTTCAACAAAATACACTAATCCACGATCTGAATCACTTGAGTCAATGACTGGCTGCTCGTCGAGCGCCATGGTTTGGGCAGGAGCAATCCAGGTCCTGAAATGACCATGGTGCCCCTACGAGCGCAATCAGTTAACTGATCGCCCAAGGGTACTATAGGTATTTCGCCTTTTGATTTGTTTCATCAGCCGCGAGTGGTTCGCACGCCCAAATGATAGTTTTACCCTCACATGTTGCATTCATGTGTAACATGCGGCCTAGGTTTTTCTGACTTTTAGCCTGTGATTTACATCATTTAAATGATGTCACGCTATGGTTTCCTAATTTCTGATTGGTCCAGAGTGCAAAATTCATAACTTTTGCATACGACCTCACAAAAATATAAATAAATATGTTTTGGAAAGGATTTTGATGAGGAATCCGATTTTGTGGTTTTTATCGACTAATTTTGTTGTTCTCATATCTCAATATTTATATGAGCAAATTAGGGTTTAAATTGAATAACAAAGGATAAATATGTAATTTCAGGTGATTAAAAGGATCCAACCAGTCAAACCAGGTTTGACTTAGGTGTTTTAGATCAAGGCAAGCGGGCCATGCCCTTGGCATAGTAAATTTGATTTATTGGATGTTTATGATATGTTTATGCACTTAATGTTTAAGTCATGACAAATGCATGTCTTCCTTCAAGTATATGATTATTGAATGATTGTTTTCTATAATATAAGTCTAAGTATAGAAACCACATTTATGATATGAATTATGGTTAAGGAACAAGAAATCAAGATTAAGAGGGAATAAGTTTCCCATTATGATTCATGGGGAGAAATCCCAATCCTGTTCAAGAGGGAGTAATCCCAATTAAGATCAAAGTTTAGGTTATTAAGGAGATAAGCTAAGTTTAAGAAAGATAGCGATTAATAGAAATTGATGTAGATCTATATGCACCTTGTTATGGGCTTTTCGAGCATTATGGGCTTTCCGAGCAATTATGGGGTTTCCGAGCATTATGGGCTCCTTATGGAGCATTAAGAGAGGAGCATATACTTCTAGTCAATTTCTTTCTGTAAAAAGACATCAAGAAACGATTAATGTTAATGCATGTTCATGATTATGTCAAGTCACTTGTATATTGTATTTTTATGCTTTATAACATGCCAATGCCGCTTACTCACCATGTTTGTTTTTCCTTTGCATGGCTGGGGACGAGATGTCCGCAGGAGTTGGAGCTAAGGAGAAAGAATCATCTTGAGAATACCAAGGACTCAAAGACCTAGGGAGTTGTTGCCTGGTGGGACATCCATCTATGGAGATCCTATATTTTCATGATTATCTAGCTCATGTTTAGCATTCCTTTAGAACTTTTATGTAGTTACCTTTCCAAGGAGAACTCTATGTATGAACCTATATTTATATGAATGCCAAGTGTTGTTTATTTCTTGATATGAGATCATGTATGTTGCACTCCCTCCCCGATATGCCAAGTACCCCACATTATGGATAATGTTGGGGATTAGGCTGTGCTTCCGCTGGTTACGTAAGAAACCCTAGGGAGGGGTGTTACATTTTATTTACCCTAGCGCTATTAGTCATAAAAAAGAGAATAAAGGGTTATGGAAGGGAGTGAATTGCTATTACATAGAGAACTCTTTTTTTTCTTCTTTTCTTTTCTTGAGAGACTATTACATAGAGTCAATATTTTATTTATTTTTCTTCTTTTCTTTCTTTCTTTTTGTTTTCCCCATGTGTAGAGAGGTCATATGATGAGAAGAGTGATCATGAGGTAAATATATGGTCACTTTAAACTTTTGGGGGTGTCCAAGGCTAATACGTGCGCTTTGACATCGTTTCATGAGGCAGAGAAGGAAGCAGATGGTAGAAGAAATGTCGGGTCAAACAGGGTTCACAAGAAGTGGAAATTCATGTATAATCTCAGTCAATCAAGTTAGTCGATGTAAAATTCACCAATCAAACATGCCATGCATGAAATGAATAGTATAATAGATTGCATCCTTTTCATATAGAACAAATATACCCAAACGTTCAAGATTTGCAAGAATCACCCTTTCATTCAAAATATCAAATTATTTCAAGAGGCTTGGAGCACATGCAAAATTCCTACATAGGACTCATTCTAACCAAAACCATCAAAATCAAGTTGCATTATCTAAGATTTAATCATTCTCATCAAAACTGATAGAGATTCAGTTGAAACATACTATTGGGTAAGAACATTCAAGTTTGGGTCAAAGTTGGACAAATTGGTGCCAATTTGCACATTAATTACATCCAAACCTACTTTAGGGAAAAGATGACATAAAGCAAACAAATTCTAACTAAGACACACAAAAATTACCAATAAATATATGAAAATGCAATGCATGAGATGGAAGGTAAAAAGAGAAAAAGTTTTGAAAAATTACTCAAAATGCATGAAAAAGATCTATATGTGCATGTATGCAAACAAAAGGAGAATCTTCTCTAGATATGGTGATGTCAATCAATGACATAGTCAGTTGAAATAGATTAAAAAAATGAGATGACAAAAGATAGGGCATACCGTCCTACAACCTAGAATTTTTTAATCATGTTGTCCTCAGTATGAAACTAAAGTTTTTGAATGTTAAGGTAGATGTCACTATTGTGGTGGTGGTGGATCTTGTGGTGGGTCACCTTTTGCTGGTGGGTTGGCCTGTGGAGGATGCTCCTCTTGCTGGAGAATGGGGTTGGACTGAGGTGGTGGAGGAGCTCAATGAGCTGGTGAGAACTGGTAGTATGTGCCTAATAGTCAGCCTAGGGGGGAGGATAAGTCTTTGGGAAGGTAGAAATGGTACTCTAATAAACCTCTGATAATGCATTTTTTGTGGATCTTTCTACATGTACTACTAAATTTATTGCATAGTATACTGGGTCTGTGTAATGCCATCCGGGTGTGCCTATGTAGTGGACATGTGATAGGCACTCACTGAAGGCTTCTTCTTTGAGGATTCTTCTTCTTCCCTTCTTCTCACTCGGCGGGCCTGTCTCTGCTACTTGTTTTCTCTTTGATGTTGAATCATTATTGTTTCTCTCACTCTTTTGGGTGGAACAATGGCTTTTCCTTTATATCTCTCCCTTGGATGCTCTGCCTCACATATTCTCACAATGTCAATCAAATGTCTTGTGAGACCTAAAATCTCTAGGAGTGGGGCTACATGGTAAGATAGCTCAAGGTCATGTATTACCATTGGAAGATAATATTATAACTCGTTCTCGTGTTAACAAAGGTGATCAAATGGGAGCCTATGAGGTATTTCAGATCAACAAACTATGCTCCCTCTACCTCAGTGAGCCTTGTGAGATCACATCCTAGGGATACAACTCTCTTGATTTGCGTACCAGACCAGAATGGTATTTTCTATGACTTTTTGGGCATACCATACAAAAGGATTGGTGATTGTGCTGGTCATTGTTTTTCCTAGTGTGATGTTGGAGTGCCACGTCAAGCTATACCACAAGACACTAAGTCAATGTTTGTTTCTCTTTCAATACAACCACCATTAATTTTCTTGGCCTCCTCAACATTTGTATCAAAGATGCAATTCAATTTACAATATGTGAGTGTATGAATTTCATTCAGCATCCCGAACCTAATGGTTTATTATCCTCTATATTAAATTCTTGTTAAAGTAGCAAAGAATTTTTGTGTCAAATTCACATAGGTGACTTATTTTGTGCATAGAATCTTCCACAACATGCACTCCAACAGTGTGTCTTCTATTGCTTCTTTGATGTGAATAGCATCCATTGCCTTCTGGTGAGCATATCTAGTTGTAATGAACTCCTTGTCATGCACTTGGAGTAGAGAGGAGTTATTAAGATCATTCTCTTTATACGTCTCCCATATGATACCCCCTCTTTTGCTTATCTTCCTTAAGCATAGAGATAATATAATCTGGCTCTAGAATCAACTTCTCAGCATCTCTATCCTCATCTACCTCCTCAGCCACGTATGTGTGCAACCCTAAACTTGTATCAATGTTCAATAGAATTCTTTTCTCAATCATCAATTTCCATCAGTCTTGTTGATGTTGTTGTGACCTCTTCATTTTCTAAAGAAGTAAAGTGGCAGGCTGGCGTAGGGCGGGGAGAAGTTCGTAAAGAAGAAGGAGCAGATATCCCCTTGACCCACTTTGGGCGGGTGGTGAGCTCTGGTTCTTAGGAATCAATAAGTGCATTAAAATTTGTGTCGGATGCCTCTTCTTCCTCCTCCTCATATGTGGCATTGGTGGTATAGTGACTCCCCGATGAGTGGGGGTGACAACCACTCATGGATGTTGAGCAACGAAGTGAGACACAAATGGAGTTTGAAGGTGGTGGGGTGTGTGATGGAATGGAAACGTTGGACGTTACTGTCTTGGTGTGCACTTTTCCCCTGGTGATTTATTCGAGTCTTTTTTGAGCCCCCATCTTTATAGCCTTTCTGAATCCCTTCATGGCATGGAGGTGGGGGTGGAGGAGAGGGTTGTGATTTTTGGGGTTTTTTTTGAAAAAAAGGTGAATAGAGGTAGGAATGGGTTGGAATTGATGGGGAGGGTTGAGGTGGATGTAGAGGAGTGATTGTGGGGTTGGGATAGTGATGGAAGGAAGACTTTGGTATGGTTTTCGATGGGGCAGCGGGTGGCATTTTGTGGAGATAAATGGAGCAGAAGGTGGAGCTTAGGAGTGGTTTGATGGTGGGAATGTGTAGAGGGGGTATGTATTGGAGGTGACTAAGGGCTTTCATAGGTGGATTGATGGTGGATGGTGGCTGGAAGAGGAAGGTTAGGTTGGAGTAGGTTGTCAGAGCACCGCCACAATCATTGTGGTCACATGGAATGAAGAGGTGAATGGGGAGGGTCGTGGTGGAATAGGTTATTCAATTGAAATTTTGGTAGGGTCAGGACATGCCCCGGTAATGGAGGGTGCCACGATCATGATGATGTGGTGGTAGAATGACCATGGAGGAAGTAATGGTTGGTGACCGATGGGTGGATGTTGAAGACTTTATCCCTCACCATGCCCATGACAATCGAAATGAACGCGGTGTTCTTTGAGTGCTACACCCATGGAAGTCACTAAGGTCATGGTGATTCCTTCACATTTTGTCATCCTTTTCTATAAACTTTATCAAGTTTCTATCCATGCATGTAGAATGTCCCATGCTCATATTGGGCTGCTATGGACATGACTGTGTCACACTCCATGGTCATGGTGGTGAACTCCAGCCATGCCTGTGGCATCCTCCACAGTCGTGGGGATTCCTTCACATTTTGTCACCCTTCTCTGTGATTGTTTGTGAGTATCTCACCACACCTGTGGCAACTACCATGCCCGTTCCTGGGAACTTTGACCAAGATCATTCCAATCTCAATGGCCATGCTGGATTCTTCCATTTCTAATCAACTTCTTTGTTGATTTTTGAATGAAATGACCACAACCATTTTCATGAACCACGAATGTAGTGAGTCTTTTTTGTGCAAAATGTTTACAAAAACTTTATGAGGCTTCAAATTATTCAATGTAAACATTGTTCTATCTCATTTCTTTTTCCTTGTAGTTGTTGCATCGATCTTTATACTCTCTCTTAACCTGTCTCCTACCATACCCCAAAACCTAAAGAAAACTATCAAGCACAAGTGTGTGTGTGTGTGTATTTTTGGAATTATGTAAAAAAAACTAAAAGCATCAAAAAGTGAAGGTTGGGTGCAAAAGATCCTGAACCTAGGTGGGTTGCCTCCCACTATCACTAAATTTATGCCTTCAGTTGGGCTTATTTATTTTGAATTTAATCATCCTCACGGAATCAGAATATGGTCAATGATAGAGCTGAATGGAAATGAAGAATCCATGTAGCTGACCCCAATATGGTTGGGATTGAGGCTTAGATGATGATGATGATCCTCGCGTAACCTTCCAAGCATATTTTTAATGGATGCCTTTTTCATGTGCCTTTAAGCACAACTCTTTGTCAATCGGGTTTTTGGAAACAAGCATTATGATCTCAAAACTTTGATTTGCTTTATTCGGACCGACTTCAACCATGAACTTCAACCATTTTCCATTGACTGTAAATTCCCTTTTGCCTTCATTATCACATATCATGATGGCATCAGATGGATATACATTCTTGACTAGATAACGTTCTGTACAACTAAACCTCAATATTTTGGAAAAGACTTCATCCTTGAATTGTACAACCATGCCCATTGGTCACGGTCAAAATTCTTCTTTTTGATCAACCTATCATGCAAGAATTTGGTTCTTTCCGTGTATCTTTTAGACAACTCATAGGCTTCATCCCTAATCTCTTCCAACTCATGGAGTTGTGATTTCCTTCTTATTCTGGCAGTATCTACATCCATGTCCATAGTTTTGAAAGCCCAAAATGCCTTTATTGCATCTCAATGAGTAGATTCCACCTCTTAGCATACGCAATCTTGAATGGTGTACTACCAATTGAGGCCATCAATGTTACTATGTATGATCAGAAAGCTTCATTAAGACATAAAGACAAATCCTTTTCTGGTCTCACTGTCTTCTCACTAATGAGCTTTATCTCTCGATTTACCAACTCCACTTGACTACTAGTTTGAGGGTGGTAAGGAGTAGCCACATGATGGTTCACACCATGTATTTTCAGGAATCATTCAAAAGTTGTATGAATGAAGAGGCTTCCATCATCACTAAACATCGCCCTTGGCACACCAAACTGGCTGAAGATATTACACTTGATAAAGGCACATAACACCTTGTTATCATTGGTCCTTGTAGAAACTTCTTCAATCCACTTGGAAACATAGTCAATGGGCACCAAGATGTACACATATGTAAAAGTGGAGGGAAATGGACCCAAAAAGTCAATTACACAAACATCAAACACCTCAACAACTAGAATAGGTGAGAGAGGCATCATGTCCCTTTTTGAGACAGTTCCCACATTTTGGCACTTCAAGAAACACTTGCAATATTCATTAGAGTCTTTGAACAACATTAGCCAATATAATCAACTTTAAAAAACTTTAGTGGTTGTACGCTTCCCACCAAAATGTCCCCCAAAAATGTCAGAATGGCATGTGGAGAGGATCTCTTGCTGCTCACTTTTGGGTACACACCTTCTTATCAGTTGATTAGGATAATACTTGAAAAAATGAGGATCATTCAACACATAATTCTTTACCATAGCAAGCAAACTCTTACTTTCTTCTCTAGTCCATGTGATTGGTATCCTACAACTTACAAAAAAGTTGGCTATGTGCTTGTACCATAGATTTTAAGTGCTCAAGCAAGAAAAATTTCTCATGGGGCAATGGCTCTTTAATCTTATTCACATTGTTATATGGTGCCTCAATGCGGGAAAGGTGGTCAGGTGCAGAATTTTCAATCCCCTTCTTGTCAATAATTTCTAGATTAAACTCTTAGAGCAATGGGATCCAATATATCAATCTTGTATTTGAATCTTTCTTTGACATAAGATACTTGAAGACTACACAATTTGTCTACAAGGTAACTTTATTTTCCAGAAGGCAAGAACATAATTTATCAAATGAAATAATCACAGTAAGTAATTCCTACACGGTGGTGTTTTAGTTTCTTTGGGCCTCATCAAGGGCTTAACTTGCATAGTAAATGGTATGTGGAATTCGGCCAATCCTTTGGCCCAACACATTCCCCACTTCCATATACGAAACATTGGTCATGATCTCAAATGGTAAAGAGAAATTTGGGGGCTGCATTAGGAGCATAAACTAGCTTATGCTTCAAGTGGTTTAACGCTTAAATACACATTTCATCAAAATTGAATTCCACATACGTTTCAAGCAAATGGCATAATGGTCTAGAAATTTTGCTAAAATCCTTTATTAAATGATGATAGAAACCTACATGCCCCAAAAAAGAATAAACATTTATTACGGTGGAAGGAATATTATGAGTTGAAATTGGGCCCACTTTGGCCTTGTCAACCTCAATTCTATCTTTTGAAACTCTATATCCCAACACTATTCCTTCTGGGACCCTGAAATGGATCTTCTCCCAAGAAAGAACTAAATAGACTTTGAAACATCTTTCAAGAATGGCGGAGAGATGGAGCAAACAATCATTTATTTGTTTGCCAAAAAAGGAGAAATCATCCTCAAAGGCCACAAGAGATTAATCCAACGTATCATGTAAGATTGATGTGCTATGTCTTTGAAAAGTAGATAGGACACTACACAATAAAAATGGCATCCTTCTATAAGAAAAAGTACCACTTGGATAAGTGAATGTGGTCTTCTCCTGATCCACTGGGTACACTGCCACTTGAAAGTAGCACAAGTAACCATCAAGAAAATAATAGAATCTTTTTCATTCAAGCCTCTATAAGATTTCATCCATGAATGCGGGAAGGAAATGGTTCTTATTTATCTTTTTCATTGAGTTTCCTATAATCCACACACATCTTCCACTCAGATTCTCTCTCAAGGGTACAAACTCTCCATCTTCATTTACAGCTACTATGATCTTACCCATCTTGGGAACAACATGGATGGGACTCACCCAAGGGCTATTAGAAATGGGATAGATGATCCCAACATCTAGCAACTTCACCACTTCTTGTGTTACAACCTCTTTCATGTTCATATTAAATCTCCTTTGCATTTTTTGAGTTGTCCTGACATCATTTTCAAGATAGATTCTATGAAGATAGAAAGACAGGTCAACACCCCTCAAGTCAGCAGTAGACCATCCTATGGCCTGAATGTTTCTTTTCAACACAAAAATAAGAGCATCATCTTGAACACGAGATAGGAAAAATTAATTGATCATCGGGAGGGTATCATTGGAACCTAGAAAAACATCCTTCAAGCCTTCAGAAAGAGACTTGAGCTCAAGGACTGGAGGTTCTTCAATGGAGTTCTTTAGAGTTTTTTTAGAAATGGATGGGAGGTCCTCACTTTTAGCAACTAAGGATAGCTCATTTTTCTCCTCATTATCATCATCGGTGAACTCCACAATGGGCCCTAGACTCCTACCTTGGGTAGCAGTCTGAATCCATATATGCAAGCATTATTCTACAATCTACTCAAGGGAGTCAATCAGATAACAATCTTCTTCATTAGAACCTATTACCTTGGGCTTAGAAAAATATTTGAAAAATGTTCAACTAGGTCTTCATGTATATGACTTCCACATACATGGTGTCAATTCTCATATGAATCACTGCATCATTTGTATCTAGGTAGGGTCTTCCCAAGATAATTGAAACCTTCCTTGAGCCTTTTTCCATATCAAGTACATAAGATCAAAAGGAAATAATGTGGAGGTGTCATTGTCAAGCTTGACCAACACATCATCAAGTCACCCTCGAGGTGTATTCATAGAACGATTGGATAATTACAAGGTGCAATTAGCTCATTGCAATCATCCAAAACTCAATTTGGCATAAACATCACATTGCATCAAATTCATGATATAACACAAGTCAAGGAGTATTTGGTCTATATGATAATTTCTAATATAGAAAGAAATGATGAGTGTGCCAAGATATTTTATCTTTTGTGGTGTGGCGTGTTATAAAATAGAACTCACTTGCTATGTGATCTGGACTATCTTTGTTGTTCTTCATGTTGTCCTTCTCTTTAAGGTACACAAATCTTTCAAGAACTTTGTATAAGATGGGATTTTCTTGATGGCATCTAGCAATGGAATATGCATCCTCACTTGTTTAAAGGTCAAATGATATCCTCGATATGCTTCTTCTTTATTTTCTAGGTGGATGGTTCTTGAAGTGCATCATGAAAGGGCAAAAGTTGTGCTCCCGACTAGTTCACATCAATAGAATTGTCAACAGGTATCACAAGAATCATGGTGTCATCACTCTAAATCATAGAATCAACCTAACTGCCTATTACAATATCACCACCATGAATCTCTATATCACTTCCTCAAATCATGGTATCAACAATAACTTCACCACCTGCATTGTCAATTGTTGCATCTCTAGGCTTCTCCAAATTCTCCCACTCTTCAGCATTGTCACAACCTTCACTTGCTCGTGGGTGGTAGAGGAGGAATCTTATGGTGTTTGTTGTGGTTGTGGCCTTTCTTGTCGTAGGTTTATGTTTTGGAGAATGAATTGTTGTTGAGATGGTGGTTGTGGTGGTCGTTATGGATGGGGGTTATATTGTTGAGGGGTTTGTTGGTATAAGTGAGGTGGAGGTGGAGCTTAGTGATAGTTGAAAGTAGATTGTGGGGGGTGGGGAGCATAGGGATTAGGATGTCCTTGTTACTATTGTAGAATGGGTACTTTCCCTTGTGGTGGGATGAAAGCACCCTGAGGAGTGCTCAAAGAACCACCTTCATTGTTTGGATTCTCCATGGGTTGGAACAGGAGTCTTCCCTCCTCATGATGAGCAAGTGAAAGAGAGATATGATCAATCCTTGGCTCCAATCTACTGATGTTTTCCCTTTAGCAGGCACATCTTGCTCTGCATCATCAAGGCTCCTTAGCCTTCCAAAAACTTCCTCTTCAATCTTAGAGTTCTAATTTGACCCTTGGTGTTTCCTTTGTTGCCCTCATCCTTCATCACCATGTTGCATACAAGAGAAATTTGGGTGATTCCTCAATTTTTGAGTGTAGGAGTTTGACATGGGGCCTTGGTTTTTCCTGTTCCCAAAAGATGAAAAGGCTTGCACTTATACAAATATTGCCTCCACGAATAGTAGAGTGGATAGGAGATCATCCAGTTTGATTCTTCATAAAGTTCATCATATCATCCAGGATTTTTATCATTTAAGGATTGACCTCATCTTTGACTGGAGCTGGAGAAGGAGGGAGAGGAACCCAGTTCAAGTTAAGGTGATCGCCCTTGCTTGAAGCTCGATGGCGTGAGTTTTCAGCAAGGTGCTCAAAAAGTGGCCAAGACACCTTTGAAGGTCTAGACATGAATATTCAACTAAGAGAAGAGTGAACTATAGTGTGTTCCAACTCATCAAGTCCAATGTAGAAAGAGTCCACTAGATGCCATAGAGGAACTACGTGGTGAGGACAGTCTAACAAGAGATTTTGGAATCTTTCCCAAGCTTCATGTAAAGGCTTATTTTCCCTTTGTGTGAAGGATGTGGTGCATCTCATCATCTTAGTTAGCTTGGAGATTGGATAGAACTTCTTTAGGATTCATTCTTCATTGCTATCCAGGTCACTAGCTCGGGTTTGGACATGTCCTACTCTTTGGCTTTTACTTTGAGAGAGAAAGGAAGAGGGCTATTCTTATGGAATCATATTATGGCTAGAAGAAGTGGTGCAGGTCTCCAGAAAGCATCAATACGGTGATATAGGTTCTTTTTCTCCATCCCATAAAAAGTGGGTAGGAGTCCAAGAAGGGTCAGTGGGATGCAAAACTATTGACTCAAAATTTGTCTAGGGTGTCAATGGGTGAATTGTAGTTCCCTAGATTGAAGTACTCATGGAGGGGCAGTTGGGTGGTGGTTGGAGGTCCCCATGAGGACCTTCCTCAACCATCTTAGCTCCTTGGTGTTTTTTGTGGTGGTGTTGATGTCTTATTCTACCTAAGTCAAGTTCGAAGGGAACCAATGAAGTAGAAGTTGTAAGTCTACCAAGCATGCACAAGTGTCACCAACAAAATACATAAACAATCAACAAGACTCTAGTTAGAGAACAAGTATACAAAAGAAAGAAAAGAAGAAAGAATAACAATGATGAGGGAAATAGGAAAAGATATGCTACTCTAACTATCTATGTCGAGAGCATCTGTCCCCAACAACAATTCCAGAAAGCTTGGAGCCTCGCTCCAATTAGAGTTGACTAGATTCACCCCATGAGCTCAGAACACACTTGGGATCATTCAAATTTATAAAGACCTAGGCAAGGTTCACTCACAATACTAAAATAGTCACCTGGAAGCGCACAGGGTATTGTCATAGTATAGGTGAACGACAAGTGAGGGGTCGATCTGCACAGAGAGAGGGGTACTCGAGCTAAGTTAGGGTAAATTATGTTCCTAATGTGGAGTGTAGGATTTTTAGGGTTTGTTGGTGGTTTGATTGATTATAATAATGAAGAAAGAAATTAAATGCAAGAAGGAAAACTAGATTATCAGAAACCCTAAGTTACCCTTAAGCAAGTTAATTCTAACTAACAAAGAAGGCAACTAACTAAGCAAGAGCAAGAGGCTACAACTAAGTTACACCATTCATGCAAGTTAAGAACTACAATATTTAATTACCTAGGTTATCACTAACTAACAATAAGCTCAAAAGAGAACTAAGTACTCAAGTAAGACCTAACTATTCTAATCTAAGAAATTGACTGTAAGGTAATAAAAAAAATTAACTAAAACAGAATTAACAAGATAAGAGAGAGCCATATGGGTGTTAGCAATATTAATGAGAGGGGGGCCATTTGGGAAATGATACTAAGATATTAGTTGGAGGGAACATATCATGCAAAGCTAACCATTCATTCTAGGTTTTCAAACCAAACAATTAGTCAAATGCAAAAAAATTGCATTAGACTATTGGGTGGCCATGGATATAATAGAGTGTGGGAAGGGGAACTACATCCTTGCACCCCCTATGTAGCCTTACGAGGCTCAATTGGCCCAAGGTTAGGTGGAATTTTAATTGGATTTGGCTGATCTAGGTTTCTAGAGTGAGATAGCATAACGTAATTGCGAGACAAAGGTAGGAATAGGAAGTAGAGTTGAGGATATTTCACCACACATTAATTCCCATCTAACTTTTAGTGAACCTCTAGGCAAATACACTAAACAATATCACGCTAGCTACTTATATATCACACCTAGGAGTAGGAAAAGGGCTATATGTGTGGGAAGATGAGGTGCTGCTAGGGATCCACTAGGTGGACCTAGGATCAAATCCCAAAATAGCCTCACATATGTTATCTTTTCCTAGACTTAGGTGGTTTCTCACATAAAACGACAAGCAATCCATGTTTTCAAGCAAAAACCACAAGAAGAATTATGGGAAATAAGACAAAAGTAGAAAGAAAACATCATAAAATGAAATTATAGAGTTTACAAGATATATTCCCCCAACATAAAATCAAAGTAACATTGTAACCCCAAATAGCCCACTAAAAAGGGCTTAGCTACTCTTACAACAATAAAAAGAAAAGAAAGATGAATGAGTAGAGGAGTGGGGATCCATACAAAGTGGTGAATACTACTCCTTCTTCACGTCCTTGTTGTTGAAGATTAAGCACCTCCCTCCACACTCAAAAATGGCATAAATGGATATGGTTTGGTGGTGCAAATTCTAGAAAAGTAGGGTTTTTGAGTGGAAATGAGGTGGAAATGGAAGAAGGAAGGTAAAGGGGGATGAAAATGAATGCTAGAGGTAGAAAACCAAGTGTTCTAGCTGCCACTATGGTATATATAGGTAGTGGGGAAGCACTCGGGTAAGTGAGGGTAAAGTGGGTAACGAAGTGGAAAAATTGGTTAGGTTTGTAAGGTAACGCCAATGCCATGGTGGGTGTGGGGTGGTATGGTCGTGGGGAGTGATATGAGTATGGAAAATATATGTTGTAGAGAGGAGGTTAGGAGAGTGCAGTGGCCATGAACGTGTTGGGTGACACAGTCATGCTGGGTGGATGATGCCACGGTCGTATTGTAGAGCACGGATGTGTTGGAGGAGAGATGCCTCAGTCTTTCTTAGGTGTTGCCCATTTTGACTTTCTTTGGCCACAATTTTGGTCATCTTCACCCTCCACGGTCATTGTTGTGGCAACGATCATGGTCATTCCTTCATATTTCATGTAGAGTCCCTGTTCAATTTTACATCTTTCTCCACAGTAGCAACGTTATGCCACGAGGGTGATCGAGACCATCAACCACATCCATAATGATGGCCAAAGAAGTTGGGGACTATGTGTACCATGATAATTTTGGTAGTCACAATTGTGGTAGTTGACGTTCAAAATTACTAGTCTCCCTATTGATTTTGGACCAATGTGCCACAGCTGTGACGAAGTACCACGACTCATGGTGAGGGTTCAACTACTTGAATTTTCTTCAATCTCCTTCAAATGGATGTTAATTGCTTTATAGAAATTTTTGTCTAATGCATGTACCCAAGGACCTCATCCTTATCTCTCCTTTACATCCAATGCATGTATAAAAACAAAAACAAGGCACAAGTGTATTTGACATGATAGTTCATATTAGGTGAATTGACTTTCAATATAACATATTTATATGTGATTATAATGCAAAAAGACACAAGATGAAGCCATACAATAGGGTTGCATCAATAGACATAAGTCTATATTGACCAAATATATGTTTCTAGGTTGAGTTTTCTAAATACACATACAGTCAAGGAATGGTGTTGAATGTAGTAGAAGGGTATTTCACCTCCCACTATTCCCATCAAACCATATAAACATTTTTTTCTTAGTGTAAAAATACCTAGTCATTTAGATATATCACTTAGGGCTACTGGATTGGAGGGATAAATAGGAAGAGGTAGACAAGTTGCTATGGTTCCCCTAGTAAAGATAGGATTTTTTGATCAAAGAGCCCAAAAGCATGCCATTATTGATGCATTAGGTGATTTCATAGCTTAGTGAACCTTATCAAGAGGCAAGGAATGATGAAAATAGATAACCTAATAGTATGCAATAAAGTCAAAATATAATAAATAAATGGTCCTAACATGGTATCATAGTTACATATCTTTGCCCCCAAACAACGACGAAGGGACTCAGACACTCAAGGTCAAATGAACAACAAAAGAAAGATTACTACATAGAAAATCCATCAACATGGGGGGAGAATCTTTAAGCTTCACATCTAGCAGCTCCAAGCATGACCTTTGCCTCAAAATGGACCAAAATGGCATGAAAAATGGAATAGATATAGTCAAAACATGAGAAAACTTAGTTTTTATTGTGGGAGATTGAAGGAAATGGAGCAAATGATGTATCTAGGAGTTGGTGGTGACAATTATGGATAGTAGTTGCTAACCTTTGACTCACATATGCCATTAGTGTATATATAGTACCCTAGTGGGTCAAGGGTCAAGTGGGGGTACAATGGTAAAAGTGGTAGCTAGCAATATTAGGGTTAGGTGGGTAGCACGGCCGTGGTAGTCACCAAGGATGTGGTGGTAGGTCTAGGAATGACAACGACAGTGAAGAATGGTTGTTAATGTGGGAATGTGGAATTGATGTAGCATGGCTATGGTGACTTGTGGGTAGCAAAACTGTGGAAGGTGTCACAACCATTGTGAAGGGGGGTCAAAGGAGGTTTTATCCTTTGGAAAAAATTCTAGGAGGTTGTTATCACAAACGTGCTGGGAACACAAACATTCTGAGTTGCACACACCACAACCATTTTGGTGAATGGATTTGTGGTGGTTGCATTACTTTGACATGCTTCCAACCTGACTTCATTCTATGAATTTAACCCTAGTAGCATGACCAAGGATGGATGCCATGGTCATTTTTGAGGCTTTGATATCCAATTTTTATTTTTAAACTATGGTCCTTTTTCTCCAACTCGATCCTTGTTCATTTGTAGTTATGGTGTAACATCCCTGACCTGGGTTATGCCTTAACCCTAGATGGTTTGCTTAATAAAGTTAATTATATGCTTTCTCTTATTTTTTGAAAAGTAATTAAGGCCCAAGAGGAATTTATGTTTCAATTTTAGTCATTTTTTAATAATGTTGAAACAATGTTTTGCTTGTTTTGAACTAAAGTGCAAATTACCCAAGTTGAGGGGTTAACTTGCTAATGATACATGGTAAAATGTTCCTCAAGTGTTGAAGCATCATAAGAAATAAAATGATGCAGAGGTATGGCTTGTAGAAGCCTGAGTACCAAGATAGAGCTTGTTAAGTAATGTTTGTGCATTAAAACCTAGTTTTGGTGTAATGTACAATTTACCCAAAACCTAGTGTTCAACATGAAAAATACCACCTTTAGAGAGACCCTAATGTTTCTTGGCATCATTTAGAGACAATAAAATGAGAGGAGCGTCTCATTTGAATCTCTTTGGAGGAGAGAGAATCTTGATATTAAAATAATCAAGATTTAAGCATAATTGAAACCCTAATCCAGTTTAATGCAAAAATAAAAATATTAATTGAAGTGCCCTTCAACTAAAAATGTGATGGTTCAAATTATATAAGAGTGGACGTCCTTGTGTCTTGCAATGGCTACGAAATATCTAAAGTGAGTGGAGAGCCCACTCACATTAGTTAAAGGAAAAGTAATATCCACTCAATTTTGGATATTATTATTATAATGGTTAGAGTGATTAATTTGTTTTCTTGTAATTCATGGATAATGAAGAGGAATTAAAAGGTGGGGGATATGGATTCGTATGCAAGGGATGGAGGGGAGTATGTGGCACCAATTTTGGGAGTTGAAGGAATTATTTATCACTTTCTCTCTCATTGAAATTCCCTTATATACATCTCATTTTCAACCCACATGAAAGGCTTTTTTCGATCCCTTTTTCTTTCCTTGCTTTAGCCATGCACAAAGGATCTTGGGAGCAATAGGAGGACGTGCCCAAACATGTAGACTTGAGAACGGAGCTTGGACAGTTGAAAAAGCTTCATTCACCATTGAGGATGTGAAGCTTAGGCTTGGATTCAACTTTGAAGGCAATTTATATAACTTGAGCCCTTAAATGTCATTATTGCTTGCAATTTATTCATCATATGTTGAACCTTTCTTCTTTCTCGATTTTGAAGGTTTTAAGCTTGAAGATGATGATGTCATCTTAAGCACACACTTCAACAAAGGAATGGGCAAACAATTTTCAAGATCGATTGAGCTTGTTCAGTTTCAAAATCGATTGAGTTGATTCGGTTTTGAGACTGAATGTTTTGATGAACCCAAGACCGAATGGGTAATATTTTTCAAGACTGAATGGGTAGTTGAACCCAAGACCGAATGGGTGATTAAACCCAAGACCGAATGGGTAATTGACTTCAAGGTCGAATGGGTAATTGAGTTCAAAACCGAATGGGTAATGGGTTTCAAGATCGAATGGGTAAATTGAACTTCAAAACCATTTGGGGTTAATTTCTGATGTGAATGATGGATATCCAATGACTCAAATTGATTTAAATTTAATGGATTCAAGGATGGGTGATCCATTTATTACTAACCGTAATTGGATTGAATAGTTGAAACCCTAAATCGATTGAGTCAATTTCTAAGTTGAATGGCTCAAATGGTCTCAAGACCGTTTGAGACCAAACACTCTCAAGACTGTTTGATGTCAAACAACCTTAAGAACGTTTGAGGTCAAGAGATGTCATAAGTTGGATGATGATCCAATTGTCTCAATTTGATCTAATTCCAATGGTTTCAATGTTGGAGGGTCCATTGATTGCAAACCCTAGACCTAATAGATTGTTTCGGTTTCAAATCAATTTTTGATGATACAGTTTTAAGATCGAATGGATGGATTCAGTTTCAAGACCAAATGGATGTATTTGGTTTCAAGACCGAATGAGTTGATTCGATTTCAAGACCAAATGAGTTAATTCAGTTTCAAGACTGAATGACTTGATTCGGTTTGTAAACCAAATGGGTTGATTCGATTTACAATTCTTCAAGACCGTTTGAGGGTCTAATACCCCAAGACCGTTTGAAGGTCTAATTGATTTGAACCATGTAAGTATAATCAACCCCATGATTCTTGATGATTTTTATCAAAGGCAATTACAATGGTTGTACCTTCAAGGTACTTAAGTGATTAGTACCTTTTGAGTGGTTAACCTTTGATGCTTATGGAAGCAATGCCTCAATACACTATGCTAACCCTAAATGTATGCACTTGAATGAAGGGTTAACCTAATTTAATCAAGTTTGAAGTAATTAACATCCTAGAGAGGATGAGAGAGAGGAATTCATACATGTATAATAATCATGTAGTAGTTAAGCCTCAACACTCTCAACATGAATACAATATGTAATTAGGGTATGATCCTTGATAAAGAAATCATGAAACCCTAATTGAGAAGGGTGATGAGTCCTAACCCTAATTTAGGGCAATGCTGGGTGTAACCCTAAATTACGGTAAAGGTTAAACCATAATGTAGGGATATCACATGAAACCCTAATTAAGGGTGATGTGATGTAAAACCCTAATTAAGGGTGATGTGACGTGAAATCCTAATTAAGGGTAATGAAATGTGAAATCCTAATTACGGGTGATGTTATGTGAAACCCTAATACAGTGAAGTCATGAGAAACCCCAATCAAGGGTGATGTTATGTGAAACCCTAATACAAAGATGTGATGTGAAACTCTATTCGAGGGAAATGGTATGTAATCCTATATGAAATCCTATCCTAATATACGGTGAAGGTATGTAAAATCCTAATTTTGGGTTATAGTGCATGAAACCCTAATGTTGGGTAATATGATGATAAACCATAACCCTAATTTTGGGTAATGGGATGAGTATCCCTAATTGACATGAATTTGGGAAACCCTAACCCTAATGAGTGAATAGTGATACTATCATTACATTGCATAGTGCTGATATGTAATTGATATAGTTGTTATCATGTGTACTGATCATGAAGGTATCATGAGATGTTGGACATAGCCAGGAATGAGCTATGATGATTTATTATTGAAATTTGTTTTATGGGCCTGGTGAGCCATAATAGGCTTTGTTGCCTAATACGAGGCAACAATATATTAATGGGCTTTGAGAGCCAAGTGAGATGCATGTATTGCAAGTATCATGTTTACCTTGGTAAGATGACCTGGAGGTATTAGTTAACTGATAAGTGGTAACAAGTGTTCTTTAATGAACTAAGGGTTGAATACCCATATTCTATAATCATGATGATGACATGTTAAGGGATGAGGATGCCCCTGATGTGACAAGGGATTGAGATCCTAATGTTTTATAAAGCTTTGAAAAGTACTTGATAGAAGCATTACACATTCTTTGTAGCATTTGTTATAATAAATTATATTTGAAAACTTGACTGATGCTAAAAGAATATGGTAATGTACTTAATTAATCAAGTGAAATCTTATCATGTAGAGCCCTGGCCATAGATCCATCATCGTAAGTAGTTTAATGATGGTGAAACAAGTTTTCCTATGAGAACTCTTGGAGGGCACACTATTGAGTATGTGTGGGTTATGGGCATGAATATCCTTACGCCATAATGGAGGATTAGATGTGATATAAACATTAAATCTCTCAATCCTTCATTATATATGCTGAGATGGATGTATCACTAATCTCCTGAATGCCATGATGGATGAAATCTCTCGATTGCGAAGAGAGTACAAATGCCACTGTAACTCTATAGTAAAGTTTTCAGTATACCCAAGAAAGCTATTTAGCAGAGACACAAGATGTCCTACATTTTGTCCTTACACTGTCTGAGGAGGATGAGGTCATGGGAATCCGACTCTTCCTTGACTCGTGTATGGTATCGATTTTGATTTTGCAATGATGGGACAATTTTCAATTGTCTCACCCCCGTGGGATCCAATATTTTAGGTAAACATAGAAGAAGAGGTAGAAACCCTATTGAAAGGGAAGAGCAGTAATAGAAGCAATAGGGACAACAGTGATATTCCAGGTGGAGACACTAGCTGTCATGTTTTATATAGAGAGTCCTATATGTCGTATTTGTACTCTCAAGTCCTCAGAGTTAGTAGTTTGAAATTTGAATGAATCGATCTGAGGTTTTGGCTTGATGCCTCGAGGTTCTCATACAGTATGTGTATAGTTTTAACAAGGTATTTGATGCTTGTAATCCTCGAGAGGAGATGGTACACGATATGTACTTATGAATAAGGATGTAAATATAATACTTTGGTTCTTGATAAAAGAGTTTTCCTACATTTGGATCTCTTTGTAAATGGTTTTAACTTTTAGTGATTTTCAGTAATTCCACTATTGATGATTAATTCCGCAATTAATTTCACTGTGACAGTCTGATCTGGTGTTGGGTCCTCTCATATGGATTTTAAGCTCACTTCATATCTTCCAAGTGGATGTCGTAAGATCATCCAACTTGTCTCCCTTCCATCAATTAGTGCAAAATTACCTATAAAAAATGCAAGAGAAACCATAAGTCTATTAGTCATAAAGTGATAATCACTTACAAATAGCATGCATTATGGGCATCTTGATGTGAACAAGGAGAAATAGAACACAAGATTATGACCAAGACAAGGGACCCACACCACCCTAATCTTAAATCACACTTATCTTCAAGTATGCTCAAACTAAATCTCTTTTCAACTCAATCCACCACAATAGTTGTTTAGGAAGGGAAAGTTATCAATCTAAAGATGTTTGCAACCCCAATTAGTATTATATGACTTACAAATAAGTACAAAAACAACTTTTGTAAGTTTACTTAATTGTTTATTTAAGGAATGATAAAAAATTATCATAGTCAATTTAACCACTTATTTGGCTCTAATTCTAAGAATCACGACAACAAAAAATGTAGTGTAATTGCATTTTTCCCAAGAATCTTTCAAGAAGGATCCATTTAATGCAACAAATCTAGATTAGGGCTTATAGGTTTATACCTTATCATGGAATAAGTTCTAAAATTTCAACTTGAAATGTTTAGTGTAGATCTAGACCTTCCATCGATGTCTCATTTAAATCTTGTTGGACTGGCAATTGAAACTCCTTTCAAAGGTTTATGGAACTTTGGGAGTTGCCTCAGGATGCACGCAAAAAAACCATTTTTATATTCTAATGGAGACAATCTATTGGTAATTTCTAATGGTGGATAGTGGGAATTGACTAACCATTTGCATGGAACCTAAGTTCATAGAGATGGCTTTGTTGACCTCAAATTTGACCCAAAGTCACCTCAAGAGGGTTGCACTATTCTATTGTGCACGTGTCCTATAGATCACATTGTTCTTCCATAGATATTTTTTTGTCTTGATATAGAAACAATAGGTGGTGGATTGCAGTGTTCTTCCATATGTGTCAGTGGTGTATTGTGTTGTTCTATCATCCAATTCATGTGCCATTGGTGAAGAACTTTGCTCAAAACAAGTCCATTATGCAAACTTGTCTCCATGGTATCCACACAAGTGATCAAAGATAGTTGGATTTTCTAGTCTCCACCTCTCCCTCTTTCTCTCTCCAAATCACTCTTAGGGTTTCTCAAACCTTAGAGGAATCAATAAGAGAATATGAGTGTATGTCCTAAAGACCTTTCATATCATATATTTAAAGGAGTGGAGAGCTAGGGTTTTCTAATCCCTATTTTGCCAGACTGTGGATTCTCTATCTTTGGAAACATAGTTCTTTATTCTGGGTACATTTTTTATTTAGGTACGTGAAATATACTTTCAGATCACTAGATTAATAAAAACTACAATAAGGTCCAATTCAACCTTTCTTCAAGGTATCTCTATGTGTGTGACCATGTAGGAACCATACTACATTGGCAATGGATTCAATAATCAATATTAAGATCCATAAGCAATAAGTTGTGTCTAGATACACATCATTTTTACCCAAGTAGTAGGATCAAACAGACCAGACTAAAGCACAAAAGATCAATTTTACAATATTGTACAGTCCTTTTGTCACAAATATATTGATTGAACTAGAGTCATGGACGAATCATGCTCTATATATTCAATCCAATTTCCTTGATATTGAAGTAGACTATAAAGATAAATATGAACTTTTTTTGGTCGGTAAAAACCACTGTTGCTATAATATTGCCAAAAAACATTGGGTACAAAGTCATGCGCCCCATATTACAAGCCAGGGTGAAAAATCACCACCCAAGAAAACAAACAAACAACACACAAATAATCTAGGTATTTGGGATTTCGAAAAGGAAGGGACAAGAAACTACTAAACGAACAGGTACCCAGGAAACTAAAAGAGATAGACCTAACTAGCCAAAGCAACACTAGCATAAAACCAACTCTCTGAAGGTGTGCAGCCATGGTAGAAGGGATAAAACACTAGATTCCTGAGCCTCTAGTACGCCAAGCAGAAACCAACCCTGACCAAGTCAAGGAACCAGAGCATAGGTTGCCAGCTCATAATATATATAAACCAGGTAAACGAATCATGAACCATGGAACAGGTCCAAGCCCTACAAGTATCCAATCAAACACTGCAATAAAACCATATCTCTGAAGGTGTGCTGACTAACCACCAGAAGAAGCTCGAATTGACCATGGGGCAGAAAAGGTTGCATGAAGAAGATATGACACAAGCAAGAAACCTTGCTAACTAGGGAAAAACAAAAGAGAGAATTAACCATCCTCTATTTTTTTCCTAGTTGTTTTCCAATTTCTCTTAGACCATGATTCCTCATAGTCTAGAGAAACATCTCTCAGGTGATCTGAATCAACTTCATAGTTGGACTCTCCAATGGATTCAACATTATTCATGAGCAACTTTCCTTTGCTCTGCTGGTAATCAACTGAGAACCCACAACTCTCCCAAATCTTGTTGATCTTCCAAGAGTCGGAAACACTTCTATTAAGCTCGAGCTCCCAATCCAAATTGATGTTGTTCACATTGCAAAGTGGAGAAGAGCCAAACATATCTGGCTCAACCACTGACATATGTGCCGCATTGGTATGAATTGGAGGATCCAAGCCATTCCCTATGAGGACTATCTCTTCAACTTGCTGCTCGATGACCTTTAACATATTATCTTCAACAAAGGAATGGGAGACAACCTCCCCATCATTCAATTGAGGATCCTAGTCCTGTGTAGAGTCAACTGCATTGCTGCTGCTCTTTGAGGTATTCTTGCGAACACCTATGCTCTTGTCGAACCTCACCTGCAAATCCTTGTCTAGGGGAGGCTTCCTTGCTTTTTGAAGGCAAGATGGTAAGCAATGACTGAACCTCTTGCAACACGGGCAGACCAGAGGCTTCGAGATGACGTTGACCTTCAGCTGCTTGACAACGGAATCCACCATTGCGTTCGTGAATCTGGGCAGGATGGAATCACACCTGACCTCAACACAAATGAGGGTAGGGCCAAGGCATCCCACCGAGATAGAGGCGTCATCAATATCAATAGGTCTCCCGAGCGTGCTGGCGACCCTGGAGATGTGGTCACGTGACCAAGGGAGCCCCAGATTTTCGATCTTCACCCAGATGGGAACCTGCGAGAAAGATAGAGGCTAAAGAGAAGCTCCCGGCCTCCATGAATGTGCCACCATAAGCGAACCATCCATAAACCAAGGTGCCTTATCTAAAACTTGATCCCGCTCGCTTGACGATGGGAGTTTGACGATGTAGCCTTCTCTTTCCTCTGAGAAGATCTCAACAGGTCCACTCAGCTGCCACTATCTCTGGATCCAACCAACAAGCTACTCGCGGAAGGGCTTTCTTCCCACGAACCTGATCGAGATGAAACCGCCCCAATAAGGGATGGAGGAGTTTTGGCTAGAAATCGAGGCACACTTCTCCCAATCTATCTCGATGGGCTCGATGAAGTCGATGGTCGTGACTCCCTCAATGCCTCAACCTAGCCTACTGGACAAGAGCCAGTCGACAGTCGTTGAAGACGAAGAGGCTATGTCGCCATCAGACTGATTCCTAGGGGGAGCTTTCGGAGAGCCCATACCATCGCTTGGGGAGGAATTAGCCGAAGTCGTTGGTTCCTTCCCTTCACGGCGCACAACCTTTTCAGGGTCAGGGGATTGGGCAGAGATACCTCCATCTCCATTCCTTGCCAATTGAGGAGCAGTAGGAGTTAGAGTCGACTCTGTGACACCACAATCCTTCTCCCCACCAGCACTAGGGTTGCGTCCACGGCCGCGCCCTCTTCCGCTCTTCCCTCAAGCCATCCCCCATCAATAGATAAATATGAACTTAGTATCATATAATGAGTGAAATGTGTATGGCCATGTGTTTCTCTATCATCACTTATTAAGAGGCCTTGGATATTACTCCTGTTATATGGGAGAGACACATTCCTTCTACATCATTCACAATGTGTAGCATGATTCTCATCACACCTAGTCACTCCTTTATGGAAACCTTCATCAAGATCATGTTGGGTAGTGTCAAAGAACGATAAGTATCATATCACCATTGTAATGACTTTATTGTCAAAGGACCACAACACCATTGGTTCATTTGAGAGTCAATTATGACTATCATATAGTTGTCCATGAATCCCACTACACTTGTTCTGTTACAAGTGCCTATGTGTCTTACATGGTATCCAATACCTATGACCCATAGGGCATGGTCATTAGTCACCACACATACTAGTCTCACATGTATTATTTTTGTACAATCCTCAATAATACTTAGCTAGGGACGTTTCAAAATATTGTTCTTAGCATTCAGTAGGATGTCATTGTCATGTCACATACATGAAGTCCCGTTACTAAAAACTAGTCATTCTAAGGACATTTATTATGTACATTAATATTGTACTAGTTAAATGTACATTAAAAAAAAGAATCCCGTCCCCTCGCACCCTTGCGCTTCGGTGACTAGGGTTTGGCGGGTAGTGGACGTCTTCTCCCTTAGATTAGGGCTTCTCTCTTGCAGGTTCAAGCGGAGGATATATCTGATGGCGGCGGATTTGGCAGACCGTTATGCAGGGCAGAATATATCTGATGATGAAGAGGAACCGATCGATGGTAGTCTGGTGGGCAACGGGGTGGAGGAAGAGGACCAGGCCGAACTGGCACTGGTGGGGCAGCTCCTAACAGATCGCACATACAACCTCAAGGCGATGGAAAGGACTCTTACATAGGCGAGGAGTCTCCGGGAGACGGCGTTATTCAAGAAGCTGGAAGGAGAAGCCTTCGTGGTGTAGTTCTCGCATTGGCACGACAAGCAACGCGTCAAGGACGCCGCACCATGGAATTTCGACGGGCGATTGTTGCTGTTCAAAGAGATTGATAAAGAAGAACAACCAGGGCATCTGCAGATAAACCACACGCCCTTTTGGGTACGCCTCTATGGTGTGCCAATGGGTTACAGAGGGGAAGCGATGATACGAGAGATCGCGGGTCACATTGGCGAGGTGGTGGCAACAGACATGGATGATTCAGGATGGGATTCTTCAGTCCGAGTGCGAGTCATACTCGAAATGACCTGTCCTTTGAGAAAAACCCTACAACTCAGGGTTAAGAGCGGCTGCATAGTAGACGTCGACGTGAAGTATGAACGGCTTGAGACTTTCTATTTCTGCTGTGGTTTAATCGGCCACGTCGACAAGGACTGTAACTCTAATGAGGAAGCGAGCGACCATCAACAGTGATGGGGTTGGTGGCTACGGGCGTCCCCATGGAAGCAGCGCCGGGGGGAGAGCAACCAAGAGGAAGGCGAAGGCAGGACCAGAAGGAAGCTGACTTTTAAGGGTGACGATGCATCAGACGAGGGACGACGGAGGGGGGCGGGGGAGAAGTTTCTGTAGGTAGCAGTGTGGGTGTGTGAAGGGAGGGGGCGACATCGACAAGGCGAGGGGTGATGAAGCGTGGGAGGAGTAGGATCAGAAAAATGGGAGCGGGAGGAAGGAGGGGAGCGGATAGAAGGGGAACGATGTTTTCAATCATGTTGGAATGCCAAGACGGAGAGTGGGGGTAAGAGGCAGGCGTCGGTAGATCGGGAGTCGAGCAGGCGTCAGGGGAGGCGTGCTTTGGGTCTCGTCTCCATGGCGGCGGATTTGGCAGACCGTTATGCAGGGCAGAATATATCTGATGATGAAGAGGAACCGATCGATGGTAGTCTGGTGGGCAACGGGGTGGAGGAAGAGGACCAGGCCGAACTGGCACTGGTGGGGCAGCTCCTAACAGATCGCACATACAACCTCAAGGCGATGGAAAGGACTCTTACATAGGCGAGGAGTCTCCGGGAGACGGCGTTATTCAAGAAGCTGGAAGGAGAAGCCTTCGTGGTGTAGTTCTCGCATTGGCACGACAAGCAACGCGTCAAGGACGCCGCACCATGGAATTTCGACGGGCGATTGTTGCTGTTCAAAGAGATTGATAAAGAAGAACAACCAGGGCATCTGCAGATAAACCACACGCCCTTTTGGGTACGCCTCTATGGTGTGCCAATGGGTTACAGAGGGGAAGCGATGATACGAGAGATCGCGGGTCACATTGGCGAGGTGGTGGCAACAGACATGGATGATTCAGGATGGGATTCTTCAGTCCGAGTGCGAGTCATACTCGAAATGACCTGTCCTTTGAGAAAAACCCTACAACTCAGGGTTAAGAGCGGCTGCATAGTAGACGTCGACGTGAAGTATGAACGGCTTGAGACTTTCTATTTCTGCTGTGGTTTAATCGGCCACGTCGACAAGGACTGTAACTCTAATGAGGAAGCGAGCGACCATCAACAGTGATGGGGTTGGTGGCTACGGGCGTCCCCATGGAAGCAGCGCCGGGGGGAGAGCAACCAAGAGGAAGGCGAAGGCAGGACCAGAAGGAAGCTGACTTTTAAGGGTGACGATGCATCAGACGAGGGACGACGGAGGGGGGCGGGGGAGAAGTTTCTGTAGGTAGCAGTGTGGGTGTGTGAAGGGAGGGGGCGACATCGACAAGGCGAGGGGTGATGAAGCGTGGGAGGAGTAGGATCAGAAAAATGGGAGCGGGAGGAAGGAGGGGAGCGGATAGAAGGGGAACGATGTTTTCAATCATGTTGGAATGCCAAGACGGAGAGTGGGGGTAAGAGGCAGGCGTCGGTAGATCGGGAGTCGAGCAGGCGTCAGGGGAGGCGTGCTTTGGGTCTCGTCTCCATGGCGGCGGATTTGGCAGACCGTTATGCAGGGCAGAATATATCTGATGATGAAGAGGAACCGATCGATGGTAGTCTGGTGGGCAACGGGGTGGAGGAAGAGGACCAGGCCGAACTGGCACTGGTGGGGCAGCTCCTAACAGATCGCACATACAACCTCAAGGCGATGGAAAGGACTCTTACATAGGCGAGGAGTCTCCGGGAGACGGCGTTATTCAAGAAGCTGGAAGGAGAAGCCTTCGTGGTGTAGTTCTCGCATTGGCACGACAAGCAACGCGTCAAGGACGCCGCACCATGGAATTTCGACGGGCGATTGTTGCTGTTCAAAGAGATTGATAAAGAAGAACAACCAGGGCATCTGCAGATAAACCACACGCCCTTTTGGGTACGCCTCTATGGTGTGCCAATGGGTTACAGAGGGGAAGCGATGATACGAGAGATCGCGGGTCACATTGGCGAGGTGGTGGCAACAGACATGGATGATTCAGGATGGGATTCTTCAGTCCGAGTGCGAGTCATACTCGAAATGACCTGTCCTTTGAGAAAAACCCTACAACTCAGGGTTAAGAGCGGCTGCATAGTAGACGTCGACGTGAAGTATGAACGGCTTGAGACTTTCTATTTCTGCTGTGGTTTAATCGGCCACGTCGACAAGGACTGTAACTCTAATGAGGAAGCGAGCGACCATCAACAGTGATGGGGTTGGTGGCTACGGGCGTCCCCATGGAAGCAGCGCCGGGGGGAGAGCAACCAAGAGGAAGGCGAAGGCAGGACCAGAAGGAAGCTGACTTTTAAGGGTGACGATGCATCAGACGAGGGACGACGGAGGGGGGCGGGGGAGAAGTTTCTGTAGGTAGCAGTGTGGGTGTGTGAAGGGAGGGGGCGACATCGACAAGGCGAGGGGTGATGAAGCGTGGGAGGAGTAGGATCAGACAAATGGGAGCGGGAGGAAGGAGGGGAGCGGATAGAAGGGGAACGATGTTTTCAATCATGTTGGAATGCCAGGACGGAGAGTGGGGGTAAGAGGCAGGCGTCGGTAGATCGGGAGTCGAGCAGGCGTCAGGGGGGGCGGAGGGCGGGTTGTCGGAGAGTATGCTGGGAGAAACGAGGGGAAGGGACGTAGGTCTCTGTAGATAGGGGGAAAGAGACGCACCGAAATCCATGGTGATGGGGGCAGGGGAAATGAAGGAAAAAAGCAACTGTGCCACATCGTCGAGACTAAGGAAGGAAGGTTCAAAGCTACGTTACATGACGGACGAGCTACTGGGAATCAAGGATAAGCAATGGATTGAGGAGGAAGCGTCGACATCTGACCAAGAGAGCTCTGCAGAGGCAACGACAAGAATGGATGGAGGGGGTGCATCCATGCAACAACAGGGAGTGACGGTGAATGAGGAGGTTCACATACGAGGACGTCCGACTAGGGTGTGGAAGACAACGCGCGATGGCAACATGGGGACAGACGACAATGTTAGGCGCACAATGGCAATGAAGGAGGTCGTGGACACCATAGAGCAGAGGCTGCCCGACAATGAGCAAGGCAACACACCAAAAACACTCGTTTCTAAGAGCATGGTAACGAGGGCGCAGAGAAGGAAAGAGGCAGGGTCGCGAATGAGAAAGGGGACCAAACAGATAAAGCAGAAGAAGAAACGACAACCATGGGTCTACAAGATGAGTAGGGGGGCAAGGATGGGAATACCGGAAGATGAGGTGGTATGGGAGTAAACAACAGGGAAGAGGGGAAGGAATGGTGGGGTATGTGATATGGAACTTGATGAGATACCTATGAACAAGCAGGGGGGGAAAGACACAAGAAGTTTGACGTAGTGGACGTGGACAGTTTTGGGGTCCCTAGGACTCAAGTAGCAGAGATTGGCGGAGTCCAATCTCGTGAAGGACAGTGAAAATCCTAAGCTGGAACTGTCAGGGACTGGGCGACCCTGACACATGCAAATCTCTCCAAGCGTGGGTTTGGAGAGAACGCCCAAACATGGTCTTCCTCATGGAGACTATGATTGCTGATAGGAAGCTAGAAGAAGTGAAAAGGAGTTGCAGGTTTATTAATGGTTTGTGCATATCCAGTGATGGGCAGGCGGGTGGTATGGAGTTCTGGTTGAAGGACATTGATGTGGAGGTGACAAACTATTCTCGAAGACATGTGACAGCTGTGGTTAAAGAAAGGCATAATGGCACAACGTGGAGAGCGGCAGGGATCTACGGATGGGCAGATCCGGCAAACAAATACAAGACTTGGGAGATGATGAGAAAGATAAAGGGAGAGGCAGATGTCCCAATCATCTTCCTGGGGGACTTCAATGAGATTGTCTCCAACACAGAAAAGAAAGGGGGTCCACCCAAAGAGGAAAAGATATATGCAAAATTTTCATGACGTGATTGATGACTGCGAACTGGTGGACATGGGATTTGAAGGGAATACTTTCACTTGGAGGAGGGGACTTACTGAGAGAACTCTTGTCCAGGAGAGACTTGATAGATTTCTGCCTGAGCTTGAATGGAGGAACCTTTTCACTTTTTGCAAGGTGTTCCATCTCCCCATATATGAATCAGACCATGCACCCATAATTCTGAAGGCGGATAGGAGAAGTAATAATAAGAAGAAAAAATGACACTTCATGTTTGAAACTATGTGGGCGGGGGAAGACAGCTGTGAGGTGGTCATCAAGGAGGCATGGGAGGTTGAAGAAGGGAGTGATCTTATAACAAAAATGCTGAGATGTAAAGAGCACCTAAGAGCTTGGGCAGCTGAGAAGTTTGGTGAAAGGAGAAGGAAGGTGAAGGAGATTGAGAACGAGTTAAAAGGGCTGTAGGATCTCCCCCCAGATCAATTTAATCTTGATAGGGCGGAGGAAAAATCTAAAGAATTGCAATACTGGCTACAAAAGAATGAGGAATATTGGGCTGCAAGGGCCCGAGTGAAGGAGCTAAAAGAAGGAGACCGTAACACTGCCTATTTCCATCAAAAAGCTTCAAACAGGAGGAGGAGAAATAGAATTGAATGCTTGGAAGATGATCAAGGGGCCATGAGATCTCAGGAGGAGGACATTAAAGCAATAATTGTAAAGCACTTTACACAGCTTTTTCAAACTTGTATTCCTACAGGCATTGAGGAGGCTATAAGGGGGCTGCGGGAGATGATAGATGGGGCACAAAATGAGGACCTTGAGAGAGACCTAGAGGATGAGGAGATATGGACAACCATCAAACAAATGCATCCGAATAAGGCACCGAGGCCAGACGACATGAAGGCCATGTTCTATCAAAAGTATTGGGATATCGTTGGGAAGGACGTGGTGAGCTACATCAAAGGATGGTGGAAGGGGGAGAAGGATATAGGTGACGTGAATGATACCCTAGTTGTGCTTATCCCAAAGACAGATTCGCCAAAGACAACTGGGGAATTCCGCCCGATCAGCCTTTGCAATGTGGTATATAAGATCGCTTCCAAAGTCATGACAAACAAACTAAAACCTCTTATGGACATCATTGTGTTGGAGAATCAAAGTGCCTTTGTTCAGGGAAGATTGATCACAGATAACGCCCTTATTGCGTACGAAGTGTTCCATGCTATGAAAAAATATAAGGGAAGGAAAAAAGGTTGCCTTGCCTTGAAGTTGGACATGTCGAAAGCGTATGACAGAGTTGAGTGGGAGTTTCTTGATGCTACTATGGAGAGATTGGGGTTTGGGCTGAAGTGAAGGAGAAAGGTCCAAGAATGTATAACATCCGTCAAACACGTGTTTGCCATCAATGGAGACAAATCCCAAAGCACAAAGCCTTCACGCGGACTTCTCTAGGGAGACCCTCTTTCACCCTACCTTTTCATTATATGTGCGGAAGCTTTTTCATCTTTGATTTCTAATGCTAAACGTGAAAACCTCCTGCATGGCATTAAGCCATGTAGGGGGGCGCCATCTATCTCACACCTTTTTTTCGCAGATGACAGCTTACTCTTTGCTAGAGCCAACTCCGCCGAATGTCTAAAGATAGCTGAAATTGTCAGCCAATATGAACAGTTATCAGGTCAAAAGATAAATTTCTCTAAGACGGAGGTTGTTTTCAGCAAAGGGATAATGACAGACAAGTAAGAAGAGTTGAGACATCTCCTAGGGGTGAGAGTTGTAGACAGACATGCCAGTTATTTGGGCCTCCCAACAGTGGTGGGTAGGTCAAAAAAGCAGGTGTTCAACTACATCAAGGACAGAGTTTGGAGGAAGCTTCAAGGATGGTCGGAAAAGCTTTTGACAAAAGAAGGAAAGGAAGTTCTCATTAAAGCGGTATCCCAAGCTATCCCCACATATGTCATGAGCATTTTCCAACTACCAGCGGGTACTATAGCAGAGATTCATCGGATGGTTACTAGATTCTGGTGGGGAGCAAAAGACAAAGAAAGGAAAATATCCTAGAAGAGTTGGGAGAACATGTGCAGACCAAAGAGACAAGGGGGTCTTGGTTTTATGGACTTCTACACCTTTAACCAAGCCCTCCTGGCAAGACTAATGTGGAGGCTAGCAAACAATCCAGAATCTCTCATGGCTCGAGTTCTCAAAGCACGATATTTCCCAAGGACCACCATATGGGAAGCGAGACGGGGATACAATCCTAGTTTCTCATGGAGGAGTCTATGGGGAGAAAAAGCGCTGCTAAAAGAAGGATCGCAATGGCGAGTGGGGGACGGTACAAAGGTGAATATATGGGATGATAAGTAGCTACCAAATGAGGATGAAATGCTTGCACATTTTAAGAAGTAGAATGGACCAGATGTAAACATAGTCAGGGATCTCATTACGGAAGATGGCTCTCAATGGGATGCAGGGCGAGTCTATGAGTGTTTTCCAGCGAGCCTCACTAGAAGGATAATTTCTATACACCACATCTTGAGGGACCCCGAGGACCGTTTGATGTGGTGGCCTTCCAGGGACGGGGAGTTCACTATCCGCTCTGCTTATTGGATGGGGCTCCTTGGGAAGGAAGAGGCGAGGAGGTTTACGTACCAAAGGGGACACTCACTATGGAAATGCATCTGACATGGCGGGTGGAGTCTGAAGATAGCACATTTTTTATGGAGGTCAGGCACGGGCGGTCTAGCGACACGGGGGTGACTTGATAGACACTGCGTGGAAGATGGTGCATGCATGATATGTGGGGCCGAGAAGGAGACGATACCCCATATGCTCTTTCACTGCCCTAGTGCGGTCGAAGTATGGGAACAGACATCGAGCGAGGTACAAAAGTGGGCGTGTGAAGCCGGTGAGGTAGACATCATCTCATCCTTGACAGCAGCTTTGGGGGGCAGACCAACACATGAATCGAACCTAATGGTGGCAGGCATGTGGTCGACATGGAAAGTAAGATGTGCGAGAACCTTCCAAGACAATGACATCCGCAGTGGGTACATACTTCGAGGGGCGGTGACGACAGTGAGGCAGGTGGGCAGGGGGCGCAAGACTAGAAGGGGTGGATCAGGGCGACGTGGGAATGTGCATGGCGCACAACGTGGGGGTAATGAGCTGCTGCAGGATGTGGGAGGAGCCGGTGGCCCCCAACCAGCGACGCACGGGCGGGACGGGAGAGCTCGGGAGCAATAAAGCTATCTCGACGAACAGCAGGTAGGGGGAGGAGCTGTTGTCGACCTGCATGAGAGACACGGGGAACAACACGCACAGACAATGGATGAGCGGTGCAGGTGGTTGACGCTAATGCAAGGAAAAATCAAAATCAACGTGGACAGTTTGGTGGGTGAGGATGAGAGAGTCGGAATAGGGTTGGCTGCTAGGGATGAGACGAGACTATTGGTGGGCATTGCGGGGAAGAAAATCATGCAAGGAACGGGAATAGCCATTACTGAAATGATAGCAGCAAGGGCAACACTTCTATGGGCAAAGGAAGCGGGATATGACAATATAGAAGTAGAGACAGACTCAATGGAAGCAGTTCAAGCGTGCACCAGCAAGAAGCCACAGAGGGACTACCTAGGAGCGATTGCGGATGACTTTAGAGTGCTGCAACACCAGTTTAACTCTTGTAGTTTGCTTTGTTCTAATCGTAGTTGTAATAGGGTTGCCCATGAGGTAGCAAATCTAGCTCGTAGAGGTCTAGAAGATAGTTTTTCTTTCACACATTCCTTTCCTTCCAGCCTGTTAACTCTTGTGAACCTTGATTTATTTAGATAGTAGTTTTTTGTGCCGGGGTGCCCACTTTGGGTTTCCCGTCCCACCCTCAAAAAAAGTTAAATGTACATTAATAAAGTGGAATTGTCTTTATTAATCAAATCAAAAGTATAAAAATCCCTATAGTAATAATCTAATGAGTGTCTTATAGGGCATATACACCAATAGTATTCCACTTCCACTAAATCTAATCACTCACATATCTTATATTGAGTGATACAACATGACCATCACACTTTTTTTTATAGTTCCATAGTCTAGGGATCAACAAACTTGATCTCTATGGGTATCATGTAGATATTCTCATCTCCTCAATAAATGATTTCTCATATGATACAGAAGCATCAAAGAAAATGCTTAGAATATATATGCCATCTGGGTTCCTTGGCTAGTGTGATAGCCCAGTTGTTGTTACAATAAGTTGTACTATGTCATAAATGCTAGGAACAACTCTTAGTTCAGCAAATGAACTTCCTGATCCATACAACTTCGTTTCTAGAATATATGTAACATCATATTCAGTTTATATTATAAAATTGGTCATTCGCTTTAGCTTGAAACGCTACCAAATGACAATACCACCATTTACAAAAACATTGAACCAAATTGCAATTAATCATCATCCTTGTGGGTCTAGAATATTTAACTTTGTAACTCTTTACAATGAATTCTTCCTCATCTCTCATTCTAAGTTCTTCTCAAGTACTTCAAGATGTTCTATACTACAATTTAGTGGCCTTCACTTGAATCTACTAGACACGTTTGTCATGCAAAAGGCATATGATATGTCTAGATGTGTACATAACATGGCATACATGGTAGATCCAACCAGTGGAGGAATCAGAAAATTACACTAAGGGGGGCTGAAATCATATATGTGTACATTTTAGCATAGAGGGGGGCTGATCCAAAAATGGTGTCCCCATTGAGAATGGAACCTGCATCATTTGCTTTAAAAACCAACCTATATACCACTCCAGCTAATCTCATTCTTTGAAATTTATACGTAGTGAATGTATTTATTTATACTTTAAGCTATACTTAATACTAAAAAGATAACTATTTGTATTAGTTTTTTGGGGGGAGGGGGGGCTAAAGCCCCGATAGCCTCCCCCCTAGTTCCGCCCCTGGATCCAACGTGCAAGAATATGGAATCATACTCATCTGATCTCTATCTTCCAATGATTGAAAATTGGCCTTAGAAATACTTATCCCATGAGACATGGGTAAGTTTACTTTCTTAGACTCCTTCAACACTTTATCAAGAATCCTTCTAGTCTATCTCTATAGTTCTTGATACGTAGAATATAGGCCACTTCTCCTAAGTCTTTCATTGACAAACTATTTCCAAATGATGTCTTCACCTTTTGTCATGATATGAAATAACATTTCTAGTGAGTAGTATATCATTCACATATAATATGAGGAATACTACAACTATCCTTCTTGTATGCACAAGGTTCATCTTCATTCTTGGTAAAGACAAACTCTTTCACTGATTCATCTAAATGAAGATTCCAACTTCTAGATGCTTTCTCAAATCTATAGATTCACATTTGCAACTTACATTCCTTTCCAACATCCTTTGGAGATTCAAAACCCTTAAGTTGTGCCAAATACACATACTCAAGCAAATTTTAATTAAGAAATTTAATTTTGACACCCAGTTGCCATATCTCTGATGCATTGATTTTTTGTCACTTTTCATGTTTTATTTTTCCATGAATTTATTTCATATTTTCTCATTTTGAGATATAGTATGCATTATTTAACATCATTAGCATATGAATCACTATTGAAGCATACATTGAGCATTTTTTGTTGATTCGTGCTAAATTATCAAATTTTATTCAGACTTATGCTATATTTCCACTATTTTAGGTAAATTGAGCATTTATATGATAGCTTGGGGCTACCGACACCTATGTCAGTGGTACCGACAATACACAAAATTTCAACATGGAAATCTTGAAATCTTGGTTCTACTGAGAATGGAGTCAATGCTACCAAAGCTAAGAGTCGGTGCTAACGACTAATCATCCAAAGAACATCAACAATCAGATTTAATTACTTTGGTTTCACCGACACATCAATCAATGGTACCAACATTAGCACCCATATCAACATAGAACTCACAAATAGAAAATTGGTGCTATCTGCATACATCAATATTACTGACATATTTTGAGAATTTCAAGTCAGTCGACAACTCAGTGCCATCGACACCCTATCAGTGGTACCAACTTTACACGACCAGTTCACATTGAAAATCATGAAAGATCCAAAACTTGTGACTTAATGATGGAAAAGCCCCACTTATGACAAATGGAGAGTTCAACCAAAAAGGGATATCATACTTTGTCACGCTTCAAATGAAGCACAAAGCCAGGAGTGGATGAGAAGAAGGAGATAGCCATGGACCAGACACTCCTAGGACTTTTAGAGGGTAGATTTACAGCCAGATGTTGCATATCAAGGTGTCTACTAGAGGGAATTGTTAGACAACTTCTCTAGGGATTTTTCATTGGTTTTCTAATTTCTAGCTATTTTTCTCCTTCTTCCTCTCTTTATATGATGAATGCAATCATCTGGGTTAACTCCTTATTCCTTAGGACCCCCAGTAGCCTGATATTTCTTTGTATTTGAATTTTATGAATAAAATTAAATTATTTTCTTCATTCTTGACTTTAATTTATGATTTCTTACTAAAATGTTTGTGCTTGATCAATACAACCAGTATATCATACCACTAATTACTTCTGGAGAGGGATTAATGTTTGGAAAAGTCATAAATTTACAAGGCTCATATCATGCCTCAACAGAGGGCTTAAGGTTGTGAAATAACAAGCTATTAATATTGATCATGCATATAGATAATTCCTAAATTGCTATGAGAGTGGAGTTTGTTTTATTTTAGGTAGAATATTATGATGCATGGGTGGATAATACTTGCTACATGTCTTTAATCTAGGTTTAAGGGTTGATCATTATCAGTAAAATGGAAAAGCAATGAAATGTATGTCATTTTGAAACTAAAGTCCTTAGGAATCCCATCCATTCCTAGTAACATTTGTTTAAATTAGATTTCATTGCTTTCTCTTAGTCATTAAAAAATCAATCAACCATTTTTTCTAGGCTAGGTGATTAGGTTACATTTAGTAATAGTTTCTAGAAAATGCTTTTGTGAGTTCGATACTTGGGCCTCACAGGCCTATATTACTTGACACATACACTATTATTTTTACACGCACAAATTTAGCCAAAAAGTGTTCCCACAATTGAGAAGGAGCAGCCACATGCCACCCCACAAGAAACGTGCCAGATTTTGTCCTAGGTTGTGCCTTTGATGCAAGTTTAGGGGAGGCGATCTCTAATGTATCATATATTCCTCCACACAACTGTGTAGAGAAGCCACATGTGCCATTCCCAGATAGTTTGAAGCTGAGAAAGGTGAAAACACTATTTACAAAATTAATATACCTCTTTTAAAAGGTCCACATCAACACTCCACTCTTGGAGACTATAGAAAAGATCCATGCATATGGAAAATTCTTGAAAGAGATGTTCAACAAAAAAGATAGATAAAAGATACATATGTCTTTTGTGTTGATGAAGTGGTGAGTAATTTTGATCTAGGGAAGGATTCGGATGAAAACAAGGACCCCAAATGCTTCTACTTCCTTTTTCAATTGGTGGCAAACATTTCCAACAAGCACAATGTAACTCTTGGGCAAGCATAAATCCCATGCCTCTCTGTCCCTTTCTGAAGTTGGGATTGAAGAAACAAACGAAGAAATCCATGTCAATCCAATAAGCGGATGGTTAAATAGTGAATTTGTATTAGGATATGTGAGGACTTGTTAGTCAAAGTCAATAAATTCATCTGTTGTTGACTTTGTGGTCATTAATATGCATGAAATGTGAGTATTCGAGATGTTGTTAGGAAGGTTGTACCAAGATATAACCAATGTGATCATTTCTATGGGTAGAGGCTACTTGATATTGGGGATAGATTATGATAGAGTTGATTTTATATTTCTATATGAGCCTTCACAACTATCTCATGACAATCTAGGCTGAAGAAAATTAACTTTTTGATACTAGGATATTAAACAAGGGATCTTATGAGAGGCAACCCATTTTTATTTTATTTATTACTTTTTTAATACTTTTCATTAGTTACATTTCATATTGGTCTTAATAGATGAAAAATTTATAGAGTAATGGTGTATTATTGTTGTTTTGGGAATAAATTTCCTATGTAAATATGACTGATTCCATTGTCAGTGGAACTGACTCCTTATCAGTTATATACCTTGCGTGAACAATTCATTTCGGTAGCCTTGATGCCACCATCAGTTGCATAGACATTTGTAATGAGTAAATCATAGAGAAATAGGAAATGAGCGTTGATACCACTAAGAGGTATCTTGGTGGTACTGACCCATCAAGCTCATGGAATACAAAGGACAACATAGCTCGATACCACCATCATTTCTAGTTAAATATTGATGAGAGAAGAACATGCATAGATGTCAGTGGGAACTTTCCATCCACCACTACCATACTGAGTATCTAGTACTCTATTCCACCTCTTAGTTTGAGTTTTGACTATGTAGACATAGTCAAGATTAATCTTAGGGGGGTGATGGAACAACTTTATCTTGCTTTATTGTCTATTTTGCTTTTTCTTCAACTATTAGGATTCACAATATATCTTTTGTAACTATGGAGATTAGTTATCATGATTGTATCTACCGTTAAAAATAACATGTTTCATGCTCTTGCAATTATTTTAAAAATGGAGAATCTTAATAAGCTTGTGCACAAAGTCTAAGGTAACACCGATTGGAGTAAGAGTTTTAGTCGTCTTGAGGATACTTAATATAAATGAGAATATTAATTCATACAAGACTTGTGGATGATTTTTAGGTTTGATCCCAAACCAACCAAACAAATAACAACACCTTAAATGGAATTTTAGAAAAAAAAATATAAGGTCACCCTGTACATAGGTTGATAGAAGAGGGATATATCATAGTTAACAAAGGCGCAATATCTTTAATCATCTAATTCCACCCACCATTCATGACATTTTATTCCCACATGGAGATTATCAATTAACCCAAATTGTTTCAAGTTGACTGTATTGCATAGCATTACGGTCAACATCATAGCTAGTTTATTTACAATGCATTAAAAAATATAGAGATGTACATGTCAATTATTTGCATAACAAATTTCATGCAGATTTTATTTTCCATTTCCATCATTCTTTTCATACTTTGTAACATGTATCTATGTAGTGTTTTCTAAAAATTAAGAGAAAAAAGATATACATACATAGTCCCAACCAATGAATAAATAAAGAAACATAAAAAAGATGATTGTTGAAGAAAGTGTGAGCATTAATCATAAATCATGTTGAAATAAGAAGTATAGGAAAAAATGGAGAAAAGGATGCCTTAAACTCAATATTAATTTTCTTCATGGAGAAGGTGAACATATTTTACATGTTTGCATTCTTCCACCCACACTCATCAGTATCATGAAATATTTAGTGTATTCACCATTCCACCATAATAGTAGGCATTAGAAGTCCTTCATTCTATAGGTTTTTCATATTTTATTTATGCATCAATAATTTGGATGTTACTTGTGATTCTTGTTTTACAACCACTTCTCATGTTTCCACCTATTTCTCTATATGGTAGGTCATATATATGATTGATCCCATCATTCATTTCAATATGGGAACTACTTATAACATAATTTTGTAGGTATATTAGAGCAATGTAGATAGGGAATCACATGGTACATTAAGTGTATTCCCTATTGACTATGATGTTATTATAGTGTTTCATTGATATAATGATGGACATCATTAATGAACATTTTGGTTACTTCATAGTAGTTATTTGCTCAAGTTTGATAAGGGTTGTTTTGGGACCTTCAGGTGGGGTATTTGAGAAATGTAGTTATTAGGATTTGTCCTTTTCTAACTCTTTCATTTGAATATAAAGGTAGTGTTTCTCATGGGTGAGCAACATTCAAGTGTAGGGAATTTTGATGCATGGACTTTCAGTCTCTTTTCACAGGACATTTTTCCATGCATTTATTAGATATGTATTCAATTTGAGATATGTTATTCATTATTTATCGCTATTATCCTGTGAATCACTATTGCATAAAATATTAAGTAATTCTACTAAATCATTAAAAAATATCATATTTTATTAAAAATTATGTTATTTTTTCCTTGTTTTAGGTAGATTGAGTATTTATATGATAGCTTAGTGTTACCGATATTTATGTCAGAGGTCACGACAAGACACCAAATTTTGATAGGGAAATCTAGAAATCTCAATGCTACCGAGCATGCAGTTGATGCTACCAAAGATGGGAGTTGGTTCTACTGACTCATCATCCAAACAACATCACTAACTAGATTTAATTGATTCTGTGCCACTGAACACTAGTCGGTAGTACCGAATTAGCACCCAGATCAAGTCAACACTTGCAAATAGAAGCTTGATGATATAGACACACTAATTGGTAGTACCGACACATTTTGAGGGTTTCAATTAGTCAATAACAAGGTGCCACCAAAATCTTATTAGTAGTACCAATTTTCAATGATCAGTGCAGGTTGAAAATCATGATAGATCCATCGACTATGACTTAATGATGGACAAATCCTCATTTATGACCTAAGGGGAGTTTGACCAAAAAGGAATATCACATCATCTAGCATTGCAATGGAGAATGAAGCTGGGAGAGTAGGACATGAAGGAGACAACCACATATCGGAAGCTTCACACATTTTAGAGGGAATATTTGTATTTACAGCATTGCATATCAAGGTTTCTACTAGAGGGGATCACTAAGATGACTTGTCATAGATAATAAATTGGTTTTCTAATGACTAAATCATTTTCCACTTCTTCCTTTATTTTAACAGTGACTGCAATTATGTTGGAGCTAAATCCCATGTTCCTTAGGACCTTGGAGCTATCTGGATTGCTTTGTATTTGATTTTTGTGAATAGATAATTTATTTCCTTCATTATGGACTTAAATTTATGATTTCTTATTAAATTGTTTGTGCTTTATCACTACAACCAATATATTAGACCACTAATTTCTTCTAAAGAGGGATTAGGGGTTGGAAGATTTGTAGATTTACAAAGCTCATATTACACCTTGGGTGAGGGACTAAGGCTATGAAAGAATACATAGAGATATTGATAATGAAACTACCTAATTCCTAGATAACTATAGGAGCATTGCTTTTTTAGTCTAGGTAGTGTATTATTCTACATGAGTGGGTAATACTTGCTACATGTCTTTATTCAATGGTTAAGGATTAATAATTATCAACGAACTGGAATTTGAATGCAATGCATGCAATGATGAATTAAAAATACTAAGGAATGCATCCATTCCTAATCACATACTAGTACAAAAACTATCTATAGTGTCAGTTAAAACAACCTATAATGTCGGTTCTTTAGGGACAAAAAAATCGACCCTAGAGAACCAGCTTCAGTTGTGTGGATAAAAGAAACTGACATAGGTAGGAGTCTGAGGTGCTAGTTGCATTCCAAAACCGATGTAGCAAGAGTCATACCATGTCACATTTGTAACTGGTAAAGGACTTTACATTGTTAGTTCAGTAACAACTGACAACTATCATGATGTACAATGTCAGTTGTAGCCAACTAATTGATGACTATGATGTACAATGAATGTTACATTCAAAACTGATGACTATGACATGCTACCCATCGATGTGTGTTCTCCAACACAACCATTATGGTTTTATCCTTTAATGTTGGTTATTTTATCAAAATTGATGGCTCAAGCCTATAGTGTTGGTTTTTTGTTACAACTGACGATGAAGTTTTTTTTTAAATAGCAGGTTTGTTGCCTGCTGCCCAGTTGGTCATTAGGATTTCAAACGTACAGTTCAAATCTCCAATTTTGAACTACACATTAACAAGATCATGTAAGTTCAGCTTAGCAGTAGGTCACCAAACCTGCATAAACAAACATAATATGCATATAATATTCATTCTCCAATTCCATTTCATCACATGTGTAAACATATATTTTCACATTCATTCACGCCCATGATACTTACACCAATTACATTCTCATGACATGTAGAAACACAATTCATTCATTCATACACAATTCATTTGCTCATCTTCACATTCACACACATGTATACAGATCATCATTCACATATACACAAATAATTTATTTTCATCAAAATTAAAGTTGCAATAAGTCATAAGAACCACTCGTATATAGAAATAATGACATCAACCTTTAGAAAAAATATTCCTTATCCCAATCAAATTCAATGTTCACTTACTTTTCGAAAGCTTCTTCCCATTGTTATGATATCTCATCTAGTTGTTCTATTGTATAGGGCATTTGTATATCTGCTATCTTTTCTAGTGTATTGTAGTCTTTCAATTTAAACACCTACAAAGATAATGATATATATATAATTCGTAAGTTTGATATTTTCATGTTATCTAATGAGACTATATATTGATGATGATCAAGATTATATATATATATATATATATATATATATATATATATATATATATATATATATATATATATATATATATATATATATTACATTTTGTATCTTTTCGATGTCTGTTGGTGCATATCTGACAATCATGTCCAAATACGTCATCACATAGTATTTGCATGCCCAACCATTGTAATGTATAGGACAATAAATTTCAACATACAAAACGTTAATAAATGAAAACATAGTTAGCATAAATATGCATTGGAGTCAAAAAGCTACCTCAACATTCTCCCAAACTACTGCTTTCTATTTCTTGTCCACCTTTCCTCCAGCTTTTTTGAAATATTTTAGATCCCTATACGTTAATGTGACATTGAATTAATTAGTAAATATTCATGTACAATTTATGTTATCGGAGATAAATATAAATATTTACTTATGTGAATAATGTATTTTTGAAATCGTGTCCCCCACTATCGATTTTGTCACCCTTAGGATCAAGATAATGCACATATTCCTGTCATCTTCAAGGCATGGGTAAGTCTCTCCCACAACAATGCCATATTAAGCCATATTAATATGGCATGACCTCAACCCTTACAAATTTTCATAGAGTGTTACATATATTATACAAACCATTCTAAAAGATTACTATGTCATAAAAATACTTACAACGAACATGCTAGGTGTTGGGTCCATAGGATTAATCCCAACAAACTGTATCATAGGGGCAGTCCACCTCGTATGAAGAGAGGGGAACAATAGGTATCGTCTTAGAAGTATGGTACTAGCTCGTTACTTTGAGAATTCCCTTCAAAATTAACTCTTATACCTCCTCTTTTGAGAATCTCCCATTTTGGACAGATTTGTGCTAATGCTATGATGGCCCAAAGGATTCTCTTATACTAAAACCATCACCTGTATCCCTGAGATGCCCAACATGCTCTGGGTTACCAAGAGCAACTGTGAATTCATCCCTTGTACCCTCAGAGATGAACTTGTCTGGTTTCCTTTGTGCGTAGAGCTCTCGCTAATCATCATCAATACTAATAGGTAGTAAAATATAACAATCATCAATATTAATTTCTCTACGAGTTGAATTTTATCATTTTTGTAGTCACCTTAGCAGTTGTGGGGTTGGGTATGTCTCCAGATTTTTTTGCCTCCCAACTATCCCTAGATCATGGCAAAGTAGAGGTTCAGTAGTAGTAGAGGACTCGACAGTCGCATGAGTAGGTTGTTGAGAAGAAGATGCTTGTAGTAGCTTTTGGTGAAGATGTGCATAGCCAGTAGGACCCATCGTGTTATTGTACACATTCATTGAACACCTTTCTCTTTGAGCATCACTTCCAGTTTGGTTAGTAACAATTGGAAATTAAAACATAACAATCAAGGTCAAAGTAGACAATGAATTCATAAGTAAATATTCATAATGCGGAGTGAGGCTTAATACCTTGAATTCATTGGTATTTTTCATAGAAACAAACACCTCCCCTGTATTTGGGTCAAGATAGCTCCATTGCTCAGTGGCTGACGTCTTCCTCTTCTCAACGTCTCATATGTATAGTCTCGTCAAAGTTGTCCTATAACTGCTTAGTACCCTCCCACAGTGTTGCATCATCTTTTTACGATGCAGATCTTCATTTAGATCATATATTCTCTGCAAAAGTTCATATACTTAATGGAATAATCTCAAAAATAGAATTGTAAATAGCTTTAGAAACATAATTGCAAATGTTAATATCTCACACATAGTTCTTTCCATGTGAAGTGTTTTTTTTTCTTTTATTAAATTTATGAAAAGATTCTACTACTATGCTACAACGACTACGAGTAAGAACTCCAAGATATGCCACAAAAGAATTGTGATTCTTTCCAAAATGATTTCATGTATGATCAAATTCAACGACCAACTTCAGTTTTTTACCCCTTTGTTGTATAAACTTGTTCATCATCGTGATGTCCCTTATTTTTGCATGCTGACGTGTTGCTCATTAAATTGAGAAAGATCCTCATGGTTTACATCCTCAACCTAAGATTGAACAAAAAACATATCGTTCATAAAAAGATATAACCTATAAATATGCAGTACAAAAATACAACAGGATAGGCATATTGTAAAATACACATCTCTATAAAAAAAATACACAACTTACCCCAGTGTCTAGGAGGACACCGTGATTATTCTCATCATCACGATAACCACCATCATGGTCATAATACACATGTTAAGATGTCATCTGGAAAAATGTCATATAAAAATAGTCAAACAATGAAATGTAATGTTGTAAAATGCACATGTAACATAAAAAAAAAATAAAAACATGCCTTAAATATTGAGATTTTTTATCAATTAACATTAACTCAGTGTGATTTTCACACACATATAAGTCAACATCAATTTCAATATTTGGTGTTGGCAAGACAACTATAAATGGATTGGAGTCATCATACTGGTCAGAGTACTCTTCCTCATCTATAGGATCATCAATGAGCTTTTTTTTTGTCATGAAGAACAACCGACCATTTTTCATTTGTAGGACCATTGATATAAAATATTTTCTTTGCTATGATGTCATTATGAATGGTTCACCCTTCTCACCAATCTTTTCGAAATTCACTAATGTTAAACCCAATTCATCCACTAAAACTCCTTTGGTGTTATCAACCGAATTACGCTTAAAGATCGAAATACCGAAATCTAAGTAATCAAACTCCCATGTGTCTTCAATGGCACTGTAATATGAGATTTTATCTTAACGTGGAATTTTATCCTTCGCACTATAAAAAAATGAAGATGCTTGAAGGGTGACCTCACTGTTTGAACAATGCCCTTATCATCTTGACTTTTTTTTAATATGAAAACCCATTTATGTGAAACGCTTCATATGACATAACATTCATTTTTGGTTTAAAAGAAAGGCATTAGATATTTTCAGCAACATTATTTGGTGTTCGAGATAGTTGAAATAAGACTTTATCTTCAAACCACATAATAAATGTCATGTTATGCTCTCTACCAAACACCATTGAATTGTCTCGAGGATATTTTGTCTTGTTGAAATTGGTATGTTCGATGATATAAACACTCAATTTGTCTATGTTGTGTAAAATATACAAGTGAGCTTGTTCCTACAGCTCACAATTGATTACTTTTACTTGTGATCCTAAAATCCTTTTATCAAAATAATCCTCAATATTATTGTCATTTACAAGAGCTTCATTGGAACTCAGAAAGTCACATAAAAAGTTCATAACCTCGCTATACACATAACCCGCAATAATACTCACTCCAAGCTGATAACAGTTTTGAACATCACTTTTAAAAACACTCATGTACCGTTTAAAATGATGCATTCAATGCAAGAAAACGGGTCCCAAAATTTTCACTTTCCTAGTCAAATGGACAAGAAGATGTACCATGATATTAAAGAATGAAGCAGGAAAATACATCTCAAGATGGCATAGGGTAACAACCACTTTTCTTTGTAACTTACTAAGATTCTTAGGTTCAATAACTTTGTTGCATAGAGTGTTGAAGAAGAAACAACGTCTGGTGATTGCAAACTTTTCATGCTTTGGCAGCATAGGTCGAATTTCTAGGGGCAATATTTGTTTCATTAGAGTGTCACGATCATGAGATTTAAGACCTATCAACTTTAAATCTTTCATTGATACCAGTCTATGAAAATTGGAAGAGTAACCACATGGTACTTTAACATTATGCAAGCACTCGAAAAAAAATTCTTCTCCTTTCTAGACAATGCGTAACAAGCCAGTGGTAAATATGTTTTTCGATCACTGCTAACTACTTCTGTAAAAAATTCCTTATTCACATTTCACGTAGGTCCATTCTGGATTTGATGAAATATTTAGTTGTACCCAGTATACTCAATAAAGTACCAATGATATATCACTAATATTTTTCTCAACATTCATGACATCGATTCAATGTCTGAAAAACATTAGAGGGGGTGAATAGGGTTTTATAATGATTTTAAAATTAATTCAACCAAGCAACCACAATTGAAATTTCGATAAGGAGACATGGTATTTAGAGTGGTTCCACCCTTAGCAGAAACTAAGGGAGTCAGTCCACTACCCGGTTGTCCCCAATCGGTATTTTGAATGTATTTGAATTTTATTACCTGGCAAGGATGTTGCATAAAATTACAATCACCTTCACCACACTTTGGACATCCTTCACCCCGAAGTCATCTCACTAACCTTGAAGCATCCTTCACTTGAAGAAACTTCAAGCTCCCCCTTGAAGTAGCCTTCCTCCTTGAAGTAGCTTCCCGTTGAGACCTTTTGGAAGTAGTCCAATGTCTACCGAGCTACCGTCACCACCTGAAGAAGCTCCAAAAACCTCCTTTCCACATCCTCCAGCCTAGAAGTAGCAAAGGACAACAAAATACAATAAAAGGAACAAGACTGGAAGAAAGAAGCAATGTTACCAATTTAGTAAAGTGTTTTGATCCTATATCAAGCGTTTGATCTCCTAACCAAAGTGGATGGACGTGAATGTATAGTGGATAGGAGATATTAGCCTATAGGACACAAATTCACAGCTTTTGAAAATGTTTTGCAAGTGAAAGCTTTGCTAATGGCTTGCTACAACGTGATCTCAAGTGAATTGTATATGCAAGTGATGCTTTGAGGTGTCCTATGATTTTCCTATTTATAGGAGTGGTTTGCTAATGCTTGGGGACATTTTAGACACCTTCTAGGGTGTTTTTAGTGCTCAACTAGTCATTAAGTGTACACTAATTGCATTTCTAATGACTAGTTAATTAATTCTGAAAAGTGCAGACAGAACCATTTTTGGTCAAAGTATTTGTCGACTAAGAGTTTCTCGGTCGAGGAATTTGACGACTGAGTGGGAGTATGAGTCAATATGTTGTAACATTCGATTCCAACTCCCAACCACCTTTCTAACTCAGTCTAATGTCTAGGAGGGTCTATTCTCGTTAGAGGAGTTTGTCAACTGAGAGTGTCTCGGTTGAAGTTTTTGTCGATCGAGAATATCCCTGATTCAATGTATTCATTTACAGAGTGTGTGTATCAATATGCAATTGTGATGCTAACTTAGGAGATGATTGATCCAAGTGCTGTGTGTAGATAGGGAAGATCTAAATGCTTGATTTACATGATATCTAAGTACTTGTACATTATATACTTGTACAAGTTTTTACATTTGATTACAATGATGAAAATAAAGCAATTTTAGCAAGGATCTTCCACATTTTTTCTACCCATCACCTTATATGCTTGTCCCTGAAACACTAAAATAGCAAGTTAAAACCAAAAGAAAGAATTTTTTTTCATCATCAAAACAAAGGGATTATAATAATGTCCAATTTAGCCAACAATGTCAAACTTCCAAAGAACTGCAGGATATTGACCTCTTTTGTGAAAAGCTTTGTCGCTCTATGTGGAAATGGTACATTGTGATCTCTTACTGAATGCATTGACACAGACTTTTAATCATTCATAAATAACCTCCCCTAATATACATTTAGGGGCACTTTGTTCCTCATTTGATCCATTGAACACTTTGCACAACCTTTGGTAAGGATGATCTTTGGGAAAAAACATTCAATGACCAATATATACAGTCTTGCCGCCATGTTTTAGTCATAAAATCCGTATTCTCTTCACATATAGGGAATGCTTTGGAACATTTTACACTATATCTAGACAAATTTACATATTTTGGAAAGTCATCCATAGTGCAAAACAACATAGCATGCACACAAAATGCCTCTCTACATGAAGCATCATAAGTCATAACACCTTCTTCCCTGAGTTTCTTTAAGTCATCTATCAGAGGTTCAAGATAAACATAAATATCATTACCAAGTTGTTTATGGCCCAATATCAACAACTAGAACATGAAATAATTACTTTTCATCACACAATATTTCTAAATAAGGAAGGTGGGCCAGTGTTCTCTAAATAAGGAAGGTCGACCGGTGTGATCTACCCCACAACTATTTAGCATTGTATCAACCATGTCTATCAGAATTGGTTCATTCAAAACTACATCACCGGTGGAAATGTCTTCTTTAACACAAGTACTGTTATTGACATCTACTCATCTAACCATTAAATTCACTCCATGCCAAGACTATTTTGTATATCCCGGTATAATCCCATTGAACAAGGCATGACTTTTGATTTCGTCAAAAGTGTTGACTTTCAAGTTGTTACCACAATACCTACACGAATAGTAGAACCTAACTCTTGGTTGTTTCCTATGTTCCTCCATAAATCTTATAAATTGGTCAAGACCAACAATATACTCTGGGGTGGAACGATTTGGAATGGACATCCATGATCTATCCATTTTATGATTAAAGAAAAAATGAGTATTAGGATTTAGAGTTTACATGATTAGGGTTTAGGATTTACAGATAGATTAAGGTTTTTTATTTTGGATTTAGAGATAAGTGTTATGGACTTGGATTTATTTTTTTGGATTTAGGGATAAGGGTTCATAAATTAGGGTATATGGTTTACATATTAGGGTTTATGGTGTACATATTAGGGTTTATGGTTTATAGATTAGGATTTAGGGTTTGGTAATTAATGTGTGTTCACCTATCCAATTCTTAAACACTTAATCTAACTAGTAGTTGTATAATGTGTATTCGATTTTCAAAAAAACAATCGGCAATATTTCCCCACATTTCTCCAAGTACACCGATGTTCATGAGCAAATGTCCACCGAAATATGTACTTAGAGAATAAATGGGGAAGTGTTGATGAAACATCTTGAAAACTGAATATGCATTATACACTTACATCCTATGTGATATTAAGTGTTCAAGAACAATCTTGAACCACATACTATCCAAAATTTATTCCTAATGAGTAAATTTTAGATGGATTTCCAGGCCAACAAAATACAAGCATGTTGTCAATTCCTATACTTATGATCCTAGTTTCATCATTCATATCCTAGGTTTTATGTAACATAATTTAATTTAGTTTAGTCTTATGTTTGGATTAGTTAATCAAGAGAGAAAGAAAAAAATAGTAATTAATTAAGATAAATTAGTAATTGAAATAAAGAAACAAGCAAGAAATAAAGTAAGCAATTAACACCACCTAACATTACAAACAATGTATGAGTTGATTTACAATAGCAATATCTTGTAGTCTTAATCATACCCATGAGGATCAGTTTTTCACCTAATCCAGGTAACATATTTTATAACATTTATTTCAACATATCCTATATACATGCATGTTCATCCTCAAGATAATCATTACACAAAAATTATTCATGACTTAGGGTGAAACATTCTTTCAAGATCAGGGATTTTTGATAATGATGTCAAGGGAGAAATTATAAGATCCGAGAAAGATTAATGACTTACGCATTAACATTGTCATATTAAGTCATTTTCAGTCATTTTCATATAGGATAGTCATTAATGGGGTACAATAGTAATTATTATGGTACAAAGAGCACACTTAGTCTAAGCACAAGCTCCAATAGAGAGCTTAAGAAGAGAGATCAAGTGACATCCATGCAGTTGGTGGAGGCAACGTCCAAGCATGATGGAGCATCTATGGCAGCAACTAGAGTTGGCAAATACAGTTGGTAGCATCCAGACAGTGGGTGGAGGCAGCATCCAAGAAGGATGGAGAAGCTATGACAACGTCCAAGTAGCATCCAGGCTATAGTCATTGGTGAGATGGCACAGTGGGCAACAACATCAGCAGGGCAAAGGTGGTAGCAGCAACGAGCTCACTTGATGGCGACCTCCAAAAGCAACTGTGGCGGAGCACAGTAGGTGGAACACAGGACGGAAGATCACAGGAGTGGGAGAGAACAAATCTCTATATCTAGGTCATGTGATCAATAAAATAGAGAATGAAGGGGAAAGATATTGCACATGTGTTTTGTGGGACCTGGTCATTGGTTATATAAAAAACTGACTATTAAGTCATTAGTCATCAGTTAAATGAGTAAAATTGACACTATACCATGTTACTTAAACTTCAGTTTATTCTCATAAACCGAAGCAAGAGCCCTTTACCCAAACAAAAGAAATTGACTGCAATAATGATGTCAATCGTCGATCATATACAAAACCAACACCAAACATAGAAACTTAAACATCGGTTTCACCTAAACATTGATGCAAGAGGCCATAATTTTAACAAAAAAATCATCCTCAGTAATGGCGATAGTCATCAATTGTATATGAAAAACCCAACAACAAACCAAGTGACATGGACGTCATCTCTACTTTACCATATTGATTCTAGAGGCAATTAACCTGATAAAACAAAATTCAGATCACTAGGGACTGATGTGTGGATTTATAGAAAGCAAACCAACACTAGAGTGCAATTTAGGGGGAACAAATTTTCATGAGGGCGTGAACATTAAGATGTAAGTTTCTTGATTAAAAATAGTCACAGATTGTGCAAATTTTCACGGTTTTCAAATGAATTAATGTCGATTTGTGGAGTAGAAACAGACACCAAAAGTATTTTGGAGGCAAAATTTATTTTGTGTGATGATGTCTAACGCCGATTCCACTGAAATCGATTCTCATATTAAAATTTAGGAGACAAATATCCCCCCAAAAATTATATTTAATTGGTTACTTTAGATGTTGATTGTCTTGAAATATAACAGTAGTTAATGAAGAAGTGGTATCCATGTCTTTTCATAATCGATCGGACATCATCTATGGTGACATTTGTTCTATAAAACTGACATTGTCTAGTATCTAGTGTCAGTTTTTTAGTGTAACCAATGCCATGAAAACTAACATTAGAGGCCAGAAATGTACTAGTGACATTTTTTAAATTTAGATTTCTTTCCTTCCTGTTAGTCAATAAACTACCAATCAACCACATTATCTAGGCCTAGCTGATTAGGGTACATTTATTAGTAGTTTTTGGAAAATGCTTCCAAGAGTTTTACACTCAGGCCTCATAGACCTATATTACTTTTCGCATACACTTGCCTGTTACATGTATGGTTTTAATGTGTCAATCTCACAATCCCTAATAGTCTTCTTCTCTATGATCCGCTTGCACCCGATGGGTTTTACCCTTTGAGTTTGTTCCACAATGTTCCATATCTTGTTAGTATCTATGGAGTACATTTTGGATCTCATGGACTCAAACCATTTACCATATTCTAGTCCCTACATAGATTCTTTGTAGTTTTTTGGTTCATCTCGATCCATGACGAACATCTCACCATCTTCAGTCATGAGAAATCTAAATCTCTCTCGATTATGTTGAATCCTACTAGATGTATGAGGTTATTGTTCCTGTTGAGGGGGTGGTGGTGAAACAAATTCTTGTGGTGCCTCCTCATGTTCATCTTCATGTTCATTGTTATTTTGTGTAGCTAAGCATACAAGTGAATCATTCAAAAACAAGAGTATGGAAATAAACATTGATAAGGATATATATCTTCAAAAGGGTCTGAGTATATACTTGTTGGAAGGTCCTTAGTGTATACTCGCAACCCAAGTTAGGTGTGTAGCCACTCATTCTCATGAGTGCATTTTGGTTTTACAAACGAACATAGACATGGAGAATAGTAGAAAAGGTAATATGAAAAAAAACAAGGAAAAAAAAGTCAAAGTAGGGAGGAGGCCAAGGGACATACCAATAGTATCGAGGCGATGGCCTCAACCAGTGGCCTGGTCTTATCAATCCTGGATCAAAGCAACAATGCGTTGACCTTCATTTTCTTCTTCTTCCTTCTCTTGACACTGGAGGGAAGCTAGGAATGGGATAGTGTGGATGAGCAAAATTCTGGGTGTCGGTACCTCTAGACTCTCATTTGTCTCTCCTATCGGCCAATGGTGGTGGAGATTAGTCCATGGTGCCTCCTTCCTTCCACAACTCTATTTCTAGTCAGTCGTTCTTTCTGGGGAGTAGCATGCCCCCCTTTTGTATTTGGTTGTTCACCTTTTATAGGAATCGACCTGGGGCCCTTTACTTGTGCCCCACGTCTCCCATGTACTCATCCTCGGGGTACATGTTTAATGGTCTGATTAAAAAACTTGTCAGGGTAGCCATTATATGTTAGAAGCATGGACACTATTAGGTGATGGGCGCAGAAGCTCCATCGGTCAATAGGCGCAGACGGGCCATCGACTGGTGCCTAAGGGTCCTTCTTGAAAACTACTAGAGGGGGGGTGAATAGAGTTTTATAGATAATTTTAACAATTAATTACTCAAGCAACCACAAAGAAAAATATTGGACAAGGAGACACAAGGGTTTAGAGTGGTTCCTACCTTAGCAAATACTAAGGTAGTCAGTCCACTACCCGGTTGCTTACCCAACCGGGATTTGAAAAGAAATTTATTTTATTACCTCTCAAGGAATTACATAAAATACAATCTCTTTTCCCTAAACCCTTCAAGCAGCCTTCACCTAGAAGTAATCGCCCAACTCGAAGCAGCCTTCCCTTGAAGTAGATGCACCAACTCCCGTTGCACCAGCCTTCTGAAGTAGCTTCCCGTGCGATAGCCTTCTTGAAGTAGCTTGAAGTCCCCTTCTCCTCCGAGAAGTCAACCCTCTCCAATCCGCAGCCTCCAACCCTAGGAGTAGCAAGGAGAGTACAAAGAATAAATAGGAACAAGAAAGAAATAGAGAAATTACAACTTATCCTTTAAGCCCGAGGCTTGATATGCCTAGATCAAGCGTAAGATCTCCTAGCCAAGTATGTGAACTTGTAATTGCTGTGGGTAGGAGAATCTAGCCTATAGGACACGAGATTGAGCTAAGAAGAATGTAGGCCAATGATCACAGTGCTCAAATTGCTTGCAAAAGATTGCTCAAGTATGCTCAAGTGTATTCTCAAGTGTAACAAGTGAATTCTAGTGTCCTATGGCTTGTCCTATTTATAGGAATGGCCTAAGTATGCTTAAGGACGTTCTAGACAACTTCTAGGGGTTTCTAAGTGCTTAACTAGCCGTTAGGTACAAAGTTGTTGCTTTAACAACGGCTAATTAATTTATTCTGCAGTTGCTGTCAGAGACCATCTCGGTCGAGGAATGGTCGACCGAGACACCTACTCGGTCGAAGTTTTGTCGACCGACAGGCTCTCTGGATTAACGTTCATTTGCAACTGCCAACTACTTTGTCTGTTGTGTCTAACGGCTACTTTGGATCTTTCTCGGTCGAGAAGATGGTCGACTGAGAGTGTCTCGGTCGAGGAGTTTGTCGACCGAGAATGATCCTGTTTCAAGGTTTCAATTTAAGCATTAATTATATGTGTGAGTGTGCAAAGGTGATCCTAATTAACTGGGATGACATGTCTAACTATGGTGTTTGGCTAAGGAAAATCTAACGCTTGATTTACATGCAAATCTAAGTACTTGTACATTATATATTTGTACAAGTTTTACAATATTGATTACATTGCATGAAAATATAACTAAGTAAGCTCTTGGATTTTCCCTTGCTACTTTGTCATCCTGCTTAGTCCTGCACACTCAAGTAGCTTGTTAGATAAATAAGAATGAAATGTTTGTCATCATCGAAACAAAGGGATTTATCATAATATCCAATTTATCCAACAATCTCCCCCTTTTTGAAGATGACAAACATTTCCTAAATATGAAATAAGGAAATATAAAGCATGTGAGTTTCATACCTGAAAATTTTCCTTTTGTAGCTATTTATGTTTTTCAAGTGAGTGCTGGCCAAGATGTGATGAAACTCATTTGTATTTTTATATTCTTTCTCCCCCTTTGTCATTTCAAAAAGATATCCAAGTTGAATGTTTTATTTTTCTTCTCCCCCTTAAGATAATGCTCCCCCTTAATTAGATATCCTATTAGGAACATGGATTTTTATCTAATTTATCCACAATTTGTTTCTCAATCATTTGCAAAGGATGTTAAGCCTTGAAATGATATGAGATTCCATTAAGCATATGATGAATGTATATTGATTTCTCATGTATCAAAGGATGTTAAGCCCTAGATTAAATGAGAATCCTCTAAGCTTAGAGTACATAAAAATGTCTCCATCAAAAAGCCCTATTTTGGGTAGAGAATTTCTGTAAATACAAGATACCATTTTCAATAAATTCATAAATTTCTTGAAAATTTTCAGCTACACATGGTGATTACAATATTTTTGTAAGCTTCTTCAATCAAATGGTTAAAGTTTTGATGATCTCCCCCTTTTTCTTATGCTTTGCTCCCCCTTAGATAGATATCTCAAATGAAAGTTTGAATACTAAGCAAATATATAAAATGTCCAAGATTTAACAAAGATGTATGCAATTTATGTCAATCTGGAAAAACAGAAACCCAGTCGGTCGACAATTGCTCGACCGACAATGTTCTCGGTCGACTAGTTGCTCGACCGAGAATGTTTCTGGAGAACTGTTTTGCATTTGGAAATTCAATTACAATTGTAATAGTTGCCTGTTTTAATTATTATTCCCTTCATTTGTTATGCTCTACAATAATGAACTTGTGATCCATATTTTGAAGATGTCTCAAAAAAAAATAACCATGTGAATCAAATAAAAATGGTAAATTTCATTCAATAGCATGAAGAAGATTACAAACATATAGAATTTGACTAATCATTTTTATTACAACTAGTACAACTCCAACACTTCACAGGAAAGATTTAAGAATTACATCGATGTCCGGATCTTTCCCAAGGAATGGCTCGGCTCCATAATATTTGACCAGAGTTTGCCAATCTAAAGCACCTGTCATAGCCAATGCATATGCTTCCAGAAATGTGGGAACTCGGTCAAATCGGAAGTGAGCAGCTATATCTTGCAATTGTATGGAGGAAAATTGAGTATGTGCAAGATCCATTGATGGTGGAGGTGGAGGTTGATAATAGTTGTATGAAGGGTTAAATGGGTTGAGCATGCCAGGATTTAAAGAATGCGGATATTCATCGGTTTCAGCCGGAGAAAGATTTTGCATTCTTTGATTTAAGTATGTCATGGCATGATGGGTATAGTTGAGTTGGTTACTGAGATGATATTGGGAGCCAACAAGATAAGTGAGAGTATTTTGGATGGGATCAATAGAAAGATTAGTAGGAGGAGGGGGTGGTGGTATGTCTTGATGTGATGATTCTCCTTCTACTCTAGCCCTTTTATGACCAAAGTCAATCCCCATCTTCTCTACGGTGTTCTTACTTATCTTTGATGGTCTACGCTCCCATAGGTATCCCATATCTTCAATGTTTAACTTAAGACAATGTTGAGTAATCTGGCATACAAAATCGGCACATGGTGGATTGCCAGAAAACTCAAGCATATTTTTAAGTATTATGCGAATGAAGTTGATGGGAATTTCTTTTATGATAGCATAAATTAGACACATACGAAAAATAGGAACCTCGGATTTATTGGCTCGTGGATGTATGTTGGTGGAAACAATGAGGTTTACTATTCTACATGCCGGTTTTAGGTTTATTGCATAATAGGTTCCCCTATCTTCATGACAAGTGGTATTGGCTTGAAATATGGCTCTTTTTATATCACTAAGGCTAGTGGAGTGGTCATCATGGGAAAATAAATTTATTGGATTGCCGGTGGTAAGGTCAAGGAAATCTTGATATTCATCTATATCAATTTCTAGCATGTCAAGAATATCCCCTTCGGAAAATTTAAAACTATGCCCATTGACCATGGTGTAGAAGATTGTGGTTTCATTTTCGGTATGGGATATAAGATTGGCATAGAATTCGTTGACTACCTTAATGGAATAGGAAGGAAAAGATGGATTGATGAAGTCCTTCAGCTTTTGTACTCCAAAGAGATGCTCCAGGTCGACTATGTTGATGAAGTCCATCACTTCGACCGGGCGTCGGGGAAGAGGAGCTTTAGAGGAAAGCCGAAAGTATCGATCTCCAGCATCTCCGTCGACGAAGGCGATATCGTTGATGATCGTCAATGGCGGAGTGGCTTCCCGAGCTTCTCTTCCTTTTCTTCCGGCGACCTTCTTCTTTCCACGGACAGCTGAGGATGAAGCCATTTGTGTTTCTTGAGTGTGGAGAGGAAGCAAGGAAGATTTGAGGGTAAGAATGCTGAAGGATTGCACGAAATTGCACTAGAGATGGACTATGGAAGCAAGGAAATGCAAGTGTGAGTAAGTGGCTCGTTTTTGCACTTATTTATAGAATTCCAGCGACCTGGTCGTTCGACGACTCGTCGTCCAAGCGTCCGCAACGGTCGAGTTGCAGACGCGCCACTTGGTCCTCCAACGGTAAAGAAAACGGTCATAGCGGTCGGGTTGCAACGGTCATATCCAACGGCTATTTCTCGGTCGAGCGCTTGTCGACCGACATTGTCTCGGTCGAGCACTCGTCGACCGACAGTTCGTCCAATACTGAGTCTGTTTAGAATTTGTCGGTCGAGTGAGATGGGCTGACCGAGTGGTTCTCGGTCGACGAAGTCGTCGACCGACAGACTTACTGAGTTCAATTTTTGACTGTATTTTAATGCAAATCATAGAACATTTTTGTAGAGCATATATATGTATATTCCAAGGGAGTAATAATATTTAAGGCTTCTAATTGCTACAAATGATTTAAGTTTCGATTTAAAAATATGCTAAGATTAAGTTCAATAAAATAATGTCCAAATAAACAATTTTTATCAAAGTTTATTTTAGGTCGCCCTTGATTACGACCATGGCGCCCCTTGGTCAAATTTTATTTTCACCAAGAGGCATATTCTGCAGGTTTCCAAAAAATATTCATCCGTGAAGAGTAAGTTCTGCAGATGGCTTACGAATATCAATATGAGGCTCATTAAAGTGTACAAATTATGAGAACTTAGTAAGGGCATCAAATATGATGAAGCATATTAAGTGATGCTTAGCACAATGAGTATTTTCAAAAGTCGATTTGAAACATTTTAATCATTGCAAGTATTTCTAAGAGATAAATTTGCAATAAGAGTATGATTAAATAGGATTTTTCTTTAATCTAAGCATGATCCATATAATCTTTCAAGAATAATTTTCATACAGTAAAGAAAATTTACATCAGCTCAAAAAAACAGTGATATGCTCGGTCTACAATTGCTCGACCGACATTTTCTCGGTCGACAACTGCTCGACCGACCATGTTTCTGAAAACTGTTTCAGAAATCTATGCAATAAAGGTTGTATATAATTCAATTATTTCAAAGATCAGTTTGAGATAAGACATATAGATATCAGAGTGCTATCAAATTTATTATAAATTTGTTATCCCTATATGTTAAGTTGAGATAGACAAAAAAATGTGCAAATTTGAGACTTTGGTCATATCTCAACTTAGTCTAATCGAATCAATTTGGGGATTTTGGAACCCATACCATCTCAACATTCTTTTTCCTGTATGGGCATGAGAAGGAGTAATGTCCAGGACGTGAACAATAGTGGCAACATATAGAATCAACCTCATATCTCTTTCTATGATTTTGGTCTAGGTTGTTCTTTGGTACAAAAGTATATTTTCCTCTATGTACATTCATGGATTGACTTGCTTGTGTCCTTCTCCAACTAGGTTGTTGATAGGATTTCTCCTTAGGCTTATAACCTAGTCCTCTTCTCCCTATTTGATGATAGGAATTTTCTAATATTCTATCAAGGATTCCATTGTTGCTTAACTTACTAACTTCTTGTTGCAACTTAACGATCTCATCCATTCTTTTCTTGATATCTAATTTTGCTTGGTCTAGATTGAATGATAACATATTTCTTTCTTTCACTATATTGTCATAATCTACATGGGTGCACAATATAGGTTGTTTTTGAATATCATTTATCTTTGCAAGCAATTCAGTCTTTTCTTGACATAGAAGATCATAGTTAGTCTCTAGAGTGAAAATTTTCACTTTACTATTACTTAGAGATGATTTCAAAGTACGATTTTCAGACATAATGCTATCTTTTTCAAAACCAAGAGTATTCAATTTAGCATATAAATCGTCATTTTCGGATGTAAGCTCAAGAAATCTAGCATTTAGATCATCATTTTCTTTATTTGATTTCTTTAATTTCTTTTTGCATTCAACATATTTATTATGTGTTTCTTCAATAATAGTAACTAACTCTTCTTTAGGTAAATCAAGCAAGCTTACCTCTTCTTCTTCTTCCTCACTTATTGTAGCAACGAAACATTCTTTATGTGTATCTTCTTTCTTTTTCCTCCATGGACATCTAGACGTAGAGTGCTTTGTTCCTAAGCACCAATTGCAACTTGTCGCACATTGGTCCATGCTCCTTTTCTTGTGGTTGTAGTCACCTCCTCCCTTTATCTCTTCAAGACCTGGTTAGGGCTCCTTGAAGCCTTGCTCTGATACCAATTGAAAACTACTAGAGGGGGGGTGAATAGAGTTTTATAGATAATTTTAACAATTAATTACTCAAGCAACCACAAAGAAAAATATTGGACAAGGAGACACAAGGGTTTAGAGTGGTTCCTACCTTAGCAAATACTAAGGTAGTCAGTCCACTACCCGGTTGCTTACCCAACCGGGATTTGAAAAGAAATTTATTTTATTACCTCTCAAGGAATTACATAAAATACAATCTCTTTTCCCTAAACCCTTCAAGCAGCCTTCACCTAGAAGTAATCGCCCAACTCGAAGCAGCCTTCCCTTGAAGTAGATGCACCAACTCCCGTTGCACCAGCCTTCTGAAGTAGCTTCCCGTGCGATAGCCTTCTTGAAGTAGCTTGAAGTCCCCTTCTCCTCCGAGAAGTCAACCCTCTCCAATCCGCAGCCTCCAACCCTAGGAGTAGCAAGGAGAGTACAAAGAATAAATAGGAACAAGAAAGAAATAGAGAAATTACAACTTATCCTTTAAGCCCGAGGCTTGATATGCCTAGATCAAGCGTAAGATCTCCTAGCCAAGTATGTGAACTTGTAATTGCTGTGGGTAGGAGAATCTAGCCTATAGGACACGAGATTGAGCTAAGAAGAATGTAGGCCAATGATCACAGTGCTCAAATTGCTTGCAAAAGATTGCTCAAGTATGCTCAAGTGTATTCTCAAGTGTAACAAGTGAATTCTAGTGTCCTATGGCTTGTCCTATTTATAGGAATGGCCTAAGTATGCTTAAGGATGTTCAAGACAACTTCTAGGGGTTTCTAAGTGCTTAACTAGCCGTTAGGTACAAAGTTGTTGCTTTAACAACGGCTAATTAATTTATTCTGCAGTTGCTGTCAGAGACCATCTCGGTCGAGGAATGGTCGACCGAGACACCTACTCGGTCGAAGTTTTGTCGACCGACAGGCTCTCTGGATTAACGTTCATTTGCAACTGCCAACTACTTTGTCTGTTGTGTCTAACGGCTACTTTGGATCTTTCTCGGTCGAGAAGATGGTCGACCGAGAGTGTCTCGGTCGAGGAGTTTGTCGACCGAGAATGATCCTGTTTCAAGGTTTCAATTTAAGCATTAATTATATGTGTGAGTGTGCAAAGGTGATCCTAATTAACTGGGATGACATGTCTAACTATGGTGTTTGGCTAAGGAAAATCTAACGCTTGATTTACATGCAAATCTAAGTACTTGTACATTATATATTTGTACAAGTTTTACAATATCGATTACATTGCATGAAAATATAACTAAGTAAGCTCTTGGATTTTCCCTTGCTACTTTGTCATCCTGCTTAGTCCTGCACACTCAAGTAGCTTGTTAGATAAATAAGAATGAAATGTTTGTCATCATCGAAACAAAGGGATTTATCATAATATCCAATTTATCCAACACTTCTATGGTTGACAGGCACAGACTAGCCACCGAGTGCTTGTAAGTAGTACACCATTAGTTGACGGTCATAAAAGCCCCACCGGTTACAGGAATAAACACTCCTATGTGTGTTGGTAGCTGGCATGCCATCGATTGATGGTCGCAGAAGCCCCACCAGTTGACAGGAACAGATGCTCCTACGGTTGATGGATTGCTATGGCTATCAATTGGTAGTGCGATAGGGGTTGTTAGGCAACATCTAGTGGGGGTAAGCTAATGACAACACAAGGGCCATCAACTATCGGTGATGGCTCAACATTTAATAATCAAGCTTCCAGTACTTTCTTTCATGCATTTTAACACCATAGTCCTTATCAACGTAAGGTAAGGAGAATATATGCAGGACAAGAGGGAAAGGATATGAATTTGACTCAATAGAGAGGAAATATGGATAAAATAAAACATATAATATCTAAAAAATTAGATTTTATCAACTCCCCCAAGCATAGAGTCTAGCATGTGCTCAGGATAATAGTTAGAATTAAAACTTTGAATGACTTCAAAGGGATTTATTGCTCATAATTTTTAGAGTGCGCAAATGTGGTAACGTCAGTCTCAAGTTGAGATTGATGCATATGGTCAAGCGGTTGTTGGCACCCAAAATTCTATCTCTTAGATAAGAGTTACGATACTCATGTTGCTTTCCATGACTTTCTTTATCAGAGAGTTCCTCCTTCATGAATCACTACTGATCTTATTCCATGTTGTACTTGTGCATGGTTTTTACAGAGGTAGCTTTCTCACCAAACTTTTATTTTTTTGGGTCTCCTTGCTATTGTGTTTGGGTAGGCTGAAGGCATTGGTGTTTCCTACATTCATCAGGTTCACTCAACCATCAATCTACCTTAGAGGTGGTGTTGGCCCAGAGGGCCCTGATTTAATTTTAGGTGGTTGTGTGAGGATCCCCTTTGGAGTGTAGGTGTGCAAAATTTGGCTTCAAGACTCCACTACCGGGGACAACATATCTGCCTTTTTGAGTGAAGCAATACACCAGCCAGGAAGAATTCTTCAACATCTTTCTACGCATAACTCTCATGATTTTATTCCTCTCGACTTTTATTCTTACTCAAAGGCTTGGGGATAATAGCTTTTCAGGGAAAGTTGGGCTACCATGCCTCTTTTTGATCCCAAAGTGGGGATTTTTAAAACTAGACAGGGTAGTTGTTTCCTCTTTTTTAGGGGTTTGCATTTTCCTACATGTTCATGGGATCATGGTGTCAATCAGGAGCATGGTAGGCTGAGTCCTCTTTCCTTGAGATATCTTCTTGGTTGACTAAAATACATGTACCTTCTGCATCATCTCAAGATCAGGCTAATGTGAAGACATTATCACCCTCAAAATCTTTAGGTAAATTAAGAAGCCCAGATTTGTCATTCTTGAAGAATAAATTTCTCTAAGAGCTAGCCTGAAGACAATAGAGTCTAAGGGTTGGGGTTATGACATGATCCTGGAAACATGGATTAAAAAATATTCCTTTTTAAGACTATTCATGATGGGGTTTTGGCAAGGGTATTTATATGTATGTACAAAAATAAAGCCAAAATTTACCAGTTAGGCCGATTGTCAAAATTTGTTTTTTAAGAAGGGTAGAAAGCATTTAATGTCAAAGTAAAGACATGCCATGTTTGCCTTTTCAGACTCCCTAAACATATCATCCACCATATTCCTAGGGTGTTAAAGAATGAGATTGATCTAGAACAACTGAATTATAGGTCATTATGAGCGATCGACCATTCTGAGGCTAGAATCTTCATAGCATATTAATCTCGTAGTAGTGGTAGTAATCATCCTGGAACTGTTTGACTTTCTAAAGGGAATCTAGCATTTGTATCCAATAAAGGATGTAGAGTCCACAGTCATTTGAAATTTCTTCTTATTGTGGACACCTATGGAAGAATTGTGGTTTCTCGAACTTTATATCAGTTGGTACGCCGTGGCCAAAAACCCTAATCAATTCTATAATCCTATTACCTAACTGTGCAACTCTTTTTCAATGATGTTTTTTGTTGTTTTTTGACAATTTGTGCACTTTTCACTGAACATAGCATCAGACCTATTGTAGAAGATGGACATTTTATTGATGGTGTCCACTATTAGAAGTGACCAATGTCCATCATGTAAGGTCGACACAAAGATCCATTTTGGAACATTGTACTTTAAGAGATCAATCAGCTGTTGTAGCTCACCTGATTCCATTTTTGACATGACATCTCCCAATATTTCATAAAATTCCATGTATACATTGGTGAGATCATCAGCTAGCACTTGTTGGCAAGCTATCATGGCATTTATTATCATATACCCTCCTGTTGTCAAAATTTCTCTGAGGTCAGGGAGTTGGATTTTTATATTTCCTCCCTCAAAAGACAAAAACAAAGTCATCCTCCCTGGGGTGCAGAATGTCTAGGAGGAACTAGACTTCTTCTACAAACAAGACATAACACGCCAGTTTGTCAAAGTTTTCAAAGCTAGGTGTTATGACATCTTTTGGTTCTACTCCTTCAGGTGTGTTGGCAGCTTAGTTTTCCTCCTCATTGTGTAACTCACTTCCTTTGACGATTGTGTCCTTTGGAGGTAAGGGCGGTGGATGTTGAGATCAGAAGTAATTACATTGGTGGCATGCTGGATGGAGTTGGTTCACTCTCTGTAGTGGAATGGACTTCTTGGGGTGGTTCCCTCTGCAACATGTGCTAAATGGGGTGGTGGAGGGGAGGTTATGGCACTAGTGATGTCTTCATTTCTGTTGAAGACTCAATCTTTCTGAGTTCTTCTATCCAAGACATCTTTTTAGAAAGGAATAAGAGACTACATGCAACATGGTATGTCTTCCATGCTTCTGTCATAGAAGAACCTTCTGTCGTGAATGATTTCCAGGACATATTTTTCTCGTAAGGTGTGGAAATTTTCATTAGTATTATGCTCCACATGCATTCCTCTATTGATGCCCTCAATCACTCTCAGTACTAAAAAGGCACTGACCCCTAAGTTCTATCCTTCTTGGGGAAAATTGCATTCAATGGAAATTTCCTTCCAATTGGGGCGATACCACCCACTTACTCCCTTGTATTGATCATTTCAGACGGGTGGGGATTTCTTGAATTGATTTGTGCTCTACCTTTTCAAAGATCATTCATCCACATGGTAGGTCTTTAGCGTTGAAGTTTTAGGTTAGCAATCTTCTTTTAGATAGGTCAACTAGTGTCAAAAGCCAATGGTTGAAAGCTTTGAAGTGAAGAGTGACAAATTATAGAGATGCACTTCTATATAGGGCCTCCTGTAGCTTGCAGACTAAAGTGGTGTCATCCCTTTCCTTGAGTAGGTGAGCTTCTAGATTGGGTATCACATTGAACATTGGCCCATATTTATCTCTGTGCATGTATTCCTCTATATGGTCCAACACAAAATTTTGAAAAGTGCTTTGCTTATGTTTACCTTGTGGTGTAAAAGAAGAGCGCATATCACTCCTGGTTAGATTGTATTGTGATAGATGACATCATATCCTGACTATGCATCAACTAGGATGTCAATAAGGACATGGATGTTCCTTATCGGCATGCCTGCAATTGATGACATGTCCATATCGGCCATCTTAGATGGAAGTGGGGGTGGCATAGGTGGTGTGTTTATGGTTGTTGGGACTACAGGTGGTTCTGAGGAGACTAGATTTGTTAGTTTTGGAGGTGCTTAAGCAAACATTGTTTTTAGATTCCATGTATCCTCTTTAGATATCATCATATCTATTTCTGTCTAGAAAGAGATAGAGAATACTCCTCCTATTATTGGTGTGCCCATAAAAATTTCCTTCATAAAGTTGTAAAAGATATGGGATGGGATTGTCACACACCGTTCAAACAAAACGTCATTAACTAAGCAAAAGCAATCATTAACAGCGGATTACTGAAAATCAATAAAAATTAAAACCATTTACAAAGTGATCCAAACACAGGAAAACTCTTTTATCAAGAACTAATGTATTTTATTTACATCTTGGTTCATAAGTACATATCATGTATCATCCCATCTCGAGGAATACAAGCATCAATTGCTCTGCTAAAACTATACCCAGACAGCATAAGAACCTCGAGACATCAAGCCAAAATCTCATATCGATTCATTAAAAGTACTAACTACTAACTCCTAGGACCTTAGAGTACATAGACGACACATAGGACTCATATCTACAAGACACGACAGTCAATATCTCCACCTGAGATGTTATTGTTGTCCCTGAGGCTATTGTCCTTTCCCTGTTGTATAGTTCCTGCCTCCTCTTCTGTGTTTACCTAAAACAATGTTGGATCCCACGGGGGCGAGAGAATTTAAAATTGCCCCAGTGAGAGATATAACTCTCCGCCTGAAATATTATTATTGCAGATAAACATTATAAAACTGAGCAGGGGTTCTTTTATATTAACCAGTAGTGTTAATCAATTTATAAACAGAATAAAATAATCTCATTTCTTAAGGAGAACATTGCATCTACCCATGTTAGAATTATACATCATCTATCTACTTTGTAAGGAACATTGCATCTACCCATGTTAGAATTGCATCTACCCATGTTAGAATTAAAGATGCATAAAAGAAATGTAACATCAGCCAATGATTTTCGTATTCAATCCTTAAGCAAACATGCTATACGGCTGATTACATTTTACAATCCCACTTATGCCCTGAGGAGATGAGGTAGACTGCTCATACTCCAATCGACCATTGTGAAGTCAAACTTGGTACCATACAAGGTCAATGGAAGAGCTAGCTTCCATGACCTCCCTTATCTCAGTCAGTACAAGATTCCATGCAGGACATCTTGTATCTCTACTAAATAGCTTTCCAGGGTATACTGGCAACTTCGCTATAGAGCTACAACGTCAACTGCACTCCTTCAGCATCGAGAGATTTAATGTTTATATCACATGGACCTGACATTTAATATTATTGGGAGATTCATGATACATTCATCCTGACATATATATAATGTAGGATTGAGAGATTTAATGTTTATCTCACATCAATTCCTCCATTAGGGCGTACGAATATTTTCACCCATCACCCCCACATATTCAAAAATATGTGTTCCAGGTTATGTTGTGGAGCAACCCATTTTACCATTAAGCAAATCCTCACACTGATGGGAATATCGCCAGGGAACTACATGATAAGATTCCACTTGATTAATTAAGTACATTACTGTATTCTTTCAGCATCAGTCAAGTTTTCAAACATGAATTATTATGACAAATGCTACAAAGAAAAGTATAATACATCTATCAAGTATCTTTCAAAACTTTATATAACCTTGGGATCTCAATCCCTTATCTCATTGCTGGGAATACACATCCCTCAACAACATCATCATCATGTTTACTGGATCTGGGTATTCAAACCCTTGGTTCATCACTGAACATGGTTACCACTTATCAGGTAACTATTACCTCCAGGTCATCTGACCAAGGTATTCATGATAGTGGTTACATAAACATCTCACATGGCTCACAAGGCCCATTAAATATCTTGTCACCTCTCACTAGGAAACAAATTATCACATGGGTCACAAGGCCCATTATGTATCTCGTCACCTCTCAGTCGGTAACAACTTATTCACATGTCTCACAAGGCCTTTGATCATTATATTTTTATTCAAGTATTTAGTTATGCCTTACAAGATTTATGCGATGAAAGAATTTCAACCTTCCCATCATTAAGGTTAGGGTTTTCCATTATTAACCATTTAGGTTTTCAAGATCATATGTATTAATGATCAAACCCTAATTCATTGCTCCACACATCTAGGAGCCAACATCAATATCATAAGTATTCAATCATACTTATTTATTCTCACTTTTTATCATTAAATAATTATAATCACAAAATATGAGTTCCTCTCTCATCTTACAGAATATGATTACGTCATACTTTATTAACTTGGCTTAACCTTTTCTTAAGGTATGTTAGACTAAACTTATCAATGTGCATTACATCTCAATGTAACAATTTCCATGAACATTTCATGTGTTACTTATCCAAGTATATTGGATTAAGGGTACATCAAGGTGTTTCAACCTTGAGGTGCTGAATGTGATATCTATCATGTCTTGATGTATCACTTCCTTCACCACTTGTATCTTACTTAAGTTCATCAACTAATCTTGTATTAGGGTATTTCCCCTCCTAATACTTTATGCACCAATTCATCACATTTATCATGTAATGTATTGGTCATAAGTCACTCATTTGAATTATTCAACCATTATCAATAATATGGACTCATCTCGGGTTAGGGCATTATTGATACAAGGTTATCCATTATCAACTACTTTAGGTGTTTCACCAACCAATATATTAGTCACTATTCCATTATTAGGAATAGGGTTTCCCATCTTTATCAATTAGGGATTTCACATAACATCACCCTGCATTAAGGTTTCAGATAACATCACCCTAGATTAGATTTTCACATCACATCATTGTATTAGGGTTTCACATGGCATCACCCTAGATTAGGGTTTCACATGGCATCACCTTAGATTAGTGTTTCTCAATGCATCACCCTAGATTAGGGTTTCTCATGGCTTCACCCTAGATTAGGGTTTGACATGGCATCACCCTAGATTAGGGTTTCACACATCATTATCTTGAATTAAGATTCCTTATAACTTTTCCCCAAATTAGGGTTTCATGTAACTTTACCCAAAATTAGGGTTTCATGAAGCATCCTCTTAAATTAGGGTTTTTCATTATATTACCCTGAATTGGGATTTCTCATATCATCACACTCGATTAGGGTTACACCATTATCCTAGATTAGGGTTACACCTAGCATTACCCTAAATTAGGGTTCAGGCTCATCAACCTTCTTGGTTAGGGTTTCATGATCTCTTTATCAAGGATCATACCCTGATTACATATTTTATTCATATTGAAAGTGTTGAGGCTTAACCACTACATGATTATTATACATGTATGAATTCCTCTCTCTCTCATCCTCTCTTGGATATTGATTACTTCAAGCTTGATTAGATTAGGTCAACCCTTCATTCAAGTGCATACATTTAGGGTTATCATAGTGTATTGAGATATTGCTTCCATAAGTATCAAAGGTTAACCCCTTGAAGGGTACTAATCACCCTAGTACCTTAAAGGTACAACCATTGTAATTATATTTGATATACATCATTAAGAATCATGAGGTTAGTTGATTTTTCATCACATTAGATCTTCAAACGGATTTGATTGTATTTACCTCCAAATGGTTTTGACCCCTCAACCTTCAAACGGTCTGAAGACCGTAAGACCTTAAATGGTCTTGACCTCAACATCCTTAAATGACCTTGACTCTTTACACCTTCAAACGGTTTGAAGACCGTTAGACCTTAAACGGTCTTGAGGTGCTTGACCTCCAAACGGTCTTGGTCTTCACCTTCAATCAGTCTTAAGACCGCTACACCATCAAACAGTCTTGATCTCAAAATCCCTAAATTCTTTGAGACCATTTGAATTATGTATCAATTAACCTCAAATGGTTTGAGACCGTTTAGTCCTCAAATGGTTTGAGACCGAATGGTCCTCAAATGGCTTAAGACCATTTGGTCAATTCAGCATGAAACCATTTAACCCTAAATTAGGGTTTGCTTCATTGAATCATTCATCAATTGGACCATTGAGAGTACATCAAATTATAACCCTTGGATCTCCAACCATCCATCTCAGCCCTTGACGTCCAAATGTTCTTGAGACTATTTGGCCTCCATACGGTCTTGAGACCGTTTGGACCATCAACCATGAAATTGATTCAATTCAAATGAGTTTTCAACACTTCAACCCGATTAGAGTTTGTATTTAGTGGATTATCCATCACTGAACCTATTATGAATCAATCAATTAGAACCATTGGATCAACATCCAACTACATCAGCAAGTATCTCCAAACGGTCTTGATACCGTTTGCACCCAAACGGTCTTGAGACCGATTGGACTCAAGTTGAAACAGTTTGGACCTAATATTTCTTGAGGTGTGTGGTAAGATGACATCATCATGTTCAAGATTCAAACCTTTGAAATTTTCTGTGTTCTTTGTGGTGATTTCAATAATTAATCAAAAGGAAATTTGGGAAAGAAAAAGGAATCAACTATAATGAAGAAATGAGATCAATACTGATATTTAAGGGTTCAAGTTATATAACCCGCCTTCAAAGTGGAATCCAAGCTTCAATCTTCACGTATTTAATGGTGAATGAAGATTTCTCAACTTCCCAAGGTCCGTCCTCAAGTCTTTCAGTGAAAAGAATGGCTAATTTTGAAGATTGAATGGAGAAAAGAAGAAAATAAGCATTGAATTTTGATTTCCACCATGAAATCAAGGTTGAATATGATTAAGGAGCTCACCTACAGTTTGGGGTACGTCCTCCTATTTATCTTAAGCTCCCTTATGTCTGGCTAAATCAAAGAAAGAAAATGGATTGAAAAAAGAGTATTTCAAGTGAGTGGAAAATGGGGTATATGTATATGAATTTTCAAGAGAGAGAAAGTAGTAGAAAATCCTTCAACTACTATTTCATGTGCTACATACCCCCCACTCTTCCATGCCTCCAAAGCCACCTTCCTTTCTCTTAATATCCTCTCGTTTATACTTGAATTAAAAGCAACCACTTAAGCACCTTAATCATTATAATACTACTATCCATTTTTATTGGACAATTCTTTTTATTTAACAAATGCAAGTGGATTTCTTAACTTACTTAGGATATTTCGGTGCAACTCTAGGCATTTGGACATCCTTGCATTATGGTATTTCAATCACAGCCTTATTAATTAATGGGAACTTCAATTAATATATTTATTTTTTCTACAAAATAAATTAGGGTTTCAATTATGCTTAAATCTTGATTATTTTAATATCAAGATTCTCTCTCCCCCAAAGAGATTCAAATGAGACACCCCTCTTATTTTCTTGTATCTAATTGATACCAAGAAACATTAGGGACTCTCTAGAAATTGTATTTTGCATATTGAACCCTAGGTTTTGTGTAAATTGCACATTACACCAAAACTAGGTTTTAATGCACAAACATTGCTTAATAAGCTCTTTATTGGTGCTCAGGCTTCCACAAGCCATATCTACATCATTTTCATTCTTATGATGCGTCAAAACTTGAGGAACATTTATCATGTAACATTCGAATGTTAACCCCTCAACTTGGATAATTTGCACTTTTGTCCAAAATGGGAAAAACATTATTTTCAACATTATTCAAAAAGGACTAAAATTGAAACATAAGTTCCTCTTGAGCCTTAATTACTTTTAAAAAGATAAGAGCAAGAATATAATTATCTTTCTTAAACAAAACATCTAGGGTTAAATCATAACCCAGGTCAGGGATGTTACAAGTTATAAACCCCTAACAAGGATTTATGTGGCATCCAACTCATAAAAACAAGATTAACTAATGTGAAAGCGTATAATTTGCAAATGGATTACTAAAAATCACTAAAAATTAAAACCTTTTTCAAAAAGATCCAATCATAGGAAAACTCTTTCAACAAGAATCAATATATTACATTTACATCCTGGTTCATAAGTACATATCAGGTATCATCTCTCCTTGAGATTTACAACATCGACTGCCTTATTAAAAGCTAAACACAGACATCATAAGAATCTTGAGGCATCAAGCCAAAATCTCAAAACGATTCGTTAAAAGCACTACATATTAACTCTGAGGACCTGAGAGTATAGAGACGACACGTAGGACTTCTACCTACATGACACGACATACAGTACACTCAACCTGAGCTATCATTGTTGTCCCTACTGCTGCTGAAGTTCTTCCTCTGTAAGATGCTCTCACTCTCCGCCGTGCTTGTCCACCTAAAAATGTTGGATCCCACGAGGGTGAGACAATTGTAATTTCCCCAGTGGGAGATTTAACTCTCTGCCATAAACATTATTATTGTAGTTTAATAATATAAAACTGGAAGAGGATAAGCAGTTTAAAGCATTCTCATATTAAAGCATTATAACCATTTATGGTAGCACAATAGATAAGCTATTCTCTTAATAAGGAATAGGAAGAACATGTATATCATTTATCCATCATATTATACCATCATGTCAAACTTCTCTGGTGACATTCATTTTCTTAATACGTCACCCATGAAACATTCTTGTTTCATTTGTTGGTCTTAGACAATCTTCTAAACAGATATGGAATTATATTTACCATGTACTCATATATTATCAACACAGGCATTGGGTTATTACCAATCCTATGTCATCATTACAGGCATTGGGTTATTACCAATCATGTGTCATCATTACATGCATTGAGTTACCAATCATGTGTCATCATTACAGGCATTGAGCCTCTACCAGATATTGGACTCTTCCAAACCTGATTACACCACCAAACATTGGACACTACCAATCCTGATTTCATAGCCAGGCAATGGACTCTAACCAATCTTGATTACACAGCCAGGCATTGGACTTTAACCAATCTTGATTTCACAGTCAGACATTGGACTTTAACCAATCCTGATTTCACAGCCAGGCATTGGACTGTAACCAATCCTGATTACACAGCTAGGCATTGGACTCTAACCAATCCTGATACACAGCCAGGCATTGGACTTTAACCAATCCTGATTACATATCCAGGCATTTGACTTTAACCAACCCTGATTTCACAGCCAAGCATTGGACTCTAACCAATCCTGATTACACAGCCAGGCATTGGAATCTAACCAATCATGATTACACAGTCAGGCATTGGACTTTAACCAACCCTGATTTCACAGAAAGGTATTGGACTTTAACCAACCCTGATTTCACAGCCAGGCATTGGACTTTAACCAATCCTGATTACAGGCATTACACCTCTACCAGGTATTGGACTTTAACCAAACCTGATTACAAGCATTACACCTCTGCCAGGTATTGGACTTTAACCAAACATGATAACAGGCATTACACCTCTACCAGGTATTGGACTTTAAACAAACCTGATTACATGGATCATGGAATATAAATTCCTTTGACCCATCATTAATCATCAAATCCTTCCCTAGGATCTGAACCCTGAGGTTTATCCTTCATAGCTTTTCCCATTCTTTACTGAATGCAATAGTTCCTTTTATTAAGTTTATTAAAACATTATCATTTCTTACAATAAACTTTTATAATTTTCTTGGTGCCTCTCACTAGACCACAATTTATCTTATGGCTCATAAGTCCCATAAAGCATATTGTCACCTCTCATTAGGCAACATCTAACCATATGTCTCACAAGGCCATTAAACATCTTGTTACCTATCACTAGGCAACATCTAACCACATGGCTCACAAGGCCATTACGCATCTTGAGTACTCAATCATGCTTATTACTCTTATCATTTATCATTAAATGAATATCAATACAAGGTATGAGTTCATTTCTCATCCTTATCATGGTATAATTACATCATACTCATTAGTTTGGTTTAACCCCATTCTCAAGGTATATTAACCTATACTTATCAGAGTATATCAAACTTATTACATTTCATTTTAATAATTTACATAACACACTTCATGTGTTTCTTGTCCAAGTATATTGAATTTGAGATGCATCAAGGTATATCAACCCTGGAATGCTAAAAATGATATTTGTCATATCTTGATGTATCACTTTCCTCATCACTTCCATTTACTTGGGTTATTAACTTATCTTGTATTAAGGTATTTCCCATCTTAATACTTCCATCCACTAACCTATCACTTTTACCATGAAGTGCAAAGGTCACACACAATAATGGTCCAACTATCTTCAATGATATGGACTCAACTCAAAATAAGGCATTTCTTACTATAAGGTTGCCTATAATAAACCATTTGAGATATTTCACCTTTATAAGTCTTTAGCAACTATTTCATTATTAGGATTATGGTTTGTTAACATTTTGTTCAAGATTTAGGGCTTCATGTATTATAGCTCAAAATCAGACTTTCACATACCTTCACCCTATATTAGGGCTCCTCATAATATCATTTGCATAGGATATGGAATCACCCTAAATTAGGGTTTCTCATGGAATCACCCTCAATTAGGGTTTCTCATCCAATCACCCTCAATTAGGATTTCTCAGGGAATCACCCTCAATTAGGGTTTCTCATCGAATCACCCTCAATTAGGGTTTCTCAGGGAATCACCGTCAATTAGGGTTTCTTATTGAATCACCCTCAATTAGGTTTTATCAGGGAATCACCCTCAATTAGGGTTTCTCATTGAATCACCCTCAATTAGGGTTTCTCATGGAATCACCCTCAATTAGGGTTACATCCCTACCCTAGATTTGGGTTACATCTAGCATTTCCCTAGATTAGGGTTAGGGCTCATTAACCTTCTTAATTAGGGTTCATAGTCTCTTTATCAAGAACCATACCCCAATTACACATTCATATATGTTGAAAGTGTTGGGACGTAACCTCCACATGATTATCATTAATGTAAGAAGTCCTCTCTCTCTCATCATTTATAAGATGACATTTGCATTAAACATGATTGGATTAGGTCAACTCAACTTGATTGAAGGCATGAAACCATGTATTATGTCATTACTTCCTTGATCATTAAGGATTAATCATTCACAAGGGATTAATCACCCTATCTTATTAAGGGTACAACACTATAATCACCTTTGGTTCACATCATATAATTTTCAATTATACAATTGATCTTAATGCACCTTAAGTATCCATGCGGTTTGGGGTTAATTACTTCCAAACGGTCTTGGTCACTTAGAACCCAAATGGTCTTGACCAACCAGACCTCAAACGGTCTTGCATAGATAACCTTCAAATGGTCTAAGTCTAACAATTGAAACCGTTTAGCAAAGTAGGTACTTGAAACCTTTTGCTAAAGTAGATGTTTAAAACCGTTTGAGTCTCAATCGGTTTGGGATTATTTGGTCCCAAATGGTCTTGATACTGTTTGGTCCCAAATGATCTTGAGACCGTTTGGACTCAAACGGTCTTGAGATTGTTTGGTCCAAACCTCCTCAAAAATGATTGGACCAAGAATTGTCTCAACCACAAAAAATGATTTAGGGTTTCCATGATTAACTCCCTCATAAATTGAAACCATATAATTAATCATCAATTGAACCTAAGAATCATGCCTCAATTGACATAATAAATCATCCTTCAATTGGTCATCAATTAGGGTTTTGGACCCTATTGAATTAGGGTTGAAATCGATGAACCTTCAATATTAGACATTGTGGAACTAATTGCTTTAAAATCATTGGTCCATCCTTCAATTTGGGAATGACCTGACCTCCAAAGGTCTTGAGGTCGTTTGGATAACCTCCAAACGGTCTTGAGACCATTTTCCCAATCCATCATCAAAATTGGTGAAGTTCAATTAGGGTTTGCATCATTAGATTGCTTGTCAATCTAGTTATTGATTGCATTACAACTTGATATCTTTGGATCTTAAACTACTCAACCATACTCAACCCTAGACCTCCAAATGGTCTTGGGTGACCTCCAAATGGTCTTGAGACCGTTTGGGTGATCTCCAAATGGTCTTGAGACCATTTGGGTTATTCAACCCAAAGAATTATATTAATCAATTGTAAAATCAACACTTAACCTGATTAGGGTTTCCAATTGGATGATTGTATATTCATTGATTTAATCAATTGGAACCATTTGACCCTTATCCCACATGTTCTAGGGTTCTGACCTCGAATGATCAACCCATTCAAATGGTCAACCTTCTTAAATGGTTTGGGATTCCAAACCCGAAACGGTCTGCAAACCGTTTGATCAGCAAACAGTTTGGTGAAACCGATTCGACCCAAATGTTGAAACTGTTTGCACAAGATATTTGGGGAGGTGTGTACTTATGGTGATGTCATCATCATCAAGCTCTAAACCCACAAATCTTGATGTGATTTTTATGGTGATTGCATCAATCAACCAAATAAAATTTCGAGAATAAGAAAGGATCACCAATTTGATAAGGAATTGAATGCAATAACAATATTAAGAGTTCAAGTTATTAAACCTGCCTCCAATTGAGCCTCAAATCTCCAAGATCCCGTCAAAAATGGTGGATGCAACTCCTTTCACCATCCCAAGGTTCGTCCTCGAGCTTTGAATGAAAAGGAATGGCTAGGATAGAAGATTGCATGGAGAAAAGAAGAAATCCATCATTTATTTTCGATTTCCACCATGAAATCATTGTGAAAGAAGGCCAAGAAGCTTACCAACAGGTTGGGGGTCGTCCTACTGTTGCTCCAAACTCCCTTGGTCGTTTTTACAAGCAAGAAGTGAAAGGGGTTTCGAAATTACCCCATCTAAGCTATGGATAAGGGAGCATATATGCATTTTATTAGAAATACATTTTAGGAGAGAGAAAGTAGGGACCATCTCCTCCATTTCCTTGCCACTTTCCCCCTTCCCTTCCTTGGTGATGAGGCTATCATCTTTGCCTCTTAATCCTCTCAATTATCCATGATTTAAAGAAAAACAAATTAAGCACCTTAAATCGTTTTATAATAATATTGATAAGTGAATGGATATTTCTTTTTCTTATAATAATGTGTGAGTTATCCACTTCGTTTGGATATTTTTGTGCCTTTGCAAGGCACATGGTCGTCCAATCTCTTGAAAACTCATCCCTCACCTTTTGGCTAAAGGGGTCTCCAATTAATTTTTTTTTTGCATTTAAATTGAAGTAAAGTTCCAATTATGGTTAAATCTTGATTATTTTAATATCAAGATTCTCTCTCCTCCATAGAGATACTAATGAGGTGCCCCTATCATTTTCTTTGCTCTAAATGATGCCAAGAAACATTAGGGACTATTTTGAAGTGGTGATTTGCATATTGAAACCTAGGTTTTGGGTAAATTGCACATTACACCAAATCTAGGTTTTAATGCACAAACATTGCTTTATCAGCTCTCTCTTGGTACTCAGGCTACCACAAGTCACACCTCTACATCATATTCATTCTCATGATCCTTCAATATATGAGGAACATCTTATCATATAACATTATCAATTTAACCCCTCAACTTGGGTAATTTGCACTTTAGTCCAAAATAGGCAAAACATTGTTTCAACATTGTTCAAAAAGGACTAAATTTGAAACAATAGTTCCTCTTAAGCCTTAATTACTTTTCAAAAGATAAAATCAAACATATAATTATCTTTATTAAGCAAAACACCTAGGGTTAAGGCATAACCCAGGTCAGGGATGTTACAAATTATAAACCCCTAACAAGGATTTTGTCCCTGAAATCCCAGATAAAGGAAGATAGATATTATTCCCGCATCATACATTCTTTATTAATATCATGTTTATGCAAAATATAAACCCCTAACATATGATGTTCATACTATTTTATAGTCAAACTAATTTATTGGTTTACCATTCCAGGTAGACTACATAAACCATCTGATATTTCTTAGATACTAGCATCTCTTACCTTGATATCTGTCACATGTGTTGAAAACACATCACATATTTATCTTCCTTTCAACTTGGGACATTACTTGTCACATATATCTTCACCTTGGAACCAAAGTCTAAGAAAAACTGATACTTTTCTAAGTATCCATCTCATGAACATTTTTATCTCATGCACATCAAGTGTCATAAGATTCACTTGATTACCATGTCGCTGAAAGGAAAGAAAAAAAGGAATCAGATTCTTCTTTTGTTTATAAGTTGATTTATAATTAAAGCAAATTCCTTCGTATATCATTTAGAATGTCGTAGAAATATCCATTCCACATCTCCTTTTTTATTAGGATTCTTTGGATTGTTTCAAAATGATTACTTGATCGGAGTAATATAAAATATAACAATCTAGGTATGTCATACTTACCTTGCCTTCAGTAAATGAATACCTGGCCAGGGAATTCAAGAGATGAATTCAGGTAGTATGCTTTTATTTTATTTTATGTTTTCATTTCTTTAAATTTGATATACTTAATGTCTCAGATTTTTCTCTGAGTTCCTCTTTCATTTCTTCTCTTCCTTAATAAAGAAAGAGAAATTTCAAAACATATAAGATAATATTTAAACTAAACACAAGTTTTCATTCTACTTATCTCTTCCTCATTTTCTCAAAGGATTTTACATATGAACTATACAACAACTACCCTTCTTATAGTAGAGAGTGCAAGATAATTCAAAATAGAAAGTTCTATCTTGATATGTCTACTTATTACAGGTTATCCCGTGTCTTGTCTATTGAATCACCTCATCACTTTCTATTTGGACATTGCCACCTCAAATGTCCTCTCTGTCCACATCTATAGCAAGCTCAAAGCTTTTTAGGTGATTGCTGCTCAGGTGCACTATATTGTACTTGAGTCGGTACTACTAAAATCTTTGATTGTTTAGTACCACTAATTCCTTGTTCCCGTGACTGTTTAGACTTCCTTGTAAGGTATGTCTCATATTTCTTTGTCGTAGACCCTTCTATCCTTTGAATTGAATCCACAAATGTGATAAACCTCTCTCTACTTTCTAGGGCAGATGCCGAAATAGACATCTCAACATTCAATCCTTTCTCAAAATGTCAAATCTTTTCCTCCTCAGTAGTAGCCATCCGAGGACAAAATCATAAAAGTTCCATGAACTTAACCTCATATTTACTTATTGACATGGCTCGTTGTCGAATATTCTCAAACTCTGAGATCTTTTCATCTAAATAAGTACTTGGAAAATACTTATTGACAAATTCTCGATGAAATTCCTCCCATTCAACCTCTTCATCACTCCTTTTTATTTCTTCTATAGCCCACCAATGTCCAACACTACACTTCAAAAGGTACACAACATGTTTAACTTTGTCCGCATCTGGGATACTAAGGATCTTAAAATATTTCTCTAAGTCAGTGAGCCATAAATCAACATCTGTTGGGTCAGATGTTCCAGCATATTCTATGGCTCCTACACGATGTAGTCATTCTAAAGTCTTACCAGACCCGTACCCTCATTGGGAGCTCGTGCCCTAGGTGCAGGTGTTGGTATCCGGTTTGCAATATACCTCAGTGTGGTCATGAGTTGCCCAAAAAGATTATGATCATCTGGGTTTCCTCTCATGACTTCATCAACATGTGGATTTTCAGGCATTGGTTCCTCCCTTGTCTGATCCCTTGCACCTCCCACTGGTGCAACAACATTGCTCTCAACAACGTGTTCCCCGTTCTCTCCAGACATCTTGGAGTTATATATCTTATTCTGCATAAGCAGAAGGCACTATAAGATACACTAAGGTACACTAAAAATAGACTCGATATCTTAGTCCTATGTCTCTGTAGACTAAGCGAACCTAGAGATCTGATACCACTAAATTGTGGCATCCAACTCATAAAAACAAGATTAACTAATGCGGAAGCGTATAATTTGCAATGGATTAGTGAAAATCACTAAAAATTAAAACCTTTTTTCAAAGAGATCCAATCATAGGAAAACTCTTTCAACAAGAACCAATATATTACATTTACATCCTGGTTCATAAGTACATATCTTGTATCATCACTCCTTGAGATTTACAACGTCGCCTGCCTTGTTAAAAGATAAACACAAACAACATAAGAATCTTGAGGCATCAAGCCAAAATCTCAAAATGATTCGTTAAAAGTACTAACTATTAACTCTGAGGACCTGAGAGTACAGAGATGACACATAGGACTTCTACCTACATGACATGACAGACAGTACACTCAACTTGAGTTGTCACTACTGTCCCAGTTGTTGCTAAAGTTCTTCCTCTATAAGACATTCTCACTCTCCTCAATGCTTATCCACCTAAAAATGTTGGATCCCACGGGGGTGAGACAATTCTAATTGCCCCAGAGGGAGATATAACTCTCCGTTAAAAACATTATTATTATAGTTTAATAATATAAAACTGGTAGAGGATAAGCAATTTAAAGAATTCTCATCTTAAAGGATTGTAACCATTTATGGTAGCACAATAGATCAACTATTCTATTAATAAGGAAAAGGAAGAACATGTATATCATTTATCCATCATATTATACCATCATGACAAACTTCTCTGGTGACATTCATTTTCTTAATATGTCACCCATGAAACATTCTTGTTTCATCTGTTGCTCTTAGCCAATCTGCTAAACAGATATGGAAATATATTTACCATGTACTCATATATTATCAACACAGGCATTGGGTTATTACCAATCCTATGTCATCATTATAGGCATTGGATTATTACCAATCTTGTGTCATCATTACAAGCATTGAGTTATTACCAATCTTGTGTCATCATTACAGGCATTGAGCCTCTGCTAGATATTGGACTCTTCTAAACCTGATTACACCTCCAGGAATGGGACACTACCAATCCTTATTTCACATCCAGGAAATGGACTCTAACCAATCCTGATTACACAGCCAAACATTGGACTTTAACCAATCTTGATTTCACATCCAGGCATTGGCCTTTAACAAACCCTGATTTCACAGCCATGCATTGGACTCTAACCAATCCTGATTACACAACCACTCATTGGACTCTAACCAATCCTGATTACACAGTCAGGCATTGGACTTTAACCAAACCTGATTACACAGCTAGGCATTGGACTTTGACCAACCCTTATTTCACAGCCAGGCATTGAACTCCAACCAATCTTGATTACACAGCCAGGCATTGGACTCTAACCAATCCTGATTACATAGCTAGGCTTTGGACTTTAACCAACCCTGATTTCAAAGCCAGGCATTAGACTTTAACCAAACCTGATTTCACAGCCAAGCATTGGACTTTAACCAATCCTGATTACATGCATTACACCTCTGCCAGGTATTAGACTTTAACCAAACCACAGGCATTACACCTCTGCCAGGTGTTAGACTTTAACCAAACCTGATTATAGACATTACACCTCTGCCAGGTATTTGACTTTAACCAAACTTGATTACATGGATCATGGAATATAAATTCAATTGACCCATCATTAATCATCACATCCTTCCCTAGGCTATGAACTCTGATGTTTAACCTTCATAGCTTTTCACATTCTTTACTGAATGTAATAGTTCCTTTTATTAAGTTTATTAAAACATTATAATTTCTTATAATAAACTTTTATAATTATCTTGGTGCCTCTCACTAGACCAAAATTGATCTTATGGCTCATAAGACCCATAAAGCATCTTGTCACCTCTCATTAGGCAACATCTAACCATATGGCTCACAAGGCCATTAAACATCTTGTTACCTTTCACTAGGCAACATCTAACCACATGGCTCACAAGGCCATTACACATCTTGAGTATTCAAACATGTTTATTACTCTTATCATTTATCATTAAATGATTATCAATACAAGGTATGAGATCATTTATCATCCTTATCATGGTATAATTACATCATACTCATTAGTTTGGCTTAACCCCATTCTCAAGGTATATTAACCTATACTTATCAAAGTATATCAAACTTATTACATTTCATTGTAATAATTTACATAACACACTTCATGTGTTTCTTGTCCAAGTATATTGAATTTGAGATGCATCTAGGTATATCAACCCTGGAATGCTAAAAGTGATATCTATCATATCTCGATGTATCACTTTCCTCATCACTTCCATTTACGTGGGTTATTAACTTATCTTGTACTAAGGTATTTCCCTTCTTAATACTTCCATCCACCAACCTATCACTTTTACCATGAAGTGCATAGGTCACACATAAGAATGGTCCAAATATCTTCAATGATATGGACTCATCTCGGAATAAGGCATTGTACTATAAGGTTGCCTATAATCAACCATTTGAGATATTTCACCTTTATAAGGCTTTATCCACTATTTTATTATTAGGATTCTGGTTTGTTATCATTTTGTTCAAGATTTAGGGTTTCATGTATTATATCTCAAAATTAGAGTTTTGCATACCTTCACCCTATATTAGGGCTCTTCATCATATCATTTGCATAGGATATGGCATCACCCTCAATTAGGGTTTCTTAGGGAATCACCCTCAATTAGGGTTTCTCATCAAATCACCCTTAATTAGGATTTCTCAGGGAATCACCCTCAATTAGGGTTTCTAATCAAATCACCCTCAATTAGGGTTTCTCAGGGAATCACCCTCAATTAGGGTTTCTCATCAAATCACCCTCAATTAGTGTTTCTCAGGGAATCACCCCCAGTTAGGGGTTCTCATCGAATCACCCTCAATTATAGTTTCTCATTGAATCACCCTCAATTAGGGTTACATCCCTACCCTAGATTTGGGTGACACCTAACATCGCCCTAGATTAGGGTTAGGGCTCATTAACCTTCTTAATTAGGGTTCATGGTCTCTTTATCAAGAATCATACCCCAATTACAAATTCATATATATTGAAAGTATTGGGACTTAAACTCCACATGATTATTATTCATGTAAGAAGTAATATCTCTCTCATCCTTTATAAGATGACATTTGCATTAAACATGATTGGATTAGGTCAACTCAACTTGATTGATGGCTTGACACCATGTATTATGTCATTTCTTCCTTGATCATTAAGGATTAATTATTCACAAGGTATTAATCACCCTATCTTATTAAGGGTACAATCACTATAATCACCTTTGGTTCACATCATATAATGTTCAATTATACAATTGATCTTTATAAACCTTAAGTATCCATGTGGTTTGGGGTTAATTACTTCCAAACGGTCTTGGTTACTTAGACCCCAAATGGTCTTGAACAACCATACCTCAAACGGTCTTGCATGGATAACCTTCAAACGGTCTAAGTCTAACAACTGAAACTGTTTAGCAAAGTAGGTACTTGAAACCGTTTGCTAAAGTAGATGTTTGAAACCATTTGAGTCTCAATTGGTTTGGGATTGTTTGGCCCCAAATGGTCTTGAGACCATTTGGACTCAAACAGTCTAGAGACCATTTGGTCCAAGCCTCCTCAAAACCGATTGGACCAAGAATTGTCTCAACCACTAAAATTGATTTAGGGTTTCCATGATTAACTCCCTCATCAATTGAAATCATATAATTACTCATCAATTGAACCTAAGAATCATGCCTCAATTGAGATAATAAATCATTCTTCAATTTCTTAAACCTTCAATTGGTCATCAATTAGGGTTTTGAACCCTATTGAATTTGGGTTGAAATCGATGAACCTTCAATATTAGACATTGTAGAACTAATTTATTTAAAATCATTGGTCCACCATTCAATTTGGGCATGGCCTGACCTCAAATGGTCTTGAGGTCGTTTGGATAACCTCCAAATGGTATTGAGACTGTTTTCCCAATCCACCATCAAAATTGGTGAAGTTCAATTAGGGTTTGCATCATTGGATTTCTCATCAATCTAGTTATTGATTGCATTACAACTTGATATCTTTGGATCTTCAACTACTCAACCATACTCAACCCTAGACCTCCAAACGGTCTTGGGTGACCTACAAATGGTTTTGAGACCGTTTGGGTGATCTCCAAATGGTCTTGAGACCGTTTGGGTTAATCAACCCAAAGAATTATATTAATCAATTGCAAAATCAGCACCTAACCCGATTAGGGTTTCCAATTAGATGATTTTCTATTCATTGATTTAAACAATTAGAACCATTTGATCCTTATCCCACATTTTCTAGGGTTCTGACCTCAAACGGTCAACCCATTCAAATGGTCAACCTTCTTAAATGGTTTGGGATTCCAAACCCCAAACGGTTTGTAAACCGGTGAAACCGATTGGACCCAAATGTTGAAATTGTTTGCACAAGATATTTGGGGAGGTGTGTGCTTATGATGATGTCATCATCTTCAAGCTATAAACCCACAAATCTTTCTGTGATTTTCATAGTGATTGCATCAATCAACCAAATAAAATTTCGAGAATAAGAAAGGATCAACAATTTGGTAAGGAATTGAATGCAATAACAATATTAAGAGTTCAAGTTATAAAACCCGCCTCCAATTGATCTTCAAAGCTCCAAGATCACGTCAACAATGGTGGATGCAACTCCTTTCACCATCCCAAGGTTCATCCTCAAGCTTTGTGGGAAAAGGAATGGCTAAGATAGAAGATTGCATGGAGAAAAGAAGAAATCCATCATTTATTTTTTTATTTCCACCATAAAATCATGGTGAAAGAAGGTCAAGAAGCATACCAACAGGTTGGGGGTCGTCATCCTGTTGCTCGAAGCTCCCTTGGTCGTTTTTGCAAGCAAGAAGTGAAAGGGGTTTCGAACTTACCCATCTAAGCTATGGATAAGGGAGCATATATGCATTTTATTAAAAATACATTTTCGGAGAGAGAAAGTAGGGATTATCTCCTCCATTTATTTGCCACTTTCCCCCTTCCCTTCATTGGTCACGATGCTATCTTCTTTGCCTCTTATTCCTCTCAATTATCCATGATTTAAAGAAAAGAAAATTAAGCACCTTAAATCGTTTTATAATAATATCCATAAGTGAGTGGATATTTCTTTTTCTTATAATAATGTGTGTGAGTTATCCACTTCCTTTGGATATTTTCGTGTCTTTGTAAGGCAAATGGTCGTCCACTTTCTTGAAAACTCATCCCTCACCTTTTGGTTAAAGGGGTCTCCAATTAATATATTTATTTTTGCATTTAAATTGAAGTAAAGTTCCAATTATGCTTAAATCTTGATTATTTTAATATCAAGATTCTTTCTCCTCCAAAGAGATACTAATGAGGTGCCCCTCTCATTTTCTTTGATATACATGATTCCAAGAAACATTAGGGACTATGTTGAAGTGGTCATTTGCATTTTGAACCCTAGGTTTTGGGTAAATTGTACATTGCACCAAAATCTAGGTTATAATGTACAAACATTGCTTTATCAGTTCTTTCTTGGTACTCAGGCTACCACAAGCCATACCTCTACATCATCTTCATTCTCATGATTCTTCAACATATGAGGAACATCTTATCATGTAACATTTGCAATTTAACCCCTCAACTTGGGTAATTTGCACTTTAGTCCAAAATAGACAAAACATTGTTTCAACATTGTTCAAAAAGGACTAAAATTGAAACATTAGTTCCTCTTGAGCCTTAATTACTTTTCAAAAGATAAAATCAAACATATAATTATCTTTATTAAGAAAAACACTTAGGGTTAAGGCATAACCCAGGTCAGGAATGTTATAATTTTGTCTTTGAAAGCCCAGGTAAAAAGGAAGACATATATTATTCATTCATCATACCATCAAGTCTTCACATACCATATTAATGTCATGGAGATACCATAAAAATTTGATCAATACAAAGTTATTCCATATAGGGTTATCATAGAATCTGTCATACATGACACATACTCTACTATATTTTTCATTATTGATTGTAAAGTCAAATATGTGTCACACAACACTTTTCTTAGTCAGAGATACATAATACATACCTTATTTAATTTAGGTGTCAAACCTCATTGATTTGTCACCTTTCTCATCTTTCAATTTTATGTGACAAGATTTCTAATTCTGGGGAGTCTCCCATACTCCTTATTTAGTTAAGCATTTCACTTTCAAGGAAACACCATAGTTATATTTTGTCACCTACTTGGGACTACAAGTTTTATCATACATCTTGTTGTGCCATCTAGTATGCTGACACAACACTAAACTTTCTTATTACTTGTACTAATTAACTCATTAGTTGTACATTCTCTTTTCATAAGGGAAGGTTACTTATCAATTAAGAATTTATCTTAGAGATATCTTTAGATGTTATGTATATGTTACCTCAACATATCTAAATAGGGGTGTTCTAAAGAATTATCTTTATCTTGATAAGATTTTCCCACAATGATTTTACAATTATTCCATCAATTAGTACATTCTTGTCGATGTTATATTTATGCAGAGCATAAACCCCTAACATGTGATGTCCATACTATTTTATGTAATTAGACTTATTTCTCAGTTGGCCATTCCAAGTAACGAACATTAATCATATTAATTAGGAGTTATGTTTTTACTTTGCCATATCACCTAATAATTTTTAGATACCAACATTTCTTACATTGGTATCCATCACATGTGTCAAAAACGCATCACATTCTCATAATTCCCATTTCTCTATTGTTTTTACCAGAGCTTCACATATAAAAGGATCTTTCTTTCATCTTTGGGACATTATTTATTACACATATCTTTGCTTTGGAACCAAAGTCCAAGACAAACTGATACTTTTATAAGTATCCATCAATGGATTATTTCTAATCCATGCACATCAAGTATCATAATACTCACTTGATTGCCATGTCCCTACAAGGAGAGAACACAAAGAACATATTCCTCTTATCACCTCATCATCAACCAAGATTGTTTATTAAAGAGAAGGGATTGTCATCTCCTCTAATTATAGCATGAACTTACAACTGTTCATGAGTCATTTACTCTTGTTTCATCATAGTTTCCTTGCCATAATCATAGGAATTATAAGGTTGATTACATGTCATCACTCCTTCCTTTGTTATTGTCTAACATGTTCATGAACATTTTATGATTTTATCACATTTCCCATTTCCACATCATGGAAAAATATCTTTACTCTTCACACAAGCTTTATTAGACAAGGATCATCTCCTTTGTTCTCATTCTCTTATCATGAGGATTATACTTTTCATTTCCTCATATGTATAGATTGATCTGAGATCATTTCATATTTCATTTAATGCACTTAGTATGTGATGCAAATGTGCATACCATTTTTCTAGTTTCATTATACTCACTAGATTGTCTGAGAATGACTACATGATCAGAGTAATAAAAAAGATAACAATCAAAGAGTTTCATACTTGCCCTATCTCCATTAATTATATACCTGGCCAGGGTATACAAGTACTGAGATTAGGTAGTATGCACTTTATTTGCTATCATGTTTCTTACTTTTCATATCATCTAAAACATATGACTTATCATTCCTGGATTTCCTCCAGGCATCACATATATATCTTATTCCCTTTTCACAAAGATGAGAGAAATTATAAAGCATTTCAAGGAATACTGAGTAAAATATAAGTCCTTATCTTCCTTGTGTCCTCATATGACTAGTCAAAGGAAGATAAAAAACAACTATTTTCTTATATATAACACATGAAATCATGAAAGAATATATTAAAATGAAACAGTTTCATCTAACCTGCCTCATCTCACAGTTTGTTTACTACCTCATACTATTTCTTTTCATAGAATCTTGTCATTGCCTGATGTTGACTTTGTGCTTTGTTATTTAATACAGTTGATCTTGTCGGGGATGTTTGTCCACATCCTCGAGTGCCACTAGAAAATTATTTCCTCTAATGACCTTAATGTCTCTGCCTTGGTGGTTGGGTTACCATTGTGTTTCCAACTGGACAAATCCTTGATAAATGTCCTACCTGTCTACACTGGTGACATGTTCTATTCTCTTGATATGGTCTAAAAAGTCCTTTACCCTTTCGGTGTAACCATTTACCTAGTATACCAGACACTAGTTGTATTGGGGGTACCAAAAACTTCCCCCTTTTTAAACTACTAGCCCTTTGTTCCTGAGTTTTGATAGGTCTCTTCTTAATTATTTCCTCATTATCCTTTTTTGGACAATCTCTTATGATATGTCCAGGCTGCCTGCACCCATAGAAAACCTTGATTTTAGGTTGTAACCTATTTATTTTAACATTTTCTATTGCTTTAACATGCTGATCTTGATCAAGAATCCTGTTGGAGTCCAAAACTTCATCATTCGGGGATGGTAATCTGGGTTGTATTGCTAATATATGGTCCACTATACGCATCATTACTGTCCTTACTTTCCCAACAGTGATATCAAAAGAAGAATTCCTTATCATAGTTGGATCATCTTGGGGATTCTCAGGCAATCAGTCTTCTCTCGCCTGGTCCCTTACACCTTCTGTTGGTGCAACAACACTACTTTCCGCAGCATGTTCTTTATGTGATCCAACCATCTTCAACATTTACTTCTTCTCCTAAGAGCAATAGTCACTATCAGATAAACTAGAAGACACTAGAACAGACTCAACGACCTTAATCATATGTCTCTGTAGACTCAGCGAACCTTAAGCTTTGATACCACTAATTCCCGCACATCATTCGAACAAAATGTCATTAACTAAGCAGAAGCAATCATTAACAATGGATTACTGAAAATCACTAAAAATTAAAACCATTTAAAAAGTGATCCAAATATAGGAAAACTCTTTTATCAAGAACCAATGTATTTTATTTACATCTTGATTCATAAGTACATATCTTGTACCATCCCTTCTTGAGGATTACAATCATCAACTACTCTGTTAAAACTATACACAAGAAGAATAAGAACCTCAAGACATCAAGCCAAAATCTTAGATCGATTCATTAAAAGTACGAACAACTTACTCCTAGGACCTGAGAGTACAGAAACGATACATATGACTCATATCCACAAGACATGACAGTAAGTATCTCCACCTGAGATGTTATTGTTGTCCCTGAGACTGCTGTCCTTTCTCTGTTGTATGGTTCCTACCTCCTCATCTGCGTTTACCTAAAAAAATGTTGGAACCCACGGGGGTGAGACAATTGAAAATTATCCCAGTGAGAGATATAACTCTCCGCCAGAAACATTATTATTGCAGATAAACATTACAAAACTAAGCAGGGGTTCTTTTATATTAACCAGCATTATTAATCATTGTATGAACATAATAAGATAATCTCCTTTCTTAAGGAGAACATTGCATCTACCCATGGTAGAATTATACATCATCTATCTACTTTGCAAGGACTGTAAAGAAAAATAAATATATCAGCTATTAACTAAATATGCATAAAAGAAATGTAAAATCAGCCAATGATTTTCGTATTCAATCCTTAAGAAAACATGCTATATGGCTAATTACATTTTACAATCACACTTATGCCCCGATGAGATGAGGTATACCACTCATACTCCAACCGACCATTGCAAAGTTGAAATCGGTACCATACAAGGTCAATGGAAGAGCCGACTGCCATGACCTGCCTTATCTCAATCAATATGAGATTCCATGCAGGACATGTTGTGTCTCTACTAAATAGCTTTCCAGGGTATACTGGAAACTTCGCTATAGAGCTACAACGTCAACTACACTCCTTCGGCATTGAGAGATTTAATGTTTATCTCACATCGACCCGACATTAAATATTATTGGGAGATTCATGATACATCCATCCTGACATATATATAATGAAGGATTGAGAGATTTAATGTTTATCTCACATCAATTCCTCCATTAGGGAATACAGATATTTTTTCTCATCACCCCTGCATATTAAAAAATATGCATTTCGGGTTATGCCATGGAGCAACCCGTTTTACCAACCAACAAATCCTAACACTGATGAGTATATGGCCAGGGAACTACATGATAAGATTCCACTTGATTATTTAAGTACATTACTGTATTCTTTTAGCATCAGTCAAGTTTTCAAACATGAATTATAATGAAAAATGCTACAAAGAAAAGCATAATACATGTATCAAGTATCGTTCAAATCTTTATATAACCTTGGGATCTCAATCCCTTATCTCATTGCTGGGGAATTAACATCCCTTAAAAACATCATCATCATGTTTACTGGATCTGGGTATTCAAACCCTTGGTTCATCATTGAACATGGTTACCACTTATCAGGTAACTATTACCTCCAGGTCATCTGACCAAGGTATTCATGATACTGGTTACATAAAAATCTCACATGGCTCACAAGGCCCATTAAGTATCTTGTCACCTCTCACTAGGCAACAAATTATCACATGGCTCACAAGGCCCATTAAGTATCTTGTCACCTCTCAGTAGGGAACAACTTGATCACATGGCTGACAAGGTCATTGATCATTATACTTTTATTCAAGTATTTAGTTATGCCTTACAAGATTTATGCAACAAAAGAATTTCAACCTTCCCATCATTAGGGTTAGTGTTTTCCATTATTAACCATTTAGGTTTTGAAGATCATATTTATTAATGATCAAACCCTAATTCATTGCTCCACACATCTAGGACCCAACATCAATATCCTAAGTATTCAATAATACTTATTTATTCTCATTATTTATCATTAAATGATTTATCCTCACAAAATATGAGTTCCTCTCTCATCTTACCAGAATATGATTACATCATATTTTATTAACTTGGCTTAACCTTTTCTTAAGGAATGTTACCCTACATTTATCAAAGTGCATTACATCTCAATGTAACAATTACCATGACACATTTCATGTGTTACTTATCCAAGTATATTGGATTAAGGGTACATCAAGGTGTTTCAACCTTGAGGTGTTGAATGTGATATCTATCATGTCTTGATGTATCACTTCCTTCATCACTTGTAACTTACTTAAGTTCATCAACTAATTTTGTATTAGGGTATTTCCCCTCCTCATACTTTATGCACCAGTTCATCACATTTATCATGTAATGTATTGGTCATAAGTCACTCATTTGATTTATTCAACCATTATCAATAATATGGACTCATCTCGGGTTAGGGAATTATTAATACAAGGTTATCCATTATCAACAACTTTAGGTGTTTCACCTACCAATATATTAGTCACTATTCCATTATTAGGAATAGGGTTTCCCATCTTTATCAATTAGGGATTTCACATAACATCACCCTGCATTAAGGTTTCATATAACATCACCCTGGATTAGAGTTTCACATCACATCATTGTATTAGGGTTTGACATGGCATCACCCTAGATTAGGGTTTCACATGGCATCACCCTAGATTAGGATTTCTCATGGCATCACCCTAGATTAGGGTTTCTCATGGCATCACCCTAGATTAGGGTTTCACATGGCATCACCTAGATTAGGGTTTCACATGCCATCACCCTAGATTAGAGTTTCACACATCATTATCTTGAATTAAGGTTCCTTATAACTTTTCCCCAACTCAGGGTTTCATGTAACGTTACCCAAAATTAGGGTTTCATGAAGCATCCTCTTAAATTAGGGTTTTTCATTATATTACCCTGAATTGGGATTTCTCATATCATCACCCTAGATTCGGGTTACACCATTATCCTAAATTAGGGTTACACCTAGCATTGCCCTAAATTAGGGTTAGGGCTCATCAACCTTCTTGATTATGGTTTCATGATCTCTTTATCAAGGATCATACCCTGATTACATATTTTATTTATATTGAAAGTGTTGAGGCTTAACCACTACATGATTATTATACATGTATGAATTCCTCTCTCTCTCTCATCCTCTCTAGGATATTGATTACTTCAAGATTGATTAGATTAGGTCAACCGTTCATTCAAGTACATACATTTAGGGTTAGCATAGTGTTTTGAGATATTTCTTCCATAATTATCAAAGGTTAACCCCTTTAAGGGTTCTAATCACCCTAGTACTTTAAAGGTACAACCATTGTAATTATATTTGATATACATCATTAACAATCATGGGGTTAGTTGATTTTTCATCACACTAGGTCTTCAAACGGTTTTGATTCTATTGAACCTCCAAAAGGTTTTGACCTCTCAACCTTCAAACGGTCTGAAGATCATTATACCTTAAATGGTCTTGACCTCAACATCCTTAAATTGTCTTGACCCTTTGCACCTTCAAATGGTTTGAAGACCGTTAGACCTTAAACGATCTTGAGGTGCTTGACCTCCAAAAGGTCTTGATCTACACCTTCAATCGGTCTTAAGACCATTAGAACATCAAACAATCTTGATCTCAAAATCCCTAAACGGTTTGAGACCGTTTGAATTAAATATTAATTAACTCCAAACGGTTTGAGACCGTTTAGTCCTCAAACAGTTTGAGACCAAATGGTCCTCAAATAGTTTAAGACTTTTTGGTCAATTCAGCATGAAATTGTTTAACCCGAAATTAGGGTTTGCTTCATTGAATCATTCATCAATTAAACCATTGAGATTACATCAAATTATAACCCTTGGATCTCCAACCATACATCTCATCCCTTGACCTCCAAACGTTCTTGACGTAGTTTGGCCTCCAAACGGTCTTGAGACCGTTTGGACCATCAACCATGAAATTGATTCAATTCAATTAAGGTTTCCACACTTCAATCAAATTAGAGTTTGTATTTTGTAGATTATCCATCACTGAACCTATTATGAATCAATCAATTAGAACCATTGGATCAACATCCAACTACATCAGCAAGTATCTCCAAACGGTCTTGAGGCTGTTTGGTTTCAATCAGTCTTTAGACTGATTGGTCTCAAGTTGAAATTGTTTGGACCTGATATTTCTTGAGGTGTGTGCTAAGATGACATCATCATCTTCAAGCTTCAAACCTTCTAAATTTTTTGTGATCTTTGTGGTGATTTCAACCATTAATCAAAAGGAAATTGGGGAAAGAAAAAGGAATCAACATATAATGAAGAAATGAAATCAATAATGATTTTTAAGGGTTCATGCTATATAACCCACCTTCAAAGTTGAATCCAAGCTTCAAAATTCACGTACTTAATGGTGAATGAAGCTTTCTCAACTTCCTAAGGTCCGTCCTCAAGTCTTTGAGTGAAAAGAATGGCTAATGTTGAAGATTGAATTGAGAAAAGAAGAAAATAAGCATTGAATTTTGATTTCCACCATGAAATCAAGGTTGAAGATTATTAAGGAGCTCGCCTACAGGTTAGGGTATGTCCTCCTATTTCTCCTAATCTCCCTTGTGTTCGGACTAAGCAAAGAAAGAAAATGGATTCGAAAAAGAGTCTTCCAAGTGAGTGGAAAATGGGGTATATGTATATGAATTTTCAAGAGAGAGAAAGTAGTAGAAAATCCTTCAACTCCTGTTTCATGTGCCACATACCCCCCACTCTTCCTTGACTCTGAATCCACCTTCCTTTCTTTTAATATCCTCTCATTTATCCTTGAATTAAAAACAACCACTTTAAGCACCTTAATCATTATAATAATATTATCCTTTTTTCGTGAACAATTCTTTTTATTTAACAAATGCTAGTGGATTTCTTCACCTACTTAGGATATTTCGGTGGAACTCAAGGCATTTGGACATCCTTGCATTATGGGATTTCAACAAGAGTCTTATTAATTTATGGTCACTTCAATTAATATATTTATTTTTGCTACAAAATAAATTAGGGTTTCAATTATGCTTAAATCTTGATTATTTTAATATCAAGATTCTCTCTCTCCCAAAGAGATTCAAATGAGACGCCCCTCTTATTTTATAGTCTCTAATTGATACCAAAAAACATTAGGGAGTCTCTAGAAATGGTATTTGGCATATTGAACCCTAGGTTTTGGGTAAATGGCACATTACACCAAAACTAGGTTTTAATACACAAACATTGGTTAATAAGCTCTTGATTGGTGCTTAGGCTTCCAAAAGCCATAACTCTACATCATTTTCATTCTTATGATGCTTCAACACTTGAGGAACATTTATCATGTAACATTTGCAAGTTAACCCCTCAACTTGGGTAATTTGCACTTTAGTCCAAAATGGGCAAAATATTGTTTTCAATATTATTCAAAAAGGACTAAAATTGAAACATAAGTTACTATTGATCCTTAATTACTTTTCAAAAGATAAGAGCAAGCATATAATTATCTTTCTTAAACAAAACATCTAGGGTTAAAGCATAACCCAGGTCAGGGATGTTACAGGGACCCCATAGCTAAATAGCAGGTCGAGTCCCTCCAAAACTCTTCAGTTTTTTAGTGATTTCTTCTCTTGCTTCTAGTTGTATTGCCCCAATGTTTTTCTCTCCCACCACTTCTTCTTTTTATATGGGAGTTTAGGGCTCTGATGGCATAGAAGAACATTTCTTTGGCTGTCTGTCGAGCCCCTTTTCTACATTTTTGTTGGTTGAGTGCCTCTGTGAGGCGGGGGATGTGGATGTGTCATATCCCTCAGTGGGCACTCTTTTTTGTCTTGCAAATCCAATTAGATCCTCTTCTTCTAGCTATTGTGTGCACCTGGATGTTGTTGCCTTAGCTTTGAACACTTCTTGCCCTACATTCATTTTTGCTAACAATAAGACTTCTCTGCGGTGGTAATCAATGTCTAACATTGGTTCCATTGGAAATGCTTGATATGTCTCCATTGACATGATGATAGTTGGTGGAGAGTCCTCCTTTTTGTGTTGCTTCCTCTCATAGTTTATTTTTTTCTGCTCATACTTCATACCTTTCTTTTCACAGGGAGGATAGTTCACTAGTCACCCCATCCAATTCCTGTATCACCTATAGTTGGTTGACAACTAATTTTTGCACTTGTAGAGGGAGACTGAGGATAGGTTGGATGTCCTCAGTCATCTTTTGTACCTTTACTGTTAGTGACAATATAGTTGAAGTTATATTCAAAAAGTTTAAATTAGAGTTGGAAATGTTCTCATGGAGGTCATCAATCTCCCATCCTATCTCAATGAATTTTGCCGCTGCGGTCGCTTTCAATCTAGGCTTGTCAAATGAGCTTACTTTTTGTCCTTCTCCATAGACTTTGGGTGAATCTTTTCCTTGGTGTGATCTTTGTTTTGGTTTTGGTGCCTATTTCTCCGATGTGTCTATTTTTGCGGCTTCTTTTTGACCATCCAACTTGTTTTCTAGATCTTCTTTCTTTATTGGAGGCTTCATGTTTGCTGCTTGATTGGTGGTCACCCCTTTTTTAGGGACAACCGCTTCTGAGGTAGTGGTTTTAGTGACATCTTTAGTGGTGATGGAATTTTCGTATTCCATGTCTACCACTTTTAGAGAATTTGGCTTCTTTTTTGGATTCTTTGGGACTCACATGAGGACCCTCTTTCTACATTTTCTTGGTGGCTTCCTCCTTTGGGTGGTTGCTGGTTGTTTACCTCTTATCTGATATCAGCCTTGAGACTGTAACGTCCTAGGATTTGAGGCCTCATATAACATGATCTTAAAAGGAATAATTGGACTACCCACATCACCAAGGTGCATCTCCTTTTCTGGGAGTACTTCATTAATGAACTCCATAGTTAAGTGTGCTCATCTTGGAGTAGTACTAGGATGAGTGACCAATTAGGAAGTTCATCCTAGCTTCCATGTGAGTGAGGAAAAAGTGCATAGTTAAGGCTAGTGGTGGTCTGTGAGGCCATTCGTCATTCCTGAAACTCTATTGGAGTCTTGGGCAGTGGGCCCATGCATTACACAATGGTATCGGAGCCAATTTCCATCATGTAGGTGACGCCCACATGGGCATGTGCAATGCCAATCTTGAGCTATGCAGTCTAGGCTATCCGCTGAGATGATATGGAGCCACCCTTGTGCTGGTAGCCATGGTTGGGAGATGGGTGTCCATGGGACATTCTGGGTGTGCACTGAAATGGGGAAGAGATTATGAGGCCGTATAGTTGAGCCTTGATGGGGATGTGAAGAGTCTATGTAGGGGACATTGTAATGTCTCAGGATTTGAGGCCCCAGATAATATGATCTTAAAAGGAATGATTGAACTACCTACATCACCAAGGTGCACCTCCTTTTTCGGGAGCCCATTGCCAAAGAACTCTATAGTTAAGTGTGCCCATCTAGGAGTAGTATTAAAATGAGTGTCCAGTCGGGAAGTTGATCTTGGCTTCCGTGTGAGTGTGGAAAAAGTGCGTAGTTAAGGCTAGTGGTGGTCTGTGGGGCCAGTTGTCATTCCAGAAACTCTACTGGAGCCTTGGGCAGTGGGCCCGGGCATTATAGAGACCTCCTCATCTGGGAATACAAACTTCTCTAGGTCATATCCTCTTAGTTCTAGGTGTAATATAAGGAATTTTGTCCTACAAAATCTATAGGCGAGTCCATTTTGTGTCCTTGTTGGGACATTGGCTGCTACTAGATATTTGCCATCCACCAGTGTATCTCCTTCTGATGTTAGAAAGTACTTGAGATTGTTGGGGTAGCCCATCTGGTGTGCAATGTATGCTATGACCCCCCATGCAAAAATCACAGGGACCATCGGCTCCCTTTACTACAACTAGATTTTCAAGAAGTATTTTTCCTATGTTAACTACCTTTCCTTCCATAAGGCTCCACATAATGTGGAGGTCCAACCTGGTTACATTTCCAGTGTCTGCTTTAAACATTAGTGAATTAGCAAAGGTTTTATGTACCACCCTCATGAATTCTGAGTGCATTACTATAGCCTTTGACTGGACAAAGTAGTATTTGGGGTCCCTTGATAGTCTTTCTTGAGTCCTCTTAGTTGTGAATCCATTTGCATCCTTATCACCTTGTGCCTTGTTAGCACGTTCTAACTTTGTGGTTGAGTTAGTGAAGATCACATTAATCCATCTCTCTGTTAGGATGTAGTCTTTCTTCATAATCCTAACTTGCAGCTTGTACTCGCCTCCACACTGTGAGATTTCACTGGTATCTACATGTAGATTTATAATGGAGGACATGAACTCTTATGTCAAATCATCATAAGAGTTCATGCTTATGAAACAAATTTTGTATGTTCCTAGTTTCTTGAAGTTCTGTTTCACCCTATTGTAGATCCACTGTTGCTCTAAAGTGTTGATGTCACCACACCAGGTTGCATTGTAATTCTTCCTTTTGAATAAGTCACACCATATTTCATGGTGTTCTTCATCTCTGGGCACCAGTTGATTGCTAGGTTGCTCCCTTTTTCTTGTCAGTGTTGGATGACTAGGGATATTTATAGGTACTAATGCTTTCTCCCCATATATCCTAGCTATTGTTTTGGGCCTCTCCTCCTTAGTTTTTGGTGCAATTCTCTTCTTGGAATTTGGCACCTCCTCGGATGGTGTGTATTGAAAGACTTCTGCTTCTGATTGTTCTTCCTCTTCTTCTAACTCCTCAAGGATTGGTTTGGCTAGGATCCTTGCCGTTTTTGCTTCTAGTCTGGCCATGATGCTCTCTAGAGTGGGTTCCTCAGGTTGTTCAATGCAACTGGCATGTTCATCTTTTAGTTTTTCCTCTCTACTATTTCTTCTACCTTCATCGAGGCTCTCACCCTATTGGTGTACTTAGACTCATGCACTTGGATCTTTCCCTACTTTCCTACCATCATATGTTAGTAGATACACTAAGTATCTCTATCTAAATTAATTAGATAGATAAAAGGGAATGGAAATATGTTAGGTTATAGATTTGCAATTAAAGTAGTTAAATTGAGCTCTAGCAATCAATGGTATCAGTTGGTAGATACAGTGGTGAAACAACCAACGAAGGTAACAACCGGTGGCCTCAATTAATGATTGGAATAAATAGTGAAAAGGTCAGCTCGTGGTTCCTTCTACTGATGGCAACAAGATGGAAACATGTAGTGATTTAGAGGTTAAAGTAAAATATGGCTACTCAGATGATGGCTCAGAACATTCAGTGAAAAGGTCAGCTGGTGGTAATCTCAACCGATGGTTGACCAGTTGAGGGCCTGAGACTGGTGATGGAAACAGGTTGTGATGGGCATGTTGAATTTCATCAAAATTCAGCATAGTCTAAAGTTGGAATTGATCGAGTGACACAAAGGTTGAGGTAGGTGATGGCAGAGAAGGTTCGGTGACAACCGAAGGTTGGCGGTGATGTTGAAACAATTGATGGCTCAAATAGTCAGTGGAGGAATTGGGTGGTGATCTGAATCTACTAATGGGTGCATCAAAAAGGCTACCATGGGTGGCGGTTAGTAAGGAGGATGGAGATGATGATCGGACATTGAAGATTTGAATCATGCGGGAAGTAGGAAGGTAGAGAATATGGAAGTGCAAGGTCAGGTAAAGAAAACCTAAGTTTTTGGCTTACCTTGTCGATGTTGGTGTCGTGTTTTCCAGTAGCCTCTAAACGTTGCTATGTTATTCTAACTTGGTGGGATATGGCTTCGTCCTACACGTCGCTAACCAGTGGAAGGAGGAATTTCCTCTATCTCTTTGGCTTCCTTCACTGATGTTGGTAGTCTTTTGACTTGTTCTCTTAGTGAAAGGAGAGCAAAAGGGGGTTAACCAACCCCCTTCTATAGTATTTGTTGACCTAGAGGTTATACATTACCTATATTTTGATAATGACTTAACCATTCCATTCATATGTATCTAGCATGTGCGTTAAAGATTGTTTGCATGCATTAGGTACATGAAAAGGATCATATAAACAAAGCCCTAGAATGGGCCAAGTGCAAGCCAAATTGACTACAAGTGTGCATTTTAGGATTTCCATTTAAATCACCTTAGAACATAAATGTAATCACTTGTAATGATGAATATGCTTGTAACTTAGAAGAGAAAAATGTTTGGGAAAAAATTCACCAAGTGCTAATCACTTTTATTGCCAATTATAAAATCAATTACAGGCACTTGGTCAGTCGAGTTTTAGGGTGTGAAACTCGACCGATCATCCTGAGTCGATTTTCTAAAGATTGCAATCGGTCGAGTTGTGCACTCACAGAACTCGACCGATTGGGTAGTAGGCCATTTCCAGTTGAAATGATCGGTCGAGTTTTCCTCTTGACAAACTCGACCGATCAATTGAACATTAGATTGCCTGCTACTTGATCGGTCGAGTTACACCCATTGATACTCGACCGAATGCACTGTATGGAATTTGCAGAAAAAGTAATATGACCGTTGGTGAATCGTTTTGGGCAAAAATATAGCCGTTTTCTTGAAGGAAAAATGACCACTTTTGCACCCAAGTGTCCCACAACATAAAGGGCCACCCTCAACTATAAATAGAAACCCTTAGACTTCATTCCAAGCTGCTCTTCCATTGCAAACTTGGTTCTAATTTAGTTGAGAGTGTTCCAAGCCCTTGAGCCCCTTTCTCTCTCTACCTTCAAGACAAATTCGTGAGTGAGATAGGTCCCTGTGTATGAGAGCTATCCTTTGTGCTATGTAAAGATCTCCTTTCTTTCTTCCCACCTCCAAATCAAATTGAAGATTGATTGAAGCTACTTCTCCGAGCGAAAGAGGAGTTGTTGTTGTTCTTCTCTGAGTGAAGGGGAAGATGTGTTGCTGATCTTCAAGAGTGAAGATTGATCGTTGCTCCAGCTCCCTTGGTGAAGGGAAAACGTGGGCAAGCTCTCCAAGTGAAGGAGAGGTGCAAGGCAAGCTCAAGTAAGATAGGTAAATCCTGCAAGGCTGAAGACAAAGGTGAGATTGGGTAAGTCCTTTGTAGAAGGCCAAAGAATCTCGCTTTGTGGGTAAGTCCTTGGATAGGTAGAAGATCTTAGTTTGAGTAATTAAGCCCTTGGTTGTGTGGTTTATGTTTCTTGTAATCTTATCATGATAGTTGCAAATCCTAGAGTATAACCAACTCTAGGTAGTGGACTGACATCGCTCCTAAGTTTAGGACGTGGAACCACTCTAAACCACTTGTCCAAGTGCATGATAGTCATTATCTCTTATCCTTGCTTTGTATGGTAGAATAGGATATCAAATTGCTGCTTGCATTAGCTTTTGCACTACAATTAAATTGGTGGTCTAATCAAATTTGTGAAGTGTGTGTAGCTCTATTCACCCCCCCTCTAGAGCCCATCGATCCAACAAGTGGTATCAGAGCATGTCTTCTCCAAGCTACTTCTACAAGTAGGAGAAGATGGGCGATTCGGCTCTTGGGTCACTCAACCTTGAAGGAAGCTTCTCCATGAGACCCCCGGTCTTCGACGACACAAACTTCTTATATTGGTAGAGGATAATGCAATTCTATCTCCAAGGGGTGAGCTTCGAAATGTGGAAGATTGTCCATCTCAAGTATGAAGATCCTAAAGGAGACATCACCACAAGGATGGAAGCGGAGATGAAGCGTGCTCAACTCAATGCCAAAGCCGGGAGCATCATCTACGCCGCCCTTACACCATCGGAGTTCAACCGCATCTCTTCATGGGACACGGTGCATGAGATATGGCACAAGTTGTGTGTCACCTATGAAGGGACCGAGCAAGTCAAGGAGGCCAAGGTCTACATGCTTGGTGGTCTTCTTGAGAACTTCAAGATGGGGAAGAATGAGAGGGTAGCAGATATGTACACAAGGTTAACTGTCATCCTGAACAACCTTGCAGCCCTTGGGAGTGTCATGGATAGAGGTACAATCAATGCCAAGATCTTGAGATCTCTTCCATAGAGATGGGAGCCAAAGGTCACTTCAATTGAAGAAGTCTATAAGCTAAGCGAGTTATCAACCGATGAGTTGGTTGGTAACCTTCAAGCGCATGAACCTAGGCTTGACAAGCAAGAGGAAGAGGAGAAAAGAGAAGAGAAGGAATCAAAGAAGATAGAGGACACAACCTTCAAAGCTCAAATTGAAGAATTGGCCTGACAACAACAACTTGCCATGAAGTCTCCCTGCCCTTCCTCAAGTGAAGATGATGGTGTCAATGATCATGAAGCTAACTACTCAAAAGGGAAACACTTCAAGAGCAAGCCCTCCTCCTCAACCCCTAGGTGCTACGAGTGTGGTAAAAAAGGCCACTACAAGAGTGACTGCCCAAAGGCCAGGAAGAGCCATCATAAGAGCAGCCCACAAGAAGGATGACAAGTACAAAAGAGAAGGAAAGTACAAGAGGAAATACAAGAAGGAAAGAACATCCATAGATGCAGCTCATGCGGCATGGGAGTCTTCTTCTTCAAGCTCCTCAAGATCCGAAGATGGAGAATGTCATCTTGCCCTCATGGCCTCTACTAGTGAAGATGTAATTGAGGTAAATGAGGTAAGCAAAGTAAGTGATGTTAGTTTACATGAGCTATCTAAGGAAACTCTTATTGACATGCTTAATGAATGCCAATCATCTTTTGCTAAATGTAAATCTAAAAGGAAAAGATTAGGCAAAATAGTTGATGATCTTTATGCAATAATTGACATTCTTGATAAAAATGAAAAATCACATCTTGATAGCATAGACTCCTTGCAAGGGCAATTTCTTGACCTTGAACTCCAATACAATGGAGTAGAGGTTGAAAATGGTACATATCTTAAAACTATTGAAAATCTTAAGATAGAAAACCAAAATTGCCTAGATGAGCTTGATACTCTTAAAGTTGAAAATGTTGAACTCAGGCTTATTGACGATGCTAGGAGAGAAGAAATCTATGCTTATCAAGGAGAAATAGTTGTTCTTAAATCTGAAAATGCAAAATTGCTTGCTCAAGTAAATGATTTATCTTCTAGACCTGTTTTTCCTAGAAATGAAATTGCTAGCTTAACTCTTGAAAAAGACTCTCTTCTTACTAAATCCCTCTATCTTGAGGCCAACCTTTTGCATACTAGAGAAGATCTTGCTAGTCTATCTTCTACTGTTGTAAATCTTAGTGATGATAATGCTAAATTAAGATCTACTTTGCAAAGGTTTCTTTCGGGAAAGAAATCCCTAAATGATGTCCTAGAGCACTCTACCAAACAAGTTGGTACTAGTGGTTTAGTATATAATGGGACTACTACAAAAGGTAAGAAGAAGAAGGGTAAGAAAAAGAGTGTGGAACCTCCAATTTTCAATGGAGAGTCTTCCGGCTCCAAAAACTCTATGGTTTGTATTCATTGCAAATGTGATGACCATTATTCTACTAATTGTCCTTACAATCCCAAGGGGACCAACCCAAAGATGAAATGGGTCCCCAAGCTAACCCCGGACCCCAAAGTTTGAGTTGAGTTCCAACATCCTCTTTTCTTGCAGGTTAAAAAGAAATGGATTGTTGATAGTGGCTGCTCTAAGCATATGACTGGAGAAATCAACCATTTCCACAAATTTGTGAAAAAGAAAGGAGGATCGGTAACCTTCGGGGACAACAAGAAGGGTAAGGTTATAGGTGAGGGTGATGTAGGCAATGCATTATGCATTAAAAATGTATTTCTTGTTGACGGCCTACATCACAACTTAATTAGTGTTAGCCAATAATGTGATAATGGTTATCTTCTGCTATTTACTTCTGTAGAATGCTTGCTTCTAGATTCCCTGTCCTACACTATTATATATAAGGGAACTAGAAATGGTAATCTCTATGTTATTGTTCTCGATACTCTTAAGCCCATACTAAATAGATGCTTATTTGTGGATAAAAATGATCTTTTGCTTTGGCATCGTCGTTTGGGTCATGTGAATTTGCATCAAATGAAGAAAATGAACAAAAAGGACTTGGTTCAAGGACTTCCTAAATTGGATTTTAATAAGGATGAGGAATGCCAACCTTGCACACAAGGGAAACAAACCAAATCCTCCTTCAAATCCAAAGGAGTCATGAGTACCAAGAGAGTTCTTGAGCTTCTTCATATTGATCTATTCGGACCAATAAGAACACAAACGCTTTGTGGCTCCAAGTATTGTCTTGTTATTGTTGATGATTTTTCTAGATATATTTGGACTTTCTTTCTCATTTCTAAAAGCGATACACTTGATGTTTTCTCGAGATTTTGTAAACGAGTTAAAAAGGAAGCTTCTTTCCATGTTGTTTCTATCCGTAGTGACCATATGGGAGAGTTTGAAAATGATCTTTTTGAACGTTTTTGTGAAAAATTAGGTTATCCACACAATTTCTCTTCTCCTCGCACACCTCAACAAAATGGAGTTGTTGAGAGGAAGAATAGGTCGCTACAAGAGATGGCTAGGACCATGCTTCTTGAGTATGAAACTCCTAAGAAGTTTTGGGCTGAAGCCGTTAGCACGTCATGTTTTGTGCAAAACCGAGTTTTCACACATCCGACTTTCAAGAAAACCCCCTATGAACTATGGCATGGTAGGAAGCCGTCTATTGATTTCTTTCATGTTTTCGGATGTCCTTGTTTTGTTTTAAACACTAAGGATTCTCTCGACAAGTTTGATCCGAAATCATACAAGGCTTTCTTCCTAGGCTATATCACTACTAGCAGGGCATATAGAGTATTTAACATTGAACTATCTAAAATTGAAGAATCTATAAATGTTAAGTTTATTGAAACTAACCCTGTTATTGGCAAGCATATTGGTGATGATGATGTTGCAGATGAAATAATTCCTATTTTAAAAGATCTCAACATCAAAGACAAAGGCAAGCAGGTTGCAGAAGATGAAAAAGAAGATGAAAAAGAAGATGTAAAGAAGGATCCCACTCCCCGCTTTGCAAAGAATCACCCCAAGGAGTTGACCATTGGCAATCCGTTTGAGAGAGTGAGGACACGAGCTGCTCACAACAAAGAAAAAGCAGATAGTGCCTTCATCTCCCAACTAGAGCCAAAGAACATTAAAGAGGCCCTTGGTGATGATGAGTGGATCCTTGCCATGCAAGAAGAGCTTGAGCAATTTGAGAAGAACCGTGTGTGGACTCTAGTGCCAAAACCAAATGATAGAAAGATCATTGGCACCAAATGGGTCTACCGCAACAAGCTTGATGAGCAAGGAAATGTGGTAAGGAACAAAGAAAGGTTAGTAGCACAACGTTACAACCAACAGGAAGGTATTGATTTTGATGAAACTTATGCTCCTATTGCTAGATTAGAATCTATCTGTATGCTACTTGCTTTTGCTAGTTATAAAAATTTCTTGCTTTATCAAATGGATGTTAAAAGTGCGTTTTTGAATGGTACAATCGAGGAGGAAGTATTTGTTGCTCAACCTCCGGGCTTTGAAAATGACAATTTATCCAATCATGTTTATTTGCTACAAAAAGCTCTCTATGGACTCAAACAAGCACCTTGAGCTTGGTATGAGAAATTAAAGAACTTTTTGTTAGATAATGGGTATGTCATGGGCAAAGTTGATTCTACCCTGTTCTAAAACACACTTCTAACCATTTTCTTATCATCCAAATATATGTTGATGATATCATTTTTGGCGGGACTGATCTTGATCTTTGCAAGGAGTTTAGTTCTCTTATGCAAAGTGAATTTGAAATGAGCATGATGGGTGAGTTGACCATCTTCCTCGACTTTCAAATCAAGCAAACAAAGGAAGGAAACTTCATCAACCAAGGAAAATACACAACTGAACTACTCAAGCTCTTTGGGATGGAGAACATGAAGCTGATGGATACACCCATGTCAAACACCGCCAAACTTGACAAAGATGAAGAAGGTGAAAAGGTAGATGAGAAGCTCTATAGAGGTATGATAGAATGTTTACTTTATTTAACTGCCTCTAGACCTGACATTATGTTTAGTGTTGTCTTGTGGGCTCACTTTCAATCTTGCCCTAAGAAGTCGCATCTCACTACTTTTAAGAGAATTTTGAGGTACTTAGCCAAAACTCAAAATTTTGGTCTATGGTATCATAAATCGAGGGATTTTACTCTTACGGCATATAGTGATGCGGATTATGCAGGGTGTTTGATTGATAGAAAGTGCACAAGTGGCACTTGCTTCCTTCTAGGACAATGCTTAGTGTCTTCGTTCTCCATTTTATACGATCTAAACTGCTCATTATTGATTTAAATGATATTGCTATGTGATCTAGCTAGTGGTCTCTATCCTATATGCTTTCTCATGTCATTCTTCACCTTATGTTGCATATACATGCTTGCTTGTGCTTAATTTGCCTATCAATATGCTTAGTTTTTGCTTGGTTTTGGGCTTTTATCGAATTTCACTTTTTATCGCTAAATAGTGCCCAATGATGAGCAAAATGTGCCTAGGTATGTTATTTATGCATAATAGAATGGAAAAATAAATTTAATAGGCATGTGTGTGGCTAGAATCTAAGATTTAGACTGCTAGGTCAGGTTGACCTTCGGTCGAGTTTCACCCCAAAAAACTCGACCGATCAGGAGTCGAGAGCTATTCTTCAGTGGACCGATCGGTCGAGTTGTCCACTCTCAGAACTTGACCTATTGACGGGCTACACCAACTTAAAAGTTAGGATCGGCCGACTATTTTCCCTTGCAACTTCAAAATAGCCGACCGATTCCTCTTCTTCTGGCCTGTGCTCTCCACCCTAGCCCTAAACCTTCCCCATTCCTAACCCTAGGGTGCCTTAGCAGCTTGCTCCTGACATCCCCGGGTGACGGTTGTGTGTTCTCATTGGTTTTTGATGTTCGTTTTGCTTGTGTGTTCATTTTCTCCTCTTGCTTTTGCTTCCATGACCTTCCACAGAAGAAAACCTCCCGCCCCTAGAAATTCTCAAGCGTCTTCCTCGACCCAACGGTTGATTCCTTTTGATAACACTACATTTGTATCTCTTGAGGCGGTCAATAGGTATAAGGATCTCCTTCCTCGATCTCCTTTTCCTTTTTGCCCCTTAGTTGGTGCAAACCATTTTCAAAACCATATCAACTCCATCGCACAACTTCTTGCCAAACACAACCTTTCCGCCCTTGCAATCGAAAGTGACTGCTTCAATAATCAGTTATCTAGTACAAAAGCAGTTCACGAGTTCTATGCTAATCTACGCTGGAACTATGATTTGATTGTCCCCCCGCCTAATACCGAAATAGTCCTAACATCGATGATCGCCGGTCGTCGGTTTCAAATCTCCAAGGAGAATTTCAATCTCTATCTTGCCAGAGACGAAGAAACCACTACTTGGCGTCGGGGCGAAGACGAGTAATTTGATCTTTTAGACCCGGAAGGCTTTTACAAACATCATGAATTGACTTTACCGGATATTCATTGATTTTTGAAGAAGCCTGACGTGGCCTATAAGAAGCAGTCCACCCTTCCCTCCTCCTCCCTTGACCTCCAGAAGCGCATCCTAGCCCTTGTGGTTAACTGCAACATCCATCTGAAGCGTAATCAAACGAATATTGCGGAAAACACAACAGTTTTGATGTATTGTTTGTTGAACAACATAGGAGTCAAGTGGGCTCATTACATTCTACATCATATGACCTACTTTTACAAAGGCAAGAACACCAAGGGCACTCACCCTCCCTACCCAGCCTTGATCTGTGGTCTCTTCCAGTTCGCCACTGAGAAATCACTCTTTTCAGACTTCCATTACCCGGTTGCTCAAAAGGGAGTGTGCATTAGTGAAACCACTCTTCTGAAGGTTGTACCTACCCCTTCCCCTGCCTCTGGTCCTTCTGGCTCTACCTCAGCCTCTGCCTTCGCCTCTGCTTCTGGTGTCCCTCCCACCTCCACCCAGGCTCCAATCCCGCAGCCCCACCCTCGCCCTAGTCGTGCGTCCTTCAGAGCATCAAATGAAATGCTTCTGGGATACATGATGCATGAACAGGCGTACAATCGCCAGGTCCAGGAGCACCTCCATCAGGTTTATGTGCCATCATGTCTCACATGAATCTATCCTGCTCCTCACCCTACCCAGTTTACCAACCATATCCGGGTAGGGCTTATGCCTCCTATGCATATGAGCATTACTTCCCCGCTCCACCACCGTTTGCTGCTGAGCCTTCCGCTGCTGCTCCACCTCAGTATCCCTCTAGTAGCTCTACTCCTGCATATCTACTGCTACCTGCTGTCCCCCTGGCCATTCTGCTTGCATCCTTGGGGGACTCTGCTCCATCCTTTCCACAGGCCAAGGAGCTTCTAGCTCTTGGCATGTCGTGGGCTGAGTAGAATGCTCGCTGTCCTGGTCGCTCTTTTGGTCCTGCTGACGAGGAGATGCCCGACCAGTATGAGGATGTCGATGAGGATGCCGACATGGATGATGATGATGCTGATGGTGATGGTTCTTCTGTCGAGGATGGCGATGATGGTGATGGTTCTGCTGCTGGCACAGATGCCCCGCCTTCGGATGGCGATGAGGACTACAACCCAGGCGATGACAAGGAAGAAGTTGACATAGAGAGCTTAGATATCTAGGAGGTTGTCTTAGATTATAGTCTAGCATGTCTGTTATATATATATCTTTCTAGAATCTTTTGTATAAGCAACATCCTGGCACATTAGTCTGAGCTATACTATTTTCTTATTCACTGTTTTTCTCGCTTTTACGGTTGTAGTCGCTTATGAGAACATATGTCTGAGTTGGAATATCATTGCTATACACTTTGGCTATTTCATCTGTGTTATCTTATGCTTGGTGTTTGTTGCGCTATATTTTGATTCTGACTTGGATTGTATGTTTCTCCTCTTTGGTTGTATGTTATATGCCTTTACACTATTATCTATTATCTTTTGCATATATGTGTGGTTGAGTCTTGGAGAAGACCTAGATTTTTCTCTTCTACACCCCCTACCTTTTTGATAATGTCAAAAGGGGGAGAAATATCTCATGATTTAAGACTCAGTCATATTGTTTCTTGTGATTATACTATTGCTTTCTTGCCTAGATGATCCTTTTCTTGTAAATTTGTTGTTGATCATATGACATGCAAAGGATTACATATTGCACGGATATTGGTTTTTCCATGTATAGAAAACCTAATATGTAGGTGAGAGGAAGCATAGTTTGAGGGGGAGTAATTCCAATTGTTCTTATCATGAATCCCCCTAATTCACAAGGCAAAGGTATAACTTTATTATCCTTTTCAATATGTTTGAGGAATGGTTTGTCATTGTCAAATAGGGGGAGAATGTTGACCTAGAGGTTATACATTACCTATATTTTGATAATGACTTAACCATTCCATTCATATGTATCTAACATGTGCGTTAAAGATTGTTTGCAGGTATTAGGTACATGAAAAGGATCATATATACAAAGCCCTAGAATGGGCCAAGTGCAAGCCAAATTGACTACATGTGTGCATTTTAGGATTTCCATGTAAATCACCTTATAACATAAATGTAATCACTTGTAATGATGAATATGCTTGTAACTTAGAAGAGAAAAATGTTTGGGACAAAAGTCACCAAGTCCTAATCACTTTTATTGCAAATTAGAAAATCAATTACAGGCACTTGGTCGGTCGAGTTTCCCACCCTGAAACTCGACCGATCATCCTGAGTCGATTTTCTGAAGATTGCAATCGGTCGAGTTGTGCACTCATAGAACTCGACCGATTGGGTAGTAGGCCATTTCCAGTTGAAATGGTCGGTCGAGTTTTCCTCAGGACAAACTCGACCGATCACTTGAACATTGGATTGCCTGCTACTTGATTGGTTGAGTTACACCCATTGATACTCGACCGAATGCACTGTACGGAATTTGCAGAAAAAGTAATATGACCGTTGGTGAATCATTTTGGGAAAAAATATAGCCGTTTTCTTGAAGGAAAAACGACCACTTTTGCACCCAAGTGTCCCACAACATAAAGGGCCACCCTCAACTATAAAAGAACCCCTTAGACTTCATTCGAAGCTGCTCTTCCATTGCAAACTTGGTTCTAGCTTATTTGAGAGTGTTCCAAGCCCTTGAGCCCCTTTCTCTCTCTACCTTCCAGACAAATTCGTGGGTGAGATAGGTTCCTGTGTATGAGAGCTATTGTTATAACCCCAATTTTTGGGTTCAATTGGTGAGAAATGTAATTTCTCATACTAAAGATATTTGAACAAATAATGATATAATTTGCTTCAAATAAATGGATTTCGTTTAAAATAGCCTTGTTGTTTGATTTGTGGGCTTTATTGGCTATTGGGCCCAATAACAAGGAAATAACAAAGAAAATTCAATTAATAATGAATAATTGATAAAATAAATGTGTGGAAACCTCTAGAAGGCAAATCCAAAGAGGATTTCGTGCCTCTTGGGTTCCTTAGGTTCCAAGGAGTACAAAGTTGCATTAATAAAGCAATAAGAAAAGAAAAGATTAATTAAGTATTTCTTTATTAAGAAAGAAATTGGAAATAATGTTAATATGTGGAAAACAAGTGAAAAGAGATATAATTGAGTTATCCTTTGTGGAATTTCGTATTCCAAGGACTCCTAATGATAAAAGGAATACCAATGAGGAAAATAAAAGAGAAATAAAGAAGAAATCCTCAAAAAGAACTATTTTAATGAGAAATAAACAAGATAAAGAGAAATGATGAAGGATAGTGCATTCAGATGCATCTAGAAGGATAATAAATATCCAATAAATAGGATTTCAAGATAATGTATACCTTGGAGTTCAACGAACTCAAAAATTAGGAAATAATGATAAAATGATTAAAGAAAAGATGGGAAATTGATTAATAGGAAGATAACTTGCATATTAAGAAAAGGAATCGACTCCTTATTATTATAACTCAAAATTTTGTAGGAAGGAAGAGAAACCTATGATGAAGCTTCCCTCAAAATTTGGTATAGAAAGGAGTAACCGTTTGGGAGATATTAATTATCCAAGTTTCCTTTGATTTGGGAATATAATTCAATTAATTGGGAATTGTTTCCCTTTTTGGTTGAACACGTTTAATGGAGACTGTTGGATTCTAATCCAATGGTTTGGGTTCATCGTCCAGAGTCCCAAAGGGACTCGGACTGTAGCACGATACAGGGGATTTTTCCCTTGCTTTCCTGATCGGTTCTATGCATGTGCACTCAAGGTCTATGACCCAATGGGATCGGGAGACCAGGACGAAGAACCTAGACCCTGGTTGTACCAGGTTTTGAGAAAGATTCGTGAAACGCCCAATTGGGCTAGAGCTTGGATGGCGGTCGAGTTTGGGAACCCTAATTGGGACCTCCCAGTGCCTATATAAAGGCACCCCTCGGTTCCTTGCAACCTAATGATCTCAACCGGCATTCTCTCGAGTGCCCTTACCCACTCCTTCATCCGATTGACCTAGCTCCGGCAAGCCTCTGCCGTGGCGCCGCCGCGCATCTTTGTTAAGAAGAAGATGAAGGAGACGAAGAGCGGCGGTCGTTCGATCGTGATCGGACGATCAGGTCAAAATTAGGCGAAGACTGTTGGATCTAAAGACTACCGTGGGTTCGTGGATCTGACGGTCGGGGCTGCACGACGCTTAAGTGAGGGCTGAGTGGAGGCGCACGCGACGCTGCGTGTCGGATCAAGGCGCGGACCAAAGGGCGCACCGATCGAACGGCTACGAATTTTGGAAAAATTCCCCTCTCTAACGAATAATCAGAAAAAGGACTTTTCTTGCAAAAATAATAGAAATAGCTAGGAGTGTCATATGACAAAACTTTATATATGAAAGTTGTGTAGAAAAATACGAGGAACATGATAAAAATACTTTGAGAATCTAGTTCTATCTAGTTTGGCAAAAGTTCTTTAATTGGCTAGAAAAGTGTATTGAAAAGTAATTAGAAACCCTATATGCATATAAAAGATGATTCTTGAAAACTTAATAGGGTAAATTGAGGATTAACAACATGTTAAATAATAATATGAAGTTTCCAACTGTTTTGAATACAAAGATGGTTAATTTAGAGTTTATGTGCTTATTTATGCATGATTTTGAAAAGGGCATAAAGTTATCATCTTTAATGATTCAATTAAGGAAAAACTCTTAGATTTGATGATAAATGGATAATTCAAGCTGATATTAACTTGTTGTTAATAAAAGTTAAAATAGGATTTAAAAAGATGATCTTTTTTTATATAGTTGGTTTCATTTAGGGTGCTATGTACATGAATATGCCTTAATGGGATTAGAAACCCAAATTTATGTTGATATGAATTCTAATGGTTTTAATCGTACAAATCGACGAGTAAAATAGAAATATGATGATTCGAAGATAAATTGAGTATCAAAGATCTTTAACGTGAATTATTTGGATAATTAGTGTTTCCTAGTGTATAAAGGTGGAAATAGTAATAAATAAGGTTCATATATGTGAGTTGAACTATAATGAAATATGATTCGTCAATTTGAAAGAAACCGAAGATGATAATTAGCCTTAATGTTTTCGATATGACCTAAAAGGATAAATATAATAATTTTAGTGTAAAAGAAACATATTAGACTTATTTGACATTCAATGGTGGCTATGATGCAGAAATTAGGGTTTGTGAACTAAAAGAGCATTAAAAGTGATAAATGCATAATGAAGGCTAAAAACCTAATAAAACCCTAAGGTTGGCCTAGAAATTATAAGGTGGAATCCAAGTTGATGGTGTGGATGTTGGAATAAAACAATGACACTTGGATGTTATGCATTATTTTTAGGATATTGTTGATTGCTTGTTAATTGTGTTGAATGTTAATGCATGGACATCAAGTTACTATGGATCAGGTATGTGGTTACGATTATGAATAACCGCTTTAAGTTTTCCGATGGATTCCCGGATGTTTAATCGCATTGAATGCAACTAAACTATTGAATGTTTATTTATTTCTTGCAATTATAAAATGACTATGACTATCATATAATGTATATGCCTTCTAGCTCAATCCCTGACTCCCTCTGTGTCGTAATGGCTGACATGATAAAAGACTACCTAGAGGGTAGGTACATCAGGTCATGAATGACTTTGGCTGCCTAGAGGGTAGGGTCATCAAGTCATGAAAGACTTTGGCTGACTAGAGGGAAGGTCCATCAAGTCACCTTAATAGAGGTGCCATGTAAGTCCTTATAGGGACAACACAGAGTTGTGGAAAAGATGGATTGAGTAGTTTGGCTTAAAACATAATATTGATTGTTAAATGATTAATTGAATGATTACATGGTTATCATAGTTGCATGATTATTTGTTTCCCCCACATACTAGCTATGGATGACCGACGTTTTGTTTGTCGGCGTTTTAGGTACAATGAAAAGAACAAACAATAAAGTGGCACATGTGATACTAAAAGAGAATTAAAGTACAAAGGAGGATTAGATAGATTAGTATCGGTGTGGATAGAAGTTTAGAGATCCAAGTTTTCAAAAGGTATGTAAAGAAAAAATTTATTACCATTTTTCAGTATAGTCTGTTAGAATTTAATAATTGTTTATGGTTATATGTCAAACCTTTGATCCGGGATTAATGGGTGCGGCTCAACCTCTTGGTCTCCCTTAATTGGGGATTATCGGGAGGTGGGGTCATAACATTTGGTATCAGAGCCTGGGTTCCTCAGTTAACCATTAATAATTATTAAATTTTACAAACTCCATATAACCCAAGGGAGTTATTAGAGGAGTATCCGAAAGACGGAGGTGTCTAGAAAGGGATCACGACCGGGGGCTGGCAAGATCTTCCTCCGCACCGCTAGTCGGAATACGAGGACTCCCGGACCTGTGTGACCGCCTGGCCAAAGTCTTAGGGTATGAATCGAAATAAGATACCTTTAGGACTTCTCATCTTATTCATCCCTTCTCATCACAAAATTTTGATAAGGACCTAAAGGATTAGGGTCTTCTTTCTTCTCCTCACCCTCATGTGGTATGGGTAAGGTTAATAAGGTTTAAGGAATCCTCCACTAAATTAATGAAAGGCATGTAAATAAGATGTCATGGACATAAGCTTAATAGATTAAGCGCAAAATAAATAATAGATACATGCTTAGGTCGTATGACATGAGTTGTCATGTCCTCAGAAGAGACCTGAGGCTAGACCTTCTTCTCAGGAGGATAAGTTAGTCTTGGAGATAGAGATCTCCATTGCAAGTAGAGACCTAGCACATCCTCTGAGGATGATGCTAACCCTAACCCTAAGTGAAGGTTAGATAGAGATGAGTTGGACCAGATGTTTGAAGGACATGCCTTTAGGATGCCATATGATCCATGGGAGACCTAGCACCTTTGGCAACCCAACCCTGGGAAGGGTCGTGCATGTTAGGGTAAGGTATAGTTTCTTAGATGATGATGTTAGTGAAGGACCATAGAAACCCTATGGGCTTGTACTAGTAGGGCATAGCTGGAACCTAGGGCACATCATGGTGTTGACGGTAGGATGAAACCCTGGATAAGGAATTATGATGGAGCATAAAGGGTTGTGGATGATCTTGAGCAACCATAAGTTCGAACCTAGGCTTCACCCATGTAGAGAATGCTTTGGAGGTTGATCCTTCATGAACAAAGGACCTCTAATGGTGAGGTTGGATGTAGGGTTAGCTCTAGAGAGAGAGGAAGCCCAGTAAGAAGGTTGGAAGCCTAAAACCCTGAACAATGGATGATAGTGGTTGCCTCATGATCTATCTCTAGAAGTTGATGATACCTTGGTTGTCTTTAGAGAGACCAAACCTAGAGGAAGGAAGAGGTTTATGGTAACTACGGGCCTATGGTATAGATGTTTACCTTTTGAGGTAGGAAGAAGAGTTCCTTAGACCTAGAATGGTTTAGTAGCAGGTTATGAGGCCTGTACCTTGTTGGTTGTCCTTAAGGAGGACCCAACCCTAAGTGTTTCTCGAGTTGAAGGATGACCAGAGGTGCATGACATGCCTTTTCATGCTTTGTTCGTAGTTAAGAGATGGAGCATGTAGTTGGACACCTACAAGTAAACCTAGGGTTCCTAGGCCTAAGAGGGGAAGTGGTGTACCTAATGCTCATGATGAGAAGTTGAGTTCCTATAGAAGCGAGCATGGTACTCCTCATGTATAGAGGAAAAGAGGAAGCCCCTTAAGTTTAAGGTGTGTTTGATGGATCCCTCACAGCTAGATTGATGATAAAGAAAGGTATGATTTTGAATCAACTTTGAGGAAAGAGGACAAGAATGACCTAGCATGGTATAGTAGGTGATCTGCTTATGCCTTAATAGCTTGCTAGGGTTGAGTAGGCTCGTGTGGATGTAAACCCTAGAGATTTTGTGACCTTGTTGTAAAGAGATAGTTTTCGTCCCATCCTGGGAGAGAGACCCCTTTGGTAAGGTGTATATCAGTCTTGTTGGTTAAAGTAACCTGAAGAGGTCTCACAGGATCTTGAGAAGTTAATTGAAAAGTACATGGTATGAGAATGAACCTGTAGACCCATAGATATCCATCTCTAATTGCATGTGAATGTGTTACCATGGAGGTAACCAGTATGGGGCTTGACCAAGGTAGACAGGTTGCCATGATGCCTATGAACGGATGAGAGGCAGCCCATGAATGCAGAAAGAGAGATGATGAAGACTTGGGTAAGGTTCTAAGTGAACATGTTCCATAATGAAGAATCCTAAGTCTATCCTAGGGTCAGGTAGGGATAAGACCGATGAAAGTAGGAGTTGCCTAATTCCCCAGTTGCACGTGACCATAGGGTCGGGAGGCAACAGCTATCATTGTCTGAGGGCCATGGGTTAGGAGATTGATCACCTTCATGAACTCAAGGGACCCAAAGGGCAGATGAGTAGGGCACTCTCTTGATGCATGAGGGAAGAGGGATGACCCCAAAAGATTCGGTACCTTATAGACCTAGAGGAGATGACCAAGGATATAAACCTCAGTAGGTTCAAGACTAGGTTGATATCTTGTTGTTTATGATGAAGAGACATATGTGGCACGTTGCAACTTAGATTCAAAGGTGTACTGGCAAGGTGGGATGTACCATCTCTACTCTTGGAACAGGAAGAACTCTATATTTGGACTGCAGCCAAATGCTTATTTCCTCTTGTTATGGGAGTGAGAGATAGGACATTACGCATGACATAAACCAAGGTTAAGAGATGATGTAGGTTGGAACGTTTCCATGAGAAATGGGGATAGAGAAGATAATCTACCCTGGTAAAGTGAATGATACATGGATGGTTTGTAAACACTAAGAGGAATGAGGTAGTCACCTTATGAAGATGTTTCTAGCATGAGCTAAGAGGAGCTTACAAGCTATACCAGGTTGAGTTTGGTCACCATGATGATGAAGTCAGAGAGTATTCTTAATGGAGATAGACATGGAGTTCGAGGTGATATGATAAGTGAAATACATGGAAGTGTATGTCTTAAATGTTACTTAATACCTAAGGATGTGAAGTGGTAATGGATGCTCTGGTTGAGATACATCTGACTTGTTTGACCAGAAGCTAGAAAGGGTTGATTGGCTAACCTTAAGTTCGAAAAGGAGAGGTGTTTGGATAACACTCAAATGTAACAAGATACGTTGAAAGGATAAGAGGTTGTTTGGTTAGCCAGTCTAGTCCTCGATGCAATGAAAGGATGGTGGTAGAACCTCAAGTGCACTTCTTTGGAAAAGAAGGTGATGAAACCCCAACTAGAGTGGTTTATGGTTTTGGAGAAATTGATCTTGAAAGAATCATGACATACAGGAAATCATGATACACCATGGAAAATGGCAATAGCACGTTAGATGCTTAAGATGAGGTTGCATGTGGTATATGGCCATGCAAGCCAGGAGGTAAAGGACGAACCCCAGTAACCCAGTGTATCGATATAGAGGACAAAAGAGTCCTTGAGAGGGAATGGGAGCTCAACACTATGGATGTTGTGATAGGTCTTCCCTAGGCCAAAGAAGGTCGAGATACAATATGGGTTATGGTAGGTCGCCTTACCTAGATAATATGAGAAAGAAAGAGTTCGGATAAGGGACAGATCCAGTTGAACTACCCATGAGAAAGATGGTTCAACCATGAAGAGAATTCAAAGGTTTTTGAAGTTGACCTAAATGTTCCCTTCCAAAAAGTGGAGGTAGGTACATGAAGAATTCAATGTTAGTATAGTTTATCACCCCTAACTATGGTTAGTATGATCCAGACTAAAGGGTCTGATGAGGGCATGTGTGCTCGTTCAGGGTGATATCTAGAGACAGTTCTTGTCCTATGAAAGATGTGACAATGACCACCATAGCCTGTATCGGAATTCTAAGAAGCTCTGTAAGGGAGGTTGTGTCGGTCACCACTTCAGTAAGGTGATGTTGGTGAAAAGGGCCACATGATGGTTAGAAAAGGACCACATGATGGTTAAAAAAAAAGGGACCACAATGCGTGTAGATGAAGTCACTTTGATTGTGCAAGGGCTGAAAGGAGCCTAGAGACGATGAGAGTCGTGAACAGATGCAAAGTAGTCTGACTTAAAAGTTACTGTGGAAGAATATGTGAGAATCCGACCCCTCTTAGTTGCAGCTGAGAAAGCTGAGTCCCCGATACATGTGTCCATTAGAGATGGATGCGTGGATATGGTTAGGTTTTGACTTTACCCCTCAGGATAAAGTAATGGGAGATGTTTTCCATGTGTCCAATATAGAGCACTATGTGAGGTACCCGACCATGTGCTGAGCAATGAACCTAATGAGCCCCAAGGGAGGATGAAATGGCCTGAGTCACCTGTGTAGTTTATAGACGCCAGGATGAAAGAACTCAAAAATATATATATATATGATGATAAAGGTTCTTTGGAAGCACCATGGGTAAGGTAAAGCCATATAGGGGCCAATGATGGACATGGAAAAGTCTTATCCTGAATTGTTTGTTTGCTTGCCTGAATTTTGAGGACAAAATTCCTATAAGAGGGGAAGGATGTTATAACCCCAATTTTTGGGTTCAATTGGTGAGAAATGTAATTTCTCATACTAAAGATATTTGAACAAATAATGATATAATTTGCTTCAAATAAATGGATTTCGTTTAAAATAGCCTTGTTGTTTGATTTGTGGGCTTTATTGGCTATTGGGCCCAATAACAAGGAAATAACAAAGAAAATTCAATTAATAATGAATAATTGATAAAAGAAATGTGTGGAAACCTCTAGAAAGCAAATCCAAAGAGGATTTCGTGCCTCTTGGGTTCCTTAGGTTCCAAAGAGTACAAAGTTGCATAAATAAAGCAATAAGAAAAGAAAAGATTAATTAAGTATTTCTTTATTAAGAAAGAAATTGGAAATAATGTTAATATGTGGAAAACAAGTGAAAAGAGATATAATTGAGTTATCCTTTGTGGAATTTCGTATTCCAAGGACTCTTAATGATAAAAGGAATACCAATGAGGAAAATAAAAGAGAAATAAAGAAGAAATCCTCAAAAAGAACTATTTTAATGAGAAATAAACAAGATAAAGAGAAATGATGAAGGATAGTGCATTCAGATGCATCTAGAAGGATAATAAATATCCAATAAATAGGATTTCGAGATAATGTATACCTTGGAGTTCAAGGAACTAAAAAATCGGGAAATAATGATAAAAGGATTAAAGAAAAGATGGGAAATGTGATTAATAGGAAAATAACTTGCATATTAAGAAAAGGAATCGAATCCTTATTATTATAACTCCAAATTGTGTAGGAAGGAAGAGAAACCTATGATGAAGCTTCCCTCAAAATTTGGTAAGGAAAGGAGTAACCGTTTGGGAGATATTAATTATCCACGTTTCCTTTGATTTGGGAATATAATTCAATTAATTGGGAATTGTTTCCCTTTTTGGTTGAATGCGTTTAATGGAGACTATTGGATTCTAATCCAACGGTTTGGGTTCATCGTCCAGATTCCCAAAGGGACTCGAACTGTAGCGCGATACAGGGGATTTTTCCCTTTCTTTCCTGATCGGTACAGTGCATGTGCACTCAAGGTCTATGACCCAATGGGATCGGGAGACCAGGACGAAGAACCTAGACCCTGGTTTTACCAGGTTTTGAGCAAGATTCGCGAAACGCCCGATTGGGCTAGAGCTAGGATGGCGGTTGAGTTTGGGAACCCTAATTGGGACCTCCCAGTGTCTATATAAAGGCACCCCTCGGTTCCTCGCAACCTAATGATCTCAACCGGCCTTCTCTCGAGTGCCCTTACCCACTCCTTCGTCCGATTGACCTAGCTCTGGTAAGGCTCCAGCGCGGCACCGCCGCGCATCTTTGTTAAGAAGAAGAGGAAGGAGACGAAGAGAAGCGGTCGTTTGATCGTGGTCGGATGATCGGGTCAAAATTGGGCGAAGACTGTTGGATCTAAAGACTACCGTGGGTTTGTGGATCTGACGGTCGGGGCTGCACGGTGCTTAAGTGAGGGCTGAGTGGAGGAGCGTGTGATGCTGGGTGTCGGATCAAGGCGCGGACCAAAGGGCGCACCGATCGAACGGCTACAAATTTTGGTAAATTTCCCCTCTCTAACAAATAATCAGAAAAAGGACTTTTCTTGCAAAAATAATAGAAATAGCTAGGAGTGTCATATGACAAAACTTTATATATGAAAGTTGTGTAGAAAAATACGAGGAACATGATAAAAATACATTGAGAATCTAGTTCTATCTAGTTTGGAAAAAGTTCTTTAATTGGCTAGAAAAGTGTATTGAAAAGTAATTAGAAACCCTATATGCATATAAACGATGATTGTTGAAAACTTAATAGGGTAAATTGAGGATTAACAACCTGTTAAATAATAATATGAAGTTTCCATCTATTTTGAATACAAAGATGGTTAATTTAGAGTTTATGTGCTTATTTATGCATGATTTTGAAAAGGGCATAAAGTTATCATCTTTAATGATTCAATTAAGGAAAAACTCTTAGATTTGATGATAAATGGATAATTCAAGCTGATATTAACTTGTTGTTAATAAAAGTGAAAATGGGATTTAAAAAGATGATCTTTTTTTATATAGTTGGTTTAATTTAGGCTGTTATGTACATGAATATGCCTTAATGGGATTAGAAACCCAAATTTATGTTGATATGAATTCTAATGGTTTTAATTGTACAAATCGACAAGTAAAATAGAAATATGATGATTCGAATATAAATTGAGTATCAAAGATCTTTAACGTGAATTATTTGGATAATTAGTGTTTCCTAGTGTATAAAGGTGGAAATAGTAATAAATAAGGTTCATATATGTGAGTTGAACTATAATGAAATATGATTTGTTAATTTGAAAGAAACCAAAGATGATAATTAGCCTTAATGTTTTGGATATGACCTAAAAGGATAAAGATAATAGTTTTAGTGTAAAAAAAACATATTAGACTTATTTGACATTCAATGGTGGCTATGATGCAGAAATTAGGGTTTTTAAACTAAAAGAGCATTAAAAGTGATAAATGCATAATGAAGGCTAAAAACCTAATAAAACCCTATGGTTGGCCTAGAAATTATAAGGTGGAATCCAAGTTCATCTTGTGGATGTTTGAATAAAACAATGACACTTGGATGTTATGCATTATTTTGAGGATATTGTTGATTGCTTGTTAATTGTGTTGAATGTTAATGCATGGACATCAAGTTACTATGGATCAGGTATGTGGTTACGATTATGAATAACCGCTTTAGGTTTTCCGATGGATTCCCAGATGTTTAATCGCATTAAATGCAACTAAACTGTTGAATGTTTATTTATTTCTTGCAATTATAAAGTGATTATGACTATCATATAATGTGTATGCCTTCTAGCTCAATTCCTGACTCCCTCTGTGTCGTAATGGCTGACCTGATAAAAGACTACCTAGAGGGTAGGTACATCAGGTCATGAATGACTTTGGCTGCCTAGAGGGTAGGGTCATCAAGTCATGAAAGTCTTTGGCTGCCTAGAGGGCAGGTCCATCAAGTCACCTTAATAGAGGTGCCATGTAAGTCCTTATAGGGACAACACAGAGTTGTGGAAAAGATGGATTGAGTAGTTTGGCTTAAAACGTAATATTGATTGTTAAATGATTAATTGAATGATTACATGGTTATCATAGTTGCATGATTATTTGTTTCCCCCACATACCAGCTACGGCTGACCAACGTTTTGTTTGTCGGAATTTTAGGTACAATGAAAAGAACAAACAGTAAAGTGGCACATGTGATACTAAAAGAGAATTAAAGTACAAAGGAGGATTAGATAGATTAGTATCGGTGTGGATAGAAGTTTAGAGATCCAAGTTTTCAAAAGGTATGTAAAGAAAAATTTTATTACCATTTTTTAGTATAGTCTGTTAGAATTTAATAATTTTTTATGGTTATATGTCGAACCTTTGATCCGAGATTAATGCGTGCGGCTCAACCTCTTGGTCTCCCTTAATTGGGGGTTATCGGGAGGTGGGGTCGTAACAGCTATCCTTTGTGCTATGTAAAGCTCTCCTTTCTTTCTTCCCACCTCCAAATCAAATTGAAGATTGATTGAAGCTACTTCTCTGAGTGAAAGAGGAGTTGCTGGTGTTCTTCTCTGAGTGAAGGGGAAGATGTGTTGCTGATCTTCAAGAGTGAAGATTGATCGTTGCTCCAACTCCCTTGGTGAAGGGAAAACGTGGGCAAGCTCTCCAAGTGAAGGAGAGGTGCAAGGCAATCTCAAGTAAGATAGGTAAATCCTGCAAGGCTGAAGACAAAGGTGAGATTGGGTAAGTCCTTTGTAGAAGGCCGAAGAATCTCGCTTTGTGGGTAAGTCCTTGGATATGTAGAAGATCTTAGTTTGAGTAATTAAGCCCTTGGTTGTGTGGTTTATGTTTCTGTAATCTTGTCGTGATAAATAAGAGGACCAAGTTGCAAATCCTAGAGTATAACCAACTCTAGGTAGTGGACTGACGTCGCTCCTAAGTTTAGGACGTGGAACCACTCTAAACCACCTGTCCAAGTGCATTATAGTCATTATCTTTTATCCTTGCTTTGTATGATAGAATAGGATATCAAATTGCTGCTTGCATTAGCTTTTGCAGTACAATTAAATTGGTCATCTAATCGATTTTGTGAAGTGTGTGTAGCTCTATTCACCCCCTCTAGAGACCATCTGTCCAACAAGTGGTATCAGAGCAGGTCTTCTCCAAGCTACTTCTACAAGTAGGAGAAGATGGGTGATTCAGCTCTTGGGTCACTCAACCTTGAAGTAAGCTTCTCCATGAGACCCCTGGTCTTCGACGGCACAAACTTCTTATATTGGAAGAGGAGAATGCAATTCTATCTCCAAGGGATGAGCTTCGAAATGTGGAAGATTGTCCATCTCAAGTATGAAGATCCTAAAGGAGACATCACCACATGGACGGAAGCGGAGATGAAGCGTGCTCAACTCAATGCCAAAGACGTGAGCATCATCTACGCCGCCCTTACACCATCGGAGTTCAACCGCATCTCTTCATGGGACACGACGCATGAGATATGGCACAAGTTGTGTGTCACCTATGAAGGGACCGAGCAAGTCAAGGAGGCCAAGGTCTACATGCTTGGTGGTCTTCTTGAGAACTTCAAGATGGGGAAGAATGAGAGGGTAGTGGTTATGTAAACAAGGTTAAATGTCATATTGAATAGCCTTGCATCCCTTGGGAGTGTCATGGACAAAGGTACAATCAATGCCAAGATCTTGAGATCTCTTCCAAAGAGATGGGAGCCAAATGTCACTTAAATTGAAGAAGTCTACAAGCTAAGCGAGTTATCAACCGATGAGCTGGTTGGTAACCTTCAAGCCCATGAACCTAGGCTTGACAAGCAAGAGGAAGAGGAGAAAAGAGAAGAGAAGGAATCATAGAAGATAAAGGACACAGCCTTCAAAGCTCAAATTGAAGAAATGGTCCGACAACAACAACTTGCCATTAAGTCTCCCTGCCCTTTCTCAAGTGAAGATGATGGTGTCAATGATCATGAAGCTAACTACTCAAAAGGGAAACACTTCAAGAGCAAGCCCTCCTCCTCAACTCCTAGGTGCTATGAGTGTAGTCAAAAAGGCCACTACAAGAGTGACTGCCCAAAGGCCAAGAAGAGCCATCATAAGAGCAACCCACAAGAAGGATGACAAGTACAAAAGAGAAGGAAAGTACAAGAGGAAAGACAAGAAGGAAAGAAGATCCATAGATGCAGCTCATGCGGCATGGGAGTCTTCTTCTTCAAGCTCCTCAAGCTCCGAAGATGGAGAATGTCATCTTGCCCTCATGGCCTCTACTAGTGAAGATGTAATTGAGGTAAATGAGGTAAGAAAAGTAAGTGATGTTAGTTTACATGAGCTATCTAAGGAAACTCTTATTGACATGCTTAATGAATGCCAATCATCTTTTGCTAAATGTAAATCTAAAAGGAAAAGATTAGGCAAAATAGTTGATGACCTTTATGAAATAATTGACATTCTTGATAAAAATGAAAAATCATATCTTGATAGCATAGACTCCTTGCAAGGGCAATTTCTTGACCTTGAACTCCAATACAATGGAGTAGAGGTTGAAAATGGTACATATCTTAAAACTATTGAAAATCTTAAGATAGAAAACCAAAATTGCCTAGATGAGCTTGATACTCTTAAAGTTGAAAATGTTGAACTCAAGCTTATTGACGATGCTAGGAGAGAAGAAATCTATGCTTATCAAAGAAAAATAGTCATTCTTAAATCTGAAAATGCAAAATTGCTTGCTCAAGTAAATGATTTATCTTCTAGACCTGTTTTGCCTAGAAATGAAATTGCTAGCTTAACTCTTGAAAAAGACTCTCTTCTTACTAAATCCCTCTGTCTTGAGGCCGACCTTTTGCATACTAGAGAAGATCTTGCTAGTCTATCTACTACTGTTGTAAATCTTAGTGATGATAATGCTAAATTAAGATCTACTTTGCAAAGGTTTCTTTCGGGAAAGAAATCCCTAAATGATGTCCTAGAGCATTCTACCAAACAAGTTGGTACTAGTGGTTTAGGATATAATGGGACTACTCCAAAAGGTAATAAGAAGAATGGTAAGAAAAAGAGTGTGGAACCTCCAATTTTCAATGGAGAGTCTTCCAGCTCCAAAAACTCTATGGTTTGTATTCATTGCAAATGTGATGACCATTATTCTACTTATTTTCCTTACAAGCCCAAGGGGACCAACCCAAAGATGAAATGGGTCCCCAAGCTAACCCTGAACCCCAAAGTTTGAGTTGGGTTCCAACATCCTCTTTTCTTGCAGGTTAAAAAGAAATGGATTGTTGATAGTGGCTGCTCTAAGCATATGACTGGAGAAATCAGCCATTTCAACAAATTTGTGAAAAAGAAAGGAGGATCGGTAACCTTCGGGGACAACAAGAAGGGTAAGGTTATAGGTGAGGGTGATGTAGGCAATGAATTATGCATTAAAAATGTATTGCTTGTTGATGGCCTACATCACAACTTAATTAGTGTTAGCCAATTATGTGATAATGGTTATCTTGTGCTATTTACTTCTCTAGAATGCTTGCTTCTAGATTCCCTGTCCTACAATGTTATATATAAGGGAACTAGAAATGGTAATCTCTATGTTATTGTTCTCGATACTTTTAAGCCCATACTAAATAGATGCTTAGTTGTTGATAAAAACGATCTTTCGCTTTGGCATCGTCGTTTGGGTCATGTGAATTTGCATCAAATGAAGAAATTGAACAAAAAGGACTTGGTTCGAGGACTTCCTAAATTGGATTTTGATAAGGATGAGGGATGCCAACCTTGCACACAAGGGAAAAAAACCAAATCCTCCTTCAAATCCAAAGGAGTCATGAGTACCAAGAGAGTTCTTGAGCTTCTTCATATTGATCTATTCGGACCAATAAGAACACAAACGCTTCGTGGCTCCAAGTATTGTCTTGTTATTGTTGATGATTTTTCTAGATATACTTGGACTTTCTTTCTCGTTTCTAAAAGCGATACACTTGAAGTTTTCTCGAGCTTTTGTAAATGAGTTGAAAAGGAATCTTCTTGCCATGTTGTTTCTATCTGTAGTGATCATGGTGGAGAGTTTGAAAATGATCTTTTTGAACGTTTTTGTGAAAAATTAGGTTATTCACACAATTTCTCTTCTCCTCGCACACCTCAACAAAATGGAGTTGTTGAGAGGAAGAATAGGTCGCTACAAGAGATGGCTAGGACCATGCTTCTTGATTATGACACTCCTAAGAAGTTTTGGGCTGAAGCCGTTAGCACGTCATGTTTTGTGCAAAACCGAGTTTTCACACATCCGACTTTCAAGAAAACCCCCTATGAACTATGGCGTGGTAGGAAGCCGTCTATTGATTTCTTTCATGTTTTCGGATGTCCTTGTTTTGTTTTAAACACTAAGGATTCTCTCGACAAGTTTGATCAGATATCATACAAGGCTTTCTTCCTAGGTTATAGCACTACTAGCAGGGCATATAGAGTATTTAACATTGAACTATCTAAAATTGAAGAATCTATAAATGTTAAGTTTATTGAAACTAACCCTGTTATTGGAAAGCATATTGGTGATGATGATGTTGCAGATGAAATAATTCCTATTTTAAAAGATCTCAACATCAAAGACAAAGGCAAGCAGGTTGCAGAAGAAGAAAAAGAAGAAGAAAAGAAGGATCCCACTCCCCGATTGCAAAGAATCACCCCAAGGAGTTGATCATTGGCAATCCATTTGAGAGAGTGAGGACACGAGCTGCTCACAACAAAGAACAAGCAGAGAGTGCCTTCATCTCCCAACTAGAGCCAAAGAACATTAAAGAGGCCCTTGGTGATGATGAGTGGATCCTTGCCATGCAAGAAGAGCTTGAGCAATTTGAGAAGAACCGTGTGTGGATTTTAGTGCCAAGACCAAATCATAGAAAGATCATTGGCACCAAATGGGTCTACCACAACAAGCTTGATGAGCAAGGAAAAGTGGTAAGGAACAAAGCAAGGTTAGTAGCACAAGGTTACAACCAATAGGAAGGTATTGATTTTGATGAAACTTATGCTCCTGTTGCTAGATTAGAATCTATCTATATGCTACTTGCTTTTGCTAGTTATAAAAATTTCTTGCTTTATGAAATGGATGTTAAAAGTGCATTTTTGAATGGTACAATCGAGGAGGAAGTATTTTTTGCTCAACCTTCGGGCTTTGAAAATGACAATTTATCCAATCATGTTTATTTGCTACAAAAATCTCTCTATGGACTCAAACAAGCACCTCGAGCTTGGTATGAGAAATTAAAGAACTTTTTGTTAGATAAGGGGTATGCCATGGGCAAAGTTGATTCTACCCTGTTTCTAAAACACACTTCTAACCATTTTCTTATCATCCAAATATATGTTGATGATATCATTTTTGGCGGGACTGATCTTGATCTTTGCAAGGAGTTTAGTTCTCTTATACAGAGTGAATTTGAAATGAGCATGATGGGTGAGTTGACCTTCTTCCTCGGCTTTCAAATCAAGCAAACAAAGGAAGGAAACTTCATCAACCAAGGAAAATACACAACTGAACTACTCAAGCTCTTTGGGATGGAGAACATGAAGCTGATGGATACACCCATGTCAAACACCGCCAAACTTGACAAAGATGAAGAAGGTGAAAAGGTAGATGAGAAGCTCTATAGAGGTATGACAGAAAGTTTACTTTATTTAACTGCCTCTAGACCTGAAATTATGTTTAGTGTTTGCTTGTGGGTTCGCTTTCAATCTTGCCCTAAGAAGTCACATCTCACTACTGTTAAGAGAATTTTGAGGTACTTAGCCAAAACTCAAAATTTTGGTCTATGGTATCCTAAATCAAGGGATTTTACACTTACGACATATAGTGATGCGGATTATGCAGGGTGTTTGATTGATAGAAAGTGCACAAGTGGTACTTGCTTCCTTCTAGAACCATGCTTAGTGTCTTGGTTCTCCAAGAAACAAAGCACAGTGGCATTATCAACTACCGAAGCTAAATACATTGCAGCCGGGAGTTTTTGTGCACAGGTCCTATGGATGAAGCAAATGCTCCAAGACTTTAACATATTTTTTGATGCTTCTCCTATCTATTGTGACAATACTAGTGCAATTAACCTCTCTTATCATCCTATTTTGCATAGTAGAGCTAAGAATATAGAGGTTCGCCATCATTTTCTTCGTGACCACATTGCCAAGAAAGATATCTATATCACACATGTGGACACGGAAAATCAGTTAGCGGACATTTTTACAAAACCTCTAGCTAGAGATCAGTTTAATATTATACGATCTAAACTGCTCATTATTGATTTAAATGATATTGCTATGTGATCTAGCACGTAGTGGTCTCTATCCTATATGCTTTATCATGTCATTCTTCACCTTATGTTGCCTATACATGCTTGCTTGTGCTTAATTTTCCTATCAATATGCTTAGTTTTTTCTTGGTTTTGGGCTTTTATCGAATTTCACTTTTTATCGCTATATAGTGCCCAATGATGAGCAAAATGTGCCTAGGTATGTTATTTATGCATAATAGAATGGAAAAATAAATTTCATAGGCATGTATGTGGCTAGAATCTAAGATTTATACTGCTAGGTCAGGTTGACCTTCGGTCGAGTTTCACCCCAGAAAACTCGACTGATCAGGAGCCGAGAGCTGTTCTTCAGTGGACCGATCGGTCGAGTTGTCCACTCTCAGAACTCGACCGACTGACGGGCTGGACCAACTTAAAAGTTAGGATCGACCGACTATTTTCCCTTGCAACTTGAAAATAGCCGACCGATTCCTCTTCTCCTGGCTCGTGCTCTCCACCCTAGCCCTAAACCTTCCCCGTTCCTAACCCTAGGGTGCCTTAGGAGGTTGCTCCTGACCTACCCGGGCGACAGTTGTGTGTTCTCGTTGGTTTTTGAGGTTTGTTTTGCTTGTGTGTGCGTTTTCTCCTCTTGTTTTTGCTTCCATGGCCTTCCACAGGAGAAAACGTCCCGCCCCTAGAAATGCTCAAGCTTCTTCCTCGACCCAACGGTTGATTCCTTTTGATAACACTACGTTTGTATCTCTTGAGGTGGTCAATATGTATAAGGATCTCCTTCCTCAATCTCCTTTTCCTTTTTTCCCCTTAGTTGGTACAAACCGTTTTCAAAACCATATCAACTCCATTGCACAACTTCTTTCCAAACACAACCTTTCCGCCCTTGCAATAGAAAGTGACTGCTTCAATAATCAATTATCTAGTACAAAAGCAGTTCACGAGTTCTATGCTAATCTACGCTGGAACTATGATTTGATTGCTCCCCTGCCTAATACCGAAATAGTCCTAAAATCGATGATCGCCGGTCGTCGGTTTCAAATCTCCGAGGAGAATTTCAATCTCTAACCTGCCGGAGATGAAGAAACCATTACTTGGTGCCGTGGCTATGACGAGTATTTTGATCTTTTAGACCCGGAAGGCTTTTACAAACATCATGAATTGACTTTATCGGATATTCATCGATTTTTGAAGAAGCCTAACGTGGCCTATAAGAAGCGGTCCACCCTTCCCTCCTCCTCCCTTGACCTCCAGAAGCGCATCCTAGCCCTTGTGCTTAACTGCAACATCCATCTGAAGCGTAATCAAATGGATATTGCGGAAAACACAGCGGTTTTGATGTATTGTTTGTTGAACAAAATAGGTGTCAAGTGGGCTCGTTACATTCTACATCATATGACCTGCTTTGACAAAGGAAAGAACACCAAGGGCACTTACCCTCCCTACCCAGCCTTGATCTGTGGTCTCTTCCAGTTCGCCACCGAGAAATCACTCTTTTCCGACTTCCATTACTCGGTTGCTCGAAAGGGAGTGTGCATTAGTGAAACCACTCTTCTGAAGGATGTACCTACCCCTTCCCCTGCCCCTGGTGCTTCTGGCTCTGCCTCAACCTCTGCCTCCACCTCTGCTTCTGGTGTCCCTCCCACCTCCACCCAGGCTCCACCCCCGCATCCCCACCCTCGCCCTAGTCGTGCGTCCTTCAGAGCATCAAATGAAACCCTTCTGGGATACATGATGCATGAACAGGCATACAATCTCCAGGTCCAGGAGCACCTCCATCAGGATTTATGTTCCATCATGTCTCACATGAATCTATCATGCTCCTCACCCTACCCAGTTTACCAGCCATATCCGGGTAGTTCTTATGCCTCCTATGCATATGAGCATTACTTCCCTACTCCACCACCGTTTGCTGTTGAGCCTTCCGCTGCTGCTCCACCTCAGTATCCCTCTAGTAGCTCTATTCCTAGATATCTACCGCTACCTGCTGGCGCCCTGGCCATTCTACTCATGTCCTTGGGGGACTCTGCTCTATCCTTTCTGCAGGCCAAGGAGCTTCTAGCTCTTGGCATGTCGTGGGCTGAGCAGAATGCCCGCTGGCCTGGTCGCTCTTTTGGTCCTACTGATGAGGAGATGCCCGACGAGGCTGAGGATGCCGACGTGGATGTTGATGATGCTGATGGTGATGGTTCTTCTGCCGAGGATGGCAATGATGGTGCTGGTTCTACTACTGGCACAACTACCCCGCCTTCGGATGGTGATGAAGACTACAACCCAGGCGATGACGAGGAAGCAGTCGACATAGATAGCTTAGATATCTAGGAGGTTGTCTTCGATTATAGTCTAGCATGTCTATTATATATATATCTTTCTAGACTCTTTTGTATAAGCAACATCCAGGCACATTAATCTGAGTTGTACTATTTTCTTATTCTCTGTTTTTCTCGCTTTTATGGTTGTAGTCTCTTATGAGAACATATGTTTGAGTTGGAATATCATTGCTATACACTTTGGCTATTTCATCTGTGTTATCTTATTCTTGGTGTTTGTTGCGCTATATTTTGATTCTGACTTGGATTGTATGTTTCTCCTCTGTGGTTGTATGTTATATGCCTTTACACTGTTATCTATTATCTTTTGCATATATGTGTGGTTGAGTCTTGGAGAAGACCTAGATTTTGCTCTTCTACACCCCCTACCTTTTTGATAATGTCAAAAGGGGGAGAAATATCTCATGATTTAAGACTCAATCATATTGTTTCTTGTGATTATACTATTGCTTTCTTTCCTTGGTGATCCTTTTCTTGTAAATTTGTTGTTGATCATATGACATGCAAAGGATTACATATTGCATGGATATTGGTTTTTCCATGTATAGAAAACCTAATATGCAGGTGAGATGAAGCATAGTTTGAGGGGGAGTAATTCCAATTGTTCTTATCATGAATCCCCCTAATTCACAAGGCAAAGGTATAACTTTCTTATCATTTTCAATATGTTTGAGGAATGGTTTATCATTGTCAAAAAGGGGGAGAATGTTGACCTAGAGGTTATACATTACCTATATTTTGATAATGACTTAACCATTCCATTCATATGTATCTAACATGTGCGTTAAAGATTGTTTGCAGGCATTAGGTACATGAAAAGGATCATATATACAAAGCCCTAGAATGGGCCAAGTGCAAGCCAAATTGACTACAAATGTGCATTTTAGGATTTCCATGTAAATCACCTTAGAACATAAATGTAATCACTTGTAATGATGAATATGCTTGTAACTTAGAAGAGAAAAATGTTTGGGACAAAATTCACCAAGTGCTAATCACTTTTATTGCAAATTAGAAAATCAATTACAGGCACTTGGTCGGTCAAGTTTCCCACCCTGAAACTCGACCGATCATCCTGAGTCGATTTTCTGAAGATTGCAATCGGTCGAGTTGTGCACTCACAGAACTCGACCGATTGGGTAGTAGGCCATTTCCAGTTGAAATGGTCGGTCGATTTTCCTCAGGACAAACTCGACCGATCACTTGAACATCGGATTGCCTGCTACTTGATCGGTCGAGTTACACCCATTGATACTCGACCGAATGCATTGTACGGAATTTGCAGAAAAAGTAATATGACCGTTGGTGAATCGTTTTGGGCAAAAATATAGCCATTTTCTTGAAGTAAAAATGACCACTTTTGCACCCAAGTGTCCCACAACATAAAGGGCCACCCTCAACTTTAAATAGAACCCCTTGGACTTCATTCCAAGCTGCTCTTCCATTACAAACTTGGTTCTAGCTTAGTTGAGAGTGTTCCAAGCCCTTGAGCCCCTTTCTCTCTCTACCTTCAAGACAAATTCGTGAGTGAGATAGGTCCCTATGCATGAGAGCTATCCTTTGTGATATGTAAATCTCTTCTTTCTTCCGAGTGAAGGGGAAGATGTGTTGCTGATCTTCAAGAGTGAAGATTGATCGTTGCTCCAGCTCCCTTGGTGAAGGGAAAACGTGGGCAAGCTCTCCAAGTGAAGGAGAGGTGCAAGGCAAGCTCAAGTAAGATAGGTAAATCCTGCAAGGCTGAAGACAAAGGTGAGATTGGGTAAGTCCTTTGTAGAAGGCCGAAGAATCTCTCTTTGTGGGTAACTCATTGGATAGGTAGAAGATCTTAGTTTGAGTAATTAAGCCCTTGGTTGTGTGGTTTATGTTTCTTGTAATCTTATCATGATAAATAAGAGGACCAAGTTGCAAATCCTAGAGTCTAACCAACTCTAGGTAGTGGACTGACATCGCTCCTAAGTTTAGGACGTGGAACCACTCTAAACCACCTGTCCAAGTGCATGATAGTCATTATCTCTTATCCTTGATTTGTATGCTAGAATAGGATATCAAATTGCTGCTTGCATTAGCTTTTGCACTACAATTAAATTGGTGGTCTAATCGATTTTGTGAAGTGTGTGTAGCTCTATTCATCCCCCCTCTAGAGCCCATCGATCCAACAGTTTTATGTCACATAGTATTCCATCGAGTGTTTTGGAGGGCTCTTTGGTTCCTGCAACCATCAGTCAGTGTCATGGAAGGCGGTGAATGCACCTTGACTAGGTGATGGTCCATCTACGATTGACAACCGATGGATGCCCTACTATTATCACTCAATGGTGAGGTAGGATGCCATCAACTGGTGGTTCATCCTAGGTACCAACAAATGGTTGGGATCAACCGATGGCCCCATAGGATTATTTCTTGTAATGAAGGGTATATGAATTTTATGTATACTAAATCCCAACAAAAAATTTGCAACCTTCCTTAGATAAGCTTTTTGAAAAAATTATATTACTTACTAAATTCAAAGGGCTCTAGGGCCTTAAACTAAGATCTATTGAACTACCAATTGTTTATTATATTGAAATGTATATAGAAATCCTTGGGTTGCCTCCCAAGAGGTGCTAATTTAGAGTCTGTAGCTTTACTCATTGTTTCTATCTTGTCATGGGTCCTTAGCTAGAGCAGGCCTAGGCTCCTCTAGCTCTAATTCTGATCTTCTTACAAAGGATTCATCTTCATAATATCTTTTTACCTTGTGACCATTAACCTTGAAGGTGCCAGTTTTATTTCTGATGATTTGCATCATTCTGGATGGATATGTCTTACTATAGAGAAAGGGCCAGACCATCTAGTCCTTAGCTTCCCAGGAAATAACCTGATGTTGGAGTTAAACAAAAGAACCTTGTCTCCCTTATGCACATCCTTGTTTTTCAAGTGGGCATGATGCCAACCTTATTCATGTGTTTATGTATCCTTGAATTTTTCGTAAGAATGTAGTCTCATCTCTTGAGTTCATGGAGTTCGAGAAATCTCTTCTTGCCTGATTTGTCTAGATCCATATTTTAAAATTTGATAGCCCACAAGGGTTTGTGCTCTAATTCAACAGGGAGGTAGCAGGAATTCCTATAAATTAGTCTATAGGGTGTTGTGCCTATAGGTGTTTTGTATATCAAGCATTAGGCTCACAATGCATCGTTGATTTTCATTGACCAATCCTTCCTCGTACGACATACTGTCTTCTCCAAAATCTGCTTGATTTGCTTGTTAGATACTTCAACTTGTCCCAACATTTGTGGATGTTAGGGTGTTTCCACTTTATTCTTGACTCCATATTATTTCAATAGAGCTTAGAACTATTCTCAAAAAAGTGATATCCCCCATCACTTATGACGGTGTGTGAGACTCCAAATCACAGAAAGATAGTTTTCTCAAACAGTCTGATTGCAGCCTTTGAATAATAGGTTTTTGTAGAAACAACCTCTACCCACTTTGAGACATAGTCTACATCGACAAGAATATATCATATTCCTCTTGATGATGGGAAAGGGCCCATGTAATCGATTCCCCATACATGAAAAAATTCCACTTCTACCCAATCTTCCATGGGAATCTCATTCCTTCTACTAATGTTTCATGTTAGTTGCCCTTCTTTACAAATCTTTACAAATAACATAGTGTAAAGAGGCGAGATCACCTCCTTACTAAAATTTAAAGGAAATACAACATCCACAAGTTTTTAACAAAAATTGAGACTTTTGAGGATGATTGCATAATAATCCAATTAAATAAGCATGACTCCAGATACATAATAAAATGTCAATAGCAGCGGAAAGAAAAGAAATAACAAGCCTTCTATTGGCTTTATTGTTTATTACATCATTGCTTTCTAAAAGAAAAGATAAGATAGCATAGAGGATCAAGCTATAGCAACCTAGCCATCCTTCTTCACAAGCAAACGAACACAGCAAGGAATCTTTCTTTATATCCTTCCTTCTCCTTGAAAAGCTCCAACACCTGGGTGGTTGGGAAGGCACCCAGCAAGAGGGAAAAACAAAGAAAAAGTATGTGTTACTCTACTAATCTATCCAAGGCAAAGAAAAGATGTAGCAAGGAAACTAGTCAAGTATTTGGTGTAAAAGGATATCAAAGAGTATGAGGTTTTCATTAAAGAACTTGCCATTAACAAAGATAATAAAGGATTTTAGCATGCTTATTAATATGTCTATCTAACTAAGTAGGGTTGAGGCACCTACCGAACCTCTAACCTTAGGTGAGGGAGGAATTATAAACATTTCCAAGTCACCTACAAATTTTTAATGGGGAGAATAATAAACATTCCCCTAGGGCGATTTTATACATGCCCTCTATGGGTGGTTGTACATAAGTACCACTACTTAAAATTTAAATAGAACATTTAATTTCATGCTAAGAGATTTATGGCAAGAATAAACAAAATATATTCAACATGGCAATGGGGCATAATTACCCAAACAAGAGAGTATTATAACTGATGTTGAGGCAAATAATACAAATTTAGGGTTCAAAGATATTCAATGGTTTAGATCAAATAAAACCTCATAGAAGAAATCTAGGTATTGGATTAAGTATTCCCAACTGATAGGTAGATGTACAACATGACTCATAGCAAGTAAAATCCCTACTAAACTCATACACATACCTTTGCCACAGATGTCCTAGCTTCCCTTATCAGATCGTCTCACGAACTAAAGATCCAAACTTCCTAATATATCATTTAATTCATTTATTAGAATTGCATATATTCACTTATAAGATTTAAAACCCTAATTTACTAACTTTTTGTACAAACCTTCGATTCAGACCTCAAAAACCTCATAATCGACTTAGTTAAGTTTTCCTGATCAAAATAACATATAATATTGTTTATTTTGGAAAAATAAATATTACGGTTACTTTTTAGAGATTTTTAAGTTAATTAATTTGATTTTAAAAACACTTTTTCGCAAAACTCAAAATCAAATTTCACAAATATTTTTATTGGATAGATCTCGTTTTCCTGATTTCAAAACACTATTTATTTTTAAATTTTGACCAGCAGATTAATTAATAAAAATTATTTGGCCTCGACCAATCACAGCTTGCCACGTAGGCAAAGCTGGATGGCCGGGCGGTGACGGGCGTCTGACAGCGGCGACCCGCGCCACGCGATCGCTCGCGATCGGCCGAGCGGTGGAGACCGACGGACCGCAAAAAGACGAAAAGACCTCGCGCGAAAAATCCAAAGAAGAAGGCGGCGAAGGGCAAAACGGTAAAAAGGCCACGCGTCATCTTCTTCCTCTCGCCCGCGCGCACGAGCAGGAGCTTGGCTCCGGTTTTGGGCAAAACCAAAATACCCAACCAAATCTCGCGTTTAGATATTCAAAAGAACGAGAACGAGAAGACGAAGAGGATGATACCTGCAATTTGAACCGAGGTGGCCGGAATAGAGAGAGAGAAGCGCCGCAAGAGCAGAACAAACGGCGGCTCGATGGAGGTCCAAACGTCGACCAATTCAGAAATTAAGGGTATGGGGGAGTAGCTAAGGTGATGGCGGAGCCAGGGGTTAGGTTATATATAGGCAAGGTTGGCCAGGGTTAGGGTTTGATAGAAAACCAAAGAGAAGGTCGGCGGCCACTTTGGGGGTTTCACAAATACCCAACAAAACTCGAAAAACTTGGGATAATCCTATGCGAAATCTTGCAAGGAACCCATTGCAACAAAAATCAGAGAAAATAGTCGAGTAAATCTCGAGTTATCACAATTTTAAGAAAACGAGAAAAACAACCTGTTTCCTAATCTAACTCGAGGTTGAAGACGATCGTGGATCGTCGGATCAGTGGACACGGGTCCACTAATCAACCTGGACCGTTTGATCTCACGTTAGATCAGGGAAATAACCCTGAGCAAAAACCGATTTTAAAATCTATTAGATTTTTAATCCTTTTTCTCTTTCTTATTTTGGGGGCTCAAACGTTGCCCAAAAATTATGAAAATTGGTACTCTGACTTATTTCGACGCATAGAATCCGAATATGGAGTTAGTTTTTCATTTTGAGAAAGTTTATTATGTGAATAAATTAATATGTCATTTTCTCTCTCCTCCTTCAAAAGAGGTGTTAATATTATCTAAAATTAATGTAACTTCACCCTTAAGTTTTCTTAATGATTTGAAACACGATTTTGCAATTATCTTTTCAATATGACATTATCTTTTTATTTATTAAATTAATTAGAACTTCTACACTCTTTCTCTCTCCTATTTTCCTATTTATTCATATATCATCCAAATTAATTGCAAATTTGCACCAAGGCTTATTTTTATGTTTGGAATACAAATTTGAAGTTATTTCCCTAATTTGAGAGCATTAAGTATTTTATTTCTTTTTATTGGCTTATTTCCCATCTTCCTTTGATAATGTTATTTATATTTTTATTTTAAATAATACTTGACCCTTAAGTTACTCTTTCCTCAAGTAAACGAATTAGGCTATCAAATTATCATGATGGTTTCAAATTATCTTGTTAATTACAAAATCTTTGTAATTATCTTCTTTACTCATATTTTCTCATATTTCCTTTACTTATTATATTTATCTTCTTTCTTTTACAAAATTCGGATTTCCTTCTTATTTCTTATATTCTAGGAAACACTAGAAGATTCTAGGACGAATTATTTTATCCCCTTCTTATTTCTTAAGGTGAAATTGCATATTAAACCCCTTGTCAAAATCTAACTGAGTCATTTGTACATGAAACCTTGAAATAAGTTTATATGGGAAATATTTAACCAATAACTATCCAAATTTCTCTTTAAATCAAGACCAAGGACAAAAGGAACGAAAATGGAGATTAAAGCTTATAGAAAAGAGTACAAAGAGGTACAAAGAGTTTTCAGTATGTTACACATAGCATGTTTGAAGACATTTGTCTAATAAAAGCCCAAATGTCGAACTTTAGAAACTGTCCTTTCTCATCCATGGTGACCTCCGTAAGGTGAGGAATGGCATTCCTTAAGGATTTGAGGTACTTCTTCTTCTAGTACACAATGACGATATAAATTGTTAGAGCATCTTTTGAACAAAATAGGATTATCCCAATAGTAATTTTTAGGTCGAAGTACAATTTCTTCTTCGGATTATAAGTAATTTGGGGTGGTAGCTAGCCACATGCTACATAGTTATAAATGTCATCGAACCATGGAAGGGTTAGTTCAACTGACTGATCCATCAATAGAGCTTCATAGACGTAGTTTGCATTTACAAGCAATTGATTTTCATAATAAAAAAATATCCTTGATAGGTGGTCCGTAACCACCTTCTCTTTTCCTTTATTATAGATAATCTCATGATCGAATTCTTGTAGCAGTAAGCCCCATTGTATCACCCTCATTTTTGTGTCTGTTTCTGCATAAGGTATTTTATAGCCCCATGATTGGTATATATCTTTACTTTCAATCCCGCCAAGTATATGTTGGAACTAAGGGCTCTAGAGGGGGTGAATAGAGCTACACAATTTCTCACAAAATAAATTATACCTTCAAATTATATCAAGTTTAAAGCATTAACTTAAGTACAATTTAAAGTCCTGTCTAATAAGCATAGCAAGGATGGGAGAGATTGATAGTAGAGGGTGTGGGAGCAGTGGAAGGAGCAGGTGCAGGTGGAGGAGAAGGGTAAAAGCAATTGTATGCATAGGATGCATAATCACTACTTGGGTAGGGCTAGTAGGTTGCGTAGGGATGTGCATAGGACATGTTCATGTTTGACATGATTGAACATACGTCCTCATGCAGGTGCTCCTAGACCTGGAAGTTGTATGCCTCTTGATGTATTATGTAACCCATGAGGACTTTATTGGACACATGTTACCAGGCACATGAAGGTTGGGTAGGTTGAGGAGGTGGAGGTGCTCGGGTAGAGGTAGAGGCAGAGGCATTGGGTTTGGTATATGACATGATAGGCACAAACTTCTGAATAGTGGTCTCACTAATACAAACACATTTCTGGGCAAGTCTATAATGAAAGTCATGGAAAAGAGATTTCTTAGTGGCAAACTAAAATAGACCACATATCAGGCCAGGTTAGGGAGGGTGGGTTCCATGGGTATTCTTGCCTGAGTCGAAACAAGTCCTATGGTGGAGGATGTGTCTAGACCACTTGACTCTAACATTCTCTAAGAGGATATACATGATTACCGCAATGTTCTCGAAAATCTCCGTTTGATTTTTCTTCAGATGGATGTTGTAGTTATCTACTAGGGCAAGGATGCATCTCTTGACATCTAAGTCATAGGAGGGAAGGGTGCTCTTCTTCTTATAGGGGAACTGAGGCTTCTTTAAGTAACAATGAATGTCCAGAAGAGTGAGATCATATTTCTTGTAGAATGCCTCAAGGTCAAGAAGGTCAAAATACTCATTGTAATTCTTACACTAGGTGTCCGTCTAATCATTGCCAGTGAAAAAGATGTTTATGGTATCCTACGAGACTTGGAATTTCTTCCTGGCTATCATAGACATTAGGATCACATGAGTATTTGGAGGGTTTACAAGGGTGTTGTAATTCCAATGCAAGTTCTCATAGAATTTGTGAACGAATTTTGTGCTAGTTATGGAATTGTTGTAGCACACATGTTCAACACCCCAGTCTGAGAGACGGTGAATGTGTAACAACTTCATCACTTGATCAATGACCTCTTGGCGTCTAAGGCTAGGCTCAAAGAGGGTGCAAAAGAGGAAAGGATTCCATGGGAGTAGGTCTGTATACATATTAACAGCCTCATTTGAGACAAAGAGAGTCTCATCAAAAGGGATCAAGTGAGAAGACAAAGAAGAGGATGGAGCATTAGTAAGGGCGTCTCTCTTCCTTCTATTTGAAGCCATGGAGACGAAAGAGAGAGGAAAGAGGAGGCAAATAAAGAAATGCACCTCTAAATATGTCCACACACCTAGGTTTAGCAAGGGGAAGGTCAAGGATGGTCTAGCTAGGTCAGATTAGGGCTAGGTTGAGGAAGGGAAGGGCAATAGTGGAGAGCTTAGGGCTAAGGGAGGTGGAATAAGTCCACTTTTCTCTAGTTGAGATGGAGAATATTTGGTCAAACCCAATTCAAGAAAGCTCTAGCCTGACCATCGGTCGAGTTCTGTGAACTCGAAAACTTGACCGATTGGCTTTTTCGAAAATCTCTCATACATCGATTGGTTGGGTTGGAAACTCAATCGATGGTCAACCTGACCTAAAACCAACAAACTTAATTTCTAGCCATTTGATTGCTAATTAAATTTATATTTCATGTCCATTATGTACATGGAACATACTTAGGCACACATCACACATTATTGGGTACTATTTTGCAATAAAACATGTGTTTGGCAAAAATACCAAAAAACAATAGAAAAACAAGGCAAAATGAACATGAAAAACTATTTTTTAGCATATTAGCAAGCCAAGATGATCAAAACAGAGACACGACATATATGATAGATAACAACTATCTAGAAGGCATTAGATTCATTCAAAGAAGTTATAAGTAATTTTGATCTAATAAAGTTAAATTTCTCTCTAGCTAGACGTTTAGTGAAAATGTTCGCCAACTAATTTTCCATGTCCACATGTTCGATATAGATATCCTTCTTGGCAATGTGATCATGAAGAAAGTGATGGTGAATCTCTATATGTTTATCTCTACTATGCAAGATAGGATTGTATGACAAGTTAAATGCACTAGTATTATCACAATAGATAGGGAAGCATCAAAATGAATGTTAAAGTCTTGGAGCATTTGCTTCATCCATAGGACCTGGACACAACAACTCCCAATTGCAATGTATTCTGCCTCAGTGGTTGATAATGCCACTGTTCTCTATTTCTTGGAGAACCAAGACACCAAGCATGGTCCTAGGAGGAAAGACGTGCCACTTGTGAAGTTTCTATCATTCAAGCATCATGCATAATCTGCATCACTATAAGCGTAAGATAAAGTCCCTTGACTTGGGATACGATAGTCCAAAATTTTGGGTGTTGGCTAAGTACCTTAAAATCCTCTTAACAACTATAAGATGTGATTTCTTAGGATTTGATTGAAAGTGAGCACACAAGCCAACACTAAACATTATATCAGGTCTAGAGGCAGTTAAGTAAAGTAACCTTCCAATCATACCTCTATATATATTCTCATCTACCTTCTCACCTTCTTCATCTTTATCAAGTTTGGCGGCGTATGACATGGGTGTATCCATCGACTTGGTGTTATCCATTACAAAGTGCTTAAGTAGTTCATTTGTGTACTTACCTTGGTTGATGAGGTTCCCATCTTTTGTTTGCTTGATTTGAAAGTTGAAAAATAATGTGAGTTCATCCATCATACTCATCTCAACTTCACTCTGCATAAGATCACTAAATTCTTTGCAAAGATCAAGGTTATTTGTACCAAAAATGATATCATCAACCTATATTTGTATGATACGAAAAATGTTAGAAGTGTGTTTTAGAAATAAGGTAGAATCCACTTTGTCCACAATATACTCATGATATAACAAAAAGTTCTTTAATTTCTCATACCATGACCTTGGTGCTTGTTTGAGTCCATAGAGAGATTTTGGCAATAAATATACATGGTTAGGTAGACTATCATGTTCAAAGCCAAAAAGTTGTGCAACATACACTTCCTCCTTAATTGTACCATTCAAAAATGCACTTTTAACATCCATTTGATACAAGAGAAAATATTTATAACTGGAAAAGGCAAGCAACATATAAATGGACTCAAGTATAGCAACAGGTGCATATGTCTCATCAAAGTCTATACCTTCTTGTAGATTGTAGCCTTGAGCTACTAACCTTTCTTTGTTACTTACCACTTTGCCACTTTCGTCAAGCTTGTTGCAGTAGACCCATTTCGTGCCAATGATCTTTCTATCACTTGGTCTTAGCATAAGGGTCCAAACGTTATTCTTCACAAATTGCTCCAACTCCTCTTGCATAGCTAGGATCCATTCTTCATCCCCAAGAGATTCTTTGACATTCTTAGGCTTGAGTTGTGAGATGATGTCATTGTTGGCTTGTTCTTTGTTAAAACCAGCATGTGTCTTCACTCTTTCAAAGGGATCACCTAAAATCAGCTCCTTTGGGTGATTCTTTGCAAATCATGAGGGGGGGTTGGATCCATCTTCTCATCATCTTTGTCTTCTGCTTGAGTGACCACCTCTTTTCGCTTTTGGGTGATGTTGAGCTCTTTAAGGATAGGAATTGCTTCACCTGCAACATCATCATTTGGAACAATATCTTTGGGAATAGAGGGGTTAGAGTAACATCCCTGACCTGGGTTATGTGTTAACCCTATATGATTTGCCTAATAATGTTGAGTAGATGTTTAACCTTACCTTATGAAAAGTAATTAGGAATCTAGAGGAACTTATATTCCATTTTGGTCCTTTTTGAATAATGTTGAAACATTATTTTATTGATTTGGACTAAAGTACAAATTACCCAAGTTGAGGGGTTAAATTGCAAATTTTACATGATAATATGTTCCTCATATGTTGAAGCACCATGAGATTGAATATGATGTATAGGTATGGTTTGTAGTAGTCTGAGTACCAAGAAAGAGCTGATTAAGCAATGTTTGTGCATTAAAACCTAGTTTTGGTGTAATGTGCAATTTACCCATAACCCAGGGTTCAATATGCAAATTACCACTTCAATAAGGTGCCTAATGTTTCTTGGCATCATGTAGAGAAAAGAAAATGAGAGGGGCGCCTCATTTGAGTTAAGTTGGAAGACAGAGAATCTTGATATTAAAATAATCAAGATTTAATCCTAATTGAAACCCTAATTTAATTTAGTGCAAAAATAAATGTATTAATTAAAGGGCCTTCAACCAAAATTAAAATGGTTGGATTCAGATGTGTGTGGACGTCCTTGAGCTTTGCAAGGACCACAAAATATCCTAAGGAGGTGAAAATTCCACTCACCTTATTATAAGAAAAAGAATTTCCACTCAAAAATGGATATTACTATTATAAGGGTTAAGGTGCTTAATTTCTTTTCCTTTAATCCTTGGATAATGAAGAGGTTTTTCAAGAGGATGAAGATGGCTTCGTGGCAAAGAATTTAGGGCGGAGTGGTGGAAATCATTTTGGGAATTAAAGGAATTAATTCCATTTTCTCTTTCAATGGAAATTCCTTATACATATCCCATTTCCAAACCACTTAAGGACCTTTCTTGGAATTTCTTTTCCCTTCTTGCCTTGGCCGACCACGAGAGAGCTGGGGAGCAGGAGAAGGATGCCCCCAACCTGTAGCAAACTTGTTCATCTAAAAGCTCAAGAATGGACCTTGGGCAGTTGCTAGAACTCCATCCACCATTAGAACCGTGGAGCTTGGAGCTTGGAGATTGGATTTTGAGGCCAGTTTTATAACTCAAACCATAAACGTTGATATTGCAATCCATTCTTCAATAATTGTTGATTATTTTCTTCTATTTGGTACTCTTTTGATTCATTGTTGAAATTCCCATAAAAACGGTTGATGTTCTTAGATGAACGAAGGAAGATGATGATGACATCATCTTGACACTTTTCCCAAGAAAATTATTAGGGCAAATGGTTTCAATAAGTTGCTCAAATGGTTTCCCAAAGCGATTGGGAGCAACTGGTTTCAAACCGTTTAAGGGCAAATGATTTCATCAAACTGAATGAGAGAAAACAGTTTCAAACCGTTTGGAGGTGTTGACCAGGGTTGACCATTTGAAGATTTGTTGATAATGATGTTGGTTAATGACCCACTACTTACATTTTATTAGTTCCATTTAGTTCATGAGTTGAAGGACAATCAATCACCAAACCCTAATCGGGTGAAGTGTTGATTTCTAATTTGATTAATTTTGAACTTTTGGTTGATTGACCCAAACGGTTTCAAAACCATTTAGGAATCACCCAAACGGTCTCAATACCATTTGGGGGTCACCCAAGACTGTTTCGAGGTCTAGGGTTAAGTATAGTTGAGCAATTTAAGGTTCAAATATACAAGGTTGAAATGTAATCAAATCTTGATTGATTGATCAATCCAATGATCCAAACCCTAATTGGATGCCATGTATTTGGATGATGAGATGGGCAAACGGTCTCAAGAACATTTGGTGATCATCAAAACGACCTCAATACTGTTTGGGGGTCATTCAAGACCGTTTGAGGTTAGGTCATATCATATAATGATGATGGTTCATTGATTTCAATTGAATTGGTTCCACAATGTCAACCATTGATGGTTCCTCAATTTCAAAACCCTAAGTGATGGTTTCTTGATTATCAACCAGTTCAATTGGGTTCAAAACCCTAAATTGAAGGTCCAATTGAATGGTGATTCCGTGGTTCAATTGATGAATACTTTAGTGGTCCAATTGATAGTTGATTCATGGATTGGAACCTTGAATCGATTAAGTGTTGATGTCCCTTTTTGGTCCATTCGGTTTTGAGAGGGTTTGTACCAAACGGTCTCAAATGTTTGGAGACTCAAGTTCATTTGGTTTTAAGATGTGTTGATTAAACGGTTTGAAGCACCAACTTTGCTAAACGGTTTCAAACTGTGTGAACTTAATTGATCAAGACCGTTTGAGGTTTAAGTGACCAAGATCGTTTGAGGTCTAAGTGACCAAGACCTTTTGAGGTTCAAATTGGTTAAACCATTTGGACACCTTATATGATCAAAGGTCTATTAGCTACTTGATTATTAATAAAGTAGACCAATGGTGCTTATGAAGGTTAATCTTACTAGGTGTACTTAAGTGAAGAGTTAACCTTAATAAATCTTGATGTATTTAACATCCTAGAGAGGATGAGAGGGAGAGATAATGGGAGATATGATTTTTTATTTAATAATCCCTAATTCTCTCATTATGAATAAATATGTAATCAGGATTTGATCCATAATAATGAGATCATGAAATCCTCATTGAAAAGATTGATGTACCTTGACCCTAATCTAGGGCAAGGATATGTGAAACCCTAATTGAGGGCTAAGCTTAGTGAAACCATAATCTAGGGTGATGATGTAACCCTAACTTAGTGTAATAGTGTAAGAAACCCTAATTTAATGGGAATTGTACATCCTAACCCTAATTTGGGTATGAGGCAAGAGAAACCCTACTTGGATGTGAATGATAAACCTTAATCCCTAAAATTGGTTAAAGGTGCATGAAACCCTAATAAAGGGTAGTGTTACTAGTGCTATGTGAAGCCCTATCATTGAGTGATGTGTTGTTCAATCCTAATTTCACATAATACTAGGTGAAACCCTGATATAGAAGAATGTTATGTGAATCTATAATGAAGAGCAATACAATGTGAAATCCATGTAATGTATGAAAGATGCTATGTGAACCTCAAACTATAATTGTGGAAATCCTATTCCTATTAATGGAATAGTGATTAATGTATTGACAATTGTAACACCTAGAGGGGTTGATAATAGATATCCTTGCATTAATAATTCTAACTCAAGGATGAGTCCATATTAGTGGCAATGGTTCTATATTCTAAATAAGTGACATATGACCATTACCTTACATGATGAATGTAATGAACTGGTGCATAAAGTATTAGGATGGGGAATACCCTAAAACAAGTTAAGTGGATGAGTTCTATTAAGATAAAGGTGTTGAGGTAAGTGATACATCAATATAGGATAGATATCACATCCAACACCCCAATACTAAAATACCTTGATGTGATTTAAATCCAATTAGATAAGTGACACATGAAATGTGTCATGTCATTTGTTACATTGAGATGTAATGCACCTTGATGAATGTAGGCTAACATAATTTATGAAAAGGTTAATCCAAATCAATAGACTATGATACAATCATATTCTGATAAAGATGAGAGAGAAACTCATACTTTGTGTTGATAATACATTCAATGATGAATGATGAGAATAAATAAGTATGTTTGAATACTTATGATATCAATATTGGTTTCTAGCTGTGAGAAGCAATAAAATAGGGCTGATCATTAATAATATGATCTTAAGAGCCTAAGTGGTTATTTATGGAAAACCCTAATGATGGGTGCTGATATGAAAGAGAAACCATGAACCCTAAAGAGGGAATAGTGATATTACTTAGTGTTGTATGGTGCTGATATGAACAAGAAATCATGAACCCTAAAGAGGGAGTAGTGGTATTACTTAGAGTAGTATGGTGCTGATATGAAAGAGAAATCATGAACCCTAAAGAGGTAGTAGTGGTATAACTTAGTGTTGTATGGTGCTCATATGAAAGCATTATAATTGTTATTATGATTACTAATCATGCATGAATGATGAGATGGAGAGTATAGCCAAGTAAGGGCTATGATGCTCTATTTATTGAGAATGTTTTATAGGATTTATAAGCCTTCATATGCTTTGTGTAGTAAGAATCATTTATTTTTGTGTACTATGTGCAATACTTTGTGTACAAGAACCATAATGTCCTTGGTCATATGATCTGAAGGTATTAAGTTACCTAATAAGTGGTAATAAGTATCCTATGATGAGATATGGGTTCAAATACCCAGATTCTATAATCATGATGATGAACTTGTTAAGAAGTGGAAATTTACTTAATGAGTTGAGAGATTAAGATCCCAATACTTTGTGAAAAGAGTATGGCTACATGCCATGACTCCACAATGAAAATCCTAGGCATTAGATATATGATCTAAGCCTGAAGAGAGTTAATGTTGTGGAAATGATTCTATAGTGAATAAATGCTATACATGTTCTTCATATTCCTTAATGGATAAGTGACATATTGCTCTATCAAGTTATAGCTGCAATGCTTTTAATAAGAATAATGTTCTAATCTGTTAGAGAATGATTTAACTACTGTCAAACAATTATAATTCCTCTGTTCAATTTTATCTTATTAAACTGCAATAATAATGTTATTGGCAGAGAGTTATATCTCTCGCTGGGGCAATTTTACAATTGTCTCACCCCCGTGGTAACTACACTTTTAGGTGGACGCAGATGAGGAGGCATGAATCCTTCAGTAGGTGAAGGACAACAACAGTAGCAGCAGGGACAACAATGAACTCTCAGGTGGAGACAATGGTAACTAAATAATGTAGATAGAGTCCTATGTGTCATCTATGTACTCTTAGGTCCTCAGAGTAGTAGTTAGTGCTTTCGAGATTTTGGATCAGTGCCTTGAGATTTTACACGGCTTGTGTTTAGTCTAACAAGAGAAGTTGATGCTTGTAATTTTCAGATAGAGATGATGCAAGACCTGAACCTTTAAACTAGAATGTAAATGTGTTACTTTTGTTCTATGTTAGAATGTTTTCCTTGAATGGATCTCTTGGTAAAAAGGTTTTAATTTTTAGTGATTTTCGATAATCCGCTGCTTAGTGAACGCTTCCGCATTAGTTAATTATGTTTTTATGAGTTGTATGCCACAATTAAGTGGTATCTGCGCTCTAGGTTCGCTGAGTCTACAAAGACATAGGACTAAGGTTGTTGAGTCTGTTCTAAGTGTCCTCCAGTTTATCTGATAGTATCTTCTACTCACATAGGAGAAGAAGAACGTGAAGATGTTTGGACCACATGAAGAACATGCTACTAAGAGCAGCGTTGTTGCACTAGGAGAAGGTGCAAGAGACCAGAATAGGGAAGGGCTTGTACTGAACAACCCCAGATTGACCCAGCTGTGATAGAAAATCCTGCCCTCCATGCTGTATTTGAGAAATTCCTGACAGCCATAACACATATGGCAGACCGGATGTGACCACCTACACCAAGAGCACCAACCCATTATGAGGGTTATGGAGCTGACAAGACTTTTGAGAGACTTCGTTGGGTTGGAGCCATAGATTATGATGGTACATATGATCCAGCAGATGCTGATTTGTGGATGATAGAGATGGAAAAGGCTTTCAGGATCGTTGATATTCCTGAAGCTGGAAAGGGAGTGATGGTCATTGGTGAATGATAGAGGAAGATAAGAGACCAGGTGAAGAAATTGGATGTGAGTTATTCTGAGGAGAATTCGTTAGTAGATACTTCCCTAAAACTTATCTAGACGAGAAGATCTCTTAATTTGATAGGATCAAACAAGGACAGATGAACGTTAGCGAGTATGAAGCTAAGTTCATGGAGCTGTTGTGGTTTTGTCCGCATATGGAAGTTAATGATGAGGAAAGTGTTGGGTTTTAGGGGAGACAGAGAAGGCAGCGGAATCAAAAAAATTCTCCCCAAACCCATACCGAGGAAACGTGTCAACGTCTATATAATAGGAAAGAATGGTTTGCGGAATCATACCTTGTCCCGAGGCTTGCTCGGCGACAATACCTCGCACAATGCGCGGTCTTCAACTCAGGACTTCGACGGTGTCTGTGCAGCTCCTGGTCACACCGGGACTAACAACTCCTACTCGAACCGGACTGTCGGATGACAGTTGTCCTCCTAAGCGGCAGTGTCCTCCCGCCTCTGTAGTAGTCCACACGGACCACCTGGAACTCCACTCTCCTTGTCCCACAAGGAAGTGGAAGGAGTCGCACCCACCTGTTGACGTACTAGTCGCCAACACGCTCTCATGCCTCCTGTTACAACTGCAGTTGTCCTTCCCTTGTTGCACCTCCCTTTTGCGGGAAGCACTTGCTCGGGCTCTCTCACGGTTACCAAAACCAGAGAGAACGACAACTTGCAGAGCAACTGGTTGCACTGAGCTGTGTTTTGAGAAGCCCCCAATACCCCTATATATATAGGAGAGTCATGGGACAGGGTTCTCCATCCCGGGCAATGCGGGACTAAAGCAGGAGTAGAAGGGTTCGAGAATTTTCCACAAAAAGCAACCGGTTCGCAACTTGAAATGATCGGTTCACAACTGAACCGATCGGTTCGGACATTGAGCCGATCAGTTGGACCTGAGCCGATCGTTTGGGGAACTCCAACCGATCGGTTGGTGCCCTGAACCGATCGGTTCATGGTCCTAATCTGGTTCAAAAAGACTTTCCTTGTTTCTTTCCCAATTGGTATCGAATACCAATGTTATTCCCAATCGAATTGGGCAATTTGAAACGAAAGGAAAATTCTTGCCGACATGACTTTCCCAACTGGTCGGTTGCACCAGTTGAGTCGATCGGTTCAACCCTTGAACCGGTCATTTCAACCTGGGCATGAGCCGATCGGCCTGGACACTCCAGCCGACCGGTTCAGTACCTCAGCCGACCGGTTCATCACATGAGCCGATCGGTTGGGAGCACAGGTTGGGCAAAATCAGTCAAATGCGATTTCAATCAATCAGATACTCCAATCAATGTGTCCAACACCTTGAACCATATGATATTGAGCTATCGACTGATTGAGTGTTTAATTGAACTACTAAACTCCTTTAGTAATCAATCTAAACAGTGCTTTGTGGACAAAACTCCTCTTTCAGGTTAAATCCTATGTGTGTGACCCTGCAGGTCCATTTCACGTTGGCAGTGAAAGTCCATAACACTTATGACTTCACAAGCAAAGAGCGGTGCCTAGTCACACATCAGTGCTACCCAAGTGAAAGTAGAAAGTTGGAGAACAACTTTCATCCTACAATCCGTGAATGGTGTTACAGCGAATGTATAATTCCTTTGTCACTGATATCCCGAATGAACTCGAGGCATGGAACAGTCATCCTGTCAACGTTCATTCACTTCCTTGATCTCAGAGTAGACTGGAAGAGATATGTATGACATCAGTATCATATACTGATTCACACATGCGTGCACGCCTTTCTCAATCCTACTCATCAAGTGGCCATGGATATCAAACTCCCTCAGGAGGGACAAATCCCATATCTATCACTCACCCCTCAAAAGCCCCATGTGTCAAAGCCACCCAATCATCACCTTTATAACAACCCATGTTTCAGGACTGCGTTTGATGATGTCAAAGTGTGCCCAACGACATGTGTTGAGTGTAGTGATTTCAGGTCTAAGAATCACACTCACCACCATCACTGTGAGTACTGACTGTGACTACCATCTCATGGTTCCATGTGTCAAACTCACGGTGGGTCTGTCCGGTACCTTGTTCTCTAACAAGTACCTATGTGTTTGGTTTGATATCTCTATATCATGACTAATGAGATTCTGTCATCAACCAACACCACAATCTAGTCTTGTGTGTCATTGTTGTCTATCTACCTTCCACAATGACATCCGACTAGGGACATAACAAGAATGTACAAACTCTTAGCATCCGTATGATCTCATCGTTCAGGTCATGAACCTGAAGGCATACGTCATTGAGTACATGTCATTCTCTAGACATTCAATCTGTTCTATCACTATCTCATATGACTAAACCAGAAAGAATTGGAAGCTTGCCTTTTATGTTTATCAAATCAATCTTAATGTATCCCACCAATCATCCCATGATTGGCTCTCAGGGCATACATACCAACAGAAAGAATTCGGCATTTTGAGAAGGGGTTGAACGCTGAACTAACCACTCTTGTGTCTGCTTTAGAGAACAGGGAGAGGTTTGCCACTTTTGTGGAGTTGGTAAGAAGGACAGAAAGGTCTGAAATCGAGAAAGGACAGACCAGTGGTAAGAAGGTATACGCTCAGTCTCAAGGACAAAGGTCTGAATGTTTTAAGAAGCTGAGATTTTCTGCATTAGCGACATCATCGAGATTCCATACCAAGACACAATGGATGTCAAGTAGGGGTAGGGATCGTAGTAATGTTCCAAGTAGATCCTCTGACATAGCATCAACCTCAGTGACTGGATCTCATAGGCATTTTGCACCTAGGATCTGTTACCAATGTAGACAACCGGGACATCTGGTAAAGGATGGTCTAGATGGGAATTCGATGATGACTCGACCTCAGGGGCAGAGTCAGCAAGGCACACAAAGGAGGCAATTTTCTTTTAACAATAGAGGACGTGGACAGACATCCCAAACAGGTCAAATGAAATAGTTTCGTTTTGATATTTCATATCATGATTCTATCCGTTAAAATAAGAAGGTAGTTGTTTTTGAGCTTCCTTTGACTAGTCCTATAAGGACACAAGGGAGATGAGAACTTACATCTTACTCAGAGTTCCTTAAAATGCTTTCTAATCTCCCTTATATGTGTGTTAAAATATGAGATATAAAAGTGATGCCTGAAGAAATTCAAGAATGAAAAATCATGGGTGTATAATGATATGAAAAGTGAGGAATATGATAGCAAATAAAGTGCATAATACCTAATCTCAATACTTGTATACCCTGGCCAGGTATATCATTATTAGAAGATAAGGCAAGTATGGAACTCTTAGATTGTTATCTTCTTATTACTCTGATCAAGTAATCATTTTGAAACAATCTAGAGAGTATGATGAAATTAAATAGGAAGATCTAAGTGAACATTCCCAAATAAATTTCTCAGTAAACTTTCTCAGTGAACTTTCTAAGTGAACTTCTCAGTGAATTTTCTCAAATAAATTTCCTAGTGAACTTTCTCAGTGAAATTGCTTTGTGAAACTTTCTCAGTGAAATTGCTCAGCGAAACTTTCTAAGTGAATTTTCTCAAATAAATTCTCAGTGAACTTTCTTAGTGAAATTGCTCAGTGAAACATTCTAAGTGAATTTTCTCAAATAAATTCTTAGCATGCTTTCTCAGTGAAATTGCTCAGTGAATTTTTCCAAGTGAATTTTCTCAAAAAAATTCTTGGTGAACTTTCTCAGTGAAATTGCTCAGTGAACTTTCTAAGTGATTTTTCTCAAATAAATTCTCAGTGAACTTTCTCAGTGAAATTGCTCAATGAAACTTTCTAAGTGAATTTTCTCAAATAAATTATGAGTGAACTTTCTCAGTGAAATTGCTCAGTGAAACTTTCTAAGTGAATTTTCCCAAATAAATTTCTCAGTGAACTTTTCTAATCAAAGTGCTAAGTGAACTTTCCCAAACAAATAAAGGATTACTGAGTGAATTACCTCTATAAGATATATATTTTTACTTTTAATAAATACTTTTGGATGATGATAGAAGTATGTTCATTTATGATTTTTCCATTCAATAATATGGACATCATATGTTAGGGGTTTATGCTCTGCATAAACATAAACATTGATAAGGTTGAATTAATGAAATGAACTTTGTGTGGATTACATATCCATGATATTATGATATTATGTAGAGACTTGAGGGTATTATAAATGAATAAATCTGTCCCTCCTTTTTCCTAGGATTTCGAGGACAAAATCCTTGTTAGGGGTTTATAATTTGTAACATCCCTGACCTGGGTTATGTGTTAAACTGAGATGATTTGCCTAATAAGGTTGAGTAGATGCTTAACCTTACCTTATGAAAAGTAATTAGGACTCAAGAGGAACTTATATTCCATTTTGGTTCTTTTTGAATAATGTTGAAACATTGTTTTACTGATCTTGGACTAAAGTGCAAATTACCCAAGTTGAGGGGTTAAATTGCAAATTTTACATTATAATATGTTACTCATATGTTGAAGCACCATGAGATTGGATATGATGTAGATGTATGGCTTGTAGTAATCTGAGTACCAAGAAAGAGCTGATAAAGCAATGTTTGTGCATTAAAACCTGGTTTTGGAGTAATGTGCAATTTACCCAAAACCCAGGGTTCAATATGCAAATTACCACTTCAATAAGGTTCCTAATGTTTCTTGGCATCATGTAGAGCAAAGAAAATGAGAGGGGCGCATCATTTGAATTAAGTTGGAGCAGAGAATCTTGATATTAAAATAATCAAGATTTAATCCTAATTGAAACCCTAATTCAATTTAGTGCAAAAATAAATGTATTAATTAAAGGGCCTTCAACAAAAATTAAAATGGTTGGAATCAGATGTGTGTCGATGTCCTTGAGCTTTTCAAGGACCACAAAGTATCCTAAGGAGGTGAAATTTCCACTCACCTTATTATAAGAAAAAGAATTTCCACTCAAAAATGGATATTACTATTATACAGGTTAAGGTGCTTAATTTCTTTTCCTTTAATTCTTGGATAATGAAGATGTTTTATAAGAGGATGAAGATGGCTTCATGGCCAAGAATTGAGGGGGGAGTGGTGGAAATATTTTTGAGAATAAAAGGAATTAATTCCATTTTCTCTTTTCTTGGAAATTCCTTATACATATCCCATTTCCAAAGAACTTAAGGACCTTTCTTGGAATTTCTTTTCCCTTCTTGCCTTGGCCGACCACGAGAGAGTTGGGGAGTAGGAGAACGACGCCCCCAACTTCTAGCCAACTTGTTCATCTAAAAGCTAAAGAACGGACCTTGGGCAGTTGCTAGAACTCCATCCACCATTAGAACCGTGGATCTTGGAGCTTGGAGATCATATTTTGAGGCGGGTTTTATAACGCAAACCCTAAACATTGAGATTGCAATCCATTCTTTAATAATTATTAATTATTTTCTTCTATTTGGTACTCTTTTGATTCATTGCTGAAATTCCCATGAAAAATGGCTACTGTTCTTGGATGCACGAAGGAAGATGATGATGAAATCATCTTGACACTTTTCCCAAGAAACTTATTAGGCCAAACAGTTTCAATAAGTTGCTCAAATGGTTTCCCAAACCGATTGGGAGCAAACGTTTCAAACCGTTTGAGGGCAAACAGTTTCATCAAACCGAACGATAGCAAACGGTTTCCATCCGTTTGGAGGTGTTGATCAGGGTTGACCGTTTGTAGATTTGTTGATAATGATGTTGGTTAATGACCCACTAATTATAATTGATTAGTTCCATTTGGTTAATGAGTTGAAGGACAATCAATCACCAAACCCTAATCGGGTTAAGTGCTGATTTCTAATTTGATTAATTTTGAACTTTGGGTTGATTGACCCAAACGGTTTCAAAACCATTTGGGAATCACCCAAATGGTTCAAGACCATTTCGGGGTCACCCAAGACCATTTGGAGGTATAGGGTTAAGTAATGTTGAGCAATTGAAGGTTCAAAGATACTAGGTTGAAATGTAATCAAATGTTGATTGATTTATCAATCCAATGATCCAAACCCTAAATGGATGCCAAGGATTTGGATATTGAGATGGGAAAATGGTCTCCAGACTATTTGGAGATCATCCAAACGACCTCAAGACCATTTGGGGGTCATTCAAGACTGTTTGAGGTCAGGTCATATCATATAATGGTGATGGTTCATTGATTTCAATTGAATTGATTCCACAATGTCAATCATTGATGGTTCCTCAGTTTCAAAACCCTAAGTGATGATTTCTTGATTATCAACCCTAGTTCAATTGGGTTCAAAACCCAAAATTGAAGGTCTAATTGAATGGTGATTCAGTGGTTCAATTTATGAATAAGTTAGTGGTCCAATTTATAGTTGATTCATGGATTGGAACCTTGAATCGATTAAGTGTTGATGTCCCTTTTTGGTCCATTCAGTTTTGAGAGGGTTTGGACCAAACAGTCCCAAGACCGTTTGAGTCCAAACAGTCTCATGAATATTTGGGACCAAACATCCTCAAAACCATTTGAGACCAAACGGTCTCAAACCGTTTGGAGACTCAAGTTCAGTTAGTTTCAAGATCTGTAGATAAAACGGTTTCAAGCACCAACTTTGTTAAACGGTTTCAAACTGTTTGAACTTAATTGATCAAGACCATTTGAGGTTTAAGTGACCAAGATAGTTTGAGGTCTAAGTGACCAAGACCTTTTGAGGTTCAAATTGGTTAAACCATTTGGACACCTTATATGAACAAAGGTCAATTAGCTACTTTATTATTAATAATGTAGACCAATGGTGATTATGAAGGTTAATCCTACTAGGTGTACTTAAGTGAAGAGTTAACCTAGATCGATCTTGAATTATTTAACATCCTAGAGAGGATGATAGGGATATAGAATGGGAGAGATAATTGCTTATTTAATAAGCCCTAATTCTCTCATTATGAATAAATATGTAACCATGATTTGATCCATAATAATGAGATCATGAAATCCTCATTGAAAAGATTGATGTACCTTGACCCTAATCTAGCGCAAGGCTATGTGAAACCCTAATTAAAGGCTAAGCTTAGTGAAACCATAATCTAGGGTGATGATGTAACCCTAACTTGGTGTAACATTGTAACAAACCCTAATTTAATGGGAATTGTACATCCTAACCCTAATTTGGGTACGAGGCAAGAGAAACCCTACTTGGATGTGAATGGTAAACCTTAATCTCTAAAATGGGTTAAAGGTGCATGAAACCCTAATAAAGGGTAGTGCTACTAATGCTATGTGAAGCCCTATCATTGAGTGATGTGTTGTGAAATCCTAATTTCACATAATACTATGTGAAACCCTAATATAGAAGAATGTTATGTGAATCTCTAATGAAGAGCAATACTATGTGAAATTCATATAATATATGAAAGATGCTATGTGAACCTCAAACTGTAATTGTGGAAATCCTATTCCTATTAATGGAATAGTGATTAATGTATTGACAATTGGAACAGGTAGAGGGGTTGATAATGGATATCCTTACATTAATAATTCTTACTCAAGGATGAGTCCATATTAGTGGCAATGGTTGTATATTCTAAATAAGTGACATATGACCATTAACTTACATGATGAATGTAATGAATTGGTGCATAAAGTATTAGGATGGGGAATACCCTAAAACAAGTTAAATGGATGAGTTCTAGTAAGATAAAGGTGTTGAGGTAAGTGATACATCAAGATAGGATAGATATCACATCCAAAACCCCAATACTAAAATACCTTGATGTGCTTTACATCCAATTGGATAAGTGACACATGAAATGTGTCATGTCATTTATTACATTGAGATGTAATGCACCTTGATGAATGTAGGTTAACATAATATTTGAAAAGGTTTATCCAAGTAAATAGACTATGATGCAATCATATTATGATAAGGATGAGAGAGAAACCCATACTTTGTGTTGATAATACATTCAATGATGAATGGTGAGAACAAATAAGTATGTTTGAATAGTTATGATATCAATATTGGCTTCTAGCTATGAGAAGGAATGAAATAGGTCTGATCATTAATAATATGATCTTAAGAGCCTATGTGGTTATTTATGGAAAACCCTAATGAAGGGTGTTGATATGAAAGAGAAACCATGAACCCTAAAGAGGGAATAGTGGTATTACTTAGTGTTGTATGGTGCTAATATGAAAGAGAAATCATGAACCCTAAATAGGGAGTAATGGTATTACTTAGTGTTGTATGGTGCTGATATGAAAGAGAAATCATGAACCCTAAAGAGGGAGTAGTGGTATTACTTAGTGTTGTATGGTGCTGATATGAAAGAATTATAATTGTTATTACGATTACTAATCATGCAGGAATGATGAGATGGAGAGTATATCCAGGTAAGGGCTATGATGCTCTATTTATTGAGAATGTTTTATAGACTTTATAAGCCTTCATATGCTTTGTGTAGTAAGACTCATTGAGCTTTGTGTACTATCTGCAATACTTTATGTAGCAAGAACTATAATGTCCTTGGTCAGATGATCTGAAGGTATTAAGTTATCTAATAAGTGGTAATAATTATCCTATGATGATATATGGGTTCAAATACCCATATTCTATAATCATTATGATGAAATTGTTAAGAAGTGGAAATGTACTTAATGAGTTGAGAGATTAGGATCCCAATACTTTGTGAAAAGAGTATGGATATAGGCCATGACTCCATAATGACAATGCCAGGCATTAGATATATGATCTAAGCCTAAAGAGAGTAAATGTCGTGGAAATGATTTTATAGTGAATAAATGTTATACATGTTCTTCATATTCCTTAATGGATAAGTGACATATTGCTCTATCAAGTTATAGATGCAATACTTTTAATAAGAATAATGTTCTAATATATTAGACAATGATTTAACTACTATCAAAGAATTATAATTCCTCTGTTCAGTTTTATCTTATTAAACTACAATAATATTGTTTCTGGTGGAGAGTTATATCTCTCACTGGCACAATTTTACAATTGTATCACCCCCGTGGGAACTACATTTTTAGGTGGACGCAGACGAGGAGGCAGGAATCCTTTAGTAGGTGAAGGACAACATCAGTAGTAGTAGGGATAGCAGTGAAGTCTCAGGTGGAGACACTGGTTGTTATGCCTTGTATAAATGTAGATAGAGTCCTACGTGTCGTCTCTGTACTCTCAGGTCCTCGGAGTAGTAGTTAGTGCTTTTGATATTTTGGCTCAGTGCCTCGAGATTTTACACTGCTTGTTTTAGTTTAACAAGAGCAGTTGATGCTTGTAATTTTCAGATAGAGATGATGCATGACATGTACCTTTAAACCAGAATGTAAATGTGTTACATTTGTTCTATGTGAGAAAGTTTTCCTTGAATGGATCTCTTGGTAAAAAGGTTTTAATTGTTAGTGATTTTTGGTAATCCGCTTCTTAGTGAACGCTTCCACATTAGTTAATTGTGTTTTTATGAGTTGTATGCCACAGTTAGTCTCAATAAACTTTACATTAATGGATTCTTCTACTTTAGCAAGATCAACATTTAAAACCCTATAAGCTTTCCTAGTAGTGCTATAGCTAAGAAAGAAAGCCTTTTAGGATTTCATAATAAACTTGTAAAGAGTATCTTTTGTATTCGAAACAAGACAAGGACATCTGAAAACATGGAAATACTCGATAGAAGGCTTCCTACCATGCCACAACTCATAAGGGATTTTCCTTTTAGGAGTATCATACTCTAGAAGCATGATCTTAGCCATCTCATACAAAGACCTATTCTTCCTCTCTACAACCCCATTTTTTTGAGGTGTTCGAGGTGAAGAGAAGTTGTGTGCATAACCCGATTCGTGACAAAAAATCTCAAAAAGATCATTTTCAAATTCTCCCCCATGGTCACTACAAATGGAAACAATGTGGCAAGAAGATTCATTCTAAACTCATTTAAAAAAGCTCGAGAAAACATCAAGAGTATCACTTTTAAAAATGAGAAAGAAGTTCCAAGTAAATCTAGAGAAATCATCAACAATAACAAGGCAATACTTGGAACCATGAAGCGATTGAGTTCTCATTGGTCCAAATAGATCAATGTAAAGAATATCAAGAGATCTCTTGCTACTAAGGACTCCTTTTGATTTGAAAGAGGACTTGGTTTTCTTTCCTTGGGTACAAGGTTGGCATTCCTCATCCTTTTCAAAATCCAATTTAGGAAGTCTGTTGACTAAGACCTTTTTGCTCAACTTCCTCAACTGATGCATAATTACAAGACCAAGCCGACAGTGCCAAAGAGAAATATCATTTGAGTTGACTACTAGGAATATACCAACCACATGCTTAATATAGTTAAGAACAATAATAGAAATATAACCACTTATGGCTCCCTTATATATAACTTGGTAGGTGAGGGAATCTAGAATCAAGCATTCAAAGGAAGTATTATCACATAGTTGACTAACAATAATTAAATTGTGATGTAGGCCATCCACAAAAAGAACATTTTTGAAACACAAGTATTCACCTACATCACCCTCACATTTTATTTTACCTTTCTTATTGTCCCCAAAGGTGACCAATACTCCTTTATTCTTGGTGAAATTGTTGAAATGGCTTATGTCACCGATCATGTGCTTTGTGCAGCCACTATGAGCACCATTTTCTTGTAATAAAGGAGAATGTTAGTCCCCAATTCAAACATTGGGATCTAGAGTTAGCTTGGGGACCTATTTGCTTGGTCCCCTTAGGATTGTAAGGACAATAAGTAGAGTAAAGATCATCACATTTTCAATAAGAACAAACCACAGGATTCTTAGTGTCGGAAGACTCTCCTACAAAGAAATAGATCTCCTTGATCTTTTTCTTACCTTTTTCTTTAGTCTTTCCCTTTGATGCCCCCCTTACAAATCCCAAACCACAAGTACCACTTTGTTTGGTATAATGGTCAATCATTTCATTTACGGAGTTCTTCCCCTTGAGGAATTTTGATAGGGATGCTCTCAATCTATGGTTATCATCATTTAAACAAACAATGGTAGAATATAAACTAGATATGTCATCCCTAGCATGTACAAGATCAACCTTAAGACATAAATCTTTAGCTAAATAGGAATGCTTTTCAATAGAGATAGAAGCAACATTAACACTAGGCAGTAACGTTCTAGAAGATAGATCATTTACTTGACCAATCAATCTAGCATTTTCAGATTTAAGCATTTGGATTTCTTTGAGATAGACATCTCTCTCTTCTTTATAAGCATCAATAAGGAGCTAAAATTTAACATTTTTAGTTTTAAGCATTTCAAGCTCTTTAAGGCAATTTTGGTTTTCTTCTTTAAGATTCTCAATGTTCTTAAGGTAGATACCATTCTCAACTTCAACCCCATTGTATTCGAGTTCTAGATTAAGGTATTTCCCTTGTAAATTATCAATACTCTCAAGATTTGGTTTCTCATTCAATTCAAGAATTTCAAACTTATCATATAGATCATCAATTATTTTTCCTAATCATTTTATTTTAAATTTACATTTAGAAAAACATGAATGGGTAGAGATAATCATGTAATTAACAACTTCCTTAGATAACGCATGCAAACATGCCTCACATACCTCACTTACCTCACCAATATCGTCGCTAGTAGAGGCCATGAGTGCAAGGTGGCACTCTCCATCTTCTTCAGAGTTTGAGCTGCTTGAAGATGAAGCTTCCTAAGCTGCATGAGCTACATTCTTGTATCTCTTCTCCTTCTTGTCCTTCTTCTTGTATTTGCTCTCATTCTTGTATTCCTCTTCCTTGTTTGAGCTGCCCATGTGGTGTGACTATCTTGACTTGGAGTATTCACTCTTGTAGTGCCCCTTTTGCCCACACTTGTAGCATCTCAGAGTAGAAGAGGAGGAGGCTTTCTTTCCCTTGAAGTGTTTCCCTTGATGTAGTTGGATTCATGCTCACTAGGGCCTTCATCTTCACTATATGAGGAGGGAGAAGTCCGGCAAGCAAGTTGTTGTTGAAGGATGACAGCCTCCACATGTGTTGTAAAAGCACTATCTTTGATCTTCTTGGCTTCCTTCTCTTCTTCCTTGGCTTCTTCTTCTTTCTTGTCAAGTCTAGGCTCATGGGGTTGAAGGTTGCCAATGAGCTCTTCAGTTGGGATGTAACCAAGGCTCCTCACTTCTTCAATGGAGGTGATTTTTGAATCCCATCTCTTTGGAAGAGTCCTCAAGATCTTGGAGTTGATTACAAGTCTATCCAAAGTGTTACCCAATGTAGCCAGCCCATTGATGATGATAATGAGTCTTGAGTACATCTCCACAATCCCTTCTTTCTTACCCATCTTGAAGTTCTCTAGGAGGTTCTTCAACATGTAGATCTTTGCCTCCTTGACTTGCTTTGTGCCTTCATTGGTGATGTACAACTTGTCCCAAATCTCATAGGTTGGGTCCCAAGATGAGATCCGGTTGAACTCTATTGGGGTGAGGGCTGCATAGAGGATGCTAATGCCTTCGCATTGAGTTGGGATTTTTTGGGTGCAACTTCACTCCATGTTGCTATAGCTCTTTTTGGATCCTTGTAAGGCATGGCCATCACCTTCCACATGTCAAAGTTCATCCCTTGAATGTAGAAATCCATACGTCTCTTCCAATAGAGGAAGTTGGTGCCATCAAAGACCATAGGACGCATGGAGAAGATGCCCTCTAGGTTGAGAGAACCAAGTAGGTGGTTTCGATTCTTCTTGTCTCATGGTAGATTGTTGGAGAAGATATTTAGCTCTAATACCACTTGTTGAATCTAAGGGCTCTAGAGAGGGTGAATAGAGCTACAAAATTTATCACAAAATAGATTAGACCTTCAAATTATATAAAGTTTAAAGTATTATCTTATGTGCAATTTGAAGTTCTATCTAAGAAGCATAGAAAGGATGAGAGAGATTTATAGCAAGCACTTGACAAAGGGATTTAGAGTGGTTCCACACTTCAACCTAGAAGTGAATCAGTCCACTACCTAGAGAGGTCAACCTCTAGGACATTGCAAGTTCTTTTCTCTATATTATCACCAATATGGGTTACAACACAAGACCAACAAAGGACTTACCCATCCAAGCACAAGCTGATATATACCTTGCCAAGGACTTACACACTTTGCAAGACTCTTCAGCCTTCACCAAGGTCTTACCCACTCAAGCAGAAGTCTTCTGCATTCAAAGACTTTTACACTCCTCTTAGATCTTCATCCCTTGCCTTCTCCTTCACCTGGAGAAGATCACCACCTCTTTATCAACCTTTAAGAGGACCAGGTACAGATCCTTCTTTACTCAATGGAGCTTGGTTCATCTTTTCTTGATGTAGGAAGGGGAGAGGGAAGTAGGAGAAGATGAGAGCTTTACATGCATAATGGTGGAGCTCTCTTACAATATGGCTAACTCACTCACAATCATGAAATGAAGTGTAAACTAGAGAGAGAAAGGGGATCAAGGAGTAGTACCACACTCAACTATACCAAGGACTTTGAATAGCATGAATGAGCAAACTTGGAATGAACTCCAAGGGGTCCTATTTATATATGGGGTGCTCCCTTGAGTTGGGGAACACTTAGGGTCAAAAAATAGCCGTTTTCTACAAGGCAACCGATCCATTTTCACCCAAAACAAATCACCAATAGTTATAATCACTTTTTTTGCATTTTTCATATAGTAAATTCGGTCAAGTTTCAACAAAGGTAACTAGACTAATCAACTAAAAGACAAAGTCAATTTTCAAACTATCGGTTGAGTTTGTTCTAGGTAACTCGACCGATGAGCTAAAATTGAGTCTTCTCAGTGTGTCAGTCGATCGAGTTCTATGAGTGTACAACTCGACCAATGGGTCATCTTCAGAAAATCCATCATAGGATCAATTGAGTTTCCAACTCAACTGGTGAGCAGCCTGTGATCAATTTTCTAAGTTGACTTTTGGGTGATTAAACCTTAGTATAAAGTGTCCCACATATTTTTCTCATCTTAGTTACAAGTCATATCATCAATATAAGTGATTACAAAAATTTTCTAAGGTCGTTTGAAGTGATTTACTAATAAACACACTTGCATTGCATTTGACTTGAACATGGACAAGCTAGGGCTAGTGTAATTTGATCATTTTCATGTGCCTAAAGTCTAAAATCAGTCTTGAACAAACATATTAGATACATAGGAATGGAATGGTTTAGTCATTATCAAAATATGGGCAATGTATAACCCTTAGGTCAACAGTATGATCTGAACTTATCAAAGGAAAATACAATGGCCAACATTTCCTTTCCCGTGGTGGTATAATTCACCTGAGCTTCATCCAACGTTCATGTGATGACCCTGATTTTTGGAGTTTTATATTCGATATAGTATTTGAAGGAGTAACTTGAGTAATATGAATCATTGTTGGACCTTGAGGTATCATGTGGTCAATTAGTGAACTCTAAGGTGTTTTAGGATCACATGAGTATTCATGGACTTGATTAACTAAGACTCAATTATTAATAGAATTTGATTTAAGGTTCCTACACCTATTCCTATGGTTATTTGAAGATTTCTTTACATGATCACATAAAAGAGTTTTAGTCTAAATCTTTTAGGGATGAGAAAATACACAATGTAAGGGTGGTGTGCCAAATTCTAGGATTATTTGTGGTTCTCATAAAGAGATATACTTATATGAAATTGAATACACTCGAGGATATATATGTATATATATTATGAGACATGGTTCTTTAATAATAAAGTACCTAAGTTGTGATGAATTTGGCATCACGCCAGCTTATTATCCTTTTCTTGAGTGTGGACCAATGCCTGGAAATGTTGCCCTATAGTAACTGTGCACTATACAAATCTGAAAATGAAGACTTCGTCTCCACCCATTTACCTATTTCTGCAGAGGAGGCAGCCTCGACCTAGCTCAAGATCAAGGCGATGATTTCCTGATATCCTAGACTGGTTGTTGTTTATAGTACTGCCTAGATCTGAAAACACCTCACAACCAACATGAAACCAGGGAGTCGAACCCTCACACACCCTGCTTCCTCCAACCTCAGTGGAAGGCGAAGGCTGGAGAAGGGGAAGCAATGAAAGAAACCGAGTGTTGGAGAACATCTAAAGCATCTCCAAGAAGTTGCGTCTAGACTCAAAGACCAACATGGAGACGTCTCTCTTTGCATTCAAGCTTTCCCTAGAGTAGGGAGATGGGTTCCAGCCAGTTCTCTATCCCACTGACTTAGGCCACTGAGGAGATGGGTAACATCTTAGTAAGATAGGGAGGGGAAGGCCAAGCTTTACACATCTTTCGAGATGACGTGAGGGCTTGGAAGCCAACCATCACTTGCCGATCTCAATCAGATAGGTGGCGGCACTGGCTTGGAGAGGCCAACAGGCCAAGAAGAACCCAGATCTCGACGCTGTCCAAGGATCTGATGATGTCGGATATTTTCCCTGAAACCTGTCGGCCCACCCAGGGCAACAAGATGGACCCTCGTCAGAGTGTTAGTGCAAGTGGATCCCAACCTGGAGGGTTGTGAAGTATGAAAAGCTGGTCCATGTCCACATCGGAGTCCTCCCAGAGGTGACAACTCTCACGCACATAGGGATCGAAGGACGTGGGGTTGAGGGAGAGGAATTTCACCACCAACATAATCCACATAGGAGAAGGATGTCGGTGGTGGTGCTCATGTATACAGAGAATAGAATCTTACATAGAGAGAAGAAGGAAGGACCAGGTTTGGAGCCCTACCAGAGTTTCAACCATTGTCACAGCGGTGTTGGGAAACTGGAGGCAAGCGGGTAAAACACTGCCGTTGCAGGAGTCACGTTGAATCGTGATGAAGGAAATGAGAAAGGGGTTAGCGGGTTGAGGCCTCTGTGGATCCACTTGAAGATCCGACTGCCACACAAATATAAATATAAATATGTTGTTAATTTCTAGAAAATGACCTCATCTTAGAAAATACATTATAAATAGCACCCTTCGCCAATAAATCCCCCCAAAATACCCTTGGATTCATAAAAACGCCCTCTTTCTTATGAAATCTCTAGATCACACTTTTAGGACATAAGTGTTGGTTATATTTAGTTTAGTTTATAATACTCCTTTATTGGCTTCATATAATTATAATAAACACTATCCAACAAATATAAAATTTTATAATATTCCTTTTGAGCATCAATATCATAAAGAGAATATATGTTCAGTCAAATATTAGTATTATGGATGCATATTAGACTTTTCCTAATTATTGCATATTTAGATTCTTTAAACCTCATATTAATTCTAGAAAATAGAGCAATCATCAGAAAAATATGAAATTTGAACTAGACCTCTAAAATGACCTCATGATTAGTGTAAAAATATTAGATACCATCCTAAGATTATATGGAACCTAGATTTGGCCAAACCCTATTCAGGACCTAAATATCATTAATAACAATGAACCTTGTATTAATGATGGTTAATTTCTATTAATCAGGTGGTGAACAATGGTCTAGATGAACTTGGATGTATAAGGAATCTCTAAACTCAGGTACATGGTCTTATAAGTATAAGATTAGATTTCTTAGTTGCTTATGATATGTAATATCATGAATGCTATTATCTGGATATTCATTGCTTGGTTGAACTATTATGAGTTCTACTTCGCCAAAATCTAATATAGCATAAAAGGATATGGATGGGTTGTAGCTACTAGTGCACCTATCCCGGTATGGATGTATGTTGCCTAACATGGATGTATGATGCTTTGGCCCATGTTAGATGTATGATGATATAATTTTTGCCCATACTGGATGTAGTCAAGTGCAGATAAGTGTAGTACAACCGCATCAAATAAATGTAATAAAAAGGGTGTTTACCTGATTTTCTCCTTAAGAAATGGTTTTTCTCTCTTTCTTCTTTCTTCAAGTATTTTCCTTTATGCAACCTTACTAGTGTATCTTTTACCACATACCAACTTTTGTTTATTTGTTTGTTTCACGTATGTTTTAGGTTCAGAGATAGCATAGGAGAAAAAGAATACGGTGTGAGCAAGTTGTTCAGGTTACCTATTGTCTAGTATCCTAGTTAGCATACATGTTTAGACCGTGTAATTTTCTATTTTTCAATATGTAAATGTAATCCAAGTTTTAATAATTCATGTTGTAAATACACATGTTATTGTTGAGAAATGTTATGGTTGTATGTTCATGTATGCATATTATGCTTTCGCATCTCTCTCTGAAACGATTGTCTAACATTTTTGGATTTGTCCTCTCGAGCCTTCTAAGTCTTGAGGCGGCAGAATTCGGGGACGTTACGGTTGGTATCAAAGCATGAACAATAGATACACCTAACAAGTGCTCACAAGAAACATAAACCAAACTCACTTTACATTCCAACCCTAGAAACTTAATGAAATATCCTTGTGGACTAGGTTGACTTAGCCTCTAGGTTAGAACCTAGATGTTCTAGAACAAGTTGTAGACCTTTGCAATTTACCTCCCTAGACATATGATTCATGACATGTGCTTAAGGTGTCTACATAGGTGTGCATCATGTTCTTGCTAGTTCTCTAGGTGTCATGGTACTAGACTGCCTCATGAGTGTGGTAACTCGTTTTGGTTTTGGTTTTGTTCGAATGGAGTATGGTGGTTTTCATCGCCCGTTTCAATGTTGGAGAAAACTTATTTCAAGTATTAGTATATGTACATATGAAAAATGTTACCACACCCAGAAAGGTAGTGAGTGTCCATGTAACCTAAGAGAAAGAGATGTAACATCAAGTCCAGATGAGAGAGTTTACATGGTATTTGTAGTCTCTAGAGTTGTCTAGAGCCATGATACAGGTTAGGTTAGTGAGTAACTTAGAAACCTAAGATGATGATGATGATTATGATAATGATAATGATAATGATAATTATGTTAATGTTGATCTCGATGTCGATGTCGATGTTGATGTTGTTAATGATGTTGATGTTGATAATGCTTAGGTTATCCTTGATTAGGTCAAGTAGGATGTAAATATGAAATGAGTTTGACCATGCAACCCTAGCTAGACCTAGCACCTTGTGGATACATACGACTTGGTTGATGTGCTAAACATAGGTAGTGGGTTGGCATGTTTGCTTGTACCTAGTTTTATGCATTTTGAGATATGATTTGTGACATATAGTTTGAGACCAACATGGGTCTCAATATCTTTACAAAGGAGGAACTCTAGCATGGGACATATGAATAGGGTGACCCTTTGATATGAGTCGACCCGTCACGGGAGATAGTCAGAGTACCTATACTCCAAAATATATGTAAAATGTTGAAAAATATGTATGATGAAATACATTATAATGAGTCCCTAGCTAGACTACTTCTAAGTATTTGAGTTTAGTGACCCAGTGTGTGGTTTCCTTAAAAGTGTTGAACCCTAGATGTCCTATGAAAATATATAACCATAGAGGAAGATGTAATTAAAACTTTGATTCTTGCTATATAGGTGAGGGAGATGTCCCAAGACCCTAAGATGATGTATATGATGTGTGATAACCATGATGAGACTCATACTCAGGTTAGTAGTTGTATATAAAGGAATCTAGTGGTTAACCTTATTTCCCAAAATATGGGTAGAAATTTTGTTATGGGTATAAGTTTTGGTTAGTAGGTCTTGTTGGACATATATATGTCCTAACTTGAGTGACATATGTTTGTTAATCTCATCATTAGTTGCAAGTGAGGTGATATATGAACTCTACTTCAGAGAGTAAAATGCCTTGTGCATATAATACTCATAAATGCATGTCAATCCTTCTCCTTCCCCTTCTCTTTCTCTCTATATATGATGTTAGAAACCTCACTTGAGCTATTTTTATGATCATGTATGAAGAGTCACTCATATAAGATTGACCTAATATATATATATATATATATATATATATATATATATATATATATATATATATATATATATATATAGTCAGGCTAGAATACACTCGAGTGTATCCGGAGCGGAATACACTCAAGTAGTTTTTCATGATGCAATATTTTTTTTGAAAATCTAATCCATTGATCTTCTTAAACATCTTGTGAACAACTCATACGCAAAATTTGAGCACATTTGGATATGTATAGCTCATGTTATGAAGACTGCAAAAATTATGCATTTCAAATTAGTTTTGCGCGTCGATTTTGTTGCCCTTGGATGAGTGACTTACACTCATCCAAATGGGCTCAAAATTTGTATGTATCCTAGTTATAGTATGACGGCGAAGATCAACGGTTTACATTTTGCAAAAAATAGTCTTGATATGCAAATACACTTGAGTGTATTCGTGCAATCCGTACACTCGAGTGTATTCTAGACTGACTCTATATATATATATATATATATATATATATATATATATATATATATATATATATATATATATATATATATATATATATATATATATATATATATATATACCCTTCATATATCATACATGTAATATCCAAGTTTGCAATCATGAAAAGCTTGACTATGTATATTCTCTTTTCCTTCATATCATTCAAGAAACATATAATTTTTAAATCATGATCTTGAAATGAAGATATCATTGGTTCATAGATTATAAGATCAAAAATATAGTTCGTGACCTCAACACTTCTAAATATGTGCTTCTATTCTGAAGACAAGTCTCATACAATCAAGTGAAAAAAAACTAGTATGTAATTATGAAAATTAATTCCCTCTAATGATGAAATTTAAGTATGATGTTGATGATAAATCACATTAAAGACATTAAGACTGACCTTCCCAACTTCATATGTATGAAGAAAACCCTAATTTGTAAGAAGAATTGGGATATGTAGATCCAAACATGAAACAAAAAAGTTGGTTATGCGTAAGACATATTGGTGCTTCAACTCTATGTGGTCGGGTGGGTAATAGATGCTTAAAATCCTAAGATGAGAGCTTAGGATACATCCAGAAGTATGAGAACACTAGAAGCTAGAAACAATGACACGTATGAGGTTGAACCTAGCTATTTCACCTTAAGTATGACATTAGTTGAATTTCGAGGACGAAATTCCGTATAAGGTGGGGTGAATGTGATGACCCTCATTTTAGGAGTTTGATATTCGATATAGTATTTGAAGGAGTACCTTGAGTAATATGAATCATTGTTGGACCTTGAGGTATCATGTGGTCAATTAATGAACTCTAAGGGGTTTTAGTATCACATGAGTATTCATGGACTTGTTTAACTAAGACTCAATGATTAATAGAATTTGATTTAAGGTTCCTACACCTATTCCTATGGTTATTTGAAGATTTCTTTACATGATCACATAATAGAGTTTTAGTCTAAAGATTTTAGGGATGAGAAAATACACAATGTAAGGGTGGTGCACAAAATTCTAGGATGATCTGTGGTTCTCATAAAGCGATATACTTATATGAAATTGAATACACTCGAGGATATATATGTATACATATTATGAAACTTTGTTCTTTAATAATTAAGTACCTAAGTTGTGATAAATTTGGCATCACGCTAGCTTATTATCCTTTTCTTGAGTGCATCCCAACACCTGGAAATGTGGCCCTATAGTAACTGTGCACTATACAAATCCGAAAATGAAGACTTCATCTCCTCCCATTTACCTATTTCTGCAGAGGAGGAAGCCTCGACCCATCTCAAGATCAAGGTGATGATTTCCTGATATCCTAGACTGGTTGTTGTTTATAGTACTTCCTAGATCCGAAAACACCTCACAACCAACCTGAAACCAGGGGGTCAAACCCTCACTCACCCTGCTTTCTCCAATCTCAGTGGAAGGCGAAGGCTAGAGAAGGGGAAGCCAGGAAGGAAATTGAGTGTAGGAGAACATCTAAAGCAGCTCCAAGCAGTCGCATACAGACTCAAAGACCAACATGGAGACATCTCTCTTTGCATTCAAGCTTGCCCTAGAGTAGGGAGATCGGTTCCAGCCAGTTCTTTGTCCCAGCGACTTTGGCAGTTGACGAGATGGGTAACATCTCAGTAAGACAAGGAGGGGAAGGCTAAGATTTACACATCTTTTGAGTTGACGTGAGGGCATGGAAGCCAACCATCACTTGTTGATCTCAATCAGATAGGCGGAGGGGCTGGCTTGGAGAGGCCAACAGGCCAAGAAGAATCCAAATCTCGACGTTGCCCAAGGATCTGATGATGTCAGCTATTTTCCCAAAAACCTGCTGGCGCACCCAGGGCAACAAGATGGACCCCCGTCAGAGTGGTAGTGCAAGATGAACCCAACTTAGAGGGTGATGAAGCATCAAAGCTGGTCCATGGCCACGCCAGAGTCCTCCCAGAGGTGACGACTCTCACACACACAGGGATCGGAGGACGCAGGGGTGAGGGAGAGGAATGTCACCACCAACCTAATCCACATAGGAGTAGGATGCCGGCGACAGCACTCATGTATACAGAGAAGAGAATCTCACATAGAGAGAAGAAGGAAGGACTAGGTTTGGAGCCCTGCCGGAGTTTCAACCACTACCACCGTGGTGCTGGGAACCTGGAGGCAAGCGGGCAAAGCGTTGCCATTGCAGGAGTCGCGTTGAATCGTGATGAAGGAAAGGAGAAAGGGGTTATCCGGTCGAGCCCTCTTTGGATCCACTTGAAGATCTGACTGCCACACAAATATAAAGGTAAATATGTTGTTAATTTTTAGAAAATGACCTCATCTTAGAAAATACATTATAAATAGCTCCCTTGGCCAATAAATCCCCCCAAAATACCCTTGGATTCATAAAAACACCCTCCTTCTTATGAAATCTCTACATCAGACTTTTAGGACATAATTGTTGGTGATATTTAGTTTAGTTTTTAATACTCCTTTATGGGCTTCGTATAATTATAATAAACACTATCCAGCTGATATTTAATCTTATAATATTCCTTTTGAGCCTAAATATCATAAAGAGAATATATGTTCACTCAAATAATAGTATTATGGATGGATATTATACTTTTCCTAATTATTGCATATTTAGATGCTTTAAACCTCATATTAATTCTAGAAATTAGAGCAATCATCAGAAAAATACAAAATTTGAACCAGTCCTCTAAAATGACCTCATGATTAGTTTAAATATATTAGATACCATCCTAAGATTATATGGAATCTAGATTTGGCCAAACCCTATTCTGGACATAATTATCATTAATAACAGTGACCTTGTATTAATGATGGTTAATTTCTATTAATCAGGTGGTGAACAATGGTCTAGATGAACTTGGATGTATAATGAATCTCTGAACTCAGGTATGTGGTCTTAAAAGTATAAGACTAGATTTCTTGGTTGCTTATGATATGTAATATCATGAATGCTATTATTTGGATATTCATTGCTTGGTTGAACTATTATGAGTTATACTTTGCCAAAATCTAATATAACATAAAAGGATATGGATGGGTTGTATCTACTAGTGCACCTAGCCCGGTATGGATGTATGTTGCCTAACATGGTTGTATGATACTTTGGCCCATGTTAGATGTATGATAATATAATTTTTTCCGATACTGGATGTAAGTCAAGTGCAGATAAGTGTAGTACAACCGCATCAAATAAATGTAATAAAAAGGGTGTTTACCTAATTTTCACCTTAAGAAATGGTTTTTCTCTTTTTCTTCATTCTTCAAGTATTTTCCTTTATGCAACCTTACTAGTGTATCTTTTACCATGTACCAACTTTTGTTGATTCATTTATTTCATGTATTCTTAAGGTTCAGAGATAGCATGGGACAAAAAGAATAGGGTGTGAGAAAGTTGTTCAGGTTACCTGTTGTCTAGGATCCTGGTTAGCATACATGTTTAGACTGTGTAATTTTCTATTTTTCAATATGTAAATGTAATCCAAATTGTAATAATTCATGTTGTAAATATACATGTTATTGTTGAGAAATGTTATGGTTGTATGTTCATGTATGCGTATTATTCTTCTGCATCACTCTCTAAAACGATTGTCTAACATTTTTGGATTTTTCCTCTCAAGCCTTCTAAGTCTCGAGGCGACCGAATCCGGGGACGTTATAGTTTGACTTGCATAACAAATCGCATGGTTCCTATTGTCCTTCTTTTGGCCCTACACAGCTCCGATAGAGAAATCACTTGTGTCAAACATAATTTTGAAGGGTAACTCCCAATCTGGATCTTATAGAATTGGGGATGTTGTCAAGGCCTCTTTGAGGGTATTTAAGGATGTAAACATTTTCTAGTGAATTTAAATTCAGCTTCCTTAATAAGGAGGGTCGAAAAGGGCTTAGAAATTTTCAAAAATTCTTTTATGAATCGTCTATAGTATCCTACATGTCCTAAGAAACTCCTTACTTTATTGACATACTTAGGTGGTGGAAGCTTTAATATAGCCTCATTCTTACTTAGGTCAACCTCTATTCCTTTCTTGGAAATCTTATGTCCTAAGATGATGTCCTTTTGGACCATAAAATGAAATTTACCCCAATTCAGAACCCATTGTTTTTCTTCACAACATTTCAAGACTAGAGATAGACTTTTCAGACACCCCTCAAAGTATGTCACATATACAGAGAAGTCATCCATGAAAACATCCACTATATCCTCTACAAAATCTGAAAATATAGAGATCATGCAACGTTGGAAGGTTGTAGGTGCATTACACAACCCAAATGGCATTCTTCTAAAAGTGTATGTGCCATAGATACATGTAAAGGTTATCTTTTTTTTATCGTTAGGATGAATTGGTACTTGATTGAATCCTGAATACCCATCTAGAAAACATAAATAATCATGATGTGCTAATCTTTCTTGAACTTGATCAATAAATGGTAGAAACATTATTCAGGCGGCTCTGCTAGGGTTATGAGAGGAGGAGCGCAAGGAGGCCGCAGAGGCCGGGGAGGAAGAGGAAGTTTCGGTGGGACAAGACCATCGGAAGTGCCGGACAATTTGGAAGGGTCGATCTACATGGACATGGAAGGTTTGGAAGGGGGATGGTGAAGCGACACCTGCAAGCGGCACGTCTAAGGAGACAGGGGCGGCGGTCACGATACCTGAGAATCGAGGAGAGGCGTCAAAGGAAGTATCAACTGGAGATGGAGAAGCACCAGACATGGTAGTCCTCTCTGACAACCCACTCTTCGTGGCGGAGAAGGCGAATAGAAGGCAGGCGCAACAACATATATTAAAGAAACTTGGCATAACGTTGAATTTCAACAGCAAAGATAATGAGAAGAGCAGTGGTGACAACCTATCGCAGGGGAGGAAGGAGAACACCCCCCCACCGCCGAGGCAGGCGGATTTCCCAGAGTTGCAAGCTGGAACGGCCGTTAGTACACCTACGGCGGGGTAGGAACCCAGGACAGTGGTATCATACAAATATGTTATGGGCAGCGGTACCGACATACGCAGGCTCCCGTTTCTGGGTTTCGAGAATCCAAACATTACACTGAACAAGGAGGACATTGCTATGAGTATAGTGGACGGTACACTGAAGTTCGAGATCGTCAAAGATAGGTTTGAGGAGATGGTGAAACCTTGGATGTTTGCGGTTGTCGTGAAGGTCATCGCGCGCAACATAGGTTTCCTAACCCTTAAAGATAGAATTCGGGCCATGTGGAAACCTGCATGAGCGTTCAGACTCATCGATCTAGAGGATAACTATTTCATTGTGCAACTCACAAGAGAAGATGATTATCTTACGGAGTTGACGGGGGGTCCGTGGATGGTGATGGGGTCATATCTCAGCGTCGAACCCTGGGACAGAACCTTCTCCCCGTCAGAGGCAAACCCTAAGTACATGGTGGTTTGGATTCACATACCACGGCTACCAATTTATTTGTACCACTCTCGGTTTCTAGAAGAAGTAGGGGACGCAATCGGAACCACGATCAGGGTAGACGCCAACACAGAACATAAGAAGCGTGGCAAATTTGCTCGTATAGTTGTCAAGCTGGATACCAGCAAGCCTTTGGTCCCGGGGATCATTGTCCAAGGAGAAACGTACAGGGTGGAGTACGAGAATTTGACCAGTATCTGTATGTTCTGTGGCAAGATTGGACACAGTGATGACGTCTGTATGGAAAAGAAGCGGGCCATTGAAGCCCAGGCAAAGGCAGGGAAATAGAAAGAAGGCGGGGAGATCCGGCCGAATCCCATGGGGAAATTCACAGAGCACCTACATGCAAAGGCGTTCGTTAGGAGGCCAAGGAAGGATGAGCAACCGAACAAGAAAGGAGGACTACCAACACACAACAAATTTGGAAATCTTGATGTCCCGGGGGAAGCCAATGTGGAAGCGGTCCCTGTGGAATCCGTAGGACCAAAGCCGGGCTACGAGTGGCGGCAGTGGAAGGAAGCGAACAAGAAGAAGTGCCCGGTGGAGGAGCAGCGACCCACGCAGGTGGCATCTTGGCGAGCCAAAGAGGGAACGACGAGCCAAAAGGAGAAAACACAGAACTAGCAAGCTGTGACAATCGAAGGGGATGACACTGTTGTCATACCAGTGGACGACGAAGGAGGTCACGAAAGTATGAGCTTCAAGATGGGAGTAGTCCTGAGCCGGAAAACAACGAATTTGTATAGCAGCCCGACCAAATATATACGATTTGGTGCGTCAACAGGGGTACATCTCCGGAATTGAAAGATTATGAACTCGAAGGACTTAACGAAGAATGGACCAAGGAAGAAAACTCGACGTAGCGGACCTGAGGAGGTGAGTACACCAGGCAGTGAAGACCTGAGGCCATCAGATATGATAACCCAATGATTATAGTTGCTTGGAACGTACAGGGTATCTGTGGAAAAGATACCCAAAACACAATTCAAGATCTATCACAGCTGCATAAAATTGACATTCTTGCGGTACTGGAGACGAGAACTAGTGGCAGTAAGGCAGACAAGATTGTCAGAACGTTGGGGTTTGAACAGTCCTACCGGGTTGAAGCTAAGGGGTTCTGAGGGGGCATATGTGTACTATGGAGAAGAAGATTGGGGGAAGTAGAGATTTTAGCGAGCCACAAGCAGTTTTTGCATTGTCGGGTGAACAAGTAGATCAGGGTGACCTTCGTCTACGCGAGTACAAAGCAAACGGGAAGAAGATTGTTATGGGATCATCTCCATACCATGGCATCAGCGTCGGACTCACCATGGGTGGTGCTGGGAGACTTCAACACAGTGCTAAGCGCGGAAGAAAAGGTAGGCGGAGAATCGATCGTGTTGAGTAGTTGCAGGGAGTTCGCTGAGGGACTCCGTAACGCCGAGCATGAGGACTTGGGCATGTCTGGTTCAAGGATGACATTCAGACATGGATGGCTCTCTGAAAGGTTGGATAGAGCAGTAGCTAATCAAGCTTGGATTGAAGCATACCCGACAACATCTGTGACCAATTTACCTCGTGTAAATTCGGACCACGCACCAATATTAGTCACAACAAGGACGAGAACTCAGATAGGGGGCCGTCGACCGATGACAAGCATTATGTTGAATAATAGACCCTCCTTCCCAAAATTTCTACAGCAGAATTGGAACAACTCTCTGCCCTTCCATAAGGCGATCACAAACCTGATGAAGAAGTCGGTGCAATGGGATCTGGAGGAAAGAAGGAATAATGGGGCAAGGAAGCATAGGCTATCATAAACCTCAGCTCGAATGTAGAGCATGACAACAGGTTGGGGGAGCTACAGTTAGAATACAATGAACTGATCAATTCTGATGCAGAGGAGTGGAGACAAAAGGTGAGGTGTGACTGGATGAAGGAGGGGGATGCTAATACCAAATATTTCCAAGACCTGGTTAAAGCTAAAAGGCAACGTAACCTGATTACTAAGCTTAAGAACAATCAAGGTTCTTGGGTGGAAGGGGAAGAGCTGCAGGAAGTCGTCCCGAGGGTACTTTGCTGATCTTTTCACGGGGAGTAGAAGAAGAGGGGGCAGATCTGTAGCTGAGGAGTACGTAGATAGATTTCCCACGCTGGAGGAGCCGGAGAGGCTAACGTTGGGGCAGATACCAAGTAAGGAGGCAACGAGGGATGTTTTGATGAAGATGAATCCTATCAAGGCGCCGGGGCCAAACGTAGTGGATGCCAGATTTTTACAAAAAAACTGGGATCGCTTAGGCGACTCAGTTTCACTAATGATATCTAAGTGTTTTGGAGGTGACCCGATCGAAGCTGAATTGGAAAATTCAACGTTAATTCTGATCCTGAACATAAAGATGCCAGAGAGATGCAACAATCTCCCTCCTATTGCTCTTAACAATGTCGGATTGAAGCTTCTTTCAAAAATCATAGTGGAAAGAATCAAGCCTTTTCTGCCGGAGTGGATTGCGCCAGCGCAAAGTAGCTTTGTGCCCGGAAGACGCATCACAGATAGTATCATTTTAGTTCAAGAGCTAGTTCATTCCATGAAGATGAGATTGGGCAAATTTACTGCAATGGCAATGAAGGTGGACCTCTCAAAAGCATACAATAGGATGGATTGGGATTTTATCCAGGATACCCTGAAGAGGACAGCTATACCACAACATCTTAGGCAGGTCATCATGAATATTATAACGGCAGGGGAAATTTCCATTGTCTGGAATGGAGCGAGTTTAGCACCTTTTAAAGCCACCCGAGGGGTTCGACAAGGGGATCCGCTATCCCCTTACATTTTCATATTGTGCCTCGACCGATTGAGTCAAGACATTGCGAGGGAGGAAGGCAATGGCAATTGGGCGCCGTTCCGAGCTACAAGAAACGAGATTGGAATTTCACACATATGTTTTGCGGATGACTTGATACTATTTGGTGAAGCTACCACGAAGCAAGCGAAGATAATGATGACAGTCATGAAGAGATTTGAGCGAGCTTCAAGACAAATCTTGGAGAAAGAGAAGTCGACTATCTTCTTCTCCAAAAACACAACCCCTCAAGCAAGGAGGGTGATCATGAGGGTTACAGGCATATGACAGACGGAGGATCTTGGGAAGCACCTTGGGGTTCCAATCATACATGAGCGAACATCTAAAGCCATGTATCTCGACATCATCAACAATATAGAAGCGAGGATATCATCGTGGGTCAACAATTCACTGTCGTTCGCGGGGAGAGTAACTTTGGCCAAATCTGTTCTGAACACCATTCCCATCTATACTATGCAATCAACAGCCCTTCCAGGAGAAGTCTGTGACAATATTGACAAAGTAGTTAGGACTTTCATCTGGAAGGGAGCAGCGGGGTAGAAGGGCACCTATTCAGTTGCGTGGGATAAAGTCTGTGCGAACAAGAAATCCGGTGGACTTGATATTAAGATGGTGAAGCTACAAAACGAGGAACTGCTGCAAAAAATGTGTTGGGACTATATGTCGCAGCGCCATGCCTTATGGAAGATAATAAAGAAGGAGAAGTACCACCACCGAGTTAATCAAGGTGTTGCGGGAGCTTCACAGCTTTGGAGGACGATTAATAAGCTTTAACCAAAGCTGGTTTCAGTCACTGGTAAGGAAGATTTATCTGGAGAACTCATGTCAGTTTGGCATGACAACTGGGTTGCAGGCGCACAGCCAAAGCTAAAGGACCAGGCTCAAATATCAGGGGATCTGTTAGGCCTAACTGTCAGTTCCATGGTCAACATGAATGGTGGCTGGGACGTGGAGTTTATAAACCAGTGGTTTGATAAGGAGTCAACACGTTTTATTCTGGAGTTGCCCCCCCCGGATCCTATAACAGGCGCTGATGAAATCGTTTACTTGAAGGACAGCCATGGACGATTCACTGTAAAAAGAGCATACAATCTTTTGCAGACGGAGCACACCAGGCACTCTCCGGGGAGGTGGATGAATCTATGGCAGCTGAGGGTTCCCCAAAGAGTCAAAACGACTTTGTGGCTAACAATGCATGGTAGTCTCATGACAAACGAGACCCGGGTCAGGCGAGGTTTCACTGATAATCTGTTGTGCCCAAGATGTCATAGGGTTTCTGAGTCTGCAATGCATGCGCTGATAAGCTGCGTGGAGGTCCAAGAAGTATGGCGACGTGTCCAACAGACCACATGGTTAAATTTGTTTCAAGAGAGCACGATGGAGAACTGGCTCAGGGCTAACCTGTGGAAGAGGAAGGAGCAGACTGACTGGAGTACTTGGGTTGCTATTACTATTTGGAAGTTATGGGGTTTTCGATGTAGTATAGCATTCTAGGAGCTCAATGTGAATGTTGATGGCATGTTTAACAGCATAAAACAAAACGTCACACTATGCAAGATGGCTTTCGCGAAGGAAAAAGCAATGGGGAATGACCGGACCAGCGATGATCATGGATGGCAAAGCCCGCCGAGGGAGCATGTGAAGGTTAACGTTGACACTGCAGTAAAGAGGAAGAGGAAGGCTATGGCTACCGGGTTCGTCATCAGGGATCATGAAGGAAGGTGGCTAGGAGGAGGATGCAATAAAGGGGCTACACTAGACGTCATGGCAGCTAAATTGAGAGCCATCGAGCTAGGTGTATAGGAATGCCGCGTGCAGTTCCCGAAGATTCTACTGGAATCGGATAGCAAAGTGGCAGTGCAGATGCTGACTAATAACATTGCCATTCCAGCTAAGTATAAAGCGAGCTGCTATTTCATTAGTAAGTTATGTAAGGAGTTTGATGTAGTTACCTTTAAGTATAGGAAGAGAGTCTGTAATAAGGTGGCTGATACAATTGCCAAGTGGTGTCTGAAACAGGAGGTCGATTGTAGGAGGTGGAGTCAGTGCCCTAACTTCCTCACTGACTTGGTGAGGGAGGAAGCTACATCGAGCCACAGGTCGTGTATGGATGTGCAAGGACCTGGACTGAGGGAACATGATGAATAAGATTGTCCCCAGATGTTCCAATAAAAAATGGTAGAGGAAAATAATCTTTTCTTGTGGCAACTTTCAATTTCTTATAGTCAATGCACATACACCAACCTGTTATGGTTTGTGTTGCTACTTCGTCTCCATCCTCACCTCTTACAATGGTAATTCTACCTTTTTTGGGAACTGCATGAATAGGGCTTACCCAATCACTGTCACTTATAGGGTATATGATTTCGACATCCCTTAGATTAATCACTTCTTTCTTCACAACTTCCTTTAGCATTTGATTCAACTTCCTTTGTTGCTGATCTAGCGGTTTAATCATTTCCTTAAGGTTGACCATGTGCATACATAAGGTAGGACTAAGGCATCTGATATCCTCAACAAAATACCATATATATTTTCTATACAACCTGAGTTCCGTTAGCAATCTTTCTATATGTTCATCTGTCAGGTTTGCATTAACTATTACATGATTCCTCCCCTCACTATAGAGAAATTCACACTTCAATCCTTTAGGAATCAGTTTTAATTCCGGCTTTGGTTTTGGCACTCCCTATTCTTCAAGGGTTTGCTTGAGCGACACATACTTTGCTATATCGAAGGTTACTTCTTTATCATCACTAAACTCTTCCTCGGGTTGATTCCGGTAGTCCAAAACTTCCATTACTTTTGGGTCTCCCACATTAGGGTTCATATTATTTCAAGTGCACATTAGCGGATCGACAATCGCCTTATCCTCTGGTACCTCTTCACATTATTGATTGTATCTATCTATGAAATAAGTTGACTCAAAGATAGTTGGTCCCCTCATATCATCTTCTACTCAGAAGTTGATGTAGTCATTACCAACATGTAGAGTAATAATTCCTTCCACAATGTCTATTAGAGATCTTCCAATAGCTAGGAAAGGTCTTCTGAATATCATTGGGAATTTTGGATCCTAAATTTTTTCGATCAGAATTGTATCACATGGTAAAGGATCGTCCAACTTGAATTGGGAAATCTTCCACTATTCCCACTGGTCTCATAAAGGTGTGATCAACTAACTTGATTCTCGTCCCAATTTTTACCATATTCATTAATCCAAGCCTTTGAGCTACGGTCAGTGGCATTTGTCTAATTCTTGCTCCCAAATTGGCTAAACCCTTCCTTTCCACATTGTCTCCAACACAAAAGGGGATATGGAATGCCTCCAAATCTTTCTTTTTGGTATGTAGCTCAGCTTGAACAAAAGCGCTCGTCATTTTGGTAATTGCACTGTCTCAATATGGTCTCCTCTCCTTCTCTTTGTGATTAAATCCTTAAAGAACTATGCATATGTTGGCATCTCTTCAATTTCATCCAGAAATAGGATATCTAGGCATAATTTCTTCAATGCTTCCATAAACTTTTCACATCTCTTCTTTAGGTGCGCCTTAATCCATTTGTAGGGAAATAGTACCCTCGGAGCATAGGGATCTCTTTGCGTAAAAGATTCATCTACAGGATATGGGTTCTTTAGCCTTTCATTCTTCTTCTTTCTGTGATTATCTTTTCTTTGTCCTTCTCAGCTGATTATTTCCTTCCAGATTCTTCTTGAACAAATACTTTCTCATATTGTGGCTCATTACAGTCTCTTTCCTCTGTGGTGCTCTTATTACTAAGATCTTCTAACATCCTTCCTAAACAGAGTGTGGCCATCTTTGCGCTCTCAGTTTTTGATGAAATCTTTCCCTAGGGGTTCTTCACAAGTTCTACCAGTTGTGGAAGTTGTTGATCTGTTTGTCTTTGATGCATTTTCATGTCCACCATTTGGGTTGGCATTGTGCTAACACCCATGAGTAAGTTATGGAGGTTTGAGTAAGCTTGTTATTCATAGAAGTTTGCCTTTCTGCTAAATCAAATAGTTGGGCAATAATGTCAGGTTGGTTATTGTCCTTGGTCTGGCTCTAACCTTGATTTTTGTCCCTGGCTTTGTCAGCTTCTATTTTTGTTTAGACTTTGATAGTTGCTTTTATTCATCTGATTGCTAGTAGTTCTTATATATTGGGTTGGTTCACTTTTCTTATCGAATTATGGGACCAGTTTAGATGAACCACTCAGTTGATGAGAGTTCTCAGTAGTGTCTTTGTTGCCATAATTGAATCTTGGATGGTCCAAACGTTTAAAATTTCCATAATAGACATTCTCCATCTCTTCTTCACTTTCACTTTCTTCTGGTCATGTATAGATGAAATTGTGGACTCCAGGCTCTCCTTCACCACACGTAACACACTCCATGACTTTCTCAATGTGTTTCTTTCCCTTACCTCAAGTGTCTTTCAAGTATTTGACATCTATAGCGATTTTCTGAATTTGATCTATAATGGTTTACAAATCCTTGGCTTCTATGGATGGTCCTTCTGAACCATCTTGGTTGAGCCTCTATCACTTCTTTTATATTCCATGCCTTATTGCAATGCAACCATGTTGTTGATGATCTTCATATTTCTACTATGCTTCTTCCCTAGGAAATCACTTTTAGAGGAACCATTTAGTGAGGTTCGCTCCATCAGAGTTAGTCCATTGTAAAATGTTGTAACCAAGAATCATTTGTGGTAGTTATGTGAGGACAATCTCTTTGGTATTCTTGATACCGTACCCAAGCTTCATTAGTATTTTCTCTGGGTTTTTGTTTGAAAGAAGTGATCTTTTGTATATTTAGAATAGTTCTCTTGGTGGGGTAGAATTTAGTGATGAAGGCATCTGCTAAGGGTGTCCACCTATCTATAGACTGGTGGGGAAGGTTAAGATACCAGGACATGGATTTATCTTTGAGAGATAAATTGAACACCTTACAATATATAACTTCCTGAGGCACTCCTCTCATCTTGATGGTGTCACAAATATTTTTGAAGGCATCAATATGATGATAAGGATTCTTATTCTCTGAGTTCCCTCTAAAGGGCTAGTTCTGAATCATTGAGATTTTGACAAGTTTCAACTCAAAATTAGTCGTATCAAAATGTGGAATAACAATCTGAAATCTTGGTTTGTTGGACCTAGTTGTGACAAACTCCCTAAGAGTTTTCCCTTCCTCATCAGCTTCATCATCATTGTTTTGGTCTTCACATTCGTGCTCACAATCACATTCAAGTTCATGGTGATTCCTTTGGCGCCTTCTACGAAAGTGGTAATGATGGCACTCTTACTCTTGTAATTCTTCCTTGTGGTGGTGATCGTATGTGTGTTAATCTTCCCTTTCTTCTTCTACTTTATGTTGCGATCAATTGCATTGGATCCTGACATTCCTATCTTCCCCAGTAAGACTACCATCCACACATGGAAGCATGGTGTCTTGAAGAGAGGGTGTAGTGCTGACTAAATCTTCTTCCCTTCAGGATGTCTGAATAGATTGCACAATCAATTTAGAAAACTAGACGTGCAAAATAAAATATTATATGTAATTCTAAGGTAGCATATTTAGAGTTTTTGTGCAGTCAAGCTTATTACTAACTTGAGGTATGGGTGTATAATAAGTAGACTTGTGTTCTTAGAAATACTATTATTCCGCATCCCCGACAATGGCACCAAAAAGTTGACTGGCCTAAATCACACGTCCAAAATAGAGAGAATCTAGAGTAGTCAATCTCTTGAATTTATAACTCAAAACTCACCCCTCCCCCCCGCATCTATAATATGGGGTCTGATGTAGTAAATCGGGGTCAAACCACACGGACAATGTCAGTATGTTTTAAGCACGTGAAGCCTACGACTCATATACATTAAACAAAAGGTAGAAGAAGATGGTGTTCCTTAAGAAATGATGATACTCCAAAAGTAGTAAAATAATGCTAAAGTAATAAAATAAAAAAAGAGAATAAAAACAAGGAATTTGTAACCAAAGTATAGGACGAAGCATGGATCAGGTTTCACATACTAAGATCCCTCACCAACATGCAAGACTCACACCCCTTTTGTATACCCTTAGAAAGATTACAAACAATCATCACATATGTCTATTCCATCCTCTCTCGAGCTTAGGATAGATTTAGATTATAAGGTTGCCTCCCTCTTGAGATGACAAACAAATAATTATAAATAAAACCATATGATCGTCAACTTTAGTATTCAAACATTTCCATACATTCATATTACTCCATAACACATAGATATGGTTGGTGCTACTATTACGAAGCACTAACAAGAAAACATCATGAGATGGTATCTAACCATACAAGTGAAGCATTCAAGAACAAGAGTATGGAGAAATGTCACTAAGGATATATATATATATATATATATATATATATATATATATATATATGTGTGTGTGTGTGTATATATATGTATGTATATATATGTATGTATGTATGTATGTATATATGTATGTATGTATGTATATATATGTATATATATATATATATATATATATATATATATATATATATATAGAGAGAGAGAGAGAGAGAGAGAGAGAGAGTCTAGCTAGTGTACACTCGAGTGTACCAGAAGCATCACACACCTGAATCATTTTTGAAGATGCAATAAATTTTTGAAAAATCTAAACCATTGATTTTCTTAATTAACATAAGAACATTCTATATAATAAATTTTATCTCATGTGGACACTTATAAGTCATGCATCTCAATGAGGCAAAAATCATGTATTTCAAATTAGTTTTGTGTATAAATTTTGTTGTCCTTAGATGAGTGACTTACACTCATCGAAATGAGTTCAAATTTTGTATGTGACCTATTATTATTGTATCCATGAAGATCAATGGATTAGATTTTGGAAAAAACATGATCTGGATAGGCAAACACCATTGGGGTGTACGGTGTAATCTATACACTCAAGTGTATTCTAGCCTGACTCTCTCTCTCTATGTATATATATATATATATATATATATATATATATTCAAAAGGGTGGAAGTATAGACATGTTGGGAGGGCCTTAGTGGCTTCTTTCAACCCATGTTAGGTTACGTAGACATGGAGAACAATAGAAGAGGGAATATGAAAAAAAACAAGGAATAGAAAGTCGAAGTAAGGGGAAGCCTAGGGATACACCGATGGTAGCCAGGCGATGGCCATAAATGATGGCCTCAATCAGTTTCCTGGTCTTGTCACTCCTGTCTCAAAGCAACAATGTGTCAACCTTTGTTTTCTCCTTTTTCCTTCTCCTAATGTTGGAGGCACGCTGAGAATGGGTGAGGATGGATGGGAAAAGGTTTGTATGTCGAGTTCACTGGACTCTCATTCATTTCTCCTATCGTTCGGTGGTGGTGGAGATTATTTGATGGCGCCTCTTCCTTCCATAGCTCCACATCTAGTCAGTCGTGCTTGCCCGAGAATAGTATGGCCCCCTTTGTATTTGGTCATTCACCTTTTATAGGCATCATCTTGGGGTCCTTTACTTGTTCCCCAAGCCTCCCAATACTCATCTTCAGGGCACATTGGTTGATGGTTGTAGAACCCCCCGATTGATAGACGTAGATGTGCCTACAGGTGTTGGTAGCTAGTGTGCCATTGGTTGATGGTCATAGAACCCCCACTAATTGATAGGTGCAAATACACATGTGGTTGATGGGTTGCTATGGTTGTCAACTGGTTGTGCGATAGGGGTTGTTAGGCAACATCTGGTGGGGGTAAGCTAACATCTACCCAAGGGTCATCATTTATCAACTAGTGATGGCTCAACATTTTATAATCGAGCTTCAATTACTTTTTTTCCTACATTTTAGTGCCATAGTCCTTTTCAATGTAAGGTAAGGAGAATATATGTAGACATGAAGGAAATGGATATGAATTTGTCTAAATAATGGGGAAATATGGATAAAATAAAACATATAATATCTGCAAAATTGGATGTTATCAGTTACTAGATTCAATACTTGACTTTGGATACTTATTACACCTATTGATCTAACAATTAATCATGAATACTAGGTATGTACTCCTCCCTATTTAGTTTTGGGCATGATTTGACTTAATATTCTTACAATGACGCATCTCTTGGAACATTTACTCTTTTTGCTCAAATTGTTGAAATATCACATTCTGTCATTAATGACTTATTGTTCTCTTTTGAGATTGTTGTTAATATGATGTATTGGGTCAATCACCCCACCACCTATTATGCTTGAATCTTGCTATATGTTTTTGATAAATAATGTATCTTTCCACTCTATTTATGAATGTTAGATAATTTTACTAGCTAACTATCATAGACACTTATGTGTAACTGTTAAGGTGTACTACTTCTACCTGGAGTGTGCTACTTCTACCCTTATATATATGTGTGTTCTTATTCAGCCTATGGATGTGTTATTTCTACCCAAAATACACTACTACAGAAGTGGCCTTTGGCGTCGGTTTTCGACCGACGCCTATGTGGGCGCCACTAAAGGTCGAACGCTTCGGCGTCGGTTGTTTAACCGACGCCTATTTAAACTATCGGCGTCAGTCGTTTAGTCGATAACCGATGCCAAAGGGGTTCGCGCCACATAAAATGACGTCAGCTAGGGCACTTTCTGCGTCGGTTATTTACTAACGGACCGACGCCTATACTACTTATAGCGTCGGTCTTTTAGTAGATAACCGACGCATAAAGTGTCCTAAATGACGCCGTCCTTTTGTGGCGCGAACACTTTTGGCGTCGGTTATATACCAAAAGACCGACGCCTCTAATTTAAATAGGCGTCGGTTTGATACGTATATCCGACGCCATTTCGAGGACTGCTTTGGCCACATAAGGCGTCGGTTATCTATAAATAACCGACGCTATAGATCTTTGCTGACGGTTTTTATAAATAACCGACGCCTATTTTTTTTTTTCATATCAGTTTGCAGGCCTGCTGTGGCTGGTCAGCAGGATGAGAACCTGCAGTTCAGTAACTGAACTGCAGGTTTACGACATCCATTGATATCAGCCTACAAACAGGCCGCAAACCTGCAAAAGTCATAAGCAAAATTTCACACAAGTACATACATTCAGACATAAATTCAATTCTCACATTCACACATATAGAAACATTCAAATACATGTATTAACATTCAGAAATATTCATTTACAAAGTATCATTCATTATCGCTATCAACATCCCAATTATATCTTACAGTTGCCACTGCTTGTATGGCTTTTGCCCATTCTTCTCTTACTTCATTTAATGCTTCCATCGTATATGGAGCATGTATATTTTTTAAGCGTTTACCTGTAGTGTTGTCAGTTTTAAACACCTGCAAAGAGAATGATGTATATATATAAGTAATAATATAAAAATAAGATAATATTGATATATTGCATACTAACTAATGAAAGTATATATAATACCTCATGTATGGTATCGATGTCCAATACTGCATATTTGATAATCATCTGCATAAATTACATCACATAGTATGTGCATGCCCAGCCATTGTCTTGTGTAGCACATATAAATTAAAACATACAAAATAATACAACTAAGCACAATTCACATCAATAATATATATATTCGAGTCGGGAACTTACTTGTACGTTCTGCCAATTTATTGGCTGGTTCTTTTTCCTTGGGACCGTTCCTCCAGCCTTTTTTAATGCATCTAAACCCCTACATGTTAATATAATACAATAAATTTCATAAGTAAATAGTAATGTAATAAAAGATGTTAACGGATATAAAAATGAAATATTTCTCACCAGAATAATGGCATTCTCATTACGTGTCCAATTTTAGTGTTCAATGTACTCCCTGCAGGATCTAGATAATAAACAGTGAATGTCCCGGGGACAATAACTAGTAACTCCCAATGTCTACTGCTAGAAGTAAGAAGTTAATAATTAATAACTCAAAATGCAAAATAAAAATGGAATTTTCTTAAGTCCAAATTATAAATAAAGTAAACTTACTTGACATTGAATGGAGCTATTATTATCGTCTTCTTTTGCTGACCAAAAATTGTAAAAGCATCTATACAGTATTGTTGAACATTATCAGGGTCTTTAGCTACCAAACTAATCAATGATGGAATCAAAAATCCCACATGATCAAATGCAAATTGTTTGCAATGATCTTCGACTAGGTAGCTGCAAAACATATAGGCGTATGCATTAATATATAAGAAACCAGATCACCGGATCTTACACAAGGTATATGGATGTATAAACAAGATCTCACCTTATCCATGTCTCTATCATTGATGTATTCAGCCAATCATACATAAACAGCTCAATAATATCTTGTATAAATAAAGAGCTATCGTATGATTGACCTGCATAATCTGCATCTAAAGAAATAATTATAGGGCAATGTACATTATGTGCCCGTAGCCAACATGCCATTCCCCTACAAGCAGGACCTAACGGGTATGTTAGGTCAGTTGGAACCCAATCGGGTAATGCGGGAAGTGGAAGTGGAGGCCTAGGTGCTCCTGGTGTCTTCTTTTTAACCTGTACATATAATTTCAGATCAGTTGACATCATATATACACATTAACAGTCTAAATCAATGTAAAATTATCTTACAATTTCAGTCGTGTAGACGACATCTGCTTTGGGCCACAATATCACCCCGCCTTCTGCCTCACCAAGTGTATCAATATCTGGGTGGGCATATGTCAACGCAACTTCCCTCCAATCAGGTAACACACGTAATGGGCCCACACGAACATAGCCCTGTGGCATTGGAGTCCCGTGAAACCTTTCCCCAGGAAGGGACGGGTAAGCTTGCGCCTCTGCAACAACGTAGTCTTGCATTCTTAAGCGGCATGGCTTCAATGCCTACAAATTTACGTAAAGAATATTATACATATATACATATCATCTTGAAAACATAACAACTTGAAAAGACTAACTACAATGCCATAAACAATACTTACAGCAGACGTGCTAGGCGATGGGTCTCCAGGATTACTCGCAGTCTGTGCATCAGGAGAAGAGTGGGTCGCCATAGGTGTATTGGAAGCCTGAGATGCCTGCCACCGCAGCAATTCTTCCTTGACCTTCTCAGCAACTACATCGTTGATCTTCTTAGCAACTAAATCCTCAACTCTCTTATTCTCCTATACATGGATAAAAGAAACATTAGCTTCTTATTAATGAATTTCCTTTTGCAGTAACATTCTAAAAAAAGAATAGGTTACCTCTTCTTGAGAAAGTCCCGCTATGGGTTTGCACTGGGATGGCCCAAAGAATGCTTTGATGCCAACACCAGCGCCGGCACCTCTAACACGTCCAGGATGCTCTGGGTTACCCAGAGCAAATGTCAATTCATCCCTTGTGCCCTGAGGGATGAACGTGCCTTGTTTCCTCTGCTCGTGCAACTCCCTCTAATCACCATAAACAGAAATTGGTAAGTTAACACCACAAATAATCAATATTCAAACGATTTCTCTAAGAGTTTTATTTTACCATTTTTGCAGCCGCCTCAGCAGTTACAAGCTTCTTTATTTCACCCTTCTTGTTTTGCCTTCCAGCTATCCAGATATCATGGCGAGGCATGGGTGTGGTAGACTCCTGAGTAGGAGCAGACTCCTGAGTAGCCGCAGACTCCGCCTGTAGTCTTTGGCGAACGCTTGCATAGCCTTTTGGACCCATAGTGTGGTCATGCACATTCAGTGCACGCCTTGCTTTTTGTGCGTCACTGAGGGCCTAGTTAGTATGCACATTAATGATTTGGTTAGTAGCACTAAATGCTAATCTTGAATAGGTGAATACAATGTATATTAATTAAATTAGGAGTGACGCCTAATACCTTGAATTCTTCAGATTTTCTTGAAGCAACAAAATTGTCCCAATCTTCTTTGTCCAAGAAGTTCCATTGTTCAAGGGCTGACTTCTTCTTCTTATCACCCTCTTTTATGTATTCTCTGTTCAGATTTGTCCTATAATTCCTAAGCATCTTTCCAGCGCGTTGCATCACATTTTTACGATGCAACTTCTCATCCAATGCAAACAGATTCTGTAAAATAGAAATGTTATTAACTTGTATCCAAAATAGAATTGCAAATAATAGAATTTGTAATCTACAAAATATAATTGCAAATAATAATAACTCACGCATAAATCCTTCCATATCAAGTCTTTTTTCCCTTGAGGAACTTTATGCCAATTGTCATACTTAACACCACAATGGCTCCGAGTGGTACACCCAAGATAGTTCACAAAATTATTGCAGTTCACTCCAATTGGATTTCCTCCATTATCAAACTCCACCACCAATTTGGATCCACTACCACTTAGCGCTAATAACTTCTTCAACAGAGTGATGCCCCTTTTCTTGTTAAGTGTCTGGTGTTGCGCATCAAGTTGCACCAGTGCTTCAGTGGGTACAGGTGCATCAACCTAAAATTTGACAAAAATAAAACACACTAACTTAGCCCAATATAGAAATATAGGATATATGACATAACTAGAAGATAATGAATTTTATAGAAATACATGATATGTTTTTAGAACTTACATTAGTATCCTCGCCATGCTCGTCATGGACAGCATGCTTATCATGGACTTCATGCTCATCATGGACATCATGCTCATCATGGTCAGCCATCTAAAAATGTCATTAAAAAGGCAAACATTTAGCATTTCTATTAACTAGAAAAAGGCAAACATTTAGCATTTGTATTAACTAGAAAAAGGCAAACATTTATCATTTGTATTAACTAGAAAAAGGCAAACATTTAGCATTTGTATAAACATACATGTCTCTAAAATTGTGATCTTTTATCAATTAACAATCCTTCATTGTGATCTCCGCGCACATATAAGTCATCATTAGCTTCAATATTTTGTGGAGTTGGCAACCCAACTGAGAATGGACTGGAGTCATCATACTTATCATAGTACTCTTCTTCATCATTTGTATAAACATACATGTTTTAGTCTTATTGAATCAGTGTTTTCTTCACATATAGGACACGGTTTAGCTCCTTTGACACTATATCCAGACAAATTCCCATATGCTGGAAAGTCATTAATAGTGCAAAACAACATAGCGTGCAAACGAAATGTCTCTCTTGCTGAAGCATCATAGGTCATCACACCTTCAGCCCAAAGTTTCTTTAAGTCATCAATCAAAGGTTCAAGATAAACATCGATATCATTTCCGGGTTGTTTAGGGCCCGATATCAACAATGACAACATAACGTACTTATTTTTCATACACATCCAGGGAGGAAGATTGTATATAACAAGCATGACTGGCCAAGTGCTATGTTGGCTGCTCAATGTCCCGTACGGATTCATCCCATCTGTACAAAGCCCAAGTCTTAGATTCCTATCTTCTTCACCAAATTTAGGGTACAATAGATCAATCTTCTTCCACTGTGGGGAATCAAACGCATGTCGTAGGATCCCATCATTATTTTTCTTAACATCTGCATGCCACCTCAAATTCTTTGCATCTTTCGGATTTGCAAACAAGCGTTGAAACCGTGATATTATAGGTAGATACCACAACACCTTGGCAGGAGAACCAGTTTTGGACTCCCCCGAAGTCATCAATTTATACCGTGACGCACCACATTTTGGACAATCTTTCAAATCTACATAGTCCTTTTGAAATAATACATAATCATTCGGGCATGCGTGTATCTTCTTGGCCTCCATTCCCATTGGGCACAACATTTTCTTTACCTGGTATGTTGAGATTGGAAGCTCGTTTCCTTCAGGAAGAATTTCTTTCAACAAAGTCAACAATGAAGTGAAGCTTTTGTCGCTCCATCTATTGTTAGCTTTCAACTTATACAATCTCAACACAGCGCTAAGCTTCGTAAACTTAGCACAGCCTGTGTATAACGGTATCTCAGCATCATGCACAATGTTTGTAAAGATAGAAGGTGGATCAGTGTGCTCTACCCTACAACTATCCAGCATCGCATCAACGATGTCTGCTGGAACTGGTTCGTTCACATTTACGTCATCAGAGGCAATTTCTTCTTCCACCCAAGCACTACTATCGACATCTACTGGTTTTGATTTTGAAATCTCTCCATGCCAGTGCCATTCTGTATAGCCTTGTACAATCCCGTTGCACATGACATGACTTTTGATTTCCTCAACAGTGTTGACTTTCAAGTTGTTACCGCAATGCCTACATGGACAGTAGAACCTATCTGTTGGTTTTTTCCTATGTTCCTCGGCAAATCTAATAAACTGATCAAGACCAGATATAAACTCTGGGGTGCAACGATTACGAATGGACATCCATGATCTATCCATTCTATGATCAGAGAAAACAAGTATATATTAGGAAACAAGTATATATTAGGAAAAGATTAGGCAGCATTTCCCTAGTATATAATAAATGTGTACCACCTATCCCATCCTTGAACACCTAATCTCACTAGTAAGTGTATAATGTGTATTGGGTTTTTGAGAAAATTTCGGCAGCATTTCCCCGCTGTTCTCTAAGTACATATGTACTTAGAGAACAAACGGGGAAATGCTACCAAAATTTTCTCGAAAACCCAATACACATTATACACTTACATCCTAAGTGAGATTAGGTGTTCAAGAACAGTCCCAAACCGGGGACTATCCAAGATTTACTCCTAATGAGTCAATCTTGGACGGGTTTCTAGGCCAACAATAATAGATATCTACAATGAAGCCGGATTCCATACAAACAGTATATAATTTAGTGATTGTTCATTCTAATTTATACCAATGTACAAGTAATATAAAAAACAATGATTGTTCACATTCTAGGCCAACAAACACATGTGATGTCATTCTTATATATAATAAATGTGTACCACCTATCCCATCCTTGAACACCTAATCTCACTAGTAAGTGTATAATGTGTATTGGGTTTTCGAGAAAATTTCGGCAGCATTTCCCCGTTGTTCTCTAAGTACATATGTACTTAGAGAACAAACGGGGAAATGCTACTGAAAGTTTCTCAAAAACCCAATACACATTATACACTTACATCCTAAGTGAGATTAGGTGTTCAAGAACAGTCCCAAACCGGGGACTATCCAAGATTTACTCCTAATGAGTAAATCTTGGACGGGTTTCTAGGCCAACAAATACATGTGTTGTCATTCTTATATATAATAATTGTCTATAAACTACAGGCAACATGGTTAATCCTAATCAACAGAGCATTATTAAATAATAAATCAAGAAATCAATAGTTTCAAACAAAAGGTCTAGGAATCTTTACTAGACATTATATGTATCCCTAATCATCATATTTAACATACTACATTATTATGAACATCCAGATCAGATTAAGATCATACTATGTTATAACCATTGGTTTAATAACCCTATTTCCGCATGTACATGTTTATCAACTTTAAAACCCTATAATTCATGAAATCATTCTAATTCAATTTAATATGTTGGGATCACATAATTATATAATGACATCAGAATATATAGAAGAATCAAGCAGAGCAGAGCAGGCGGCGCCTAATCGTGTACCAAACATGAAACATGCATAGAGTACATCACATTAAAATATAAGATGTATAACTAGAGCTTTCAGAAAATCAAGCAATTCACTCATTTGAGCTAATTTTAAAATCATTCTATTGAAGGACTCAAAACCTATAATGTTATAGTTAGTAACACTGAAACCTAATTCATCCTGGTGTTTTTTATATATAAGTTCATACCCCTTTTCATTTTGATTTAAATTTTCGTAATTAGATTAATAAACCATCAAACCATTTGATTTTAAATATTTATCTTGACTTGGATTGGGTATGGTAACCAATATACTTAAAAATGTTGTACTCAGGGTTTGATCCTAAAAATATATTGCAATAAGACATGTATAATCGCGGGGAATGATTATTGCACAATGGGTTTGATTAAATCTAGAATAAAATCTTATATAATTGTTTGCTATAAAATCACACATAATGCACCACAAGGGTATCTTCATAGATGACCCACAATCTCGTGATATATTTCAATAAACTCAGGGTCACTCCGTATATGAATATCAATGGATTAGCATGACACTAACCCTGGTAATGAGGCATGACAAAGATGGGTAAAGTGTGGTATAGGAGATTTATATCACTTGTGGAATTATTTTTGACTCACCTTGCCAATATAAGGAGAGAATGAGCTCTCAATTTAATCTAGATTGGGCCTACAAATTTAGAACATTCACTAGGAAAATCCCAGTCATTTGCAATCCAAAAGTCCATCATAAGGCTCAAACAACAATGTATGCAATGGTAACTATAAACTGAATATAAATACATTATGAAGACCTAAAGGGAACCCATATACGTATATATGCTTGTGATTTATTACTTGTTCTAAGAATTGTTGAGAATAAAGCAGTACCTTGAGGGAATAGGAAGAATGCCTGGCCTAGAGAGCAGCGGCGTGGCCTGAGCAGAGACCTACCCCAAAGAAGCCACCGACGGCGAGGAGAGGAGAGCAACTGTACGCGGCGAGGAGAGCAGCAGTGCGCGGCGGCGAGCAGGCGGCGGCGGTGCAGGCGAGCAGGCGGTGGCGAGCAGGCGACGGAGCAGGAGAGAGCGCAGCAGCAGGAGCAGGAGCGGCGGCGAGCAGGCGGCGGCGGTGGCGGCGACGCAGAGCTGGTGTCCAACGGCGGCAGGAGCGGCGGCGAGCAGGAGTGGTGGCGGAGAAGGGGGCGCCGGAGAAGGGGAGCTGAAGAAGAAATCGCCGGAGAAGGGGAGTTGAAGAAGAAATAGGGAAATCGCTTGCAATGAAACAGAAGAAAGGGGAAGAGTCGGGTGATCGAGGGTTATGAAGTTCCCAAATAGCGTCGGTTGTTTAAAACAACCGACGCCTAAACATATTTAGCGTCGGTTGTTTGAAACAACCGACGTCCAATTGGACGATATTTTCATGAAATTGTTTGGCGGGAACCACCTTCAGCGTCGGTTATCCTTGAATAACCGACGCTGAAGGTGACACTTTTCGCGCAAATTTTCATCGCACATAGGCGTCGGTTTATACCTAAATAACCGACGCTGCTAATGACACTATTTTTTTTGATCGAAATATGGGTTTCGCGGGCGACTTTAAGCGTCGGTTTGTTATAAACAACCGACGCTGAAGACAAAGAGGTACCCGTGTCTGGCTGGTCTTCGAATATAGACGTCAGTTTTCGTAAACAACCGACGCCTAACATAGAAGGCGTCAGTTTTCCTTAATAACCGACGCCCAGAAAAGTGTCACTGAATGCTATTTCTGTAGTAGTGATATATATATATATCGGTCAATGACTCAGTGGTGTGTTGCCCCTACTATAAATGTTTTAGTCCAATATATATGCATGTGAATGATACTAATTGTTGTGGTATTGTGAATGGTTAATGGCAAGATGTGTTATCTCATTTGTTTATTTATATGACTCATTCTTTGTCATTCATTTTCTTGATATATCTCTTATTGGAACATACCTATCTATTGATGACCGTCCTTTTTAAGGAAATATCTGTTTTGCCATTTTGACCCATTTAAATGCCCAATATATTGTTAAATGTACATACTCAGCTTTTATTGATGTATACTCTTTTTTTGTACTTAACTGGGTGTTCCCTCCAAGGTGTAGGCGCTTACAGGACAGAGACTTAGGATGATTTTGAGCTCATTGGTGAGCTTAAGGACATCATAAGATGGCCTTTTTGACCTCTACATTTGGGCTTATGTGTGTGTACATGTAACCATTTTCAAGTTATGTACTGCCCTTAGGGTGAGAAAGTTATGTACATAGAAATATTTTGCAACTTTATAAATAGTTATTTTTTCTGCTTCTTAATTATTTCATGGCTCGTATTTGTATCATTGAGTGGGGCCACTATCGGATCCCACTCTTTAAAGAATGGTATCATAGCCTAAGAAGTCAGTCACTTGAATATCTCAAGTTATCCTATTGATTATTCCTTAAATAGGTAAGGTGTCCCCTAAAAGGTTGTTTTCATACCTAAACCTAAGCCATACATTACCAAATAGGGTTTCAACCACTGTCCACCTTGGTGTTATTCATCCCAAATTGGCTATTCCATTTCCATTTTGGGTAAACCCTCATGAATCCTACCTTCACTATAGAGGTGTAACTTTATACACCAAGGGTTGATTGTCCTAGAAATTAACCTTTACCCCTCTCCTTATGGGTAGGCACTTTGTCTCATATAGAGAGTAGGATGACTTAAACTCACATAATTTTAATTCACTCTTGTACAAGTCATTAAACCTTTTTATTTTGTTGATTTCTAGCATGCCAATGATACACACGTTATGTGGAATGAGAATGCATGGATACAAACTTAGGAAATTGACATGGGTTTTAGATTTTAAGATGTTTTCTGATAGTAAATGATGATATGAACTAGATCCTTAAGGTTAGGCTTGTCTTGCCTATAATATGTAGTTGTTTCAACATAGTATGCTTGAGACTCACCATCAAGGGTTGGATACTATCTTAGATAAACTTGTGATAAATCACAAAAGAAGAATTGTTAAAGGAATATATTGGTTTCATGTAACAATCCTTGGAGTTCATCCATCACATACCATAAGGTATGAATGGCACTTATCTCCCTTCTCCTATAAACGCATGATCATGTAGTTGAATCATATAATAAAACTTTATGCCATGTTATTTTTCCCGAGGACATATGGGGGCAAAATAATGTCTAGAAGTTATAGTGGATACTCTTTTCTTGATCTTGGATGTAAATTGAGAAAGAGGTTACACGAGGTAGGTACATCTAGGGTTGGTCTTTTAAGAGTTGACCAATTTAGCATCGCCACCTTGTAGTTAGTTTATGTGATGTGTGAGATGAAGAATAGTTGACTAGCTAGTTCACATGTACTTGTAGTGACACCATTGATGCAAACCAACTAGGATAGTAGATAACCTAATATGTTATTATTATGGTTACACAATCTTATAAAAAAAATGTGTTTTGGGTGGTGATGGCCTAACTCATGCATAAGAGAATGGTGGAATAATATATGTCATTCCTAGTAGGACCTACTAGAAGTTAACCATATGCTAGAAGAAACATGTATCCCCTCATCTAGAATATGGATATGCTTGTTCTATTCCATGATTATGTGTGTAGAGAAGTGTATTTTGCAAAAATGAAGTGATGTAAGGGTGATAGTATATATTGTACATGGTAGGAAGTGGTCGACTTGGTTCTCAGATTTATTTTGGCACATTTTTGGATTTCCATCACAATATTTTCATTGATAGACTTATTTTCATTATTAAATTATTAATACAATTTTATTTTGAGATTTCATCAATGGTTTTGGAACCAAGTCACCACCACAAGGAACTTGTATTAGTAGATAGGTCTATTAGTGAAGAAATCCTTGACTTGCAAGTTCAACCCTCTGACCCTAGGCATAAGTGTGATATAGTATTAAGAGGTAGAACAAAAATATAGTAGCCATAATCTAGTCGGGTACCCCTCTCGAATCTATGTATGCTTAGATAGGTCCTTTTAAGGGGTGGAACCTTGTGCACTTAGCTATGTAACTTAAATTCATAAATAATTAAAATCAATGGTAATTATAACTAGAAACTGATAATGGAAGGGATGCCAAACATAAAAATAGTAGGATGGACTAATCTCCTTAGAAATTGACACATGTTTATCGTGCGCTAAATGCAAGTGAACGTATTGAAGTAACACTACAAAAAAAGGGTCTTTAACTATAAACAAAAATTTGTAGCGAAAACCCCATATTTTGTAGCTAAAGGCTTTAACTACATATTTCTTTACACATACAAGTTGTAGTATACGCTTGTATAGCTAAATCCTTTAACTATATTTTTCAAATATGTAGTTAGACAATCCATTCACTACAAATTCACATGTATCTAAAAGTGTAGCTAGATATTGTCCTTACATATTTAAATATAAGTATAATTATAGCTAAATGTATGACTACAATTGCCTATATAGTCAATATGTAGAAAAAACATGAGGTTCATACATTTTGTATGTATTAAGTGTGTAGGGAAAGGCCGAAGTTACTATATGCATATATATGTAGTTGATTATACATATAGCTACATATGTAGTGACATTTAGTACACATACATATATGCTTAGATCGACTATATATTCATATATATATATATATATATATATACATTATATATATATGTATATATATATGCAGAGAGAGAGAGAGTGTGTGTGTGTAATTTGTTAGTACACAAGCTCCTTTATCAACAAAATTGTAGTATTTAGAGCAAGTTATTCTCATTATGCCAAGAATCTTACTTTCATTTAAAATGAAACGTCGAATGTACATGTGGAGGATGTATACCTTGCCCCTATTACACAATGTGTACAAAGAAAAGTATATACATATATCAATGATTCAGTGATCTACTAACACCTTTGCGAAAGAGTTGTGTCTTTCTTGGCTAGTTTTAACATCCTTATTGTCTTCTTCTTTTGTTTGAGCTCTTTTTGTTCGGCCAGCATCGTCCAAAAGCACCCCAAATAAGAATTTGAAAAGAACCTTCTAAGAAGAGATACAAGGAATATCATCCCTTTATGTTGGTCGCTATGTTTGCAGATGGTGACAATACTTGTTCAAATATATACATAGGTCTATGAAATGCAGCCTTATCATAGCATCAAAGAGCCATAACAAATTGCAACATATCATGATACATTGTTACATCAGTGGTTGTTGTTGCAGCTTTGATTGGGTGGGCCTGGGCATCAAATGGAGATGCATCATCATGCTTCACAGGAGAGTACCTTTTGCGTCGGGGATGTCTTAGATACTTCTTATGCTCTGTATCTGAATTCTTGACGTTGTTAAGCTCAATCTCTAATTCGGGTAATGGAAACTGGTGAAGCTTGTACTTCTCTTAAATATGAAAATAAGGTTTTACAAATGGGGAGGCATTAAAAATAAGGTAAAGATCATCCAAATAGTATAATAAAGATATATATGCATTCATACATGGCATAAATGAAGGTTTCTACGAGAATAAGATGACAAAATTAGTACCTTGAAAAGACGAGAAGCATCTAGACATCTCATCTATGTTTTGTTGTAGCCCAAGCATTGTATGGGAGAGTTGTAAGATAGCTCACTTGGACCATTGAGGCTTTCCATGTCTTGAATTTTCAGTCAATAACCTGCACAATAAGGTCATTTCAAAGTACAACCCAATAACATTATTAGTTCTAAATTATACCAAATGTACAACCGTCGTAGTACTCTGTCATATTCATTTTTATATGTAAAAGGCCTAGCACATAGCCTGACGCATTAATAACTAAAATTGTTCTTGGTTGTCATCTTAGCAGTTACTACCTTCTCTCCGTCATATTTTTCTTTCCCTCCTCTTTCTCGTCCCATTCCCCCTTTTGCAGTTCCTCTTATTAAACACCACTACAATAAAATAGCAGGTGACGGTGATTGAATCCCAAACAAGCACTAGTTTAAAACCAGATAAAAAATACATGTTGTATAAAGACGTCATCATCTCATAATGCGACGAGGTGGATGACTGCCCAAGTCCATGCATAGGCCTAGTTCATATCTAGAAGTTCATGGAAAAGAATTTAATTATGTTCCTCTACGATAAAACAATAATATAACTATTCTACCAAATCTTAGCCAAAACCTCATAACATCAAAATGAAATGTAAGCATCAGGCAAAAGAAGGCACAAAGATTTATTCCCTTTTCCAGAGGAAAAACAATCATTTGCAAACATGAAATCAAGGTTGTCAAGGAAGCAAGGATGTCCTAGGCCTTGGTTTAGTGTCTCGGTGTGCCCTATCTAGGCTCAGATAAGAAGAAAAAAAATATGATCTACAATGTTGTCAAACTGGCTACTTTCCAAAAGGACACCTTTGTTAGTTCCCCTACCTTATAATAGAAGAATTGAGAGATGATTCATGTAGCAGATGACAATCTTCTTTTAGATCAGATGTTAAGCACATTTTTATACCTACATACATAAAAAACAAATTAGTTGAAAGAATAGTTTACTGAACCAGAATTCTTTGACTAAATTCTTGCGACGGGGATGCATACAAATTCATTATGTAATTGTCACATAGATATTGATTAGAATAGATGGTTCTCCCTCTACTGTAGAGGATGTTCTTCCTAAGAAAAGCCACATATGCACTAAAGAAGCACATGTAATCACAAGAGTAGAAGTTGCATCTAAAGTAACCGATATAAATGTCAAGTTGTATAACTATGAATAAAACGAACCAGATGCAAGGAACTAGACAATCACATAGAGAAAGCTTCAAAATAGCAAAAAATCACATGTCATCAATTTAGAAGTCAAATTCTTTAAAGTTGCAGTAAACCACTTTCCATCAGCTAAGTAATCAAGTACAAAGGTTTTTGAAGATGTGAAAGAGTTAACTGAGCGAGGAAACATTTGTAGAACAAAGCCTCATGAAGTATGAACCAGCAAAGGGAGCATCAAACAGATATAATAGTTGGTAAAAATATATTCAAACATATAACTATTGGGTAAGAGTCATACTCAACCATGATCTTGCCTATTTCTCCATACTTAATTGTGTCGCACATCTACAATTTCATGAAGTAGGTGAGAGGCCTAGACCTTTTCTAGCCTGAGCCCTATTTAGATTTTCGTGTGATGATCCTAACATGGTTGTCCATAAAAGGATATGATGTTCTTGATATGGTTTGTGGGTGACTTTGCACCTGCTGAGATGAAGCTATGATTCTCAGGGAGTCTTGAAGAATAGTGTTGAGGCTACTAATGAGTTAGCATCTGCTAATGTACTTCTTGTGGGTACTAATATTTAGTTATGGATCATATAACACAATGAAGAACAACCTTCAAACTGTCCAACATGAGAAAAAAATTAATTACTAGTATACTAATTAAGATTGATATTAATATGTTGGAGAGATAAAAACGGGTGCTCTAAGGGACGAGGAGGATGAAAATTTGCAATCTAGGTAGTATTTCAGACTTATGATTTTTATTTTAGTTCTTAAAGTTCTACTATGTGGAGCAAATGTAATGTGACCATCTATATAAATATAGATATCCGACTTTGTCATTCTTCTTCTTCACTCGAGGCCTTGGTGAATAGCTTTATTTAGAGAACCGAGAACACATGCAAGAACTACTTGAAGAATGATGGAATATTGAACCAAGGAAGTAGATGGTCGTGTTGTTTGAGAACCGATGGCAGTGGATTTTGTAGCTGCATTTGGTTGGTAATAGAATAAAAGTTGTAGGTGCTTGTTTCTATAAATCTATACTCTATTTTATATGTGGAAGTGCCGAAATGATAAACTCTTCAAAAATAAATAGAATGAGTAGTCACTATGATACCATAGTTACCTCAGTTTGGCTTTAAGACAGCAGGTTGTTGCTGAATGCAGACTTGCAAGTTCTCTTATTAATGCCGGTAGACATGAAAGTAATTGTGTACTTTCCTGTGATGGTTGGATAGAATTATATACAGATGTGTAATAAACCTTGAAATAAAAAACAACAAAATAGAGCTAGGGTTTCAAAAAAATGAACTATACATATATAATCAACTTTGCATAACAGAACACCTTTAACTCAAATCCATTCAGATCTTGTTCTCGTAATGGTGAGATATGAAAGTAATGCAAAAGAGAAGACAGTTCCACCTTTAACCAATGTGAATTCGATGAGGGAAAACATCACATGGGTTAGAATCCGTTCATAAGCTACAACCCAGACATCAAGACACATTAGACAAGAACAAATCCAACTTAAGAGTCAGATCTCATCTACTATTTCCTAAGTCTTGTAGCATAGCTCCTCTACTGTTGTAGAAATCAAGATTTCTTGGAGGACAAGATGTTTGTACAAAAGCTCAACAATATATATCTGTAATCATGAGTAGCTTGGCATTTTATAGTGATTTTAATATGAAATAAGTATTGTTTTAGCTCATTCGGTAGGTGAAGCATGGTGTAACGAAAGATTTCCTAAACTTCAAAATATATACTTATATAGTATAAATGTCATTTAGATGTTGACCCAAACATCTATGCTACTGCTGTATTGGATACTATGTACTTATATGTTGTATGTTTGTTGGCTAATTTTGTACAATTGTCACAGACTTGTAGTGTAAAGACGTCATAAATTTGTATTAGTATACTAGTATGTAGTATTAATTAATAAGTATGATCCTACTATATTTATAACTCAATCTTGTGCTTATATGTTAAAGATATTATATAACTATTGTACAATGCTATACTACTGCATACCACTGGGTGTGTGATATAATTATACTATTAAAACTTGTGTATACTAGTATGCTATTATAGTATTTGGAGAGGGCATTACATGACTGAAGTTAGTGATTACAACATACGTAGGAAAGCACAACCATCAAGGTCCACTTGCAAGGAGAAGTAATCAAGGAAGTACTAGGACTTTCAATCACTCTAAAACATCCGCGTTCTTCCAATCAAATAGTGAGACTATGCTTTTAGAACTTCCATGGGCAGAGGACATGGGTACAATACTAGAGCCTCATGAGGTAGAGGCCAAACTTACTAGAGCTACTGGTGGATTTTCCCTTAATATTTATACACTCCCTCAACATCTTCAACTGAACATTGGAGGAGTGTCAACTTTTAGGTCAGGCCAGTTCAATACAACTAACCTTCTAATGTACGGATTTAACTACTCACCCATGGCAAAGGCAGACCTACCAGAAAATATGTATCCAAGCTATACTTTTGAAAAAGTAAGTTGTGCCTTTAATTTCAAGTGGAGAATCAATCTTGGGCAGGATTCCTATATCTATTACTGACTTAGTTTATGAGAAATTTTTGGGAGATCTATGACTCGATCTTGGTCATTTATTAGATACTAGTACATAGGAATCAATACCAATATATATTTGAAATAAGCTTGCTCTTCTTTTCATACTATAGAGCTTGCTCTTCATTTAGTCCTATTCACCACTGAAGCATCCTCTCTGATCAAATGTATTGTTTGTAGGAATTTAACACAGAAACATCCTCACTGATGAAGTAAGTGTATTGTCTGCATGTGTTTACCAACAAATAATCCTCTATACGAAGTAAATATATCATTAGATAGACTACATTAGAAGAATAGACCTCAAAGTTCACAGGATCCATAATAGATCACTAAACCTTCAAAATTGGCAATCACTTGAGAAATGAAAGTAGAGAAAAGATTCATTACTTGAACAAACAACAGATCTAAGCTATCAAAAAATACATCCTAAGAATACCAGGAAACATGGACTATAACCATTTTGAAAGGGTTGAAAGTTCTTGCAATGGTAGAAACCAAAATAGAGAATGATTCATTACTTGAACAAGCAACATATTGAGCCATCAAAAATACACATCCTAAGAATGCCAGGGAACACAGACAAGAACCTTTATGCAAGGGATGAAGATCCTACCCCACAATTGGCACAACATTTTAGCATCTCAATTCAAAAAGTTATGAGGATACCCAGATGTTGGATGGGTGAAATCCCATAATTCTTTTCACGATGAACACATGAATTAGGTTTCTATGAAACACATATGGAAAGTCACAACTATGAGTGAATGTAAATGCAGCTAATACTTAGATGTGAGTCTTAGTCTTGTAAATAGTAATGGTGTCATTGTTTACTTAATAACAATGATTGATAACCAGTGGATAAAACCACCTATGCATGATACATGGTGGATAAAACATATTGATCCACCTATTTTCCCTCAAGAAAAAATCCATTTAAATCTAGATTTCATGTAATATGGTCATCAACAATGCCACAAACATTGTTGTCTCGTTAGATCACTGGGTGAATGACAAGTTATTCAAGATATACAACCTTCCATCAGAATCCCTCCCAGGCTAGAGTCTTTGTCCGTGAACAACATGCTTGGTGATACTGAAAATTGGGCTTGTAGTTTTATCCATGTGTATCTTTCCCAACTTGCCTGGCATAGTCAATGCATTGTGAAGGATATGTCCACCTTTCAGTGGATATGTAGTCATCACTTTGGCAACCTGCACCCTTCCCAACTTTGCACGTCATGCTTAAGTACTAGAACTGAATAATTATAAATGAAGTAAGCATATAAGAAGTTCTATTCTTTTCAAAACTGAGGTGCTTCTACTTTCTATATGAATCTACAACTAGAGTCATTTACAGATTGATCTGAGATATGGGTAGCATGTATATAGTCAATTAACAGGAAAAATGTAAACATGGTTGGCACTGTTTGGTGCATAAATACTAGAAATACTTACATATATGCTAGCTAGCACACTAGATGGTGAGAGACTAGTAATTGACATTGTCACATCCATATCCATTAGTTGAATGGATGATTTACATTCATGAGTTTAGAACAAAATGTGGAGTTGGATTAGGGAGTCCATCAGATATATACGATAAGTTAAAGCCAACTGTGTTGGTCCTTGTACCATGATCAGAAAACATGACACCATTAAGAACATCTATATGCATACCATCTACGTGAATGATATGAGTAAATGAATTCTTAAACAAGCAATCACCCACACTCATTTCATATTTCACATTAGTTCAAAAATTTCTACATATTAGCAACACTTGTTTTAGTTTCCACTATATAATTAGTATCATAAGAATACACTATCTTAAGTGTATCAAGTTTTTGATACTACTAACCTCCAAAGAAATTCCATAGTATTCAATACTTAATGATTGGGATTCTTTGCTTTTTAAAACATATTATGTCTTAAGTGTATCAAGCCAGATTCTTAGCCATGCTCATGACGAAGAAGAAGCACATTGCTTGGAGAGGTTCCTTTGGATCACTGTAGATGACATCAAAATCTAAGGTGAGGATCAAAGGAGCATCACTCGCCACACTTGACACTCAAAGCTACAAATTTGAATCAAATAGTTACATATTCCAATCACTTATTTTTATAGAAAGGCAACTATATGGTCAATGAATTATCAATGAGAAAAATCTACTCACCAATGTGTTGAGAGAACTATCCTTAAGATGATGTCGACAAAATTGCATTCTCTCATATCTTGAGGCATATATCGAGCTAGGTAATAAGTTATGTGAGACGTCTAGGTCTTCAACACTTTTGAGAAAGACCTAAGCATTGAACAAATATAAATCAAACAAACATAAAAAGTCATATACTATGTAAAAGCACATTAATCATGTGTGTGAGAGAGAGACATGAATTACTTGATAAAATGAATTTATGAGAGTATACTTGGACAAAGGCAGGGTGTTCCTATGGTGAGGAAGTAGTTGTGGAGAAAGATAATAGATACAAACAATAGTGATGTTTTGAATTTGTGACATTGATGTGTATTGATTGAAAGGATGTGCTTTTAATTAGGGATCTTTGATATTTATTCCGAATTTGTGGGTTATGTGAATGGGTTCTGTTCCAGCCTATAGATCAAAAAAGATAGCAGACAATCAGATTCACTATCCAGAAGAGACAAATATCAATTGAGCACATGAGGTTCATCATAGTCATAACCTCTGACTCTACATCTTCAAAACATATGGTGCATGTTATTGAAGAACCCACGTCTTCTTTTATAAGGTCTTTATATCTAATATTGGCACTCCAACATCAGATGATAGAAGAGATTGCCCTTTTTTGTAGCTAAAGCAAGCTGGAATAGTGTACTAAAACATTAATGTGAGCATTATAGGAATTTCCATCTTTCCCTCTATTGTCCTTACTCTCTCTATTGTCTCTTTCCCACCTACATGTGTTCCCCTCCTATCTCTGTATAGGTTCTTACAAGTTGCAACAGTAACAAGTTAGGAAAAGGATGCAAGAAAAGGAAGTAAAGAGAAGAGGTATAAGAGAAGTGGACTAGGATAGAAGAAAAGCGAGTACAATAGAACACAAGAACGCCATCTGGGTAAAATAGACATGTACAGTCTTAGTGAATATTGATTAAGAAATTTCAGCAAACCAATGTTCTGTTTCATACCCCTATGCAGCAATACAGAAAACCAAACGATAGTTTCAAGTTGGATTTCTAGCAAGGATGTATGAGATATACTTTATGTTTTCCTCAAACATGTCAATATGTAGTTACTGAGCACTCAGGTGACATATAAGAGTTTCACAATAGTTACACTCACACAACTGATAGAATGTAACATGTAACATATGGGTAAAATGGTGATATATTGTAGTATGTTTTTTCTGGGATGGGGGGAAGTTTTATTAATACCACAAACGGGAAACCACAAAAATACATACTAAAGACCAATATGTAGAAAAATTGGATCAAAGAAAACTTGAGGAAGTATATGAACCCATTTATATATGTTTTATACATTGCACATGCGATGACATGCTTGCTAGTATCTACCCAGCAAACTTGCTCTACATTTTATAAAATTGGTCATCAATTTTTTCATCTCCCCATACACATATTGCAACCATCATGACAATATTGTTGTTCATCAAAGTAAATAACAAAAATGAAAGATCAATAAGATATGTCATATTGATGACCAAAAGAAAGATGTCATATATAGTAAAAAAAAGATTTATATTGCAAGATTTTGAACTGATTTGTATATAGATATGGCGTTTACACAAAAAAGAACCAAAAGATGGGTCAAGTGAAACAAGATCCAAAAATGAGTACACAGACACCATGAGGACTAAAACCAAAATTCTCAACATTTTGGTGGATTTACTTGTTTTAGGAATAGCAATTTTCAAGTAAGTATTACCTTTAGGTGGTAGACAAAATTCTCTAGTTGAAAAGTAAGAAATGTAGGAAGTTCATGGTGCTCAATGCATTGAGTAGATTTTGCATGCTAACCACAATGCCACATGATTCATAAAAGTGATCTCCATCTAGATTTTCTAACTTAACATAGTGCATGATAGTCACTAATAAATTAAGCAAATCATATTTGTATAAGTGAAGCTCATAGTGGTAATAGCCTTGAATAAACCATAGCATTGATCAATAGGTCAGAGTATGCCAGTGTAAAAAGAGCAAAAACTCAATGGTTATAGAGCTTGGGTTGTGTGTATCACATCACAAATGAGGTCAGGAATGAAGTTGTTTCTACTACTTTAACTTTATATAAGAAGGAAAATAGAGGTCAAGAATGAAGTCACCTTTGCTCAAGCATCTTTTTTGTAGCCATCAGCATTGCTTCTGAGCAACAAATTGTAACAACCCTTCCTCATTGAACAAGTAGGATCCAACTGAACTAGACAATAGGTTCCTGTGCTTAGAACCACCACTTCAAAGATAAATGCAGTAGCTTTGCACTAGCAAGCACAAACACTTCCCGGGAGGTGTCGTGGTCGTGTCTGCCGCATGTCGGACACGGACACACCGTGGACACGGCTCCAGAGTGTCCTTTTTTTGAAGAGTTTTTGTCTTGGACACGACTGGGACACGGCTTGGATACGGCTGACCCAGCCCAGCCACATCCAGGTCCAATTATGTTTGGAAAAAAGACTAAATCCATCCTTGGTCCCTAATCCACCGATATTTTCTCCCCTTCTCCTCAATTTCACTCTAAATTTTTGTTGTTTTCCTATTGTAATCATGCCCCTCTATCAATCTATGCCCAATTTTTCTAATAAGTCTTTTTATTCTATTTTGTTATAATGTTAACAATAATTGTTGTTGTTGTTTCAATTATGTTATACAAATATGTAGTATTTACTGTATTTAATCATACATCATTCTGAGTTGGATTTATTTATTGTTGAATTGGTCTAATTATTGTTTATTTGATGTTCAAAAGCCATTGCATTATGATTTGAATCTCCTTGTGACCCTCTATCAGCTGGCATCCAAATCTTTTGTCTAGTGCCCCAAATGACATCTTCAAGATAAAGTGGAAGGGACGAGGCATACGAGAGAAGGAGAAAGGAACGAATTATTGTTAACAGGGTGGAGAATTATGATGGATAGGAAGATTGAGATCTGGGTTGTGAGTCATGGTGCGTGAAAATGGAGTATCGAATTGGGGGTGGAAAGTTGAAAGAGCATCAAGCAAAAAATTTGGCGCCACGGGGATGTTTAGCCTCCTTGGCTCTTTATTTATTCATTTTATATTCTCGTTTGACATTCAACATCATATCCTTTTGTAGTTAACTATATAATAGGCTATTAATTACATTTATTTTAGCTATAATATTTTATTTGTAGTAAAACATAATTCTAACTACAATTAGAATATTTGTATTCCATAATAATTGCAAGGAATCATGTACAATTTTCAGAATAGCAACATCATATAAAGCAGAAACAAAATTGCTAGCATGAACACTCAAATGTGCACTAGATACATGGTTAGCAATATTGTGAGTAGTGCAGGAACGAGTACCCTTTCTAAGAGAAATAGGTACATCAAGATTAGAAATTACCTCAGGTGTGGAAGAACCGTCTGGAGGAGAAGATTGGTGTGGATGGGGGGGTTCTAGTTCAAGTTGAGTTCTGTTCATGTGTTCATAAACAGTAATAGGAGGTACTGTATGCTCAGGAGTAGATGTATCAGAAATATCAGAAATACAATCACTAGTAATAGGCAATGGAGAAGCAATTATATAAGACTGCAATATATCTCCTTTAGTAGAGTAGTAGGGTATATCCTCAAAAAAGACAACATCACTGCTTGTAAACCATCTTTTTGCAGTTGGGCTATAACACCTATACCCTTTCTATGTACGAGAATACCCCAAGAAAATACATTTTTCAGCACGTGGAGATAGTTTATCATAAGTAGGACTAAGTAATCTCACAAAACATGTATAACCAAAAATCTGAGGAGGTACAGAAAACAAAGGTGTGTCAGGTTGCAAAACTTGTATAGGTACTTTATTTCCAATCACAGAAGAAGGCATCTGATTTATTAAAAAGAAGGCAGTCAAAATAGCTTCAGGCCAGAATAACTGAGGTACATTAGAATGTAGCATGATAGTTCTAGCAACCTCTAACAAGTGTCTATTATTCCTTTCAGCAACTCCATTTTACTGGGGTGTATATGCACAAGAAGTCTGATGTATAGTGCCAATAGATCTACAAAACAATTCAACATCTTTCTGAACAAACTCAAGTACATTATCAGTTCTAAAAACTTTAATAGGCATAGCATATTGTGTTTGCACCTCAGCAAAAAAGAATTTAATAGTGGACAACACTTCAGATTGAATTTTCATCAGAAATAACCAAGTGGCCTGAGAGAAATCATCAATAAACAATATAAATTATTTGTTTCCTGACAGACTCGGGACATGACATGGACCCATACATCAACATGAACAAGATCTAAAATATTTTTACTACTAATCTGAGAAAATTTAGGATAAATAGGCCTAGTCTGTTTCCCTAACTAACATGACTCACACTGAAACATATGTGTGCCAACACCAGATACAATATGTCACAATTTCTCAGAAGATGGGTGCCCAAGTCTGTAGTGCCACTGTAATGTTGAAAAATGAAACTGAAGCAGATAAAGTAGAAGCCACATCAACCTTGTCCACTTTTGGCAGATGATCCATATAATATAAGCCATCAGGTCCTTCATACCCCCACCAATCTTCATCCTCATGCGAAGGTCCTAAAAAACACACGAACCAAGTATGAATGTCGGGCTACAGTTTAGGCACCGCAATATTTTGCTAACAGATAATAAATTTAGTGGAAACCAAGGCACATATAAAGCAAATTTCAAAAGAAACTCAGAAACAATGTCTCCATCTCGAGAAACTGCAGACTTGGAGCCATCAACAAGCATAATAGAGGAATTGCTAACTGGTCTAGATAGATTTCTGAATAAAGATTGATTCCCAGAAAAATGAGATGATGCGCCTGAATATATAACCCATTTTGTATTACCAACACTAGAGGATGGAGTACTAAGGAAGGTAGTGTCACAACCAGAGTAAGTCGCAGCATGGTCTCCACTGGTCATAGCAATAGAAGAGGAGCCAGTACGCTCAAGCAATAGGTGTTCCACCTCAGCGCGAATGTAATCAGCAGTAGCAGTACCCGAGGTATCAGACTCAGTAGGATGGGTAGCTATCTCAGAAGTAGTAGTAGTATCAGTGGCCGCATTGGCCCACACCGGTTTACCATACTTTTCCCAGTATTTTTCCTCTATATGGTTCGACTGGCCACAGAAAGTGCAAAAGTGTTGTCCTGTCTGAGGACGCGCATGCGTAGAAGACGCAGAAGAAGGAGCTCCATGTCCAGAAGAGGCTCGCCCCCGCCCTGCACCAAGAGGGGGACGACTGTCATAAAATCAGCCACGGCCACGACCAGACATGGCAGTAAGAGCAGTGGAGTCTCCAGAGTCAGTGGGCAGTGCAGATGAGGAAGAAGGCAGGCGTTGAAGTCTCTGAAAGGCACTCTACATGGATGTAAGTGGGTCACCAGTAAGGATCTGGTCAAGAACACCATCTTAGGACTCTAGTAAACCACACAACAACTGGACCAACTATAGCTCCTGACGCTGACACTGCATTCTTGCCAGATCAGTAGATAGTGTGTTACAACCCCAATTTTGCGTTCATTTGCTGAGAAATGTAATTTCTCACAGTAAAGATAAATGAACAAATAATGATGTCTTTTGATTGAATGCATGAAACATGTTTGCAATAGCCTTGATGTTTGTTTTGTGGGCTTTATTGGCTATTGGGCCCAATAACAACGAAATTTAATTAATAAATGAATAATTGAGTTTTTGAGAAACGAAAGATGTGGAAACCTCTATAAGGCAAAAGAACTTAATCCAAAGGTGGATTTCATGCCACATGGGTTCCTTGGGTCCCAAGGAGTACAAAGGTGCAAAGATAATGCAAAAAAAGAAAAGAAAAGATCAATTCAAAGTTTCCTTGTTAAGAAAGAAATTGAAAATAATGATAAAATGTGGAAAATATGGGAAAGAGGTATAATTGAGTTATCCTTTGTGGAATTTCGTATCCCAAGGATTCCAAATGATAAAAGGAATACTAATGAGGAAAATAAAAGAGAAATAAAGAGAAATCCTCAAAAAGAGATATTTTAATAAGAAATAAACATGATAATGAGAAATAATGCATTTAGATGCATCTAGAAGGATAATGAGTATCCAATAAAAAGGATTTTGAAATAATAGAGTTTCTTGGGATCCAAGGATTCCCAATGAAGAAAGAGGAAAGAGAAAATACCAATAAAGCAAAATAAGAGAATAATGTAATAAATTATTAATGTTTTTTGTGGTTTTGTTAAAGGAGTGGTATTTTCTTCTTAAGGAAATATAAAAATTTGTGGCCAATGAATTAAAAAGGGCAAGTATAAATAAAATTAAAGAGGAATTTCAAATTCCTAATATCCATATAATAGGGAATATCCAAAGGATAAAGAAGAGAGAGACAGTTTGCTTTCTAATGAAGGAATTGGTTTCCTATTGGGACAAGATCTTGCATTTTGGTGGATGCACATCTTAGGATGTGAAAAACCTCCCCTATAAAAGGGGTAGAGCTCAGGGACAAGTTCTGAGGAGTTTCACATATCCCTCCCTCTCTTCTCCTTCTTCTTTGCATGAAAACCCTAGTGGAGAGGGTAGCTCATATCTTGGTGCTATGAGAGGCCATGGAAGAGGTGTGATGTGTGTGTGTCGCTTCCATGACAACCTAGGAGGGATCGGAGATCAAACCCACACTCCTATCCTCAAGCAACTCCACCTGAAGGACTGCAAACTGCTGCAAATGCAGCAACAATAATGGTTTGTTTCTCACTCGAGGATGGCCATGGTGGTCGCGACCTGGGGGCACCTTGTGTGAGCCAAGGTGCTTCGAGGCTGGGGCGGCCATGGGCGGTAGTCCTCGAGCCTAGGGGAAGAGAAGGAAGGACCGCAACGCGGCTGTAAGTGAAAGCGGAGTTGCAGGTCTGTCTGCTTCAAATCCCTCCACCGCGGTAGTGGCTTGGAGAACCTACAGGGGCGGAGGAGACCTACAAAGCAAGGGGACCTATCCCCGGGGACCGTCGAGGTACATGAGAGGAAGATGAGCGATGTCCATGGCGCCTAAGGCAGCAGCCACGACGCTGCGTGAGGTTGAAGATGGGTGAAGTTGCATTGGACGAGTATGACCCTCAGCAGGCTGAAGAGGAACCCGCTTAACTAGGGGTAGAATCGACATTCAGTTATAAACCCAATTGAATAACGTTGCATGTGATCGGCCACGTGGCACTCCTTGAATGGCCCAAAGTAAGTATTTTTGCAAAATTTATATCTCTTGAATGGTAGATCGTATGGTCACACATAAAATATGAATTTTGCTCAAAAAATGAGAGGAATCTAATAAAAATATTATCAGAAGATAATTCCTCTTACAATTCGAAAAGTAATTGAAGTTATTAACTTTAATGAATTAATGGTTAAGTAACCCTATTTTGATATAATTAATGTGATTAGTACGGTTTAATTGATGACTAAAGTTGATATTAACCTATGAATCATATAGAGATACATAAAGATAAAAAAAGATGAACTTTGCACATAATTCGTTTAATTTAGAGTTTATGTGCATACATAGGCTTGAATGGGCCTTAAAACCCTAATGTTGGTAATTAGGACTACTAATGGCTTTAATTATTCGATTTCATGTACAGAACTGAGTTTTCATGGTTATAAGCTATTTCGAGCATTAAAATTCCTAATTTGTGGATAAATAACCTTAATATAGAAATTAGTGTTTTTAAATGAATCAAGGTAGAGTTAATGATAAATGATGTTCATATGAGTATTAGAGCATAATGAACTACGAATTCATGATAAATGAACATAATGATCTTATCATGGAATAAAAGGATAAAAAATGGTAGTTTTGGTATAAAAGAGAAATAATCAACTTTAATTGGGCTTATGATGTTGAAATTAGGGTTAATGAACTAAGAGAGCATTAAATATGATAAAAGCATTATGGAGGCAAAAACCCTAATAAAACCCTAAAGTGATCTAGAAAGCCTAAGGTGGAATCCAAGTCTAGCTTTAAATTGTTCTGGATAAACTATAACACTTGGATCCCATGCATTAATTTCAGTATATTGTTGATTGCTTGTTGCTTGTTCTTTATCCTTATTGCTTGGACAATCAAGTTGCTCTGTATTAGGCATGTGGTTAATTATGAATAACCACCTTAGTTTCCTGAGGATTTTTTGGATGGTTAATCGCAATGCAAATTATCAGTTTGGATGTTCATACTTGCAAATGATAAAGTTACTATGATTATCACATTAATAATAGAAGTATGTATTCTCACACCTACATGCCACCCTGATGGAAGATGCCAAAGGTCGGCCCAAATGGGTAGACCACTGGGCACCATGAGTGATGACCCCAGGCACCAAGCTCAGGAATGAGAAGGTGGCCTATGATATTTAATGACTAACAGGCACTATGAAGGGTGACCCCAGGCACCAAGCTCGGGATTGAGAAGGTGGCCTTAAGTCATTGGCAAAAGAAACCCTAAGGTGGGTACGCCAGGGTTAGGGCAAAAGCGATGGAGAATGTCAAACTAAAAAGTGTGAATTGGTTTTTTAATTAACTTGATTATGATAATTAGATTGTTATCCATATGTGCAAACTTTTGGTTGTCCCCACATACCAGTATATTTCGATATGCTAACTGACGTTTTATTTGTCGGCGTTTTAGGTACAACCCTGAAATGAACAAACAGTAGAGTGACACATTGTGAAATAAAACATAAAGTGCAAGGAGGATTAGATAGAGTAATTTCAAGCCCTGGATAGATAGATTTCCAAAGTTTTCAAAGGTAAGCAAAGTTTTTATTTTGTACCAGTTTTCAATTTAGTTGATAGAATTTCATAATTATTATTGATAATTTGTCGAACCTTTGATCTTGTAAATTGGGATAACGACACCGACCTTTTGGTCTCCCTTAAATGGGGGTTACCGGGAGGCAGGGTCATTACAACCGTCTTGATCTACCTTTTTTTGATGTATCTGAGTCTAAGGCTTCACGTTCTTAGCACTTACCAATCTTGTCCCTATGGTTCTACCCAAATTTACTACATTGGACCCCATATAATAGTTGTGGGTGCCTAAATGTCGAGTTATAAATTCATGAGTCTGACTACTCTAGATCTACTCTATTTTGGACGTGTGATTTAGTTAAGAAAACCCAGGCATACATTCCTAGTATAGATATCAATGTTATTCATTTCCCTGTCCCATCACCTACATATCAGGTTTGTAATGTCTTTTAAATGAACATGTCTCTGATTAGATATATTCTTAGTTTTAAGATAACATTTAGTTACATAAATTTAAGTATCACTAAGTATCATATGTGTGTGTAATAGAATGCATTCCTTTAGTTTGGTCTGGTAATGTCACTCTTTTTCTTTATGTTCCATAGTTCATTTTGGTTAACTAGATCGAGGTTATGCATTGTGAGAGATATTATTGGATCATAATATCCTTGTTAGGAGAAGTTAAGGATTGAAATATCATATTTTTTCATATAAGCCAAGAATGAATGTGATGTTTCAAGTAGGTTAGATTAGTCTCTTGCCCATGCTTTCACCTAGCATGTTATCTTTATTATTGATCTTCTCTTTAAAAACTATATTGAAGTGGGTAATATAACCTTGTTGACTATTAGTTGTAACATTTTGTTATGGTAATCAATATTGGGGTAATCAAATAAATGACAAACAATATTCTCTTTATGAAGCATTATACCTTAACCATTATAATTACCATCAATTTTTATAATAATATGATTGACTTAAAGATGTGGATTTATGTTCTATCATATATATAAATATGCATATCTAGACTGTTAAACATATAATACTATTATTTGATTACGTGGATCATATGCTATCCAACTATGTTCTCAATCAAGTTCATTATGTTGTCCCCATTAATCGCTTGATCTTATTGATTATTTGAAAATTTGGAAATAAGAGGAATAATTGTCACCAATCTATGAGTGAAGATTTTTGTATGATGCGCAAATCTTGACTTGATCAGGTGGTGGAAATTAGCTAAAACCTCCTTGTTGAGTCTCATTCAACTAGACCAAATGCTTTTGAGCAGTTACTTTTCTTGTGGACATGACAGGAAATCTGGTTTCATTTCTTCTGGGTCAAGGTAGTGCATGGGTAGTTAGGTTGATCTCAAGGTACAGAAACATGGTTGTTTGGTGGATACTTGTCATCCAAGGTCACTAGTGGTGGTTTGTCGATGTCGGCACTATCCTCAACCAAATTCTTAGAGATTTGCAGAGTCTGTAGTGTCGCTACAAGCTATTGTTCCATGAGGGGTCTCTCTCTGTTGTGATAGCTAATAGGTGTAAGTTAGCAACGAGTCATGGTGTCTAGGGTTCCATGGTTGTAAGGAAGATGGAGGGAGAAAATCAGGATGTGGGATGAAGAAATCTTGTATATCCTGGAGTCTACAAATGATGATTTTGGTGATGTGGTGATGCCTTGCAGAAGAGTGATGGTGAGGACGAAGGCATTTCTAACCTTAGGTATATGACTGTGCATTGGCTACAAGGTGCGTGTTTTGGTGGCCTCTTTGTCCATACGATCTTCTATAGGAAGGAGATAAAGGGGAGGAATCAATAATGTGAAGTGTCGAGAGTCTAAAGATATGTTGATGTTGTCTTCCTATCATTGTCGTTGACACCAGGGATAGGGCGACAATTTTGAGGTCTCAAGAGGTGATGCATTAATTAGTTCGATCGGGGTGGTTGACTAAAATCACAAACACTGGTGATTGTTGATGAGGAGAGACACTGAGCACATCAACTTGAGGGGTGATGAAAGGAGGAAGGTCAGTTGACGACTATGCTACTAGGAGGCACTTAACACAACCTGGCAACACTGGCATTACTGGGCATAGGTAGAGGAGGAGAAAATGAAGGAGAAGCAATGGAGATAAGGAAAAAGAATGGATCAAGGAGGTTTTTCTAATTTTTACTTGGATTTACATCAGTTGTGATGTCTGGTGGAATAGGCTAGGGGGAAGGTCCTCAATGTTGTGAAAGGTGGGAAGGAAGGAGACAAGGAAGCATTGGTGTCTAGGGTTCATGAGGAAAGAGAGAGATTAGTCAGGTAGAGGAAGTAAGGGGAAGATGGGCAATGAGAGGAAGAGAGATGTTGGCAATTTCTTAGAAACACACTCTGCGTTTAGGGCAGAAAATGTGGGACCTAGGTAAAGGGATAGTAACTACCGACATTACATCCATATAATTAATTATATATTATTAATGTGATCAATTAACATATTAAATATATTTCTTTCTAATACTCTTGTTTTTTAATTTAACTAGGGAAGTATTTGACATTTGATTGACCCTAAAAATAGCTAGGTAGTCTAATTAAAATGCAAGGGGTTCAAATTTAACTTTGTTTTTGGATTTTGGAATTGTTTGATTTTATTGCTTAAGTATTCATTTAACATGTGAATTACTCTCTCATAGTCAGTTGTGTCTTTTATTTTAATATTAATTTATTTTCTTTAAGTTCATACTCTTAGGAGATTTTGTAGAGTTGAAGTTATTATTTAGGTATAGTACATCAAGTCCATTAATCTTTTTATTGTAATTATTTTATGTTTAAACCCTTTATCTAGTGTATATTTGTGAATCATGTTGAACCTAAAGTTTCCATTTATAACATATGTTTGGGAACTATGATTTATTTTACTTTGATAAAAAATTTCTAAGGAAAGAGGAGGGATGATTAAGGTACACAAAGTTGGGTATACTATAGAGCCCCTTTTTCTCTCTTACTTACACAGCAGAACAACTTTATGAGTGAGATAGGCTATGTGTGAGAGAGCTATTTCCTTATAATCATTGTGAACCTCTCAATCTTCCCTTTCCCAATCTCGTTCTCAAGAGAAAAGTTGGTGAAAGATTCTCCAAGTTGAAGGAGAATGTCGCGGAACTATTTGTTACCCTAAGTCCACACTCCTAATGGCTACACAGCCAAAGGTGAGTGGACCTGGGTGTCTATCCCTAGAATGGATTACATGTATTTCACATAGGCAACATATATGTAAAAGCAGTAAAAACAATATATAATAAGAAACTAGAAGGGGGATAGAGAAACATAAACCCAATTCTATATTCAAGATACCCCATTGGTGTTTCATTTGGGATCGTAGAGTCTTTAGCACAATGAATCTTCATTTCCAACTACAAATTTGATAAACAAAAAATATTAATTATAAATAATTAAGTACGCTATGAAAATGCAAGAAAATAGTTTAAGAATACTATAAAAGTTGCTTGGCTAGAAACATCATATATGCAATATTTGGAAACAATGTATGAAACACTTAACGACATCTTATATACAAAGTGTGATTTAAGTGTATTTCCATTATGCCCAACAACATAATATGGCCATTTACCAGCTTCCCGTTGGAAGGGTCTGTAAGGGTTCTCAAGATTAGCAAACCCTTTTATTGACATGATACAGCTTATCTGGTCATCTCTAGTAAGGCGTCCAACCTTGTTCCCTTACCTCGAGAATACAGGAAGGTACACTAGGTTTGTATAGTATACAATTTCAGATATGTTCAAGGTTTGTTCAACATATTACAAGAAAAATGAACGCACTAATCATAGGGAACAAGTTTCTCAAACAAGTAATTATCTAGACAAGCATTAATACGAGCATATATAAAAACAAGGCAATTACATAGTAGGGTCAAGAGATTAAGCGTACGAGTAGAGAACAAGTTATGATCCCTGGGTAGATTCTAGAGAAGGTCCAAACCAAGAAAACCTCATAAATAAAAGATATAACAAGATGTTTTAGATCACTAGGTCTTGATAATCAAATCATCAAATGATATTTGTTGATGTTCCCCTATACCTAGGTTTCAATTCTTTCAATCTTAGTTCCAAACAAGCATGCAAGCATCCAATCATAGACTAAAAGTCTTAACAACACCTTAGGTCTAGGTGGCACATCCACATATGAGTAATGTTACATGCGGATCAAATTTGATTTAGAGATAGGGGAAGAATAAGATTTATATTATCATCCTTGTTTTAAACATGAAAGATCACAATTAGTCATACTAGGTCAATTTATGCAATATTGTACATTTCCAAACCATAGCATTGTGTAGATCAAGTTAGATTTTATAGAGTAACAACATGATTATTATACTGATTTTAAGTCTTTATGATATCATAGCTAACATTGGAGTATGGTCTATCAAGTTTCAAGACCATCAATCAATCATTTTCATTAAGAACATGTCAGTTTTCATGAGTAGTTCACATGTAAACAAAGATAAAATGGGTGTGCTGCATTGCATTTCATATCACAAGATATTAGGGAGACTAATTAAAGTGTTAACAAAGAGGTTTGGTCATAAGGAACCATTTTTTCATAAGAATTTGAAGATTCAAGCATATAAGAACATGGACATCTCAAATAAGTCCACAAAAGTGTACGAAGGTGAGTATACATGTCTTAGTGAGTCATTCATGGAAAAAACACACGATCTAAGTTGAATATGTCATTAAGAACAACAAGGATTACTGATTTTCTAGATTTCATAGTTTTTTGGTGACCATTAATGCTAAAGGCCAACAATTGGTCAAGCTATAGCATATATGCACATAAAGGCGTCACTCTCAATTCATGGAGGAGCATAGAGGGTCCAAATGATACTCATGAGACATTTATATGGTCCAAGACGGTAGGAACAGTAAATATGGACATTGATTACTAATAAAAAGGGGTTAGGGAAGTCGGGGATCATAAAATATACAAAAGCACATGATTGATGTTGATTACTAATCAAAAGATAACAAGTGAATTATTTCTACTAAATCAGGAATGAACCATGTAAAATAGCAACAGATTTTAGCATCATTAAAATGGGGGCAATTATTTGAACCAAATAATATATAATACCATAGGGTTAGGTTTAGGTATCAAGGAGATAGATATAATTGAATTTTGCATATTTCAATAAGATTTTAAAGGAAAATTACCCCCCAAAACGGCTAAGATTGGGCCATATAGCTTGATGGGCTCATTGTAGAGGCCTGATTGAGGCCGACCACTTGCTCGTCACCCTCAACCACTCGGGGAGAGGTTTCTAGCATCTCACAACTACTGACTACCATTGGGTGATGTCACTGACCGCTGCGGCTCTAGGGATCCAACGGGTTGACCAACGACTGATATGGGCCATCGTATGAAGATCCAACACCCACAAGATCATCACCTTCATCTTTCCAGCACAAGGCCATTTCATTTCTGTTGTGGCAGCACTTGGGCTAGAAAGGGGCAAGGAGGTAGTCTTTGAAGTTGATTGAGGGTGTCGTTCACCAGTGGATTTGTCCATCGGTAACAAAGGAGGTGTGGATCGAGTCTTGGGGAGGCTGAGGGAAGAGAACCCAACCCCCAAGATGGAGGCGGTGTCGCTGCGGGTGGTAGTGGAAGAAGTACCCTAGGTGGATCTAGGGTGATAAGAAGGGTAAAAAGTAGTGGGGAAAAGGAGAGGAAGAAGCTTTATAGGAGAAGGCATCTTCAATATGAGGGAAAGAGGAGGGAAATGAGGAGATAGTGGCTCCATGGCCAAAGTATGTGGTCGACCGGTGCCCTATGCATTGGGAACAATACGAGAAATTGGGGATGGGCTACTAGTGTGATGGAGTGGATTTTTGAAATCCATAAATCTCCAATAACATATTAGTATCCATATCTTGAGTTATAATGAGAATACCAAGTGTTTTCATAAAGTTGGAATGTTGATCGAGATTTATATAATGATTATGATTTATAAGTTTATGCTTATTTGATGAATTTAATTGATTGGTCTACCAGTTGCGTTTTGGCACCAAATTTGAGTATAAGGTAGCTCGAGAGGTAAGGAAGCTATGGTTAAAGTTTGGTGGAAATCGGATATTCGTAGAGGAAGTTATGGAGGTTTGATTTTGGTGAAATAGCATGCATTTTGATGTGTTTTGGACCTAAATTGGTGATCTTTAATCCCTGTCACGCACCCTAGTTTAGTTGAGGATGCGCGACTCCTTTCTGGCCGTTTGATCGCTGATCCTAGGTTGTGGACACTCTGAAGGAGAGGCCACGGATCAGAGCGTCATCTCAAGACCTTGGATGTCATCTAACGGTAGAGAAACCTTCTCCTACCTTGCGGATACTGCCTTGACCGAAGGCAACAACCACGACATCACATTGCACGCTGATCGTGGACTTGAACGTGATTCCAACGCAGCAGTTGTACTCGCCTCTTCCCAAAGAGTGGGGTTAACCCCAGTTTCTATCCGAACAACCAAGTGACGAGGGAGAACGAGCTCCCCTTTTCCTCCAGTTCCCCACTGCAGTGTACAGGTGGTGGCCAATGGTGTATCATGGAGTTAGAGGTGAGGATGGAGGAAGATAAGCGAGGGAAAGGAGAAAGGAGTACAGATAAGTTGAGTATGGGTGTTTTCGTGCCCTGTATCTGTGAGCTCCATGGATGTCGAGGCCAAGATTCCAAGGAAGAAGACAGAGTTGGGGGCGTCAATCTAGGACCCCACAACTAGATCCAGGGGTCCCTCCAGGTCTGTGAAGCTCCGACGAAGGTGCTCGGTGCTTCATCCACGAGATTCGAGGGCGAGGAGCCCTTTTTCCCCTTTTCCTAGCGTCACGGTGGCTGCCATGGCCAGGGAGCTCGTGGACTTGGAGCTCCAGAGGGGAGCCCTAGGAGAGGAGTAGACGTGGGCATCCGGAGGAGGTAGTCGAACCTGATCGTGGCCCTAGACGGCATCGAGGAGCTGGGAAGCTTCTGGGCCTGCTCGCCGGAGCCAAGCCGTGCAGCGGCGGCTCCGTGAAACAGAGTCTCGTAGACTCCCTGACCGCGCGAGGAGGAGAAGAGGGGGTGAACCCCGGTCCAGTCGCCCAAACCCAACCATGAACCGGGTCCAAGTGCCCTTGAACCGGCCGGCTCCACCAGCAATCCGGAGCAAGGAGCCACAACCCTAGAGGACACGTGGCGTCCTGGGATTGGCCGATAAATGGTAATTCTCAGAATTTCCCCTGATCTTGTATATTTCATAATAAATAGCTCGCTCATCATAAAAATACAAACAATATACCAAAATTCTCAGAAAAATGCGTAGAACAACCTGCAACCTTTAGATCAGTCTTTTGATGCATTAATATCAGTGATATCTTGTTGGTTGTGAAATGCTTAATTGATAGATAATAAACATCAAACAACGATCTAAAATTATGAGAAAATACCAGTAAATCATGATTCATGTTTATAAGGCATATGATGTCAGATATAGTCATGTTGATGCACGAAATCATGTAATTTGCTTAATATGGCTAATTAGGGCTTATAACCCTAAATAAAATGTATTAAATACATTAATGCTCAATAAATGATGAAATTTACAGAGAAAGCTCATGTCAGTATATGGAACCTCAGAATTAAATATGAGATCAGGATGATACCCAAAATCCATGTTATACAATGATATTTGCTCTTAATGTGATATAAAACCCTAATCTAGGTTAACGATGTAACCTAGGGCTAATATGTGCACATTAAGGATATGGAACCTAATGTTCAGATAATGAACCACAATATAGAAAATGATATCAATAAAGATAATCCTAAGATAAGAATACAAGTAAAAGTGGGAATATACTAATGAGATAAGGTAAACCCTAAAATGGACATAATTAGGGTTAACATGAGATATAGATGATGAGAACCTGATGATAGTATATGGTCTTGTTTTGATCAGGTTTGACCAAGGTTATAGTTGACATCAGTGATATGTGATGATTAGGATATCTTGATCTAAGGTACGCCATTACCTCTTACTTGGATTATTATACAATATGCTTGTGTTATATGAGTAGTAAAATACTTGGCATATGGTATTGGATGAAATGATTGTTTCTGTATGATATGTTGCCTGATTTTCCGTACTTATTGCTATGAACACATGAAACATAATATATATGTTCCATTATATCTAAGCAGTTCAACTCTTTGGTAGTAAAGTGCTGGAAATAAGTACTTCAACTCTTTGGTAGTAAAGTACTTGGAAGTGATCCAACTCTTTGGTTGTACATCACATTGTGAAATGATCCAACTCTTTGGTAGTAGATCATAAAGGCCTTAATGCATTCAACTCTCAGGTAGTAAATGCATGAATGATATAATAGAAAAATGTGCTTAAAATATGTGTTCTCTTTTGTTGATGAATATCCTTGTGCAAGTATATGCTTTTCTTATATTATTCTGTTACTGCCAAGTATTAGTTTTATCTTATTGCCAAGATATGATGAGAGGTATATAAAAGACACGTAGGCGTACTCAGTACAATATTCTTGAAATATTGTGCTGACGTATACCACATGTAATCTTTTTGTTTAGGTTGTGGTTATGCTCTTGAAGATCTAGGATAGTTGAGAGTTGTGTAGCGAGCTGATGTACAGGTGGACCTGTTGTCTTAAGATCCTGTAGTTTAGTTGTAGTACAGGTATATGTTATAGTTTGCTGTTGAATATTTAATATCAAATGTTGTAACAATTCATGTTGTAATTATATGTTGAATGGTGAACATGTGTGTATGGTTTTATTATTGTTCATGTACACGTGCTATTGATTGTGTTTCCTTTTGACTCCCTTGATTTTCTTCTTCTTAGCCTTATGTGGGATGTTTAAATTGGGATTCTCGCTGAGGTGAGGGTTTCAATTTGGACGTCACACATCAGATTAAGTTTTAGAAAATTCGGGGATGTCACAGGTGGTATCAGAGCATGAACAATAGCAAAGCCTGACATTTGCTCATTATGCAACTCAAACTAAAGAACCTTGAACCTTAATAATCTTTTAGGGTTAGATTAGTCGTCTTTTAGAGACTAGATCTGACCTAGCCTCTAGATTAGCACCTAGATGTCCGAGAACTAGGTTTAGACCGGTGCTTGTTGTATAGCAAGTCCTTAGATGTCGTTCTTTCCTTGTAGTGCAACAGTATGGGACGTTCCACTATTTGGAAATGGCGTGCATCAAGGGAAGAGAAACCCTAGACATATTGCGCACGTTGTCTAGAGTAGCTACACTAGTTTACCCCTTGTTCTCACCCTTTTCACTAGTTTTCATGACACTGTACTCTCTACTATGTGTGGGACACTCGTTTTCAAGATTTGGTTTTGGATTCCAATCGGATTGAACCGTGATAGTTTCTCTGACGCTTGTTTTATCGGAGAAAACTATATAATATTTTAATATGTATATGTATTACAAAAATGTGTCCCCACACATGTACGAGTAGGAGGTGGTCATGCAACCCAAGTGAAAGTGAATGACATCAGTCTAGAAGAGAGAGTAATTCTAGATTAGATGTCTAGAGCCTTGTTTGGCATATATGATAGATGGAATAGATGAAATAAGCTATGATATAAGTTTGAGATAGTAATTAAGTTGTTTTATGATGATTTATGTTTGTCTTTGAGGACTCAAGTTTAGTTTGAGGATTTGAGATAAGTTTTGATGATGCAAGTATGAGTTCTTTTATGAGATAAGATATGTTAAGCTAAGACAAGGTTGTGAATCAGCGAGAGCCTTAGTCTCTTTTACGAAGGAGGACCTCTAGTGTTAGGACCAGTTTTGGGGTTAGCTCAAGAGGGAGAAAGACCCACAGGGAGAAGGTTAGAGAACCTAAACTCCAAGATATGAGAATTCTGAGATATGTGATATGATATGTCCTAAACTAGAATACTCCAGAGTGATTGAGATGAGTTGCTTTATGCATGATTCCTATAGTCTTCTTGAACCCTAGATGTCCTTTGGAGAACCAAACCCTAGAGACAGAGAGAGGCTGGTTATATATGAACATGCGAACATGAATATGAGTGCCTTCCATCTGGGTGAGGGAGAGAGCCCATGACCCTGGAGGAGGTAGCTATGTTAGTTTCTGTGAAGCCTCATGCTCGGGTTGGTGGTTTCCCACATAGGAATCTAGTGGTGTATATAAGAAAGTTTTGGGTATACCTACGAAGAGTATGTTGTATCATGTTTTGGTTTGTGCTTATGTGGCTAGATCTTGTAAGGTTTTTGCTAGTGCCAATGAGGTAGACCCGAAACCCTAGACTATGAGTGGGAAGATAAGTTTTTGTTTATGAGATACTCAAAGAGTTAAGTTAGCTCAGAGAGAGACTGAGCACGACACTTCCCTCACAGTATGGGTTAGAAGAACCTCATTTGGGGCTATATAAAGTTTTGATATATGTTTCACGAGCCACTCACATAAGTTTGTTTAGCACAACCATGATATATATATGTAAGGATGTGATCTAATCTCGAGAGGTGATATATAGACATGATATGATGGAAAACTAGAGATGGTTTAATAGATATTAATGCATAAATGGTTAACCATGTACATGAATAAAGATGATAATGTGATATTCTTGGTTAATCTTGTGATTAAATCACTAATAAATGTTGCAACTTAATGATGAGCAATGAAATAAGATCATATGAACAAAACATGTACTTGAGGTGTTAATCTCAGTGCTTAACAAAGATGAAAAGTATAGTTTGACAACTAGCACAACATAATGATTATGACACCATGATGTACGGGTTAACATTAGTAACTCCTTTCTGAACATAGTAATGTGATGTAGGAAACCATAATGCATGGGTAAAGATAAGATGCAACCCTGACATATGAAATATGGATTGACATAACCTAAGTTTCTAAACCTTGAGTTTAACCTTTAATGGAGTGTTTGTGCACCCAAGATGGTTGTAAACCCCCCCTAATAGTGCTTTGGATACATATTTCTGGGTAACCTTTACGGACATGTTACACCTAGAATAGTGCCCACATGTTGATGAAGACATGGTAGTTTTCCTTGGAGTACGAGTACGGTTGACTTTCAAGGACGAAAGTTCTTTTAAGAGGTATATGATGTGACAAAGTGGATTTTGGCTTAATTTCGAGGACGAAATATCTTTTAAGGTATGTAGGATGTGATGGAGTGGATTTTTGAAATCCATAAATCTCCAATAAGATATTAGTATCCATATCTTGAGTTATAATGAGAATCCCAAGTGTTTTCGTAAAGTTGGAATGTTGATCGAGATTTATATAATGATTAAGATTTATAAGTTTATGCTTATTTGATGAATTTAATTGATTGGTCTACTAGTTGAGTTTTGGCACCAAATTTGAGTAGAAGGTAGCTCGAGAGGTAAGGAAGCTATGGTTAAAGTTTGGTGGAAATCGGATATTCCTAGAGGAAGTTATGGAGGTTTGATTTTGGTGAAATAACATGCATTTTGATGTGTTTTGGACCTAAGTTGGTGATCTTTAATCCCTGTCACGCACCCTGGTTTAGTTAAGGATGCCCGACTCCTTTCTGGTTGTTAGATCGTTGATCCTAGGTTGTGGACACTCTGAAGGAGAGGCCACGGATCAGAGCGTCAGCTCAGGACCTTGGATGTCATCTAACGGTAGAGAACCCTTCTCCTACCTTATGGTTACTGCCTTGACCGAAGGCAACAACCACGACATCACATTGCATGCTGATTGTGGACTTGAATGTGATTCCAACGCAGCAGTTGTACTCGCCTCTTCCCAAAGAGTGGGGTTAACCCCAGTTTCAGTCCGAACAACCATGTGACGAGGGAGAACGAGCTCCCCTTTTCCTCCAGTTCCCCACTACAGCGTATATGTGGTGGCCAATGGTGTATCATGGAGTTAGAGGTGAGGATGGAGGAAGATAAGAGAGGGAAAGAAGAAAGGAGTACGGATAAGTTGAGTACGAGTGTTTTCGTGCCCTATATCTGTGAGCTCCATGGATGCCGAGGCCAAGCTTCCAAGGAAGAAGACAGAGTTGGGGGCGTCAATCTAGGACCCCGCAACTAGATCCAGGGGTCCCTCCAGGTCTGTGAAGCTCCGACGAAGGTGCTCGGTGACTCATCCACGAGATTCGAGGGCGAGGAGCCCTTTTTCCCCTTTTCCTAGCACCGCGGTGGCTGCCATGGCCAGGGAGCTCGTGGACTTGGAGCTCCAAAGGTGAGCCCTAGGAGAGGAGTAGATGTGGGCATCCGGAGGAGGTAGTCGAACCTGATCGTGGCCCTAGACGACATCGAGGAGCTAGGAAGCTTCTGGGCCTGCTCGCCGGAGCCAAGCCGTGCGGCGGCGGCTCCGTGAAACAGAGTCTCGTAGACTCCCTGACCGCGCGAGGAGGAGAAGAGGGGGTGAACCCCGGTCCAGTCGCCCAAACCCAGCCATGAACCGGGTCTAAGTGCCCTTGAACCGGCCGGCTCCACCAGCAATCCGGAGCAAGGAGCCGCAACCCTAGAGGACACGTGGCGTCCTGGGATTGGCCGATAAATGGTAATTCTCAGAAATTCCCCTGATCTTGTATATTTCATAATAAATAGCTCGCTCATCATAAAAATACAAACAATATACCAAAATTCTCAGAAAAATGCGTAGAACAACTTGGAACCTTTAGATCAGTCTTTTGATGCATTAATATCAGTGATATCTTGTTAGTTGTGAAATTCTTAATTGATAGATAATAAACATCAAACAACGATCTAAAATTATGAGAAAATACTAGTAAATCATGATTCATGTTTATAAGGCATATGATGTTAGATATAGTCATGTTGATGCACGAAATCATGTAATTTTCTTAATATGGCTAATTAGGGCTTATAACCCTAAATAAAATGTATTAAATACATTAATGCTCAATAAATGATGAAATTTACAGAGAAAGCTCATGTCAGTATATGGAACCTCAGAATTAAATATGAGATCAGGATGATACCCAGAATCCATGTTATACAATGATGTTTGCTCTTAATGTGATATAAAACCCTAATCTAGGTTAACGATGTAACCTAGGGCTAATATGTGCACATTAAGGATATGGAACCTAATGTTCAGATAATGAACCACAATCTAGAAAATGATATCAGTAAAGATAATCCTAAGATAAGAATACAAGTAAAAGTGGTAATATACTAATGAGATAAGGTAAACGCTAAAATGGACATAATTAGGGTTAACATGAGATATAGATGATGAGAACCTGATAATAGTATATGGTCTTGTTTTGATCAGGTTTGACCAATCTTATAGTTGACATCAGTGATATGTGATGATTAGGATATCTTGATCTAAGGTACACCATTACCTCTTACTTGGATTATTATACAATATGCTTGTGTTATATGAGTAGTAAAATACTTGGCATATGGTATTGGATGAAATGATTGTTTCTGTATGATATGTTTCCTGATTTTCCGTACTTATTGCTATGAACACATGAAACATAATATATCTGTTCCATTATATCTAAGCACTTCAACACTTTGGTAGTAAAGTGCTGGAAATAAGTACTTCAACTCTTTGGTAGTAAAGTACTTGGAAGTGATCCAACTCTTTGGTAGTAGATCACATTGTGAAATGAGCCAACTCTTTGGTAGTAGATCATAAAGGCCTTAATGCATTCAACTCTCAGGTAGTAAATGCATGAATGATATAATGGAAAAATGTGCTTAAAATATGTGTTCTCTTTTGTTGATGAATATCCTTGTGCAAGTATATGCTTTTCTTATATTCTTCTGTTACTGCCAAGTATTAGTTTTATCTTATTGCCAAGATATGATGAGAGGTATATAAAAGACACGTAGGCGTACTCAGTACAATATTCTTGAAATATTGTGCTGACGTGTACCACATGTAATCTTTTTGTTTAGGTTGTGGTTATGCTCTTGAAGATCCAGGATAGTTGAGAGTTTTGTAGCGAGCTGATGTACAGGTGGACCTGTAGTCTTAAGATCCTGTAGTTTAGTTGTAGTACAGGTATATGTTAAATAGTTTGTTGTTCAATATGTAATATCAAATGTTGTAACAATTCATGTTGTAATTATATGTTGAATGGTGAACATGTGTGTATGGTTTTATTATTGTTCATGTACATGTGCTATTGATTGTGTTTCCTTCTGACTCCCTTGATTTTCTTCTTCTTAACCTTATGTGGGATGATTAAATTGGGATTCTCGCTGAGGTGAGGGTTTCAATTTGGACGTCACACATCAGATTAAGTTTTAGAAAATCTGGGGATGTCACAACTAGACATTCGATCAAGGTCTAAGGTGGACCAATTTTGATTCAAGGGTCAAGAAATGTCACACCCCAAAAGTGGAGAGGAGATATGGGAAAAAATATACCGGTCATTGGATCTGAGGCACTATCATTGCGAGTAAGATTTGACAGCCTAAAAGAAAGCACATCAAAAAGGGGGGTCATGACTGGATTATGAAGGAACTAGAGGATCACCAAGGAAAGGGAAGACATTAGTGGGCCGGGCACCAATTTTGGCCCAATAAGGTCAAAACAAAGCTAAAACATTAGTAAAACAAGGATTAAATGCCAATCTTCAATTGAATCCTCTACAACATGACCTACGTATCAAAGCATGAAGAGTTCATTAAATTGGTTCAGTTTTTGTTGCAAGTAAGTGATGCAAAAAAATTAGGGTACATGATTCAACACTCAAATCAGAGTCACCAATAGGTGCAAAGTGATATCAAATCAAAATAAACTCATCAATTTGGCATAAAGTGACTAGAAGTCATCAAATTAATGGTGAGGAAGGGAAATGAGTCAAGATGTCCATAAGTTGAATAACGGAAAAAATCTAGGTTATCACAGAGAAGATGAAGGTTGAAGATCTGTGATAAGAGTGGGTAATTCCTTCAATGTGGAATACTTGTTAAAAGAGAGGAGCTCCTTGGGGAAGGTTTCCAGCTTGTTGTAAAAGTGAGTAATCCCTTGTAGAGGTTGAACACTCTTTCTTAATTAATAGGTAAGATCTTCCATGGTTTATATCCTCCTTTTGGTCCTTAAAAAGTAAGGCTATATATTCTTACCCTGCAATAAAAAGTATAATTCTATGTCATATAATGGAATATAAATATGCAATGGTTGAAAAAGCATAAAGGTAAACCTCTATAGGTAGTGGATGTACACTCTCCTTGTTGGGAGTTCAAAACCACTATACATAGCTTGTTCTTCATCTTATTCAATATCTCACATCCTTGCTATGTTTGTTTAGTTGTACATCAATTTCCATATTTTAAATTCTATATATATCTTGAAGTAATTTGAAAGTATAATAAATTTGGTGCAAGTTTTTTTAGCTCTATTAACAACCCCCCACTAGATCCCATTCATCCCAAAAGTGCTATCATAGCCATGGTATTCACCGACAAGATCTCCCATGTGAAGAGAAGATGGGAAACAAACTTGTAGGTTCTCTCGACTTGGAGGGTGGATTTTTCAAGAGACCTTCAATCTTCGATAACACAAACATCCTCTATTAGAAGCAAAAAATGCAATTCTACTTGCAAGGGATGAGCTATGACATGTGGAAAGTGGCCAGTCTTCCCTACAATGAGATGTAGGAGATGTAGCTACTAGGGATGAAGCTATACTCAAGAAGGCACAACTGAATGCAAAGGCCATAAGCATCATTTATGTAGCCCTCAATCCTTTTGAGTTTAACTATGTGTCACCTATGAAGTTACCAACCAAGTAATTAGTCCAAGTTCTACATGCTCAAAGGTATCCTTTTGAACTTCAATATGGGTGAGAAGGAGAGAGTAGCAGAGATGCACTCAATGCTCAAAACCATCATCAATGATCTTTCTTCTTTTGAACAACCTTTCGATCAAGGAACTATAACCTCCAAGATCCTTATATGTCTTACAACGAGATGTCAATCCTAGATGACATCTATTGAAAAAACAAGAAACCTTAATGATATGGGAACAATAGAGATGATTGGAAATATCCAATCCTATGAGCCTAGACTTGACAAGCAAGAAGAGGAAAAAAACTAGAAGAGAAGGAGTCAAACGAGATGAAGGATAATGCCATCAAAGCTCCAGCGGAGGCAATTGTTCTTCAACAACAACTAAAGTATTGGGATACTCCTTCAACAAGTGAAGATGAAGCCCCATGTGATCATGAAGAAACTACTTTAAGGGGTAGCACTTCAAGGGAAAGCCCTCATCCTCCTCTACTCCAAGTTGCAATGAATGTGGCCAAAAGGGACACTACAAGAATGATTTCACCAAGTCAAAGAAGTCCTACCACAAGAGAGGCTCCAAAAAAGGATGACTACAAGAAAGAAGGAAAGTTCAAGAGGGAGGACAAGATGGAAAGAAGAATCAAAGATGCAACCCATGCTGCATGGAAGGAGTCTTCTTCTAGTGATTCCATCTCCAATGAGGGAGAATGTCACCTTTCTCTCATGTCCTCTACTAGTGAAGACATATGTGAGGTAAGATTTAATGATTTATCTAAATAAGACATCATTGAAATGCTTAAGGTTTCTGGTTCTTCTTATACCAAATGCAGATCCAAGAAGAAGAGGTTAGGCAAAATTATTCATGACTTGTAAGATAAAATTGATTTCCTTAAGCAAAACGAGAAAATTCTTCTTGATAGTATAAATTCTTTGCAAGGTCAATTTCTTGAGCTTGAGCTCCAATACCATAGAGTTGAGGTAGAGAATGGTATTTACCTAAAGAACCTCAATGCTCTCAAAGATGAAAACCAAAATTGCCTAAATGAGATTTTTTTATTAGAACTAAAAATGATAAGCTTGTTACCAAGTTCAATGATCATAGAGATTCTTGTGATAATATCAAAGATGAAAATAGAATATATCTTGATGAGCTTATTTTACTTGGGAGTTGAAAATGCTAGATTGCTTGCTGATGTTTCTTCTAGACCTTTATTGACTAGTAATGAAGGAGCTAGTATAACTCTTGACAGAGATTCTAACCATACTAAAACCCCCTATTTGGAGGCTGACTTGTTGCATGATCAAGATGATTTATCTAGTATTTCTTCTGTTGTTATTACTCTTAGTGATGATAATCACAAACTTAGAGCTTACTTGCAAAAGTTCATCCAAGGGAAAAAGTTCCTCAATGAAGTTCTAGATAACTCTACCAAACATAGTGGTAAAATTGGTTTGGGATATGGGGGAGCTCCTAAAAGCAAGGACAAGGGTAACAGAAAGATCTAGAAACCTACTATCTTCTATGGAGAGTCATCCTACTCTAAGAATCCTATGGTTTGTGTACATTGGAAGAGTGATGACCATTACTCTACTTATTGTCCTTATAGAGAGAAGGGTACCAACCCAAAGATGAAATGGGTCCCTAAGCTGACTTTGGATCCTAAGGTTTGAATTGGTCACTGACATGTTCCTTTCTTATAGATAAAAGGAAATAGATTGTTAATGGTGGTTACTTATAGCATGGGACAGGTGAAATCATCCACTTCAAAAAGTTCACTAAAAAGAAAGGAGGATCAATGACTTTTAGGGACAACAACAAAGAATATTGTGCATGACGATGTTGTAGATGAAGTTATTCCTAGATTGAAAGGGATCAACATCAATGAAAAAAGAAAAGAGGTGGTAGTAGATGAAGAAGTCAAGGAAGAAGAAAATAAGGATCCAACTCCCCATTTTGACAAAGATCAAGATCTCATTATAGGCAATCCTTTTGAAAGGGTGAAGATGCAGGTTGCATGTAACAAAGAACAAGACGAAAATGCCTTCATCTCACAACTCAAGCCAAAGAATGTAAAAGAAGCTCTTGGGGATGATGAATAGGTTCTATCTATTCAAGAGGAGCGAGAGAAGTTCAAGAAAAAGAAGGTGTGGACCTTAGTGCCAATACTAAATGACTAAAAGATCATCGACACCAAGTGGGTCTACCACAACAAGCAAGATGAAAATTGGAAATTGGTAAGAAACAAAGTAAGGTAAATAGCTCAAGTTACAACCAACAAGAATTTATTCATTTTGATGAAACTTATTCACTTGTTTCTATACTTTAATATATTAGAATGCTACATCCTTTTTCTAGTCATAAGAATTTCCTATTGTACCAAAGGGATGTTAAGATTGTGTTTCTAATTGGTAGAATAGAGGAGGATGTGTATGTGGGTCACCCTCCTGGATTTGAACATGACAAGATACCTAATCATGCTTATTTGTTATAAACATCTCTCTATGGGCTAAAAAAAACCTAGAGATTGGCATGAGTAATCAAAGAACTTTTTGTTAGCAATGACTATGTCATGGGAAAAGTTGATTCTACTCTATTCTTAAACACGCTTCTAGCAACTTTTGATCATTCTTATATATGTTGATGATATAATATCTGGCAGAACTGATCTTGACATTTGCAAGCAGTTTAGTTCTCTTATGAAGAGTGAGTTTAAAATGAGTATGAATGGGAGCTCATTTTCTACCCCGACTTCCAAATCAAGTAAACCAAGGAAGGTAACTTCATCAACCAAGGCAACTATACAAGTGAACTCTTGAAGAGATTTGGAATGGAGAATACCAAGCTGATGGATACCCCTATGTCAAACACCACCAAACTTGATAAAGTTGAAGAATGTGAGAAGGTAGATGATAAGAACTATAAAGGTATGATTGTTACCTTGTTATGTTTAACTACTTCTAGACCTGATATCATGTTTAGTGTGGTCTTGTGTGCAAGATTTCAATCAAGCACTAAATCCCATTGTATAGTGTTAAGAGGATTTTGAGGTACCTAAAACAAATCCCAAAAATTTGGACTATGGTATCCCTAATCAAGGGACTTTACTTCAACTTCTTATAGTGATGCAAATTATGCAATGTTCTTAATTGATAAAAAGTGTAGAAGTGGTACTTGCTTCCTCCTACAACCTTGCTTGGTTTCTTGGTTCTCTATGAAATAAGGAACAATGTCACTATCAAATACTGAGGCTAAATACATTGCAGTTGGGAGTTGTTATGTATGAATCCTATGGTTGAAGAAAATGCTCCAAGAGTTTAAAATTCATTATGATGCTTCTCGTATATTTTTTGATATTACTGGAGCAATCAATATTTCTTATAATCTTATATTCCATAATAGATCCAAACATATAGAGATCCACCATCAATTCCTTCTTGACCACATTGCTAAAAAGGATAGCATGTCACGAATGTTGGCACGAAAAATCAACTTGTGGATATTTTTACTAAACCTCTATCTAGAGAGAAATTTACTTTTATTAGATCAAAATTTCTTATTACTTCTCTTAATGATAATGATATGCCTTCTAGCTAAATGTTCTTATATCTATATGTTCTTGTGAATTACTTATTCATCTTATGCTTGATAGTGCTACATGTGCCTAGTTTTAAAGCCTTTTTTGCTATTTTGGCTATTTTTCACAAACTCTTATTTTCTTGCAAAATAGTAGCCAATGATGAGTCAAAGTTCCTCAATATGTTCAAAATGCATGAAAATATAGAAAAATATTTTTCTATAGAACTCTAGTGGACTAGAATTAATCTTCTTATCTCTTAGACAGACTAAACTGTTGGCCAAGTTCCTATGGGGAAACTTGACCGACAACATGCCAAGGACTGAATAAAACTACAGTGTTGGCCGAGTTTCCCAAATCTCAAACTCATCCAACAACATTGTTGGGTAGAAAAATATATAGGCAGTTGGCTGAATTTCTCCCTCACAACTAGAGAAAAGTCAACTGATAGACATATTTTATTGTTTTTCCTTAAACCCTAGGGCTATCCAAACCTCTTCCATACCCACTTTATCCCTAGATCACCAACTCTATCCTCTCCCTACCTCGACCTAGTTGCTTGCATAGCTTGCAACACCTACCAAAATCCTCATTTTTTCACATGCACCTCTCCTCAACAATCCATGGCTTTAAATCAGAGGCAAAGGATCGGCCCATCTCGAGTACCCTCATCATCCTATGCTTCTAGGGTCATTTCCTTTGATGCCACCTCATTCATCTAATCTCAATATGTGAGTAGTTATAAAGAACTTATTCCTAGAAATCCTTTTCCATTTCGTGCATTGCTCTAGTTTGAAATAGAGTTGATGAAGGATGTTACTACCATGTTTAATGCACAACACCTTAGTGCATTATGTGTAGAGTAATTATGCTATACTAACTATCTTTGTAGCACAAAATATGTTCACAAATTCTATGCAAATCTTACTGGAACTACTCTATTCTTATTCCACCCCCTAGCACCCAACATAATCTGACCTCCATGATTGAGGGTACTATGTGTACCATATAGGAATATTCATTTAACACTTTCTTCAATGGTACCTTTATCACATATACATGGTTGGCCACCTATCACCATTATCTTGATCTTCTATACCCAAAAAAGGTTTAGTAAAATTTTGACCTAGAGCTCACCCTACATAATATCCATAAGTTCCTAAAGAAACCTGATGTTCCCTATAGGAAGAAATGGGTTATTTCTTCTTCTTCCCTTGACATCAAGACATGTCTCATTGCACTTGTAGTCAACCATAATATCCACCCAAAGAAAAATCAAATAGATATTGCAGAGAACACTACTATGCTAATTTACTATCTCTGTAACACCTAGGCCCACTGTGCAAGGCTCTAGTGGAGTTTTAGGAATGACAATTAGCCCCAAAGACTACCACTAGCCTTAACTGCACACATTGTCCTCACTTACTTGAAAGCTAGGATAAACTTCCTGACTGGTCACCCATCCAATACTACTGTAGGATAATCAAGCTTACCACAAGGCTCTCTACTGATAGGCTCCCTGAAAAGGAGGTGCACCTTGGATATATGGATATTCCAATCATTCCTTTTAAGATCGTTCCATATGAGGACTCAATACATGGTATGTTACAATATCCCCCACTTAGACTCTTTATGTCCTCGTCAAGGCTCAACTATAAGGCCTCATAATCTTTTCTCATTTTAGTGGTAGACCCAAAATGACCCATGTGCAATCAGCTCCTGATCATGGCTACTAGTACAAGAATGTCTACATCACTATGTATAGCCTTTTTCCAACATGCCTAGGCTGTATGGCTCAAGACTATATTGCCACATCCCCATGGACCCCACCTACTAGAGGGTTTTTTGCTCTGATACCATTTGTAACGCCTGGGCCCACTACCCAAGGATTTAGTAGAGTTTCAAGAGTGACGAATTGACCCACAGAGTACCACAAGCCTTAACTACGTGCTTTGTCCTCACTCACACATAGCATAAACTTCTCGACTGGTCACTCATCCTAGTACTACTCTAGGATGAGTACACTTAGCCATATAGTTCTTTAGTGATGTGATCCCTATAATGGAGGTGCACCTTGGTGATATGGTTAGTCCAATCATTCTTTTTAAGATCATTTTGTTAGACTCCTCAAGATCTAGGACATTATGATTTCCTTCCTGATGTCAAAGTCAAATGGGCCCATTACATTCTCAAACACATGAACTATTTTGACTATGGGAAGAATACCAATGGAACTCACCCCCTTATCCTAACTTGATTTATGGTATGTTTGCTCACCATACTGAAAAATAACTTTTACATGAATCAAGTAGGAAAGGTGTTTACATTAGTGAAACTAGTGTCAAGAAATCCTTTCATCCAATCTCCCCTACCACACCCAGTGCTCAACCTCCACCCAAGCTCCTCTACCTCATCCTAGACCTGACTGTGCCTCTTTCTCAATTTCTAATGAAACTGTCACGGGGTACATGATGCAACAACAAGAGTACAACACCCAATTCCAGGAACACCTACACCAGGATCTAGTTCAAATAATGTCAAACATGAAATTGTCTTGAACTCATCCCTACCCCACCTACAAGCCCCACCTAGATACTGACTATGATTCCTATGCATACAATCAGCTCTACCCAGACCACCACCATGTTGCTTCTATTGTACCCCCTACCTTTAATGGTGGACCTACCCCTGTAACCTCTCAGTTGCCTGATCTTCTAGTTGGACATGTTGTTGTCTTTCATGTTGACTTTAAGTGGGTCTCTATACCAAACTTTGAGCATGTTGAGGAAATAAAATAGTGTGACATCTTGTGAACAATGCAAACTAGCATATGACCCGATCCTTGCTCCTTCATTCTTTATGAGGATGAGGAGATTGTAGATGAGGATGTTGATGATGATGTTGAGGATGAGGATGAGGATGAGGATGAGGATGATGGTGAATATGGTGATGATGGCTCAGATGACGATGGAGATGGTGGTGAGGACACACCTACTACCCTTGATGCACCTTCAGTTGGAGATGAAGACTACGAACCAGAGGATGATGATGAAGTGACTGTTGACATAGATGCCCTAGATTTTTAGTTGTTAGTCTATAGAGTTCTTATCTAGATCTCTTTTTGTAGAATTTTTATTTACTAAACATTTGGAATTGTATCTTAGGGTTAGTATTTTCATATATCATTATTTTCTTCATTGTTTTGTAGTTTTCATCTAGAGAGGACATATCCTTTATTGTAATCTTATTATATGGGCCTTAACTCTATGCTTGGTTATATCTCATGAATTCTGGGTGTCCTTCCATATTTTGATTATGACTCTAGTATATTTGTTTTGTTTGGTTTGTTGGTTGGTGCTTGCATATGGTGGTTTATTGTATCATTTGTGCCTATGTATGAGACATGTTTTTAGCTCTTCTACCCTCTACCTTTTTGAAATGACAAAGGGGGAGAAATGAGCTCATCTCAAGTACTACAAGGTTTAAACAAGCTTAGTACATATTCAATTATTTTCCTTTTCTATTTGTTCTTTGAAATATCATGTGACTATGTAAGAGGAATTAATAGTATATATGTGTTATGGTTATGGTTTTTGGATAAACTAACCATACAAGTAAAGGAAAGCATTTTGAGGAAAGAGAAATTAAGGTATCATGAATTGAGGGGGACAATTGCTATTGTTCATTCATGTATCCCCTTACAATTCACAAGGTAAAAGATTGAATTTCAAGTCCTTTTCCATATGTTGAGGAAAGGTTTGTCATCTTCAAAAAGAGGAAGAATGTTGACCTATCATTTATTCACTTTCCATATTTTGATGACAAGTCAACCATTCCATTCATATGTATCTAATATGTCTTTATTAGATTGATTTTAGATATTTGGTACATGAAAATGATTAGTACAATCAAAGCTCTATATCGATCATGTTCAAGTCAAAAGCAATGCAAATGCACTTTTGTGGAAAACACACTAAAATCCTAAGGACAATTTTCATAATCATTTGTATTGATGCTATGAATTGTAATAAGGGTGAGAAAAAATAGTACTTAAAATGAACATTTAAACTGTCTAATTACGAATTTTCAAATTCATCACATAGAGCTTCTTTAGCCAAGTTTCATCTATGATAAACTCAACCAAAACCCTTGATGGACTTTGGGAATTTCCATGTCCGGTCTAGTTTATCCTAGAGATAACTCGATCGAAACTCGACACATACCAAAAAAAAATTAAGACATCAACAAAGTTTCATATAGGATAAACTCAACCAATGCTTCAAATTTGGTTTTTCACATAGTGCAACCGGTAGAGTTACCATTATCGAAACTCAACTGACTACATTGTATGAAGTATGCAGAAAAAGTGTTTCTTGTCATGGAGTGTTGCAAACATCAAAAATAGCAACACCGCAAATGACTAGAGTTTGTTCCAATGTGATTCTAGTGGCTAGTTGACATCCACAACTATAAATAGGATACCCCTTGGGCTTTATCTCAAGTTTTCTCCTTCATGTTATTCAAACTCCTATCTATAGTGAGTGCATTTGTCTACTAAGACCCCTTTCTCTCTCTTACTTACCCATTAAAATGTCTTTATGAGTGAGATATGCTATGTGTGAGAGAGCTACTTTCTTGTAATCATTGTAAAGCTCTCAATCTTCCCTTTTCAATCACTTTCTCAATAGAAAGTTGAAGAAAGCTTCTCGACGTTGAAGGAGAAGGTGAAGGCTAAAGATTTGTAAGAAGAGTGGGTAATTCCTTCAAGGCAGAAGACTTGTTGCAAGGCAGAGCTCCTTGGCAAAGGTATCCAACTTGTTGAAAAAGTTTGTAAGCCCTTGTATAGGGGTTGAAGACTCTTTCTCAAAGGATAGGTAAGGCCTTGTAAGGTTTATGGGATCCTTTTGATCCTTAAAAAGGAAGGCTACATATTCGTTCTCTGCAAAAGAAAGGTCTAATAGTGTGCTTTATAATGGAATATATGTATGTAATGGTTCAAAAACCCTGGAGGTTGACCTCTCTAGGTAGTGGATGTACACTATCCTAATTTTGGATTTTGGAACCATTATACATAGCTTGATATTGATCTTATTAAATCTCTTTCAACCTTGCTATGTGTGTTTAGTTGCACATCAAATTACATATATTCAATCCTATATCTTGAAGTAATTTGAAGGTCTAACAAATTTGGTGTAAGTGTTTTTAGCTCTATTCACCCCCCTCTAGAGCCCATTGATGCTATAGAAAGAACTAAAGATAGGATTAGAAGTCTAGAACAAGAAAGATGATCATTCTTCTTTGACATTTTGGAACTTGTTGTATGTCTATAATGATCATTTGAATGGTTGGATAGTTTGGGTTTAACAGGGGTTGTCGTAATTGGGAGAGTGGTGGTAAGATTTGGGTCTTATTTCTAACTAACTTTAATCCTCTAATCAACATATACAATTGACATGGTACTAGGATCCCAATTCCTATGGATAATAGTAGTCTACGCTTCATTTTCAAGATCATATTGTAAACACATATGGAAGGAGTTGTTACTGTTGGGTTTTAGGGGAGGCAGAGATGGCAGCGGAAACAAAAATTTTCTCCCCAAACCCAGAACAAGGAAACACGTCAACGTCTATACAATAGGGAAGGATGGTTTATGGAATCATACCTTGTCCTGAGGCTTGCTCGATGACAATACCTCACGGCTTGTGCGGTCTTCACCACCTGTCTTGGTCGGTGTCTGTGCAGCTACTGGTCGTACCTGGACTGTCGGGAATGACAACTGTCCTCCGAGCGACAAAGGTCTCCCACCTCTGCAGTCATCCACACAGACTTCCTGAAACTCCAATCTCCTTATCCCACAAGGAATTGGAAGGAGTCGCACCCTCCTGTTGACGTACTAGTCGCCAACACACTCTCCTACTGCCAGTTGCAACTGCAGTTGTCTTTCCCTTGTTGTGCCTCCCTTTTCGGGTAGTACTTGCTCGGGCTCTCTCGGTTACCAAAACCAGAGAATGACAACTTTGCAGACCAACTGGTTGCAGTGAGTTGTACTTTGACAAGCCCCCAAAACCCCTATATATAGGAGGGTCATGGGATAGGGTTCTCCATCCCGGGCAATGTGGGACTAAAAGTAGGAGTTGAAGGGTTCAAGATTTTCCACAAAAGCAACCAACTCGCAACCTGAACCGATCGTTTCACAACTGAAACAGTCAGTTGGGGACCTGAACCGGTCGGTTGACACCTCAACCTATCGGTTGGGACCCATGAGTCGATCGGTTCACTTATGAACCGATCGGTTCGTGGTCCTGATCAGTTCCCGATCGACTTTCCTTCTTTTGTTTCTAATTGGTATCGAATACCAATCCTTGTTCCAATCAAATTGGGCAAGTGAAATGCAAGGAAAATTCTCACCAATTCTACTTTCCCAACTTGCTCGGTTGCACTAGTTGAATCGATCGTTTCAACACTTGAAGCAATCGTTTCACCCTGTGCATGAGCCGATCGACTCAACACTTGATCCAACTGGTTCACCCATCTCAGTCGATCGGTTCATCACATGAGGCGATCGGTTGGGAGTGCAGATTTTGTAGAATCAGTCAATTGCAATTTCAATCAATCTGATACTCCAATCAATGTGTCCAACACCTTGAACATTATGATATTGAGCTACCAATTGATTGAGTGTTTAATTGAACTACTAAACTCCTTTAGTAATCAATCTAAACATTTTTTGGGGACAAAACTCCTCTTCCAGGTTAAATCCTATGTGTGTGACCATGGAGGTCCATTTCACGTTGGCAGTGAAAGTCCATAACACTTATGACTTCACAAGCAAAGAGTGTTGCCTAGTCACACATCAATGCTACCCAAGTGAAATAGAAAGTTGGAGAACAACTTTCAATCCTACAATCTGTGAATGGTGTTATAGTGAATGTATAATTCCTTTGTCATTGATATCCCGAATGAACTCGAGGCATGGAACAATCATCCTTTCAACGTTCATTCACTTTCTTGATCTCAGAGTAGATTGGAAGAGATATGTATGACATCAATATCACATACTGATTCACACATGTGTGCACGCCTTTCTCAATCCTACTCATCAAGTGGCCATGGATATCAAACTCCCTCAGAAGGGACAAATCTCATATCTATCACTCACCCCTCAAATGCCCCATGTGTCAAAGCCACCCAATCATCACCTTTATAACAACCCATGTTTCAGGACTGCGTTTGATGATGTCAAAGTGCACCCAACGACATGTGTTGAGTGTAGTGATTTCATGTCAAAGAATCACACTCACCACCATCACTGTGAGTACTGGATGTGACTACCATGTCATGGTTCCGTGTGTCAAACTCACAGTGGGTCTGTCTGGTACACTTGTTCCCTAACAAGTACCTATGTGTTTAGTTTGATATCTCTATATCATGACTAATGAGATTCAGTCATCAACCAACACCACAATCTAGTCTTGTGTGTCATTGTTGTCTAACTACCTTACATAATGACATCCGATTAGGGACATAACAAGAATGTACAAACTCTTAGCATTCATATGATCTCATCGTTCAGGTCCTTAACCTGAAAGCATATGTCATTGAGTACTGTCATTCTCTAGACATTCAATATGTTCTATCACTATCTCATATGACTGAACCAGAAAGAATTGGAAGCTTTCCTTTGATGTTTATCAAATCAATCTTAACGTATCCCACCAATCATAACATGATTGGCTCTCAGGGCATACATACCAACAATTACAACTCCAATTTTAATGGAGAGGAGTTGCTTGGGTGGTCGCTAGTGAATTTACTGCCTATATGACATGTGAGAAACGATATGTGGGGAGACACCATTCCCTAGATCAAGGACAGACATCAAAAAATGGTTTAACATGATGGAATCTAAGGAGATACTTAGAAAGGAAGAAAATTTACATGGATCGGCTAATAGGATGGAATCTCGATCAAATCGGGTAGATTAGACAGAGGTTTCATATGTAACAACTGACTACAAGGAATTATGATTATTGAAAATCATATATTAAGAACTAATGCTTCCTACCACTATCCCCTTATATATACTCTAGAATCTAAAATAGGGCATGGAGTATCCATAAGTTTTAAATTCATGAAGATGTGGCTCAAGCATGAAAATTTTATAGATGTAATTTGGCAACATTGGACTTTAAAATTTTTGGGGAACCCCTCATATATAATATTAGAGAAAAGAAGGTAAAAACACCACTCATATAATGGATCAAAGAAACTATAGGGAACATATATGAAAGGTTGAAGGAGAAAGAGATGGTTTTTAATGAACTAAAAGAGAAGTGTGATAGATGTAGGAGATTGAGGAAGATTGAGAGAAGAAATGCATATACATGAGCACAAGATAGAAACAATATTGAGGTCTATTCGTGAGAGAGATATAGAAGAAAATTAGCTTAAAGAAGGGGACAAAAAGACAAAAAAAATAATTCATGCCCATGTCAAGTCTAGGAGGAGGCGGTAATAGATAGAAGAATAGGAGAGACCAAGGAGAAATGATCTACGCTGAGGATTTTGTTATGAATGAATCCATAGAGTACTTCATCAATATTTTTTGAACAACCACATTCAAGATCAAACAGACTACATGAACATCATAGTGAGTTGGATAGAGACAGTAGACAATGTGAACATTACTAAGTTATCATCAGAAGAAGATATTAAGGTAATAGTGACTTCCATGGATCAAAATAGTGCAACATGACCTAATGGCTTTAGTATTGCATTTTATCCATTTTCTTGGGATACAGTTAAAGATGACATTATGGAATTGTTCAACAATGTCCTAAGGGATCAATGCATAAGCATTAGTCTAAAATATAACTGCTTGGTCCTAATTGTAAAAGTTGAGACACCCACTATGATAACTGACTTTTAACCTATTAATATTGGAAATATTTGTCTAAGGATAATATCTAGAACCATTCTTTATAGGCTTTCACTAGTCATTCTGTAGTTGATCTCCCATGAACAAGTTTCCTTTTTCAAAGATAGATCCATAGGATATAACTTTAGACTCTCTCAAGAACCCATGCATGACCTCAATCAAGGGTCTCCCCTAAATGAAAATGTGGCTTACAAGGTTGGCATGTCAAAGGCTTAGATAGAATTGGTTTGCCTTTCCTATAGAGTGTCCTAAGAGAATTTGGTTCCGAAAGTAGAGTTATCTTATCTTATGGACCTACTTTGAGATGATTGGTTCTCCATATCCATTAACTAGCAGTTTGGGAGCTTTTTTAGCATATAGAGTACTTAGAAATGTTGATCCACTTTCCCCTCTTCTTTTCATCCTAGATCAAGAATTCCATTAAAGACACGTGAAGAAAGGACTAAGGTTAGGGAGACTATAAAGATTTATCACTAGAGGACATGTTGACACACCACCATACCTTATGTATACATATGACTTAGTCTTCTTTGTCAACCTGAGGGGTGACACTATTAGAGGCATCCAAGTCCTTATTATAAAATATGAACTAGTCTCGGGGCAAGGATTTAATAGAGGTAAATCAACCATCATCCTAGGATGCCCAACTAAAAGTAGGGTCATGTTAATATCTAATGCTTGGGGTTGTGATTGCAGCTTAGAGCCTATTCCCTACCTAGAGGTTCCTCTTATCCCAGGACATATTCAGGTGAAACATTACAACACCCTAGTAGGTAGAATCACTAGTAGGCTCACCTCGTGGGATGGGACTCTCCTACTGATGAAGTTTTGCAACACCACTAAAAATCCTAGAGATGATGAATCCCTAAGTTTAGCCTTACTAGTACTATGGTAAGAACTCCACCCACGTGTGCTAAGACATGCGGAAGTCTTATCGTAGTATAGTTAAGGGTCGAATCCTCGGGACAACGGTCTTGATGAAATCAAGATGGAAAACGTTTTTAGTTGAACTTAACTACTTAACAGTAGATATTTAGATCGAAAGTTTGATTTGGTTTTAAACTAAGTGCAAGGAAAGTAAAGCAAGAAAGTATAGATTAAGGTTGTAAACAATGATTAAAAGCCACTAGGATGTTATCGGGTTTCACACCACTACACATGGATCAAGACATGCAACATAATAAAACAACCTGCAAAGAGAGTCAAATCAGTTAGTATCTTGTAGTCCTAGCTTCCTTTCAGATAACTAGCTATGAGAAGTGTGGAGTATTGCAACGCCAGCCATACCATGATGAATGGTCACATGCTTTGCATTACTTCTTCATGAAATGTGTTCCTCGACCTTACCAAGATTGCACTTCCATACGTCAACTGATTCCATTTCATAGTATGAAAGTGTAATGATGGGGGTGAGTTTACTCCACTCATGAAAGCACTCCTAGATACCAAAACAGACATATGGTGACTACATACATCTAAGACCAACATTCAATCGATATTCAGATCTAAGGGTATAAACATAGACAATTCATACCAAAAGATAATAAGTAACACAAGTTGATGATCAGGCAACTAGCATTCATTAAACGATTGATGTTGAACTGAAGTGAAGAGTATCTCTATTACAAATTATTGAATTACATTGCATGAAATGAAAACATGGGTAGCGGGGCTACTCCCTGCACCATAGTGAATGAAACTACTCGCTCATGTCAAGGACAAAGAAGGAGGCGAGAAGAGAGAGAAAGAACGTCATCTCCACGGAGGAGGGAAGGTTGAACCCTTGGTGAAGAGAGCAACGATCTTCGCACTTCGTGGTTGACTTGATGAAGGATCTTCTCTTCCCACCTTCTTTGCTGTTGAGAGGAGAGAGAAGATAGCTTGGTGATGGAATGTGGATCTCAAACTGGCAGCCTTGGGGCAGTGGATGGAAGACAAAAGTGTTCTGGAGCTAGAGAGGCAGCCTCTGGGCGTCTGAGATTCGATCCATTTGAAGTGGCCCTTGAGGTCCTATTTATAGGCTCAAGTTGAGCCCAAACGGTCTAGAGACCATTTGGCCTCTCGCGGTCTTGGGACCGTGAGACCTTCTCGCGGTCTTGGGACCGTAAGGTCTCTTCGCGGTCTTGGGACCGTGAGGTATCTTCGCGGTCTTGGGACCGTGGGGTTTTCTCGCGGTCTTGGGACCGTGAGGTCTTCTCGCGGTCTTGGGACTCTGAGGGGTCTCCTCGCGGTCTTGGGACCGTGGGGTCTTCTCACGGTCTTGGGACCGTGGGGTCTTCTCGCGGTCTTGGGACCGTGAGGTCTTCTCGCGGTCTTGGGACCGTGAGGTCTTCTCCCGGTCTTGGGACCGTGAGGGGTCTTTGTAATTTTTTTGTGTTTTCTGAAATGAAAAAATAAGAAAAGTTAGTTTATTGGTGTATCTGCAATAAAGTAAAAAAGTTTAATGATTCTATCTAGTTTATCTAAGAGAGAGTATGGAAAATTAAAGATAACTAATAAAATAACGTCACAAAATGGGAGGTTATCACCCCCCTAACTTAGAGTCTAGCTTGTCCTCAAGTTAGATAGATCTAAGGCATGTAATGGCGAGGCGATTTTATTTAATTAGTGTTTCCATACTCTTGCTTCAATACTAGGTCAGAGATCTACTGAGGTCTTATCAGAGCTTCTGCTTACACTAACTCTTTCGAGTATCAAAAGTTGCATGGATCTCAGGTTCCTTTTATATCGTGAATCTCGCATTGGGACCACCTTTCTTATTATGTGCATGTCATCGACTCTAATCAGTTTTATACTTCTTTGGAGAAACCTACCGGTAGCTAGAGTGGGTATGAGGGCTGGCTTAAAAGGCTTATTGTGTAACTCCCCCTTAAAGTGGGGAAGGGTTTGTCTATGCTTTTTAGAGATTCACTACCGGGCACGACACATCTGCCTTCATGAGGGCAGCTGAATGTACTGGCCAGGTGAGCTCTTTTATCAGCCTTTTCATATATTAGGAAACCTTAGGATCTCATTACCGGGCACGACACATCTGCCTTCATGAGGGCAGCTGTATGTACCGGCCGGGTGAGATCTTTGTTGGCTCTTCATATAGGTCCTTTTGCATGGCACAACTCTCATGTTTTTATTCAGCACTCTGGATTTTATTCGAAACTCACAGGCTTAGGAAGTAGGTTTTGTTAGGGTTTTTGATTGGGCGGCCAAGCCTCTTTTATTGAAAGAAGAAAACTGTTCTTAGGGTTCCTGACATGCACTTATTTTTAATTGGTGGTCCGCTCGCGAGATTTCTTGATTTTGGATTTCCCTGATTTCCCTCTTGACTTTGAGAGTTTTCGGTTCGCTTTGGCCCTGAAGTTGACCTGTGAAGAGTCTGAGATAGAATTGAAGCAAAAGTATAGAAACCAATAGTGAAAGAAATTTATGAATTCGCCATTTCAAGCATGTATGCTAATCTTATTATTTATATGAGGAATGCTTTATCTCTAACTTATCTAAGGGTGATTCTTTCCAGGATGAAAGTTATACTTAAAATCTATTTTATTGAAAAAAATTACTGGAAAAAAATATAAATATGGACAGAATAGTTTGAAAATTGATATGCGAAAGGGTTGCAGCAGAATGATACCTCACCCTTGTCCAATGCACTCCCCCCCTAACTTATCACATACTCTGTCCACAGAGTGTCAAAGTGATAGGTTGAGAAATGCATGGACAAGGGCATTCAGGCTTCGGTTAATCCTTTGTTTGCCCCATGTGTTCTGAGTAAGCTGGCTGCGAACTTTCCTCGTAGTGCATGGTAATCCACCTCTGTCATGTCCTCTACCGGCTTGTGAAGGGCCAGAATTGTATACATCCAGTGGAGGATGCGGAAGCCGCAGTCATTTGATTCTCTGATTTGCTGGGGGCACCTGTGGCAGAAGGCTGGTGATTTGAAGTGATCTCTGTCATATGCCCGCGTGTGCTGACCCAAAAGATCGTGTAATTTGTCAGCACACTCCTTCGCACCTCCTCCGTTGGTGTCTTTGGAGTTGTAGTGTATGCTTTGCATTTTGGATCATACTGGCTGTCGTAACTGTTGTAGATTATTGTTGTTCCTTCGTGAAGATTGGTTGCCAGTAACATCTAGTGCTCTTGATGAAGGAAAGGTAACATGATGAACTTCGGAGTTGTATGTTGGAGATAAGAGATGGTTGACTCCTTTGTTCCGAAGTTCTTCAGCCCGAGAAGATAATCCTTCATGTAAGCTGACACCATATAGACCGTGTTGTGATTCCGTGCAAGCAAGTATTGATAAGCAGTCATTACACTTACAGACATGGAACCCTTGAATTGTAAGGTCTCACGGAGGGCATCTGCCATAACCAATATATCCCCGTCGATATATACCAGCTCGTCTTTTTCGGCATATAGCTGTGACATTATTAGCCGGAGCTCGTTATCTGAAAGAGTTTTGCAAGCCTCCGGGTCGAAGTCGGGAAATGACGGTTCAATGGCAGATTGGGGTACCATATGTGATGGAGATGTCTTGATGGCTACCCCTGATATCAGATCAATGTCACCTTTATCTGGAACCACATCGAAGATGTAAGGGTTCCATTGGCTTTGCCTGGTGACATTAGATGGTTGTTTTTCTTTTGTCAGCGCCGCTAGGGTTTGTCTGAAAGGTCTCCTCTGCGGGCGTTGAATAGATGAAAAGAGATAACGAGGGACGTCGTCTGCCGCCATGGTAGGGTCGTTAAAAAACCTTCTGTCGCAAATAAGCTCCATGGCGTAACGTCCTCGTAGGGAGTGTAAATCTTCATTAATTAGTTCAATGAAAGGGACCTGCTGGTTTAGCGCTAGGATGTGCCTTATGACGTAGAAAGTGCTGTCCCAAGAACCTTCTGCGGCTTGGACTTGTGGGTTAATTATTCGAAACCAGGGGGAGCTCTAGTCCTGGTGGAGAGAAGGGCAAGCGGCCCATATGAGCTTTAGCAGCCGTAAAGGGATGCATCTTGCCTCCCCGGCTTCAATTCCAACAAAATTGATTATTCCGGCCTTTAAGTCACTGGCACAGAAATTGTACACTTTGGCGTCGCGGGCGACAGTGTCCACAATCATGAGCAGCCAGTGGTTACAGACTTGGAAAGGCACGGTTATGTATCTCGCTTTTCTTGCGATCCCCCTGTGCAACCTTGTAATGGATTTGTGCTGTAACTCTTTATACAGTAAGCACAATCCGAGTGTGGGTGAGGCGTTAAGAACCGGATGCTGTCGCCGAGAGCTTTTGTAGATCTCGATAGAGTTGGCAAGCAGGGTACGGAACATTGCCATCTTCACCGGCGACTGGGATCGAAGAAGGGATTTGAAATCTTCACGCGTCAGATTGTGTTTTTGTATATTACATCCTCCCCATCTTTGGCATCATCTACTATAGTGTTTAAGATAAAGATATCTTGTGCATCTAGGGTAGAGATGGCCGTCATATCTAAATCGTGCATTTTGTTAGGTAGAGGTGGCGGCGGAGGTAGCTCTTGCGGTGTGGGGGTAGAAGTTTGTTCTATGCTGTCCATGTACCACTGCAGATCGTAATCTTTATCAGAATCAGATGGAGTGTCTAAATCGTCATCAGTGTCTAGGCATACTCTTTCTGATTCTTCAAGTTCAGGCGCAGACGGTTCGAGTGCAGAGATTTGCTGGGCTGCTGTGGCTGGTGTAGTGCTGCTGGTTCCCTGAATGTATTTTTCGAAATCAGCAAAAGCCACTTCTTTGGCAGCCTCCCCCAGAGATCCCGCAGAAAAGTTTAGAAATTGATCCCCGAAGTATATGTTGACATTCTCTGTATGAGCAGGGGATTGGTGATCTTTGTCACCAGTTTGGTGATCTTGCTGTTGTTTTGGTTCTTCTCCTTGGCCGGGGCCTACCCCAGCATCATCTGGCTTGTCAGAGTCATCAACTGAGGAGGAACTATTGTTTGAGTCAGCGGAGGAGTTAGAATCTTCCTCGTCATCAGCATCATCTTCATCGTCGTTAGTTGTCTTCTTTTGTGCTTTCTTCTTTCATAGACGATGGATGGATTGGAGTTCATCATACGCCACTTGCACGTTCTCGTGTGTTTCGAGCAGTGCTTCGTGGGTTTCTTTTAGATCAGAATAACGTTGTTCGGCCAAGAGGAGTCGTGTTGTGAGATCGGTTACTTGAGCTCTTAGCTGAAAAAGCTCATTATTTGACGACTCCTCCTGGCGATTATGTAGTTGTGTGAGGGTGGTGGAGATGTCGTCCAGGCGCGTGATGAAAGCTTGCTGTTGCTGCTTCAGCTCGCGGAGGGTTTCTGGCAGAGGTAGAGTCTGCGTAGAAATCCTATCGACTTGCTTTGCCAACACTTCATGCTGGCGTTGTACTCCATGGATCAACTCGGGAAAGTTGTTGCAGTGGCCGTCGATGTGGTCGACTTGCTTGGCCACTGAATCTTGACATTGTTGGATTCCTTGGAGGATGCCTGGCATGGCGCGGTTCTGCTCACCAATCTGGGCAACCTGTTGTGTTAAACCCTGCACACATGAAAAAATAGAATTTAAAATGTTAGATGGGTCGGTGAGGAGGTTTCAGATGGTGTCGAATTGACGTCTGAATTCTGCACCGACGTTAGTATAAGGGACCCCAGTAAATGAAGAGTGAGGCGGCTGGGGTCGGGGTGGAATGGTAGTTTCATGCGGAAAAGACACTGTTGATGGTCCCGCGAATTGCGTGGTGACTGTAGATGGGGTCACCAGCGATGTCGGGGTGGTGGTGGGTGGAAAAAGTGGTGGCATTCCCGGAGAGAGAAATGGATCCGGGAATGTTGATGGAAAGTCGGTGGATGTGAAGGAGGAGAATTCGGGCATTGTGGTGGAGAATGGGGTGGCCGAAGTGAAGAAGGGTGGGGGTGGTGGTGGGGTGGTAGAGGAAGGTGGTGTGGAGGATGATTGAAGGGTGGTTGATGGAGGTGGGGTGGTAGATATTGGGGTGGTCGAAGGTGGAGAGGTGGTGGCGAGCTCAACATTTAGACTCATTATAAAAGAGTCTAGTGATGAGGATGTAATATGTTCTTCTGGGAGGGGGGGTTCAGGTTCAGGGTTAGGCTTTGATGTAGGTGTCCCTGACAGCTCATGTGCTTTTACGAGCCTTCTGGAAGGTCGTTTGACTAGAAGTTTTGTTGCTGCCGGGGCAGTTATACTGAGTTCTGCCTACCCTGCCTTTGCTTTCTTCTCTTTGGCCTTGACTGAGGCTATGATTTTGGCGATCTCATCCTCGGTGAATAGGAGCTTGTCCTTGTCATAGTCAGCAAGCTCTGGAAGTGCGAGCAGGGTTCTATTAGATTTTTTGGGGCAGAACACATAGTGCAGCCTTCCATCCTTATCTTTTAAGATATGGGAGTTCTTTAGTGTCTGTTCGTTGGTAAGGATGTCGCCCTTGATTGGGTTGCATTTGGGTAGAAGTCTATCCATCTTAAGATATTTGATGATAGATGTGATATGACCTCCCATGCAAATTTCTTTTCCGAGGGCAAAGGCTGATAGCTTGAGCAGCATATGTCGTCTGATGTTGATGGGCATTCTTTTTAGGACTGACCAGAGGACAAAAAGGTCAGATATAAGAACATTTCCTCCTTCGGGTCTGGGGAAGAGTGCGCCGATGATGATTTTGTGGAGCGTGCGCACTAGGCCAGAATGAATGTTGGAGGCCTTGCTTGTCCTTGCGTCGAAGGTTGGCAACCCCGTTAGTGATTTCCAGAAGGTATGTTTGTTGAACCCAGGGTGTTCTGTGTTAACTGCCTTAGCTTTCTTCAGCTAGTCTTGATTGTCAACAAAGATTTCATTCAGAAGATTTTCGGTGATGACCACCTCGTTGTTGAAGATTCTGGTGGTTATTCTACGGTCACCACCGTCCCTTTCTCTATGCATGATGTCCACCACTTCTTTGTTGAAGTAGGTGAAGAATTCTGTTGTGGGCTCAGTGTAGGAAATTTCAGATACAAAGTAGAGCCGGGAAAGGTTTGAATTGTCAAGAAGAGTGAGGATTCTGTGGTAGATCCCCATCTTCATAAGTATGCTGGGGCAGACATACTTGGTTGGTTTAAGGAGTTGGGTGATGGAGGGGATTTTATGGAGATGAAGGTTTTCGGGTGGTGGTGCTGTGGTGGTGATGGGAGGAAAAATAGGAACAGTTATTGTGGCAGGGGCGGTAGTGGTGGTGGTGGATGGTGGGATGTACCCTGCCAGGATTTGTTCCCTTGCAGAGGCGGGGTGAACCTGCTTCCTGGCTCTCTTCTTAGGTGCTGGCTCAGCTGTGGATTCTTGAGCCATTCTCTTCCCCTTAGATTTTGTAGTGGGTGATTCTTTCTCAGGGGAAGGCTGGTATTCTGAGGCCTCGTCGGATGAAATCTTGTCTACCTCCTCTTCAAAAGATTCTTCATCTAAGCAGCGGTTGATTCGCTTTATGTCTTTTATGACTTCAATCAGGTTCACTTGTGCTGAGACCTGTCCAGTCTTTTTGTACTCGTCAACTATGTTTTGGAGATTTGTTCGTTCAACTAGTAATTTCTCCTTCGTCCAGAAGGGAGCATCTGTTGATCCTTGCTTCATAGGTGAATTCATTCTGAAATGATTGACAATAAAACAAAAGTTAGAAATCGTAAATTTTGGAATTATTAACAAAGTAAAATTATTTTGAGTTTGAGTTTTAGTAGTTTGATTGAGTTCAAACGGTCGTGAGACTGTTTGGTCTCAAACGGTCTTAAGACCGTTTGGGCTCACACGGTCTTGAGACCGCGAGGATCCAAACGGTCTTGAGACCGCGAGGATCCAAACGGTCTTGAGACCGCGAGGATCCAAATGGTCTTGAGACCGCAAGGATCCAAACGGTCTTGAGACCACGAGGATCCAAACGGTCTTGAGACCGCGAGGATCCAAACGGTCTTGAGACCGCAAGGATCCAAACGGTCTTGAGACCGCGAGGATCCAAATGGTCTTGAGACCGCGAGGGAGACGAACCGCGCGGGAGACAAACAGTGTGGTCGTTCGTCGGCAGAGAACCAAGAAAATGACGACGGCGACAAGGGCGGAGAGGAGTTCGAATGCGAGCTATTTGTTTGAAGAATCGCCAGGTTGTCAACCTGTCGGTGCGGTCAGCAAATCGGCGAAGAGCCGGAGACGACGAATCAGCGTTACAGCAGGGGCGCACGAGTGACGACGAGCCGGATATGACAGCGGCGAAGCCGAGTCGTCGGCGAAGAACTTGAAACGGAAGCGGCGTCAGAGAGCGCGGAGATGGAGCTCGGAGATGAATGAAACAGCGAAGCTTGGAAGTTTGGGGTTCAAGAAGAGAGAAACGTTGGTGGGGAGGGTATATTTATAGGTTTTAGGTGGGGTCGGCCTTCCAAACGGTCTTGAGACCGCGAGAAATCCTCACGGTTCGGGGACCACGAGGGCCCAAATGGTCCTGAGACCGCGAGGGCCCAAACGGTCTTGAGACCGCGAGGACCCAAACGGTCTTGAGACCGTTTGACCTCAAGATCATGTGGATTTTTTTTTATATATTTTTAGATTTAAAGAAAAACAAAGAAAAACAAAAGAGGTTTAAAAACAAAATAAAAGGCTAGAAAAATTAGGGAAGGTGATACTCAGGCCTTGGGTTGCCTCCCAAGAAGCGCTTTGGTTTAACGTCGCTGGCTCGACAAGATTTTGCTTTGGCTATGCTGACATTATAGGATCATAGATCTCTATGGTTTGCCTTGATAATTTGTTTGCCGGAGTGTGGTATTTCTTCAATCTGTGACCATTTACGGTCCTTTCTCCTCCATTATCATCGATAATAATGACAGTTCATGTCGGGTATATGTGTTTGATTGTAAAAGGCCCCGACCATTTAGTACGCAATTTTCCAGGAAACATTTTTAATCTGGAGTTGAATAGGAGGACTTTGTCTCCGACGGTTATATCCTTTCTTTTTATGTGGCCGTCGTGCCACATCTTAGTTTGTTCTTTGTAAATTCTTGCGTTGTGGTAGGCTGTCATTCGTAATTCTTCTAGTTCTTGGAGTTGCAGTTGTCTGAATTCACCAGCGCCTTTGAGATCGAAGTTTAGTTGCTTAATGGCCCACCAATCCTTATGCTCTAATTCAAATGGCAAATGGCAGGACTTCCCATACACTAATCAAAACGGTGTTGTTCCGATTGGTGTTTTGAAAGCTGTACGGTAAGCCCATAGAACGTCTGATAGTTTGGTGGACCAATCGGTGCGGTGTCGATTGACAGTCTTTTCTAGGATAGCTTTAATTTTCCTATTGGAGACTTCAACCTGTCCACATGTCTGTGGATGATACGGTGTAGAAACTTTGTGGTTGACTCCGTATTTTCTTAATAAGGCTTCAAAGCTCCGTTCCAAGAAATGCGATCCGCCGTCAGATATTATCGTTCTTGGGACGCCGAATCTGGGGAATATTATCTCTTTAAACATCTTGATTACCGGTTTTGAATCACAAGAGATGGTCGGTAGAGCTTCTACCCATTTTGACACATAATCCACAACAACTAAGATGTACATGTATCCGTAGGATGAGGGGAAAGGGCCCATGTAATCTATTCCCCATACATCGAAGAGTTCGATTTCTTGCCATATGTTCAATGGCATTTCATTTCTTCGGGTAATTCCCCCAGATAGTTGACACTTGTCGCATGATCGCACGTATTCATGTGCGTCTTTTGCGATGGTAGGCCAATAAAAGCCAGATTGCAGGACTTTAAGAGCTGTCTTTTTGGAACTCATGTGGCCCCCAGTGGGGCCTGAGTGACAGTGCTCAATAACCGAAGTGATTTCCGTCTCTGGAATGCATCTACGAAAGAGTCCATCTGTGCATAAGCGGGAAAGATAGGGCTCGTCCCAGAAATATTGCTTAGCATCGTGAATGAACTTCTTTTTGTCGTGATAGGATGCAGATGGGTGAATGATTCCTGTTGCCAAATAATTAACAATGTCGGCATACCAGGGGAATCCATTAGCGACTTTCATTAATTGGTCGTCTGGGAGTGAGTCTCGGATAGGTACTTTGTCTTCATCCTCAACTCTAATACGAATGAGATGGTCAGCGATGACGTTTTCCACCCCGCTTTTGTCTTTGATTTCCAAATCGAATTCTTGAAGCATTAATACCCAGCGAATAAGTCTAGGTTTTGCATCTTGCTTCTGGATTAGATACCGTATAGCGGAGTGGTCAGTGTAGACAATAAATTTAGCTCCAATCAGGTATGAGCGGAATTTCTCGAACGCGTAGATGACAGATAAGAATTCCTTTTCTGTAGTGGTGTAATTTTTCTGTGCTTCATCCAGCGTTTTAGATGCGTAGTATATAACATAGGGTTTCTTGTCGATTCTTTGCCCTAATACGGCCCCTATGGCATAATCGCTCGCGTCACACATGATTTCGAATGGTTGTGGCCAATCTGGAGCTCTTAGAATGGGTGCGGAAATCAAGGCATTTTTCAGAGTTGTGAAACTTTGCAAACATTCTTGGGTAAAGTTAAATTCTGTGTCCTTGGTCAGCAGTTGTGTCATGGGTTTTGCTATTTTTGAGAAGTATTTGATAAATCTTCTGTAAAACCCAGCATGACCTAAGAAAGCACGTACCCCTTTTACATCTTTTGGTGGCATCAATTTCGAGATGACGTCAATTTTTGCTTGATCCACCTTGATCCCTATGTCGCTCACTCTGTGTCCGAGGACAACACCTTTCGTTACCATAAAATGGCATTTTTCCCAATTTAAGATGAGGTTTGTGTCCTCGCATCTTTGTAAAACTTGAACCAGGTTGAGCAGACAATTGTCGAAAGAGTTTCCATAAACTGAGAAATCATCCATGAATATCTCCATTATAGATTCTGTTAATCCTGCAAAGATAGAAGACATGCATCTCTGAAAAGTGGCTGGCGCGTTACAAAGCCCGAATGGCATTCTTCTGAAAGCATATGTCCCAAAAGGACAGGTGAAAGTAGTTTTCTCTTGATCTTCCAGGTGTATAGGGATTTGGTAAAACCCGGAATAACCATCGAGGTAACAGAAGAATTTCTGATGAGCTAAGCGCTCGAGGACCTCATCTAGGAAAGGCAGGGGGTAGTGATCTTTTCGCGTGGATTTATTAAGTTTTCTATAGTCAACACACATTCTCCACCTAGTTCTGGTTCTAGTAGGTACTAGTTTGTTTTTATCATTAAGGACAACAATGGTCCCCCCCTTTTTTGGGACCACCGGTACCGGGCTAACCCGCTGAGAATCCGAAATGGGGTAGATGATACCTGCCTTTAGAAGTTTGAGGACCTCAACGCGAACCACCTCCTTGAGGTTGGGGTTTAACTTTCTCTAGTGTTCTCTTGATGGTTTAAACTCTTCAACCATGGGCAGTTTTTGCATGCATAAAGCAGGACTTATACACGTCAAATCAGTCATTTTATACCCAATGACTTTCTTATGTCTCTTTAATTCATCGAGAAGCCTATTTTCTTGGTCTTTCTCCAGAGTTGAGCGGATGATTACTGAACAGAGCTTCTCTTCATCAAGAAAAACATGTTTGAGCCCCTCAGGTAGGGCTTTCATTTCTGGAGCCTTAGGTGGCTCGGTAGCTTCTATAATTGTGACTGCCTTAAGTTCTTCGAATGTGGCAGTCGGGGCTTCTTCAGCCTTTTCCAAGTATTGAAGGCATTGTTGCACTAATTCACTTGCCAAGAATTCCACTTCCGGATTTGTAAGGGTATTTTCCAATTCATCGGAGGGTTCAGACATTTCTAACTGGGACATTTCATATATGGCATCCAGGAGAAAAACTTCCTCTTGAATGCTTGGTCCTTTCATGCTGTTAAGAACTCTGAACTGGAAGGCTTCCTTCCCAAGTCTCAAGATAATAGTGCCTGCTTCAACATCGATAAGTGCTCGGGCAGTAGCTAGGAAAGGTCTGCCAAAGATTATCGGGTATCTCAGGTTTTCTTGTATGTCCATAATAACGAAATCGCACGGGACATAGGAATTTGCTCCTATTCTGACCGGAATATCCTCGATAATTCCAAGAGGGGCAGTTATGGTAGAATCGGCTAACTGAATTGTCATTGTCGTAGGTAACAAATCAGTGAAGCCTAATCTTTTACACATCGAATAGGGCATAATAGATATACTTGCTCCTAAGTCTGCCAATCCTTTCTTGCTGGAACCATTTCCAATGGAACACTGGATACCGAAGGAACCAGGATCCTTCTTTTTCTTTGGCATCTTGTTTAGCAGAATGTCTGAAGTGGTCTGAGCAAGTTTCACCGTTTCATGCTCTTCTGTCATATACTTTCTCGACAAGAGGGTTTTCAGGTATTTGGCCCAAGCGGGCACCTCGGAAAGAACATCGAGGAAAGGAATATCAATGTATAATTTTTTCATAGCTTCTTTAAATTTTTGGAACCTAGTATCCATTTTGGTCCCTTTCAGTCTGTCTGGATAAGGAATTCTGGGTGGGACCTCTGGCATTGGTTCCTTTTCCTTTTCTTTCTCAGTAGAATTTTCTGTTTCTATGCTTGAATTTCCTGTTGGGGAAAGAATGGCTACATCATCATCATCATGTATGATTCTGGTGACATTAGGCAGGACACGACCAGACCGTGTGGTGACGACATTCAGTTGTTCTGGTCTGTTTTGGTTATTTCTCGGGTTTGCTTCTGGTTGCCCAGCAAAAGTGCCGGCTTGTGGCTTCAATTGAGCGGCAATCTATGTGCCAGTTGGGATTCTACGGCCTTTTGTTGAGTTTGCTGGTTTGCAAGCATAGTCTGTTGAGATTGAAGCATTTGTCTAATCAAGGATATTTCATCAGATGATTGGGGAGGAGCACCCCTCTGTTGATACTGAGTGACTTGTTGTCCTTGTGGTTGTTGTAGAGGTGCAGTTAACTGTGGTTGTTGGGGCTGCTGCAACTGAGGTTGTTGTAGCTGCGGGTGCAGACCTGGATGGCCATATTGGTAAGAAGAGTTCCTGGGATAGTTAGATCTTTGGAAACCCTGTCTATAATTCCCTTGACTGAATTTATTCTGAAATCTTGGTGGTTGTCTATTGAAAGATCCACCTTGAGTCTGCTGTTCTGGGTTGGCGGTCCCTGCAGGATTCCCGTATTGGAAACCAGGATGGTTCCTTGGTTTATCCGGATTATAGTACACCTGGCCAGGTATTGAATGGATGGAATTGACTTGCTCTGGCATTTGGTCCTCAGGATGCTCAATAATGGATTCATATTGCGGCATAGGTGGTTGTAAATCCATCATGACATTGTATAACAAACCACATGATAATGTGGGATGATCAGATGCATGACAGGCTTCACAAGTTCCAGTAGCTGCTTTTACTTGTTGAACCTGAGAGCTTTTCTTCTTGTTATATTCCCCAAAAGAAGTTTCGAGGGCTTGTTGCTTGCTAGCAATAGTCTTCAGGGCCTCGGCAATGACCTTGAGTTCCATTGATTCTTCAGCTTTGTATACCTTAAGAACCCCCTTGGGTTGGTTGGACGACCTTCCCCAATTGGATTGGTTCTCGACCCCTAGCGTAACTATATTCCAGGCATCTTCATAGTTCTTTCTCATAAAATTTCCTCCAGATGAGGAATCTAGAAATTGCTTGATATCATCACTTACTCATCTATAGAATGTTTCTATCAGTTGATTTTGAGATATGCCATGGTGAGGACACTTTCTCAGGAGTTCTTTGAATCTTTCCCAAGTTTCAGCAAGTGTTTCTCCAGGTAGTTGGGAAAAGTGATTAATCTGTCCCCTAATCTCATAGGTTAGCGAAGGTGGGAAGAATTTCTCAAGAAACTTTTCTTCTAAAGGAGTCCAAGTAGTGATGATGGGGTGTCTATCCAAAGCGTTGTACCAGCTTAGTGCTCTTCCAGATAAGGTGAAGTGGAAAAGGTGTAACATTATTGCTTCCAAGGCGATTCCTGCTTGGGGTACAAGTCGGCAGAGTGACTTGAATCTCTTAAGGTGATCCATGCAATCGTCTCCGGGTGCTCCAGAGAAAGAGATGCCTTGCATGATCTGGATCCATTGCGTCCAGATTTCAAAGTGTGGTATGTTAATAATCGGTGGTCGGACTGGATGATCATCTTCATAATTCTTCGGGACTGCGTAGTCCCGAAGTTGCTTGTTTCTTAACGCAAGTTGAGCAGCAGCATGCTCTGCTTGGATGCAGGCTTGTTCCTCAGCTCGAATCTCAGCTTGCACCTGAGCACGAGTGTCTGCAATAAGTTGTGCTCGTTGAGCTGCTATGGCGACGTTAACTCTTTCTGCAACAAGGCGTTGCTCTTCAGCCATCTGTCTGGCTCTTTGGCGGTTAAGTCTAATCCTTCGGTGGAAACTTATTTCTACCTCAGAGTCGTACTCTGGTTCAGGGGAGAATCCGATGCTATGCGGGGGTTGCATACACGTTTTCTACCTGAGTAGAAAGAAAATCACACGTTAGGATAATGGAAGGAAATGAAGAAATCAAGAAGATTTGGAGTAGTTATCAAGAAAAAGTGTAAAATCCTAATCAACCAAGAAGTTGTTAAGTAAAAACTAAAACGTTCCGTTGTCCCCGTCAACGGCGCCAATTTTTTATGAAGTTTTGCAACACCACTAAAAATCCTAGAGATGATGAATCCCTCAGTTTAGCCTTGCTAGTACTATGGTAAGAACTCCACCCACGTGTGCTAAGACATGCGGAAGTATTATCGTAGTATAGTTAAGGGTCGAATCATCGGGACAACGGTCTTGATGAAATCAAGATGGAAAACGTTTTTAGTTGAACTTAACTACTTAACAGTTGATATTTAGATCGAAAGTTTGATTTGGTTTTAAACTAAGTGCAAGGAAAGTAAAGCAAGAAAGTAGAGATTAAGGTTGTAAACAATGATTAAAAGCCACTAGGATGTTATCGGGTTTCACACCACTACACATGGATCAAGACATGCAACATAATAAAACAACCTGCAAAGAGAGTCAAATCAGTTAGTATCTTGTAGTCCTAGCTTCCTTTCGGATAACTAGCTACGAGAAGTGTGGAGTATTGCAATGCCAACCATACCATGATGAATGGTCACATGCTTTGCATTACTTCTTCATGAAATGTGTTCCTCGACCTTACCAAGATTGCACTTCCATACGTCAACTGATTCCATTTCATAGTATGAAAGTGCAATGATGGGGGTGAGTTTACTCCACTCATGAAAGCACTCCTAGATACCGAAACAGACATATGGTGACTACATACATCTAAGACCAGCATTCAATCGATATTCAGATCTAAGGGTATAAACATAGACAATTCATACCAAAAGATAATAAGTAACACAAGTTGATGATCAGGCAACTAGCATTCATTAAACGATTGATGTTCAACTGAAAAGAAGAGTATCTCTATTACAAATTATTGAATTACATTGCATGAAATGAAAACATGGGTAGCGGGGCTACTCCCCGCACCCTAGTGAATGAAACTACTCGCTCATGTCAAGGACAAAGAAGGAGGAGAGAAGAGAGAGAAAGAACGTCATCTCCACGGAGGAGGGAAGGTTGAACCCTTGGTGAAGAGAGCAACGATCTTCGCACTTCGTGGTTGACTTGATGAATGATCTTCTCTTCTCACCTTCTTTGTTGTTGAGAGGAGAGAGAAGATAGCTTGGTGATGGAACGCGGATCTCAAACTGGCAGCCTTGGGGCAGTGGATGGAAGACAAAAGTGTTCTGGAGCTAGAGAGGCAGCCTCTGGGCGTCTGAGATTCGATCCATTTGAAGTGGCCCTTGAGGTCCTATTTATAGGCTCAAGTTGAGCCCAAACAGTCTAGAGACCGTTTGGCCTCTCGCGGTCTTGGGACCGTGAGACCTTCTCGCGGTCTTGGGACCGTAAGGTCTCTTCGCGGTCTTGGGACCGTGAGGTATCTTCGCGGTCTTGGGACCGTGGGGTCTTCTCGCGGTCTTGGGACCGTGAGGTCTTCTCGCGGTCTTGGGACCGTGAGGGGTCTCCTCGCGGTCTTGGGACCGTGGGGTCTTCTCGCGGTCTTGGGACCGTGGGGTCTTCTCGCGGTCTTGGGACCGTGAGGTCTTCTCGCGGTCTTGGGACCGTGAGGTCTTCTCGCGGTCTTGGGACCGTGAGGGGTCTTTGTAATTTTTTTGTGTTTTCTGAAATGAAAAAATAAGAAAAGTTAGTTTATTGGTGTATCTGCAATAAAGTAAAAAAGTTTAATGATTCTATATAGTTTATCTAAGAGAGAGTATGGAAAATTAAAGATAACTAATAAAATAATGTCACAAAATGGGAGGTTATCACCTACTCTTTCCTAGTAGATTGATACTTACTCATTTGGTCCCATCAGCGATCTCACTTCACAAATTGGTGGTAATGGGATTCCACTATCAATTCTTAGAGTGTCTGAGAGAAAGATGACCACATTCTTATGGGCATCCAGAGAAGAGTACCTAGAGACATTGGGTAGGATGAGGCATGATATTCAGCTGTTAGAAGAATGGGGATGAGGAATCACAATATTAGAGATAGATATCATGTATTTCTTATGAAGGTTGTCTGGAGCATCTTAAATGGTGATTCCATCTGGGCCATATTCTATAGGAGCAAGTAAATGATGATTGACTAGGATACAGATGTTAACAAACCATGATTCCTTAAGAGTAGAAGGATAGCATCCATCTAATGGAAGAGATTTTGGGGGATCATTCCTTTAGTCATGGATAATATCAGATGGGAAGTGAGAGCAGAAGACCTACCTTGGACAAAAATGTGAATAGACTATCACATGACTCTTTGGAAATGGAAGGAGGTAGTGGATGATCCCAAGCTTAAAAATAATCAATGTTATGGGTAATGATGGTAATTGGAACTAAATACCCTTATCCATCTTGTTAATGTAGAATGTATGAGAATTCATGAGGAGAATAGATTTACTGACTCATTGTCTATGGCAAACCTGGTGCATTATGGAGGATGGCTCCTACTCTGTCAAATCAGTTGCCAAATCATAACTCAAATGGACAAACTCTACATTCTTTGTGGGTCCAAGTTTTGTGGATCTGGCATCATTCTTTGCCTACCAAGATCTCTACATTTGTTTTGAAACTTTGTAGGAATGCAATACCCACATATCATAGGGTTAGATCATGCAACATTCAAATAGTTTCACGTTTTGAGTGCTATAAAGTAGCAAAGACTGAATCTATGGAACATCTTTTCTTAGTAGGAGAAATCACAATCTCAATATGGGTCAAAACATAAGAATCTATGTACATGGATAGCCTAGCATCTCATTTGTCCATAAGTGAGACTCTTAGATACACTTAGATTAAAGACAAGTTGGTTAGGAGTAGTGAGGGGCCCTTTTCCTTTAATCATCCTATTGAGTATTTGGAGAGATAAGTATTCCAACATATATGATAACTAAACTATGTATCATTTTAGGATTTGGGATAGGGCCACACACATTTTTAGAACCATTATGCAAGACATAAAACTTGCCAACTTTGAAGGAACAACAGAGCTAGAGTTCAAATGGAGAGAATATGTGTTCATGAGGAACACAAGAGCAATGAGCTATAGTTATTGACTAGCTAAATGATAACAATTAGCTATAAAATGGACCAAATTGAATTTTAAGATCACCATTTGGACAACCTGATAGAGTAGATGTCGTGGTACTGGGCTTGGTGGTGTTCTTAGTGGAGATGGTGGCCTACGTTTTGGTAGGGCTAGTTGGACCATGTAAAAGAATAATTTACATGTGGTCTTTCTATAGGCCCTTGAAGAAGTAATAAATATGATTAGAACTTGAGGATCAGACCTAAGTATGTCAATAGAGAGAGATGACAGGAAAATAGTCATGATTCTAAATGGGATCACCAATCCTCCCTGTATAAAAAAAGGTGATTCTTAAGTATTTTTTCCTTTTGCAAGAGAAAAAATGGTAACTACAAGTATGTATATAAAGAATATGTCATGCTTACTCACAAACTGGTTAAATATGGCACCAGACTTACAGAGAGGTATCTCTTTACTAGGCTTTCACTTATTTAAAACTAGATATTTTATTTTTGTGTAATTTAAATTTTAGTTATGGATATTAGGGACATCTATACTACTATAAAATGAGTGAACTTTTTTACAGTAATTATAACTTGCCACTACAATATTCTCAAAATAAGTCTAACAAATTAGATAACAATTCAAAATACTACATTCTCCTTGACTCTCTTTCTTCTCACATTTTTTCTTAAACTTTATCCCTTTTTATTAGTTTTCCTCACAACTCTTCACATTTTCTATTATGTCATTATTCAAAGATATATCCCTGATTCGGCATTCTAGAGGACATGGAGACTCTTCATGCTTGTATCTAAAATGGTGGCTAATATCTTACAAAGAATGAGGGAGTGAAAGTAATATTTATCTTACCATTTCTCTCTTTCCTACTTCTTTCCCATGCCTCTCTTTCCTTGAAGCATGATTTCCCTCCTTCAATAACTTCCTTCCTCCCACATACAATGCCACAATGCCCACGTAAATTTGCATTACAACCATCATATTCTCATAGGAGTCCAATCATCAAATGTTATTTCTCATCATACTATGTTTGATTAATGTGTTATTGTCCACTCAACAAATTACCTAACATGATATATTCCAATTATCACTTCAAAATCTTCAAACTTGCATCTTGTTCTATATGTTCCTCATAAATAATTCCCAATGAACTCTAAAAACTTAATCACAATTCCTATATGACATATTTATTGAGGATATTTCCACCTATTTATATTTGTAGAGACTAGAACTATTATAAAAGGCATTCCAAACAAAGTTTTTTCCTCCTTTTCATGCATGTATAGAATCATCATGAAATATAGTTCAAGATAGACATGTATGGAAGGAAATCAAATGGAAATTAATTTCTGTCAAGGTCGGCATACACAAAATAAATCTATTTTTAGACATAACTTAAAATATTTTCACTCCAAAAATGATATGTACTAGCACAACAACAAAAATTGAATATTAGTGAGGTCGTCATTCATTTAATATAGCCTTTTATGGAATTTATTGGTCACATCCCAAATTTGATTCTATAGTCATCACTCAATTTTTAATAGGTGCATTATAGGACTACAAATTTGCAACAACAAAAAATTTAAATTAGTCATTACCTATATATGGTTGCATGAGTAGTAAAATATAACCACCTGTCTCCATTTGTTTCAGGTAAATTTTAAGATATACATGTTCTTATGACATCTCTATGATGAAATGTTGTTCAGTTTTGAATGGATTCTCAGAACACTCCTGACAATTTATACAACTTCTACTGGTCTATTGTGGTATAATATATAAGAAAGGCCATATGTGCAATGTTTTCTATCTTCCATGGTATTCATATTTTAGATAATCCATGTGTGCAAATTAGTCACTCTATTGTGGTATTCATATTTTAGATAAGCCATATGTGCAATTTCTTCACTAATTGTTATATTCTTATTTTAGATAATCCATATGTGTAATTTCTTCAAATTATGTTTAGAAACTCTTATCATTGTTTTAGAGAAGAACATGCATGACATGAAAGATGAGCATAATTGCAAACTATAAACTACCATTCATGTTGCTTCTCTCGGTGCCCCTCTTTTACCAAAGTGCCTCAACTTTTGTTTGTTTGTTTTGTGCCCAAAAAATTACTGAAAAGATGAGTGTTGACATGCCCTAGAGATTTAGCATAATCCTCGTAATGCTCGGGCAACCTCACTAGAGTTCTTTACGACTATCACTATTGCTCCTACTTTGACATTTCACCATGACAAAGAGGAGCTGACAACATGCATATTTTTTAAAACTGTGTCTGTATTAGTTAAAAAAAACATGGATTAATTGGACACTAACTCATATAAGAAAGAAGTATGGCTTCCTTCATAATGAAGTAGATCAGGATATGGTTGCCATTGCCATTTCCATTATGCCCCCCTCAATAAAGTTATGTTTTACATGGTCACCACATGACAATATTGTAAATAAATGAGTTGAGTCTTCTTGATATGTGGATGATAGTGATATATGGTATGAGTGCTTGAAATTCCATGATTCTAAAACAAATTGAACCATATCAGCCCCATCTACATTGGTTTCCTTGAATAAGTTGATTGACGAGTAGTGAGTAAATGATGAATGTTGCTTTCTTCACCCATGCTCAACTCCTAGCTTGATGTGTTGGAATATTGCATGAAGCTCTCCTAATAGGATGTATGTGCCCTAGATTTTAGTGGAGTTAGCTTGTACCCCAGTTCCTCGGTGATCCCTAAGTATAGCACAAGAATTATCCACTAACGAGGTTCGTCAACTAGTATTTTGACTTTTCGCATAGATAAACATCCTTTTTCCACTCAGTATTCATATGTTGTCCTACCCTTTTATGGACAAACTAACATTGGTACCCAAATTGCAAGAATTGACAACTTGGTGGTAGACCTAGGAATATACATTTAGATTCCATGTTTCCCCACTCATTCCAAATTAGATTGAGGTTATAGTAATGGAAGAGAAAGTTGTAACTTATATTTTCTCTTCTTCAAAAAGGTGCTCTACACAATATATATGTTGCATAGTTATTTAACAAAGTTAAACATTAAAAGATAAAAGCTAAAAAATAAGAATTCAAGAAAGTACATAAGTCTTGTATTATCCATTTATGGTATATTTGTTGGATATTCAGAATGACACAGTTAAAAATTTTCCTTCTAAAAATCATTAATACTTAGAACATACTATAACATTTTATTGTAACATTTAGTGAACATGCATTCTTTTAAAACTAATTTCTTAAATAAAAACTGTAATGCATTTTCAGGTTGAACTATGACAATATATTTTAAATTCTCAATTGTATTATATGCTTCAATTTGATCAATTTTCATGTCACATACATGCTAGGAAATTTATTTTTCTAAGTAGTACAAAGTGATTAGTGAATGTCACATTTTTTATCATTGAGCAATATGGTCCTGATTAGTAGTTTAGTGGACATCTCTCGTCAGACTTTATGTAAAAATTCAATCTTTCTAGATAACACTTGAGCATGATTTATCTCCTTCATTTCTTACATTATGCTATAATGAAAAATATTATAATAAAAAAGTTGTCTTCAACAAGTTTAAATCAACTTGGTTATAAGAGAAAACAAATAAGAAGTGATAAAGTAAATAGATAAAATAATTATTATAAGTTGTAATGTTATAACCTATACCTCTCTCTCTCACACACAAACACACAAACACACACACACACATATATATAGAGAGAGATAGGGAGAAAGAGTTTACCTACAATACACTCCAATGTATTGGTGATCCTATACACTCAAGAATATTGGTTAACCTATACTCAAATTTGTGACCATCAGATTGTAAATTTGTTGATCAAATAGTTGCTTGATGAGAGACATTCAATGGTGATTCCTACACTGCATCTTTACTACTATTCTAATTTTTCTATTCTCTCTCTAACACTACTTCTATTCTTCCACACTTTTTAATTCCTCTCTCCATACAATTTTCTTCCTCATGATTGTCCAACATATATACTTCACTATGTTGAGATGTAACCTTACAGTAAAGAAGAATTAGATTATCCTACTTGAACAACACTAACAAGAATCATACATACTAATAATCAAGAATGAACTAATTGGTTCTAGGATTTCTTTAATACTTTATCATGTTAGTATGAGGTATTGGTTGTTTTGCAACTATTTCAGTTGACTATTTATTTTACTTAATGAAAATAAAGGACAAATAGAATGTCAAATAATGTCTTGTGGATGTTTAAAGAAAGAATTATCTACAATAAAAAGTAACAAACATGGATAATATGTAGGGAAATATGGTGACAGAGTAGGCAGAGGAAAAAAATTAAACTGCCATATTCCCCTTAAACAGTAGATCGCGTCAATAACTATGTAACGCAAAGGATGGTTTAGTAAGGTTGTACCTGGTCCTAGAGAAAGTCTAGCCACAATCCCTTGTTGAAGAGTGCACATTTCTTCATGTTTCTCCTGACTGGCCTAAATCACACGTCCAAAAGGGCATAAATCTGGATTAGTCAGACTCTTATACGGGGTTTGATGTAGTAGATCGGGGTCAAACCATATAGACAATGTTGGTAGGTGTTAAGGACGTAGATCATTAGATTTAAATGCACCAAACAAAGGGGTAGAGTAAGATGGTGTTCCTTATGGAATGATGTTACTCCAAGCAAAGAAATAGAAGCAAAGGCAAGAAAACAAAAAAGAGAATAAGATCAAACTAGAAAGATCTAACCAAAGTATGGATAGGAACTTGGATTTGGTTTCACCTACTAAGATCTCTCACCAACATGTAATACTCACACCCCTTTGTATACCCTTAGAAATATTATAAGAAATCATTATGTATGTCTATTCCCTCCTCTCTCGAGCTTAGAATAGATCTGGATTATAAGGTTGTCTCTCTCTCTCTCTCTCTTGAGATGGCAAATAAAAAATCACAAAGCAAACCATATGATTATTAGCTTTAGCATTACGACATTTTCATGACTTCATGCAACTCCATAACACTTGGATAACATCAATACTACTTTTTCAAGGCTTTAACAATCATACATAATAGGATGGTAGATAATCATGTAAGTGAAGAATTAAGAACAAGAATATAGAGATAATCTTTGCTAGGAACATATATTCCAAATAGGTGTAAAGATGTACATGTTGTGAAAGCCTTAACGGCTACTCCCAACCCAAGTAGTTATTTTAGCCGCTCATATTAATGGGAAGCATAATGGGGGTATAATATTATAGGTACATGAAGATAAATGAAGAGGGTGAAGGTATAACATGAGGGATATCATAGATCTAAATAAGGTAGGAGGTGATACACCAATGGTACTTCTTCAGATCTACATCTAGTGGTGCCATGTAAAATGATAACTCCTTCTCAACAAAGAATAGGATGGCAAATCTTCTCTCTCCTCCAACTTTCACCTTCAGAGATCCTAGACCAATGGGTGTGAGTGAGGATGGCTTTGGAGTTTGGTAACAATTCATCGTCCTTGATGATCTCCCCCTGTATGTTGAAGTTGGGGCCTATTGATAGGCTCTTCCCACTGACTTACTTTTGTGTAGCGGTCAACACTCATGTCTCCATCGAGACCATTGTCACGGTCATGACCATCAATAGCGGTCTTGGCATCTGCCTCGATCATATCTCCTGTAGTAATCACTTCTTTTGTAGTAGTCACAATGACATCTCGGTCATTGATTCTTCCTTGTTCGAAATAATGCATAATGGTCGTGATGATGTCTTAGTCACAACCATGCATCCCAATCATGACCATTGTTAGGCAGTCGTGATCGTGACAGATAACTATTTGCTTTGTTCAAGATGGGCATTGAATTTGTCTTGGTTGAGATGCTTGATTAGTCTATGTGGTTAAGACGTTCATTTGATTGCATATGTCACAACTGCAACCACGATTTAATAAGTGGTGACTAAAGATGAGTCTCTTGGATATAGGGCTCTAGAGGGGGTTGAATGGAGCTTCAAAACTTACACAAGAATAGTTAGACCTTCATATTATATCAATTAAAACCAAATACTAAAAGTGAATTTGAGGTTATTGTTGGTATGTATGCCCATAGAGCAAGTCATATGATGATTTTAATGAGATACTTTGTAAGTGATTTGAATAATAATAAAGGCAATTTCCAATCTATATGTTTAAACTATTTCTGAGATGATGATGTAACATGATAGATGTCTAAAGAATGATTTTTCTCAATGACGTATGCTTTTAGGTTAAGGACCTAAACGATGAGATCATACGAATGTGAAGAGTATACGTTCTTGTTTAGTCCCTAGTCAGTTGTTATTGCGGAAATAACCATAGACATCAATAACATTGAAGACTAGATTGTGTGTTGGTTGATGACAGAATCTCATTAGTCATGATATAGTGATATCAAACCAAGCACATAGGTACTTGTTAGAGAACAAGGTACTGGACAAACCCACCGTGAGAGTGATACATGGAACCATGACTTAATAGTCACAGTCAACTCTCACAGTGATGGTGGTTAGTGTGATTCTTAGACCTGAAATCACTACACTTAACACATGTCATTAGGTACACTTTGACATCATCAAACGCAGTTCTGAAACATGGGTCATTATAAAGGTGATGATTGGGTGGCTTTGATACATGGGGCTTTTGAGGGGTGAGTGATAGATATGGGATTTGTCCCTCCTGAGGGAGTTTGATATCCTTGGCCACTTGATGAGTAGGATTGATAAAGGCATGTGCATGCACGTGTGAATCAATATGTGATATTGATGTTACACACATCTCACCCAGTCTGCTCTGAGATCAAGGAAATGAATGAATGTTGACAGGATGACTGTTCCATGCCTCGAGTTTATTCAGGATATTAGTGACAAAGGAATTATATATTCACTGTAACACCATTCACGGATTGTAGGATTGAAAGTTGTTCTCCAACTTTCTATTTCACTTGGGTAGCACTGACGTGTGACTAGGCACCACTCTTTGCTTGTGAAGTCATAAGTGTTATGGAATTTCACTGCCAACGTGAAATGGCCCTGCAGGGTCACACACATAGGATTTAACTTGGAAGAGGAGTTTGTCCACAAACAATGTTTAGATTGATTACTAAAGGAGTTTAGTAGTTCAGTTAAACACTCAATAAATTGTTAGCTTAGTATCATAGAGTTCAAGGTGTTGTACTGATTGATTAGAGTGTCAGATTGATTGAAATCACAAATGACTGATTTTGCACAATCTATACTCCCAACCGATCGGCTCATGTGATTAACCGATCGGCTGAGCTTGGTGAACCGGTCGGCTCAAGTGTTGAGTCGATCGACTCAAGATTAGGGTGAAACAAATGCTTCAAGTGTTGAAACGATCGGTTCAACTGATGCAACCGAGCAAGTTGGAAAAGTAAGATTGGTAAGAATTTTCCTTATGTTTCACTTGCACAATTTGATTGGAACAAGGATTCATATTCAATACCAATTAGAAATAAAAGAAGGAAAGTCAATCAGGAATTGATCAGGACCATGAACCGACTGGTTCAGAAGTGAACCGACCGGCTCATGGGTCCCAACCGATCAGTTGAGGTGTCAACTGACTGGTTCATATCCCCAACCGACCGTTTTAGTTGTGAAACGATCGGTTCAGGTTGCGAGTTGGTTGTTTTTCTGGAAAATCTTGAACCCTTCTACTCCTGCTTTAGTCTCGCATTGCTCGGGATGGAGAACCTTGTCCCATGACCCACCTATATATATAGGGGTATTGGGGGCTTCTCAAGGTACAACTCAGTGCAAGCCGGTTGCTCTACAAAGTTGTCGTTCTCTCTGGTTTTGGTAACTGAGAGAGCTTGAGCAAGTGCTACCCGAAAAGGGAGGCACAACAAGGGAAAGACAACTACAGTTGCAACTAGCAGCAAGAGAGTGTGTTGGCGACTAGTATGCCAACAAGAGGGTGTGACTCCTTCCGGTTCCTTGTGCGACAAGGAGATTGGAGTTCTAGACGGTCCGTGTGGATGACTGCAGAGGCGGGAGACCTCTGTCGATCGGAGGAAAACTGTCATTCCAGACAGTCCCGGTGAGACCAGGAGTCTTCAGTCCCGGTGTAACCAGGAGCAGCAAAGACACCATCCAAGACTGGAGGTGAAGACCGTGCAAGGCACGAGATACTGTCGCCGAGCAAGCCTCGGGACAAGGTATGCATCCACAAACCATGTTTCCTATTGTATAGACGTTGCGCCGATTCCTTTTGTTCTGGGTTTTGGGGAGAAAATTTTTTGTTTCCGATGCTTCTCTGCCTCCTCTAAAACCCAATAATGGTATCAGAGCACGTCAACTATTCAATATTTTAGGATTATCGATATGATCGATTTTGGTTTGTCTCCTTTATTTATTGCATACGATGTGAATAAAATTGGCTTTATGCATGTCCAATCCACAAATCCCAAATATACATATATGATGTGTAATATTAATGCACTCGATACACGTCGCCGTTAAACGAGTTTTGTGGTGGATGTGTAGCATAGTTATGGCCTATAAACCCCTATATCTGTGTGTGGTTGTATGTGGTTTCTTACATCTTGGTCTGCACACCGATTCCTTTTCTCTCTTTTCTGATGTATCTCAAAATAATTCAAGAATTCTTTTCCTACCTTTGCTCTCCCTGAACGTAACTCGGGGTTTCACAATTAAATTGTAAATAGGATAGATTTTATTTCTTTTTATGTCAAAGAACGAAGGACAACCTGAGACAATCGGTTCAAGGCGTGAACCGATCAGTTGGTGATCCAAACGACCGGTTCGAGGAGTGAGATGAGCGGGTGGCGACCGGAGGACATGCACGACGACCGGTGAACCGATCGGCCAGAGGCGCCAGTCGATCGGCTGGGGCCACCCGAACAACCAACTTGATGGTGAGCCGATCAGTCATGGAGATGAGTTGATCAAACCCAGAAAGGAAGGCACCAATTTCATCTTGTACACGTTGCATGTGATGTAGACCTAGATGACCATGATTCCTCTGGGCTTGAGGAATCCCAATAGGATGGCCATAATCATTTCTTTTTATCATTTTGCATGTTTCTTATGGGATATAACATGTATATGATATGTACTATATATTGTGGTGATTGGATATGTATATGTATATAAAATAAAAATCCCTCATTAAATATTAAATTGTAGATGCCTTCCAAATGTGACACATGTCAAAAGCTTGATCGACCAAGTGTGGGAACGCCCAAGCGTGGTGCACCATCTATCTCGTGGAAGCGTGAAGGATGAATGTGTGCGTCTGCCCAAGCAGGGTGGATGTTCATCGTGTTGGCTTTGGGTCGGACTTAACAAGGTGACCTAGATAGGATCTAGCACCTTGAGGCATGGAGATGATCATGGCAGGGAGTTGCATATGACATTTTTCAAGAGTTGCATATGATGAAATTGGCAAGAGTTGCCTACCTGGAAGATCTCAGTTGTGGTTGATAGCCCAAGCTGGTCCATGGCTCAGAGGATTTCAGGATCTTGACCCACTAGAAGATTGTAATATGCAATCTTCCAAATTGATGGCGAGGGCTGTCAATTTGAGTCAAAATAGTGGGAGCGGTAATTAATTAAATGCCTAATTAACTATCGTCAAATTTTATTCAAATCAAATCAAAAAGGTTTTGACAAAATGCAATTTTCTCTTGTAGAATGGCAAAAGAATCATCTTTTAAAATGGGCAAATTAATTGAGAATAAATTCCACAACTGGTTGAGGACTGTGAGAAGTGTTCTGCACAATCCGGATATACCAGGAGCCTTTGAGTCCACTCTATGTACGCTTAATGCCTTGGTGAAGAAGAAAGAAAGTTCATTGATAGAGATCAATGGAACGAAAGGTGAGGGAGAGAAGGGTTCTCTCGCCAAACCAATTTCTTCTACATGGAGAGGATGGAGGGAACGATGAAAGAAGAATTCAGAGATAGAGATCTCTACTTCTGGTGTATACGTGATAGAGATTAACTTTACTACTTCTTCGTCATGGGTACTTGATATCGGATGCGGATCTCACATTTGTTCAATTGTGAAGGATCTTAAGAGAAGTAGGCCTTTGGGGAAAGGTGAGGTTGAACTATGTGTTGCCAATGGGGCAACAGTTGCCACCAGTGCCGTAGGAACCTATGAGTTAACTCTACCAAGTGGGCTAATAATAGAGTTGATAAACTGCTATTATGTACCTGCCATAAATAGGAATATCATTTCCGTCTCTTGTTTGGACAAAGATGGATTTGAATTTCTTATTAAGAATGGAAAATGTTCCATTTCTAAAGATGGGATCTTTTATGGCAGTGCCCCAATGTCTTATGGTCTATACTTGATAGATTTGGAGGAACTGTATACAACGTAAACACCAAAAGGAAAAAACTCAACAACTCAAATGAAATGTATCTTTGGCATTGTCGTCTAGGGCACATAAATGAGAAACGCATTTCTAGACTCCATAAAGATGGTTATCTAGACTCTTTTAATTATGAATCAATAGAGACATGTGAATCTTGTTTGTTGGGCAAGATGACCAAAACTCCCTTTTCAGGTAAAGGTGAGAGAGGTAGTGATCTATTAGGACTCATACATACTGATGTATGTGGGCCTTTTAGAACTAATGCCAGAAATGGGTATCAGTACTTCATTACCTTTACTGATGATTTCAGTAGGTATGGCTATGTGTACCTGATGAAGCATAAGCCAGAAACCCTTGAAAGGTTCAAGGATTTCATGAATGAAGTAAAGAACCAACTTGGTAAAAGTATTAAGGCACTTCGATCTGATCGAGGTGGAGAATACTTAAGCCAGGAGTTTTAGGACCTTCTGTGAGCCTGTGGTATTGTATCATAATGGACTCCGCCTGGAACACCACAACATAATGGTGTGTCTAAAAGAAGGAATCACACATTGTTGGATATGGTGTGTTCAATGATGAGCTTTGTTGATCTTTCGATTTCCTTCTGGGATCATGCTCTTGAAATCGCGGCGTTTACACTTAACTGAGTACCATCTAAATCAGTTCAAAAACACCATATGAGATATGGACTGGGAAGCGTCCCGACTTGTCTTTTCTGAATATTTGGGGTCGTGAGTCTTACGTTAGGAAAATGTTTCCTGATAAGCTTGGACCCAAATCCGATAAATGTTACTTTGTTGGATACCCCAAGTAAATGAAGGGATACTATCTATACCACCCTACTAACAACAAAGTGTTTGTTGCCAGGATAGTTGTGCTCCTAGAAAAGAAATTTATTTCTAAAGGAAGTAGTGGGAGGAAAATAGAGCTTGAAGAGGTTCAGGCCCAACAAGAAAACATAAAACCGTTAGATGTACAAGAGGAAAATGGAGATTCACAAGGTGTTGTGGAATCTCAATCTCCTCAGGTAACACAAGGACCTCGTAGATCTAGTATGACGTGCCTTGAACCTGAGAGGTTTGGATACCTTGTGACTCAAGAAGGTGGTGAGTTGATCATAGATGATGATCCAAATACCTACGTAGAGGCTATGGAGGGACCAGATTCTGAGAAATGGATTGAAGCCATGAGATCCAAGATGGAATTCATATACTCCAACAATGTATGGACTTTGGTGGAACCACCCGAAGGGGTAAAACCCATAGGGTGCAAGTGGGTCTTTAAGAAAAAGACCGACATGGATGGCAATGTGCAAACTTATAAAGGCAGATTGGTTGCAAAAGGATTTTGACAAGTTCAAGGTGTTGACTATGACGAAACCTTTTCTCCAGTTGCCATGATTAAGTCCATCAGGATCATGCTTGCTATTGCAGCCTATTATGACTATGAGATTTGGCAGATGGATGTTAAAACCACATTCCTTAACGGGAATATAAATGAGGATGTGTACATGATACAGCCTGAAGGTTTTGTAGATCCAAAGAATGCCAATAAAGTTTGTAAGCTACAAAGGTCAATCTATGGATTGAAGCAAGCATCTCGGAGTTGGAATCTTCAATTTAATGAGGAAGTCAAAGTGTTTGGCTTTATTCAAAATGAAGATGAACCTTGTGTGTACAAGAAGGTTAGTGGGAGCTCGACCACATTCGTCATATTGTATGTGGATGACATACTTTTGATGGGGAATGATATCTTAGCCTTAGAGAAGGTAAAGACTTGGCTTGGGAATACTTTCTCAATGAAGGACTGAGGAGAAGCACTCTACATTCTAGGAATTAAGATCTATAGAGATAGATATAGAAGGCTTCTCGGACTAAGTCAGAACACATACATTGGCATAGTGCTAAAGCGGTTCAGCATGGAGAACTCAAAGAGAGGCAACATCCCCATGCTACATGGAGTCACCATCTCTATAGCTCAATGTCCCCAATCTTGTGAAGAGAGGGAGCATATGAATGGGATCCCATATGCATCAGCAATCAGATCCATCATGTACGCTATGTTGTACGCACACCCAGATGTCTCGTATGCTCTCAGCATGACGAGTAGGTACCAATCAGATCCTGGGGATGCTCACTGGACATCCGTGAAGAACATCCTCAAGTACTTGCGATGGACTAAGGATCAGTTTCTTGTTTATGGCGGTGAGGAAGAGCTGGTTGTAAAGGGTTACATCGATGCAAGCTTCCAAACTGATAAAGATGATTACAAATCGCAGTTAGGATTTGTGTTTTGCCTTAATAATGGAGTTGTCAGCTGGAAGAGTTCCAAGCAAGATACAGTTGTCGATTCTACTATAGAGGCTAAGTATATTGATGCATCACATGCAACAAAGGAGGTTGTGTGGATCTGGAAGTTCATTTCTGAACTTGTTGTAGTTCCCAGTAGTTGTGATGCAATTGAGCTTTATTGTGACAATAATGGAGCTATTGCACAAGCTAAGGAGCCCAGATCACATCAGCGGTCCAAGCACATACTACGGCACATCAATATCATACGAGAGATCATACAACAAGGAGATGTGAAGATTTGCAAAGTACCAACTGAAGACAACATAACTGATCCACTGACTAAGGCCCTTTCTTAGCAGAAGCACATGATGGTCATGCTAGGTCACAAATATTGAGGTTCCTTGGTGACTGTCTCTAAGTGCAAGTGGGAGTCTGTTGGTATGTATTCCCAAAGAGCAAGTCATATGATGATTGAAATGGGATACTTTGTATATGATTTGAATAATAATAAAGGCAATTTTCGATCTATATGTTTAAACTGTTATTGAGATGATGGTGTAACATGATAGATGTCTAAAGAATGATTTTACTCAATGACCTATGCTTTTAGGTTAAGGACCTAAATGATGAGATCATACGAATGTGAAGAGTATACGTTCTTGTTTAGTCCCTAGTCAGTTGTTATTGTCAAAATAACCATAGACATCAATAACACTGAAGACTAGATTGTGTGTTGGTTGATGATAGAATCTCATTAGTCATGATATAGTGATATCAAACCAAGCACATAGGTACTTGTTAGAGAACAAGGTACTGGACAGACCCACCATGAGAGTGACACATGGAACCATGACTTGGTAGTCACAGTCAGCTCTCACGATGATGGTGGTGAGTGTGATTCTTAGACCTAAAATCACTACACTCAACACATGTCGTTGGGTACACTTTGACATCATCAAACGCAGTCCTGAAACATAAGTTGTTATAAAGGTGATGATTGGGTGGCTTTGACACATGGGGCTTTTGAGGGGTGAGTGATAGATATGGGATTTGTCCCTCCTGAGGGAGTTTGATATCCTTGGCTGCTTGATGAGTAGGATTGAGAAAGGCATGTGCATGCACATGTGAATCAATATGTGATATTGATGTCACACACATCTCACCCAGTCTGCTCTGAGATCAAGGAAATGAATGAATGTTGATAGGATGACTGTTCCATGCCTTGAGTTCACTTAGGATATCAGTGACAAAGGAATTATACATTCACTATAACACCATTCATGGATTGTAGGATTGAAAGTTGTTCTTCAACTTTCTATTTCACTTGGGTAGCACTGATGTGTCACTAGGCACCGCTCTTTGCTTGTGAAGTCATAAGTGTTATGGACTTTCACTGCCAACGTGAAATGTCCCTGTAGGGTCACACACATAGGATTTAACCTGGAAGAGGAGTTTGTCCACAAACAATGTTTAGATTGATTACTAAAGGAGTTTAGTAGTTCAATTAAACACTCAATCAATTGATATCTCAGTATCTTAGAGTTCAAGGTGTTGGACTGATTGATTAGAGTATCGGATTGATTGAAATAAAAAATATTTGATTCTGCACAATCTGTACTCCCAACCGATCGGCCCATGTGATGAACCGATCGGCTGATTTTGGTGAACCAGTCGGCTCAAGTGTTGAGTCGATCGGCTCAAGATTAGGGTGAAACAATTGCTTCAAGTGTTGAAACAATCGGTTCAACTGATGCAACCGAGAAAGTTGGGAAAGTAAGATTGGTGAGAATATTCCTTGCATTTCACTTGCCCAATTTGATTGGAACAAGGGTTGGTATACGATACCAATTAGAAACAAAAGAAGGAAAGTCAATCGGGAACTGATCAGGACCATGAACCGACCGGTTCAGAAGTGAACCGACCAGCTCATGGGTCCCAACCGATCAGTTGAGGTGTCAACCGACCAGTTCAGGTCCCCAACCGACCATTTCAGTTGTGAAACGATCGGTTCAGGTTGTGAGTTGGTTGTTTTTGTGGAAAATTTCAAACCCTTTTACTCCTGCTTTAGTCTCGCATTGCTTGGGATGGAGAACCTTGTCCCATGACCCACCTATATATAGGGGTATTGGGGGCTTCTCAAGGTACAACTCAGTGCAAGACGGTTGCTCTGGAAAGTTGTCGTTCTCTTTGGTTTTGGTAACCGAGAGAGCCCGAGAAAGTTCTACCCCAAAAGGGAGGCACAACAAGGGAAAGACAATTGCAGTTGCAATTGGTAGCAGGAGAGTGTGTTGACGACTAGTATGCCAACAGGAGGGTGTGACTCCTTTCGGTTCCTTGTGCGACAAGGAGATCGGAATTCCAGACGGTCCGTGTGGACGACTGTAGAGGCGGGAGACCTCTTTCGCTCGGAGGACAACTGTCAATCCCGATAGTCCCGGTGAGACCAGGAGTCTTCAGCCCCAGTGTGACCAGGAGTTGCACAGACACCGTCCAAGACCGTAGGTGAAGACCACGCAAGGTGCGAGGTATTGTCGCCGAGCAGGCCTCGGGACAAGGTATGCATCCACAAACCATCTTTCCTATTGTATAGACGTTGACATGATTCCTTTTGTTCTGGGTTTTGGGGAGAAAATTTTTTGTTTCTGTTGCTTCTCTGCTTCCTCTAAAACCCAATAGTCATATCTAATCAAGCATAGAAAGGATGGGAGATATTGAAATAAACACTTAGACAAGGTGTTTAGAGTGGTTCCAATCTCCAAATTAGGAGACTATTAGTCTAATACCTAGAGAGGTCAACCTCTAGAAATTTGCAACCCATGTATACTTATATTCCATTATTAGAGATACAACAAGACCACCTTACCTCCAAGGGCTTACCTATCCAAGAGCTATTATTCTACCTCACAACAGGTCTTACCCACTCTTGCAAGAAGCTCGATGCCTTCTCCTAGAACATGTCATCCTTGCAGCATGTCTTTGGCCTTGAGGATTTACCCATCAAGATCCTCGGGTCTTCTGCCTTGTCCTTCTCCTTCACTTGGAGAAGATCTTCCCACCTTCTTCAGCCTTGAAGAAAAAGAACAACTCCTTCACTCAGAGAAGATCACTTTAGCCTTTGGTTATGGAGAAAGGGGATTGGGAAGTGGAAAGATGGAGAGCTTTACAAAGTAATAATGAGGTATCTCTCTGACGACATGCCTCACTCACTCATAATCATGAAATGTTTTGTAAATGAGAGAGAGAGAAAGGGTCTCAACGAGGTATAACACACTCAACTATGGTAAGGATCAAGGCTAGCATGAATGAGCAACCCTGGAATGAACTCCAAGGGGTCCTATTTGAAAAACACTAGAGGGGGGGTGAATACAGTTTTAAAGTTATTTTAACAATTATTTAGATGAAACAACCACAATTGAAAAAGGAAGAAGGAGACAAGGGTTTAGAGTGGTTCCCAACCTTAGAAAATACTAAGGTAGTCAGTCCACTACCCGGTTGCTTACCCAACCGGGATTTTGAAAGTATTTATTTTATTACCTTCACAAGGAATTACACAAAATATAATACTTTCTTACACCCCTTGAACAACCTTCACTTGTAGTAGATGCACCAACCCGAGGTAGCCTTCTTGAAGTAACTCCAAGCTCCCCCTTGAAGTAGCCTTCCTCTTTAGAAGTAACCTCCCGTTGCACCAGCCTTCTTGAAGTAGCTCAAGGTCCCCTTCTTCAGCAAGAAGATCTCCAACCTCTCCAATCTGCATCATCCAACCTAGGAGTAGCAAGGAAAGTACAAACAATAATAGTGAACAAGAAAGGAAAATGGAAATTACAACTTATCCTTTGAAGCACAAGGCTTGATTTGCCTAGATCAAGCGTGTAGATCTCCTAACCAATGTATATGGAATTGTGATTGCTGTGGATAGGAGATGCTAGCCTATAAGACACGAAATTTGAGCCAAGAGAAAAATAGCCAATTGTCAATATGCTCAATTGCTCACAAACAGGTTGCTCAATGCAAGTGTATGCTCAAAGATTGCTCAAGTGTGTAACCAGTGAATTTAGGTGTCCTAAGGCATGTCCTATTTATAGGAATGTCCTACAAGTTCTTAAGGACGTTCTAGACACTTTCTAGGGGTTTCTAAGTTCTTAACTAGCCGTTAGGTATAAGTTAGTTGCTTTAACAACGGCTAGTTAATTAATTCTGCAATTGCTATGAGAGTCCATCTCGGTCGAGAAATGGACGACCGAGATACCTACTCGGTCGAGGTCTTGTCGACCGACAGGCTCTCTGGATCAAGTGTTTGCAACGTTCATCTCCAACTGCAAACTACCTTGTCAGTTGTGTCTAACGGCTACTTGGGTCTTTCTCGGTCGAGGAGTTTGTCGACCGAGAGTGTCTCGGTCGAGGAATTTGTCGATCGAGATTGACCCTATTTCAATGTGTCAAATAAAGACATTAAGTGTATGTATGAGTGTGCATATGTGACACTATTGAAGGTGATGACCTATCTAAGTGTGGTTTTTAGCTAGGGAGAATCTAACGCTTGATTTACATGAAGTCTAAGTACTTGTACATTATATATTTGTACAAGTTTTTACAAAGCGATTTCATTTCATGAAAATACAAACATGTAAGCATATAGATTTTCCTAATTGCTTTGTCATCCACCTTATTCCTGCAACACTCAAATAGCTTATTAGATCAACAAGAATGAAATGTTTGTCATTATCAAAACAAAGGGATTTACAGATGTCCATTTAGCCAACAATCTCCCCCTTTTTGAAGATGACAAACATTTCCAAAATATAAATGAAGAAAATATAAAACATATGTGTTTCATACCTGAAGATTACCTTTGTGGCCATAAGTGAGTGCTGGCCAAGATGTTATGAAACTCAGTTGTAATTTTTATATTTTTGTTCTTTCTCCCCCTTTGTCATTTCAAAAAGATATCCAAGAGAAACATATTTAATATTCTTTCTCCCCCTAAATTTTATACTACGCTCCCCCTTAAGTAGATACTCTAATCAAAACGAGATTCATTTATTGTCAAATTGTAACTACCATTTGGTTCTTAATCATTTGCAAAGGATGTTGAGAGAATTCCATTAAGAGCAAGATATGTGTCGTATTTGTATATTTCTTCCTTATGCATTTCTCCCCCTTAAATAGATATCCAATTTAAAATCAAGGGATTTATGCATATAATAGATGATCAATTTAGCCACAATTTTAAATTTCAGGTATTTGCAAAGATTTTATCCTTTGTAGCTTATTACATATATATTACTCCCCTTACTTTGTATGCTCTACTATAATAGTCTTACAAGCCATGTTCAAATGATGCCATAGAAGGAACATATTAAGAATAGTGTATTATTTTACAAGATTACTCATACGCTTTGAAGGATGTCCATTATAATCATGCAAAGATAACTAATTATAATCATGAAAAGATAACCATTTCATTTCAATCATGCAGGGATAACCATTTTATTACAATCCTGAAAAGATAACTATTTCATTACAACTATTACAACGGATACTCCAAATCTCACTGGAAAGACCTAAGTATTACATCAATATCTGGGTCTATTCCAAGAAATGGCTCAACTCCATAATACTTGACTAAAGTTTTCCACTCCAAAGCACCTGTCTTGGTTAAGGCATATGCTTCCAGGAAGGTGGGAACACAATCAAAACAGAAATGAGCAGCAATGTCTTGTAGTTGCATTGGAGAAAACTGAGTATGAGTGAGATCTGAAGATGGTGGAGGTGGAGTTTGGTAGTAGTTGTAGGAGGGATTATATGGGTTGATCATGCCAGGATTTAGAGAATAAGGATATTCATCTGGTTGATTTGGAGAGAGGGTTTGCATCCTTTGGTTTAGGTAGGTCATGGCATGGTGGCTATAATCTAATTGTTTGCTTAGATGATATTGGAACCCAGCAATATAGGTTAGGGTGTTTTGGATGGGATCATAGGATGGGTTGGGAAGAGGAGGTGGTGGTATGTCTTGAGTAGATGTTTCTCCTTCCGTCCTAGCCCTCTTGTGACCAAAATCAATTCCCATCTTCTCTACTGTGTTTTTGCTTATTTTTTGTGGTCTTCTTTCCCATGTGTATCTCATATCTTCAATATGTGTTTTAAGAAAATGTTGAGTGATTTGGCAAACAAAATCAGCATAGGGAGGATTTCCAGAAAACTCAAGCATATTCTTCAGGATAATGTGGATAAAATTTATGGGAATGTGTTTGATAATGACATAAATTAGATACATGTGAAAGGTAGGAACTTCAGACTTGTTTTCTCTAGGATGTATGTTTGTGGAAACAATAAGATTGATAATCCTAGCTGCAGGTTTGAGGTTAATAGCATAGTAGGTACCCCTATCTTCGTGACAAGTGGTGTTAGATTGAAAAATAGCTCGTTTAATGTCACTAAGACTAACTGTGTTATCATCTTGGGAAAGTGTATTGAGTGGATTGCCGATGGTAAAATCAAGGGTGTCTTGGTATTCATCTATGTCTATGTTGAGCATGTCAAGGATACCATCTTTAGTGAAGTGAAAGCTATGCCCATTGACCATGGAGGAGAAGGAGTTATTTTCAGGATAGGAGGTTAAGTTTGCATAGAACTCGTTCACAACTTTGGAAGAATAAGAAGGAAAGGATGGGTTTAGAAAATCCTTCAATTGTTGCACCTCAAAGAGATCCTCCAGGTCGATGATGTTGTAGAAGTCCATGACTTCAACCGGCCGTCGTGGAAGTGGAGCTTTGGAGGAGAGCCTGAGGCAGCGATCACCAGCAGCTGCGTCGATGAAGGGGATGTCGTTGATGACCGGCAATGGTGGGGAGGCCGTCCTGCCTTTTCTTCCAGCAACCTGCTTCTTTCCTCGTGCAGATGATGAAGCCATTGCTTTGCTTGAGGTGAAGAAGAAGCAAGAAAGTATTGGAGGTGGAAGAGCTAAAGAGTTGCACAAAAATGCACTAGAGAGAAGCTATGGAAGTAAGAATGTAAGAGAGTGAAACAATGACCCGTTTTTGGTCCTTTTTATAGAAATCCAGTGACCAGGTCAGTCGACAATTTGTCGACTGGTCGACCGCAACGATCATATCCCAGACGCGCCACTCAGTCGCCCAATAGTCGAATGGCAACGGTCATATTCAAACGGTCAGATTCCAACGGTAAATTCCCAATGGTCAATTCTCGGTCGAGCAATTGTCGACCGACATCGGCTCGGTCGAATAATTGTCGACCGAGAGTGTATCTGGGTTTTGCCGATGTAATTTTTATTTGAGGTCTATCGGTCGAAAGAGATAGGCTGACCGAGATGTTTTCGATCGAAGAATTCGTCGACCGATAGACTTACTGTGAATGAATTTTTAAGCTGATTTTTAATGCAAATGATAGACTGAATTTGTAGAGCATATATATATTTTCTAAGCGAGTAATATTGTGATTATTATTACCAATATTTGGACAATTTTTGTGGTCATAATTTAATTGGTCTTTTGATCACAATTTTTATATAGAAAATTATATTCAAATAAGTATTGTGCCAAACTTATTTTAGGTCGACTTTGACTACGACCATAGCGCCCCTTGGTCAAACTTGATTTTAACCAAGAGGCAATTTTGTAGATTTCCAATTTGAACATTCATATGTCTGCATGTATCTCGATTAAATATCAATTTGAGATATTTTGAGTGATACTTAATATGAAGATATCCGTCCAAATTCTCCTAGAATATTTATATAAGCTTTGTTGTAGGTAAATATCAAATTCTATTTCTTCTTGTACCCTTATTTTCATATAAGATTCTTGAAAGCAGGAATAATATCTCAAGTTCTTATAGATGCCAATTTAGAAATTTTTTTATCTTATGTGTTGCAAGCATTTAGAATTCTTTTTCATATCACAAATGAATCATTTTGCTTGCCTATGTATCATCAAGGATCCATGCATACAATAATCATTATCTATTGTAACATAGCATTATCTTTATGAGCTGAATGATAAAATAGTGAAAGCATATCCATGATGTAATGATAGAGCATATAGTGATAATTCCATGAAATACCATGATCATTTAAACTAGATGTCATAACACATGATTTCTATATGAATAGACCAGGAAAAATCATGTGAATAAGAATAGTAATTTCTTTTTATTAAGTTAAACATGATTTTCAATTTTAACTTATTTAGAGGATCAATCGAATTAATCTCATTTATATTTATAAGTTTTTCAGAAATGGTCTTCAACTTGTTTTGCATGTAAAATCAGTCATTAACAATAAATAGATAGCAATTTGATCAATTGAAAATACATTCAGCAGATTTATTTTAGATTTGACAACAGAGACCGGATCGGCCGATCATTTCTCGACCGACTGTTGTTCTCCGTCGACAGATTCTCGACCGAGAAAGGTTCTGTACTATTTCAGAACTATTTTTAGTAAGAAAAGAATTATATATATCCAAGTTAGATGTTTAGATACTTGAACTAATTTGTTATGCCATTGAGTTGAGATAGACATAGAAATATGCTACTAAGGTCCTTGGTCATATCTCAACTTAATTGCGTTCATTTAGTTTGGAGGTTTTGGAACCCAAACTAACTCTGCATCCTTTTTCTTATAAGGACATGAAAAAGAATAGTGACCAAGGCGCAAACAATAATGACAACATATAGAATCAACCTCATATCTCTTTCTATGATTTTGGTCTAGGTTGTTCTTGGGTATATATGTATTTGTGCCTTTAGGTAGATTGATGTGCTTGTGTCTTTCTCCAACTAGGTTTATGATGAGATTTTCCCTTAGGCTTGTAACCTAGTCCTCTCCTTCCAACTTGATGGTAAGAATCATTTAAGATTTGATCAAGAATACCATTATTATTTAGACTACTAACTTTTTGTTGTAACTTAGCAATCTCATCCATTCTCTTCTTGATGTCTAGTTTTGCTTGATCTAGATTAGACGACAACGAATTTCTTTCTTTGACAATAGTGTCATAATCTAGATCGGTGCACAAGATGGGTTTCTTTTGAAGATCGTTCACTTGAGTTTGCAAATTAATCTTTTCTAAAGAAAGAAGATTGCAATCTGCCTTTATAGATTTTATCTTAATATCATGACCTTCAATGATCTTTTTAAGATCTTCATTTTCAGATGTAATAGCAAGAAGCTTAGCATGTAATTCATTATTTTCTTTATTAGATTTCTTTAATTTCTTCTTGCACTCAACATATTTATTATGTGTCTCTTCAAGACTAGCAACTAGTTCTTCTTTAGATAAATCAAAAAGACTTACCTCTTCTTCTTCTTCACTTGTGGTAGCAATAAGACAATCTTTGTGCTCATCTTCCTTCTTTGATCTCCATGGGCAGCTAGATGTTGTGTGGCTTGTTCCTAAGAACCAATTGCAACATGTTGTAGATTTGTCCAGGCTGCACCTTTTGTTGCGGTTGTAATCACCATCACCCTCCATTCTTTAAGACCTGGTTAGGTTCCTTGAAGCCCGCTCTGATACCAATTGAAAAACACTAGAGGGGGGGTGAATAGAGTTTTAAAGTTATTTTAACAATTATTTAACTCAAACAACCACAATTGAAAAAGGAAGAAGGAGACAAGGGTTTAGAGTGGTTCCTAACCTTAGCAAATACTAAGGTAGTCAGTCCATTACCCGGTTGCTTACCCAACCGGGATTTTGAAAGTATTAATTTTATTACCTTCACAAGGAATTACACAAAATACAATACTTTCTTACACCCCTTGAACAACCTTCACTTGAAGTAGATGCACCAACCTGAGGTAGCCTTCTTGAAGTAACTCCAAGCTCCCACTTGAAGTAGCCTTCCTCTTTAGAAGTAACCACCCATTGCACCAGCCTTCTTGAAGTAGCTCAAGGTCCCCTTCTTCACCAAGAAGATCTCCAACCTCTCCAATCTGCAGCCTCCAACCTAGGAGTAGCAAGGAGAGTACAAACAATAATAGTGAGCAAGAAAGGAAAATGGAAATTACAACTTATCCTTTGAAGCACAAGGTTTGATTTGCCTAGATCAAGTGTGTAGATCTCCTAACCAATGTATATGGAATTGTGATTGTTGTGGATAGGAGATGCTACCCTATAAGACACGAAATTTGAGCCAAGAGAAAAATAGCCAATTGTCAATATGCTCAATTGCTCACAAACATGTTGCTCAATGCAAGTGTATGCTCAAAGATTGCTCAAGTGTGTAACTAGTGAATTTAGGTGTCCTAAGGCATGTCCTATTTATAGGAATGTCCTACAAGTGCTTAAGGACGTTCTAGACACTTTCTAGGGGTTTCTAAGTGCTTAACTAGCCGTTAGGTATAAGTTAGTTGCTTTAACAACGGCTAGTTAATTAAATCTGTAGTTGCTGTCAGAGTCCATCTCGGTCGAGAAATGGTTGACCGAGATACCTACTCGGTCGAGGTCTTGTCGACCGACAGGCTCTCTGGATCAAGTGTTTGCAACGTTCATCTCCAACTGCCAACTACCTTGTCAGTTGTGTCTAACGGCTACTTGGGTCTTTCTCGGTCGAGGAGTTTGTCGACCGAGAGTGTCTCGGTCGAGGAATTTGTCGACCGAGATTGACTATGTTTCAATGTTTCAAATAAAGACATTAAGTGTGTGTATGAGTGTGCATATGTGACACTATTGAAGGTGATGACCTATCTAAGTGTGGTGTTTAGCTAGGGAGAATCTAACGCTTGATTTACATGAATTCTAAGTACTTGTACATTATATATTTGTACAAGTTTTTACAAAGCGATTTCATTTCATGAAAATACAAATATGTAAGCATATAGATTTCCCTAATTGCTTTGTCATCCACCTTATTCCTGCAACACTCAAATAGCTTGTTAGATCAACAAGAATGAAATGTGTGTCATTATCAAAACAAAGGGATTTACAGATGTCCATTTAGCCAACATTATTTATAGATGGGTTTGTCTCTTTGGGTGTAGAATCACTTAATAACAAAAAATAGTCATTTTACAACTTGTAACTAATCTAGTTTCCTTGCTAACAACTCTCCAACTATTGGAATCACTTTTTACTGCACTTTTTATACATTTTATTTGGTCGAGTTTCAATAAAGGTAACTCGACCAGTCCACTATCTGACAAAGCCAATTTTCAAACCATCATTCTAGTTTGTCCTAGGGTAACTCGACCAATCAGCTAAAATCAACTTTGGTCAGAAAATTGGTCATTGAATTCTGTGAGTGTACCACTCGACCAATCCAACCATTTCCAAAAATCCATCACGGATCAGTCGAGATTCAAACTCAAATGATTAAATTGCTACGATAAATTTTCCAAAATGATTTTTAAGTGATCAAATAATGGAATTAAGTTTCCCTAAAAAAAATCCATCTGAGTTACAAGTCGTTTCCTCAATACAAATTATTAAAAAAATATTCTAAGATGGTTTGGAGTGTTTTCCACAAAAGTGCTTTTGCATTGCTTTTGACTTGAACTTAGACAAGATAAAGCTTGAGGAATTTGATCCTTTTCATATACCTAATACATGAACCTTATCTCAAACACATATATTAGATACATATGAATGGAATGGTTAAGTCATTATAAAAATATGGACAATGTATAACTCGCAAGTCAACATTCTCCCCCTTTTTGACAATGACAAACCATTTCTCAACATATTAAAAAGGATAGTAAAGTTATACCTTGGCCTTGTGAATTGCAAGAGGATTCATAATTTTAACAATGTGAATTGATCCCCCTCAATCTATGCTCACTCTTACCTACATAGTTAATCTTTCTACACAAAGCTATATAACATGTATGTTTCATGGTCCTTTAGCAAATCACATGATAAAACTTATGTTCAGACAAGAAAAATATCACATAGGAATTAAAAACAATATGGTAGAGCTTCAAAACATCAAACTTCTCTCCCCCCTTTGGCATTATCAAAAAGTAAGGGGGTAGAAGGTCATAAAAATAGGTCTTCTCCAAGCACAACCAAAAACATGTGATCATAAGGTAAAACATTCAACCACATAACACACATCAACTGGAGATTAGAATAGAGAGAAGTAAGCAACATGTTTCATAACCAAAATATGTAAAGCATACCAATAACTCATATCATAGAGCATGCATATATTTATGATACATAAGATTAAGATTACAACACATAAGCATGTTCTCAAAACAAATATAAGACATAGAGAAAAGCAACATGGTGATAGAAATAGTGCATCTCAAATAATGTGCCCAAATGTCTTTATTGCAAAAAGTCTAGAAAGATATATATGATCAATATCAAGGATCTAAAAACTAAAACATATAAACATCTAGGCTATCTATGTCCACAACATCATCATTGGCATCATCCTTGTGCTAGTAGTCATTATCACCATAGAAGGTGCAACAGAGACAACAACATCACCTTCATCACTAGAGCCACTAGGACCATCATCATCAATAGCCTCCTCCTCATCATCCTCTTTAGCGGTGTGTTCAGGCATCTCCACATCAATAGAAGGAACGAAACCATGACCGGGCCAAAGTGTATTCGGCTCATCCCAAGAAATTCCAAGGTCATGCAGCTCCAAGACTCGAGGGAAAGAGTGAGCAAAAGTGCCAATGTTGGCTAGCAAGGTAGCTAGAGGGCCAGCTGGAAATGTGAAGGAAGGAATCACACTAGGGGTAGGAAAAAGTCCACTAGTAGTAGAGGATTTGGTAACGGAAGCATCCGATAGATGGGTCGGGTAGAGGTGGTTGTATGCATGAAAAGCATAATCACCATGTGGGTAGGACTAAAAGGTAGGGTAAGGATGGGAATGGGATAGGTTCATGGTCAACATGATCTGTGAGAGATCCTGATGTAGGTGCACTTGAACTTTTAGGTTGTATGCCTACTAATGCACCATGCAACCCATGAGGGCTTCATTTGATAAATAAAATGAGGTGCAGGCATGTCAGGATGGTGGTGGAGGTGGAGGTGCCTGGGTGGAGGTAGAGGCTTCAAGTGTGGTGGAAGAAGATGTAGGAAAAAATGTTTTCTTGTTTGTAGTCTCACTGACACAGACTCCTTTACTATAGGGTTTGAGTGAATATCATGAAAAAGAGACTTCTAAGTCGCAAAGGTGAAGAGACCACAAACCATGGTTGGTTAGGGTGGGTGGGTGCCTCGGGTATTCTCTCTGGATTCAAAGAAGATCATGTGGTGGAGAATATATCTAGACCACTTCACTCCTATGTTGTTGAAAAGACAATACATAATCACTATGGTATTCTATAAATTTCTATTCAATTCTTCTTGGGGTGAATATTACAATTGGCGACCAGATCAAGTATGCAGTTTTTGAGACCCAAAGAAGAGGATGGGATGGTGGACTAATTTTATAGGGTGTTTGTGGCTTCTTCAAGAACTTATGGATATCAAGGAGAGTAATTCCATAGTTCTTGTAAAAACACTCAGGGTCAAGAAAGTCAAAATATTTAGGATAATCTTTCCTCCATGTGTCGGTTACCTTAGTACAATTGAGAAAGATATTCAAGGTATCTTTTGAGTTAGTAATTTCTTACTTACAATCAGTGGTGGAGTTACATGAAGGCAAGGGTAGGACTATTCCCTACCCATTTTTTTGAAACTAATCTAAAATATACATTGTACATGTTCTACATTGGCATATATCCATGATGAAAAATACCTTTGTGCCCCCCTGCATTTCTAATTCATATTATCTTAAAGCTGCTATTCTAAATGGTGCCCGCCGTTGCACCAAGATCTGGCTATGCCAGTGTCAGAAATAATGGAAGTAATAATCACTTGAGTATTAGGAGGGGGTACAAGAGAGTCATAGAGCCATGATTTATTTCCATAAAATTCATGGACCTCCTTAGTGATTCTAATGGAAGTTTGAAAGAATTGATATTCGACTCTTAGGGTAACTAGGTGATGGTCGTAAAGCAACTCAGCTACCTCATATATCACCTCTTGTTTATACAGAGAACACTCAAACAAGGCACAAAAAGGAAAATGGTTCCTAGGAAGGAGCTCCTAATACCTATTTAGAGCTTTTGTTGAATCAAAGTAGGTTCCATCAAAAGGAATGAGGTGAGAGTAGGAGGATGAAAATGGTGCTCTAGCAGGTGCAGTCCTCTTTCTTCTATTTGAGGCCATGAAGGAGAAATGCAGATGATGGAGAGACCAAGAAATAGAAGAATACCACCAATGGTGATCTAACCATGTAGGGCAGATAGGAAAAGATGCTAGGTAGGATTAACGAGGGCCACTAGGGCTAGGATAAGGAAGGTCGAGGCTGGGGTTGAGAGCTTTAGAGAGCTAGAGTGAGGATCGTTCCACTTTTCTCTAGTTGTGAGGGAGAATAGTCGACTGAAACCTACTTATGAATTGGTCCATCCCGGTCATCAGTCGAGTTCTAAAAGAAAGAAACTCGACTAAATGGCTTGTTGCATAAGCTCTCGGCCACCAATCGGTCGTCGACAACTCGGTCGACAAAAGTTCTATCTCAACATTAGAAATTATATATTCTAGCCATTTGAGTGCTAATTAAAAATATTTTTCTAGACCATTTTACATTTTAGACATACTTAGGCACATATCACTCATTATTGAGTACTATTTATCTAAAAAACAATAGTTTGCAAAAAATACCAAAAACAAGAGAAAAACAAGGCATAAGAATAAGAAATTTTAACACTTTAGCAAGCAAGGGTGATCAAGACATGAGAAGAGCATGTAGGAAGGAAAGTAACTAACTAGAAAGCATATCAAATTCACCCAAAGAAGTGATGAGCAATTTAAATGTAATAAAATTGATTGGCTCTCTTACTAGAGGTTTAGTAAAAATGTCCGCAAACTGATTATTTGTGTCCACATGTGTGATAAAAATATCCTTTTTGGCAATGTGATCACCAAGGATATAATGATGAAACTCTATATGTTTGTCTCTATGATGCAATATAGGATTATAAGATAAGTTGATTGCACTAGTATCATCACAAATATGGGAGAAGCATCAAAATAAATTTTAAAGTTTTGTAGAAATTTCTTCATTTATAGAACATGGGTAGAATAACTTCTGGCTGCAATGTATTTAGCCTCAATATTTGATACAGCCATTGTGCTTCTTGGGAAACCAAGACACCTAGAATGGTCCTAGGAGGAAGCAAGTGCCACTTAACATCACTATAAGCAATAAGAGTAAAGTCCCTTGACATATGATACCATAGTCCAAAATTTTGGGTTTTCGCTAAGCATCTGACAATCCTCTTAACAAAAACAAGATGTAATTTCTTAGGAGATGATTTAAAGAGCGCACACAAGATAACACTAAATATTATTACAGGTCTAGAGGTATTTAAATAAAGTAAACTTCCAATCATATCTCTATAGATCTTCTCATCCACTTTCTCATCTTCTTCATCTCTATCAAGTTTGGCGGTATTTGAAATGGATGTGTCCATCGACTTGATAAGTATCTCATTTGTGTACTTTCCTTAATTGATGAAATTCTCATATTTAGTTTGCTTGATTTAAAAGCTGAGGAAGAAAGTAAATTTTCTTATCATGCTCATCTCAAACTCACTCTACATAAGATCACTAACAACTTGCAAAGATCAAGATTAGTTATGCCAAAAATGATATTGTCAACATAAATTTGAATGATAAGAAAAATATTAGAAGTGTGCTTTAGAAATGAGGAAGAATCTACTTTGCCCATGATATTACCATTATCTAAAAAAATTCTTTAGTTTCTCATCCAAGATCGAGGTGCTTGTTTGAGACCATAGAGAGAAATTTGCAACAAATAAACATGTTCAGGCAAGTTATCATGTTCAAAGTCAGGAGATTTTGCAACATACACTTCCTCTGGCACTGTACCATTCAAAAACACACTTTTAACATCCATTTTATATAGATGAAAACCAACATTCTAATTGACTCAATTCTAGATACAGGTGCATACATTTCATCAAAATCTATATCTTCCTGTTTATTGTAGACTTGAACCACTAACCTTGCTTTAGTTCTTACCACTTTTCCACTTTCATCCACCTTGTTGCAGTAGACCCACTTGGTGCCAATGATATTTCTATCACATGGTCTTGGAACGAGAGTCCACACTTTTTTCTTTTCAAATTGCCTTATCTCTTCTTACATAGTTAGCATCCATTCATCATCCCCAAGAGCTTATTTGACATTCTTTGGATCAATTTTTGAGATGAATGTGTTGTTCACTTGTTCTTTGTTGTAAGCAGCCCGTGTATTCACTCTTTCAAAGGGTTTACCTAAGATGAGATCTTTAGGATGATTCTTTGCAAAGTGGGGGGTTGGATGTTACAACCCCACCTTCCGGAAACCCCCAATTAAGGGAGACCGAGAGGTCGAAGCCGCACACATAATTTCCAGATCAAAGGTTCGACAATTAACCAAGAACAATTATTAAATTTTAACAGACTAAACTGGAAAGTTGTAAGAAAATAAACTTTTGCATACCTTTTGAAAACAAACTTCTATCCATGAATGAATTCTAATGTATTTTAGTTAATGTATTTCACAACATGATGATTTACTGTTTGTCCTTTTTGGCTTTGTACCTAAAACGCCAACAAACAAAATGCCAGTCATCATAAAGCTAGTATGTGGGGGAAACAATAATTGTGCAACTATGATAACAATGTATTGCATCCAATTACCATTTAACAAACAATTTTACATTTTAAATATAACTGTGCAATCCATGCATTCCCTATCCTCTGTGTTGTCCCTGTAGTGGACCTGGATGCTGCTTTCCTTATAGTAGATCCTCATTAAACCCCTCATACTCCCACCCATAGGTGAACCAGTTTCTAGGGTTGAGTCACATGGCACTACCCGTAAGTATCCCACTCCTTAACTCATAGCACGCTAAAGGGTCTCATGGAACTACACTTTGTAGCCCAATTTCTAACCCACGATAACCTAGACCTTACTCTAGGTTACCCCCTTTTTAGCCTTTACAATACACAGAGGTGGATTCGGATCTAAGCCAGTTATATATATATTTTCATGGTGATAATCATAGTCACTTTATATTTGCATGAAATAAAAGGCATCCAACAGTTATTTTCAAGCAACCGATAAAAACGTTCGGGAATCGCCGTGAAACTAGAGTGATTATTCATAAGTGTAACCACATACCTGATTTGATGATTTCACAAGCATTAAGCAATTCCAACCAAGAAAGCAATCCAAGCAAGGAATTCAACAATCACATAATTCCTGAAAACAATATGTACTCTATTTACTACACACTTTATCAAGAATCTACTTTATTGACTTGGATTCACTTTCTAGGGTTTCCAATCCGAATTAAGGTTTCATTAATATTCGTTAGGGTTTCTGAGATCAGTTTCTCAAACTTTATTACTTTTAGGTCAACAACCACAAAATACTCTTTATACTCATATAAACCCTAATTTCTCAAATTATCCTTTTTAATGGTCTTTTATTCTTGACTTAGGATCATCATATCCCTTATTTATTCATGGATTTGAACAATTAAAACAATTAAAAGACATATTCACCTAAATTAGGGTTTTCAAGCTCATTAATGCATATTCATGCACGAAACCCTAAATTAAGCAAATTATACAAAAAGATCATCTTTTTAGATCCTATTTTCACTTTTATTAACAACATGTTAATATTGGATTGAATTGTCCAAAGAACATCATTAAATCCATCAATCATCAAATCTAAGGGTTTTTCATTAATTAAATCATTAAAGATGATAACTTTATGTACTTATCAAATTTCAAACATATTTATGCACATAAACTCTAAATTAAACTAATTACGTGCAAAGTTCATCCTTTTCGATCTTAATGTATCTTCTTACAATTAACATGTTAATATCAACTTTAATCACCCATTAAATTCTACTAATTTCATTAATCATGTGAAGGTAGAGTTCCTTAATCTTTTATTCATTAAATTTGATAACTTACACTACTTTTTGAATTGTAACAAAAATTAGCTTCTAAACATATTTTTATTGAATTCCACTCGTTTTTATGAGCAAAACGCATATATTATTTGTATCCATCCGAGCTACCAATTATTAGATATGAATTTCACAAATCAGAGTTACTTGAGCCATTCTGGGTGTGTCATGTCACCCTGCTCCATGCAACGTTGTCAATTAGGAAACATTTTGAAATGTCGCTTATACCCTTGGTTAAGTAGATCAGCTCTTCAACCCACGAAGGGCAAAACTTTCCAATGCACTCCAGGTTGCCTTCAACCTCACGTAGCTCCTCTTGCCCGCCGGTTGTAGCCCTAGTTGCGACCTGTGCAGCTCTTCCACTCTCCCTCGGACCTCGACAGTTGCCGCCCCACTTTTCCCTAGCCCCGTCACCTCCAGCCACACTTGGGGCGGCGCCCAGTGCGTGGCCCATGTGGCTAGGTTAGGAGAAAAAGACTTGTGACCTGTTGCTGGTGTTGCAGCCATGCAGTTGCAGTTGCGCCTTCTTTAGGGCATGGCCCCAATGGAAATACAGCTCTCTGGCACCGTGGAGCACCAAGCCATCAATGCAGCCCATACTTGTCGCCTCGTGACTTCACGTTCTCGATGTTCCTCCTAGTTAGGGTTTTGACAAAGAAGATGAAGAGGAAGAAGAAGAGAGGGATGGCTGCATGGAATTCCCTTTGAACACGACCCTGAACTCTACCCCTTATATAGGGGAGGTTATCCACACCCCCAAGATGGTCATACAAGGGGAAACAAGCCCCTTTCCTAATAGGAAGCAATTTCCCTTAAATAAGAAGCAAACTTCTCTCTCTTCAACATCCTTTTAATAAACCATATCTCTTGGATAATTAGGTATTTGAAAATCCTCTTACTTAATCTCTTTTATACTTTCCTTCTAACCAATAGACACAAAATTCTATTTCTTTTAATACAAATTACTTTCTTTTTAACAATACCTCACAATTCATTGATAATGTATCACATTATCTTTTCATTTTGCAAATTTCGTATTTTATCTTTCTTTCCTCTTTATTGGGGCTCCTTGGACCCCAAGAAACTCTATTATTTCGAAATCCTTTTTATTTGATACTCATTATCCTTCTAGATGCATCTAAATGCATTATTTCTCATTATCATGTTTATTTCTTATGAAAATATCTCTTTTTGAGGATTTCTCTTTATTCCTCTTTTATTTTTCTCCTTGGTATTCCTTTTATCATTGGTAATCCTTGGGATACGAAATTCCACTAAGTATAACCCAATTATACCATTTTCCACTTATTTCCAACATTTTAACATTATTTTCAATTTCTTTCTTACTAAAGAAATACTTAATTAATCTTTTCTTTTCTTATTGCTTTCTTTTTGAAACATTGGACTCCTTGGAACCGAAGGAACCCAAGAGGCACGAAATCCATCCTTGGATTACATTTCTTTCCCTTCTAGAGGTTTCTACCTCTTTCTTTTCTCAAATATTCAATTATTCATTTACTTATTGAATTTTCTTGTTATTTGGGCCCAATACCCAATAAAGCCCACAACACAATCATCAAGGCTATTGTAAATGAAATCCATTTATTCTAATCAAATTATATCATTATTTGATCAAATATATTTTATATGAGAAATTACATTTCTCACCAAATGAACCCAAAACATTGGGGTTGTAACATCCTTTCCCCTCTTATATGAATTTTGTCCTCAAAATTCTATCAAGCAAACAAACAATTTAGGATAAGACTTTTACATGTCCATCATTGGACCCTATGTGGCTTTACCTTACCCATGGCACTTCCAAAGAACATGTATGATCACATATTAGTTTCTCTAATTTCTTTCATCCTGACGTCTATAAACTGCACAGGTGACTCAGGCCATTTCAGCCCCCCTTGGGGCTCAATAGGTTCATTGCTCAGCACATGGTCTGGGTACCTCACATAGTGCTCTAATTTGGACACATGGAACTCATCACATATTTCTTTATCTTGAGGGTTAAGGTTAACCTTCTCTACCAATCCATCTCAATGGACCCATATATCGGGGACTCATCTTTCTTAGCTATAGCTCAGAGGGGTCGGATTTTTATGTCACATATTTCCCACAATGAATTGCATGTCAGTCTACTTTGCATCTGCCCACGACTCTCATCGTCTCTAGGCTCCTTTCAGCCATTTCACGATCAAAGTGACTTCATCTACACACACAATGGTCCTTTTCTAACCATCACGTGGTCCTTTCACCAACATTACCTTACTAAAGTGGTGACTGACACAACCTCCCTTACAGAGCTTCTTTAAATCCCAATACTAGCTATGGTGGTTATCATCACATCTTTTATAGGACAAGAACTGTCTCTAGCTATCACTATGAATGAGCACATATGCTCTCATCAGACCCTTTAGTCTGGATCATACTAACCACTGGTTGGGGGTGATAAACTGTACTTACATCGAGTTATTCATGTACTTACTTCCACCTTTTGGAAGGGAACCTTTAGGTCAATCTCAAGAACCTTTGAACTTGCATCATGTTTTAGTTGAATCATCTCTCTCATGAGTAGTTCAACCAAATATGTCCTTGGACAGAACTCTTTCTTTCTCATGTCATCTAGGTAAGATGATCTACCATACCCCATATTGCATCTCGACCTTCCTAGGTCCAGGGGAGACTTACAACATCCATAGTAATGAACTCCCTTTCTCTTTTGGGGACTCTTTATCCTTTATATCAATGCACTGGGTAACTGGTGTTCATCCTTCTCCCTCAGCTTGCATGGACATATACCTCATTCAACTTTACCTTAGGCATCTAAAGTACTACTGTCACTTATTATCTTCATAGTACGGTGTATGGTGATCTTAAAATCATGATCTCCTGTGTGTCCTTATTCCTCAAGATCAATACCTCAAAAACCCTAAACCATTCTAGTCGGGGCTTCATCACCTTCTTTTCCAAAGAAGTGCATCTGAGGTTATACCACCATCCTTTCATTGCATCAAGGACTACACAGGCTAACCAGACAACCATTAACTGATCTCATTATATCAGAGTGTTAGCCAAACATATCTTCTTTTCCAAACTTAGGGTTAGTCTAACAACCTCTTCTAGCCAAACTAGGTAGATATATCTCAATCAAAGCATCCATTACCACTTCACATTCTTATGTATTAGGTAACACTGAAGACATACACTTCCATGTATTTCACTTATCGTCTCACATCAAACTCTATGTCTATCTTCATTAAGAAGACTCTCTGATTTCATCATCATGGTGATCAAAACTCAACCTGGTATAACTTGTAAGTTCCACATAGCTCATGATGAAATATTCTTAAGAGATGACTACTTCATTTCTCTTAGTGTTGGTAAACCGTCCATGTATCATTCACTACACCAGGGTATGTTATCTTCTTTGTCCCCATATCTCGTGTGAACATTCCAACCCACATCATCTTTATCCTTGGTGTATGGCATGCGTAATGTCCTTTCTCTCTCTCCCATAACAAGAGGAAATAAGCATTTGGCCACAGTCCAAATACAGAGTTCTTCCTGTTCCAAGAGTAGAGATGGTACATCCCACCTTTCCATTACACCTTTAAATCTAAGTTGAAACGTACCTCATATGTCACTTCATCACAATCATCTCAATATCAAAGTTACTTCCATGGAAAACTGGTCTCAAACCTACTTGGGTCACCACACAATCCTTGGTCATCTCCTCTAGGTCTATAGGGTGCCGACACTTTTAGGGTCATCCCTCTTCCCTTATGCATCCATATAGTGCACTACTCATCTTCCCTTTGGGTCCCATGAGTTCATGAAGGTGATCAATCTCCTAACCCATGGCCCTCAGACAATGATAGTTGTTACCTCCGGACCCACTGGTCCTACGCAACTAGGGAATTAGGAAACTCCTACTTCCATCGGTCTTATCCCTACCTGACCCTAGGATAGAATTAGGATTCCATTATAGTACATGTCCAACTTAGAAACTTACCCAAGCCTTCATCATCTTTCTTTCTGCATTCAAGGGTGTACTTTCATCCTTTCATAGGGGTTATGGTGACCTGCCTACCTTGGTCAGGCCCCATATCGGTTACCTCCATGGTAACACATCCACATGCACTTAGAGATGGTTATCTATGGGTCATTAGGTTCATTCTCATACCACGTACTTTTCACATAGCTTCTCAAGATCCTATGAGACCACTTTAGGTTTCTTCAAAACCCAAAAAACTAGTATACACCCTACCAAAGGGTCCCTCTCCCAGGATGGGAGGAAACTACAACTCTTGACAACAAGGTCACGAACATCCTTAGGGTTTACATCCATATGAGCATGCTTGACCCTAGAAAGCCATTAAGCCACAAGAGGACCACTTGTCAACCCATGTTAGGTGGCAGTTATTCTCATCCTCAACATTGGATCAATATCATACCTTCGTTTGGCATCAACTTAGATGTGAGGGGTTCGTCATACCTTCAACTTAAGGAGTTTCCCTTTTTCCTCTATACATGAGGAGTACCATGTTGGTAACTATAGAAACTTAATTCTCGTCATGAGCATTAGGTACACCACTTCTCCTCTTAGGCCTAGGAACCCTAGGTTCACTTTTAGGTGTCTAACTGCATGATTTATCTCTTAACCACGAATCAAGCATGCAAAAGGCATGACATGCACTTCGTGTCATCCTTCAACTCGAGAAACACATAGATTTGGGTCCTCCTCAAGGACAACCAACAAGGTACAAGGCCTCAAAACATGTTACTAATCCTCTCCAGGTCTAAGGAACTCTTCTTCTCATCTATACCATAGGTACATAGGTACCAGCAGACTCATCCTCTCTCTAGGGTTTGGTTCCTCTCATGGAAACCAAGACATCATCAACCTCTAGGGATCAAGCATGTGGCGACCACTATCATCCACTTAGGTCACATCATCCTCAACTCCATACTTTTCCTCATATCTCAGAGTCTAGGATTCCAACCTTCTTGTTTGGTTCTTGCTCTCTCTTTCTAGAGCTAACCCTACAACCATCCTCACCATTAGGGTCCTCTCCCCCTGAGGGATCAACCTCTAAAGCATGCCCCTACATGGATAAAGCCTATGTTCAACTTATGTTCACTCAAGGTTATCCATAGCCCCTTATGCTTATCACATAAGCTATCCATCAAACTCTCCCGAGTAGGGTTTCAACCTATTTCTCACACTGTTGATACATATTGGGTGCCTAATATGCCCATATAAGCTCATGGGGTTTCCATAGGTTCTTCTCTAACCTCATCAATGAAGTAGATATCCTTCACTCTAACATGCACGACCCTTCCCAAGGTTGGGTCTCCAGAGGTACTAGGTCATCCAACCTCTCATGGATCATACGTCATCCAAGGCATGTCCATACAAACACCTGGTCTAACTCATCATTCCATTTCTCTCTCTAATCTTCACATAGGGTTAGGGTTAACATCATCTTCAAAGGATGTGCCAGGTCTCTACTTGCAATGGAGATCTCTATCTCCAAGACTAACTCTCTTTATCTATCCTCCTGACAAGAAGATCTAGCCTCAGGTCTCTTCTGAGGGCATGACAACTTATGTCATACGACCTAAGCATGTATCTATCCCTTAGTTTGTGCTTAATCTATTAAGCTTATGTCCATGACATCTTATTTACATACTTTTTCATGAATTTCGTGGAGCATTCCTTAGACCCTGTTAACCTTTCCCATACCTCAAGAGGGTGAGAAGAACAGAGAAAACCCTAATCCTTAAGTTCCTTAACAGAATTTGTGAGGAGAAGGGATGAATAAGATGAGAAAGGCCTAAAGGTATCTTATTTTGAATCATACCCTAAGACTTTGACCAAGCAGTAACATGGATCTGAGAGTCCTCGTATTCTAACTAGTGGTGCGGAGGAAAATATTGCCAGCCCCCGGTCGTGATCCTTTTCTAGACACCTCCATCTTTCAGATAATCCTCTAATAACTCCCTTGGGTTCTATGGAGTTTGTAAAATCTAATAATTATTAATGGTTAAGTGAGGAACCTACACTCTGATACCAAATGTTACGACCCCACCTTTCGGTGACCCCCAATTAAGGGAGACCGAGAGGTAGAAGCTGCACACATAATTTCCAGATCAAAGGTTTGGCAATCAACCAAGAACAATTTTTAAATTTTAACAATCTAAACTAGAAATTTGTAAGAAAATAAACTTTTGCATACCTTTTGAAAACGTGGATTTTTAAACTTCTATCCATGAATGAATTCTACACTAACTAATCCTCCTTGTATTTTAGTTCATGTATTTGACAACATGACAATTTACTATTTATCCTTTTTGGCTTTGTACCTAAAACGCCGACAAACAAAATGTCGGTCAGCATAAAGCTGGTATGAGGGGGAAACAATAATCGTGCTACTATGATAACAATGTATTTCAGCCAATTACCATTTAACAAACAATTTTACATTTTAAATATTACTGCGCGATCCATGCATTCCCTATCCTCATCTCTGTCCATGTAGTGGACCTAGATGCTACTTTCCTTATAGTAGATCCCCATTAAACCCCTCATGGTCCCACCCATAGGTGAACCCATTTCTAGGGTTGAGTCACATGGAACTATCCGTAAGTAGCCCACTCCTTAACTCATGGCATGCTAAAGGGCCTCATGGCACTACACTTAGTAGCCCAATTTCTAACCCACGATAACCTAGACCTTACTCTAGGTTACCCCCTTCTTAGCTTTTACAAGACACAAAGGTGGATTCGGATCTAAGCCAGTTATATATATATATATATATATATATATATATATATATATATATATATATATATATATATATGTATATATATATTCATGGTGATAATCATTTTCACTTTACAGTTGCATGAAATAAAAGACATCCAACAATTATTTCCAAGAAACCGATAAAACATTCGGGAATCACTGTGAAACTAGAGCGATTATTCATAAGCGTAACCACATTCCTGATTTGATGATTTCATAAGCATTAAGCAATTCCAACCAAGAAAGAAATCCAAGCAAGCAATTCAACAATCACATAATTCCTGAAAAGAATATGTACTGTATTTACTACACACTTTATCAAGAATCTACTTTATTGACTTGGATTCATTTTCTAGGGTTTCCAATCCGAATTAAGGTTTCATTAATATTCATTAGGGTTTCTTAGATCAAATTCTCAAACTTTATTCCTTTTAGGTCAACAACCCCAAAATACTCTTTCTACTCATATAAAGCCTAATTGCTCAAATTATCCATTTTAATGGTTTTTATACTCAAATTGACTTAGGATCATCATATCCCTTACTAATTCATGAACTTGAACAATTAAAACAATTAAAAGATATATTCACCAAAATTAGGGTTTTCAAGCTCATTAATGCATATTCATGCACGAAACCCTAAATTAAGTCAATTATATAAAAAGATCATCTTTTTAGATCCTATTTTCACTTTTATTAACAACAAATTAATATTGACTTGAATTATCCAAAGAACATCATTAAATCCATCTATCATCAAATCTAAGGGTTTTTCATTAATTAAATCATTAGAGATGATAACTTTATGTACTTTTCAAATTTCAAACATATTTATGGACATAAACTCTAAATTAAACTAATTACATACAAAGTTCATCCTTTTCGATCTTAATGTATCTTTTTACAATTAACATGTTAATATCAACTTTAATCACACATTAAATTCTACTAATTTCATTAATCATCTCAAGGTTGAGTTCCTTAATCTTTTATTCATTAAAGTTGATAACTTACACCGCTTTTTGAATTGTAAGAGGAATTAGCTTCTAAACGTATTTTTATTGAATTCCTCTCATTTTTCTGAGCAAAACACATACATTATTCATATCCATCCGAGCTACCGATTGTTATATATGAATTTTGCAAATTAGACTTACTTGAGCGAATCTGGGTGCACCACATCACCCCGCTCCATGCAATGTTGTCAATTAGGAAACATTTTTAAATGTTGCTTATACCCTTGGTTAAGTAGATCAGCTCTTTAGCCCGCGAAGGGCAAAACTGTCCAATTCACTCCAGGTTGCCTTCAACCTCACGACGCTCTGCTTGCCCACCGGCTGCAACCCTAGTTGCGACCTGTGCGGCTCTTCCACTCTCCTTCGGACCTCGACGGCTGCCGCCCCACTTTGCCCTAGCCCCGCCACCGCCAGCCGCACTTGGGGCTCCACCCACTGTGTGGCCCATGCAGCTAGGTTAAGAGAAAAAGACATGTGACCTACTGTTGGTGTTGCAGCCATGCGGCTGTCGTTGTGCCTCCTTTAGGGCATGCTCCCGATGGAAACATAGCTCTCTGGCACCGTGGAGCTCCAAGCCATCATTGCAGCCCATACTTGTCACCTCAGGACTTCACATTCTTGATGTTCCTCCCAATTAGGGTTTTGATGAAGAACATGAAGAGGAAGAAGAAGAGAGGAATGGCTGTGTGGAACTCCCTTTGAACACGACCCTGAACTCTACCCCTTATATAGGGAAGGGTATCCACGCCCCCAAGACACTCATACAAGGGGAAACAAGCCCCTTTCCTAATAGGAAGAAATTTCCCTTAAATAAGAAGCAAACATCTCTCTCTTCAACATCCTTTTAGTAAACCATATCTCTTGGATAATAAGGGATTTGAAAATCCTCTTACTTAATCTCTTTTATACTTGCCTTCTAACCAATAGACATGAAATTCTATTTCCTTTAATAGAAATTACTTTCTTTTTATCAATACCTCATAATTCATTAATAATGTATCACATTATCCTTTTGTTTTGGAAATTTGGTATTTTCTCTTTCTTTCCTCTTTATTGGGTCTCCTTGGACCCCAAGAAACTCTAATATTTCGAAATCCTTTTTATGGGATACTCATTATCCTTATAGATGTATCTAAATGCATTATTTCTCATTATCATGTTTATTTCTTATGAAAATATCTCTTTTTGAGGATTTCACTTTATTCCTCTTTTATTTTCCTCTTTGGTATTCCTTTTATCATTTGTAATCCTTGGGATACGAAATTCCTCCTAGGATAACCCAATTATACCTTTTTCCACTTATTTCCAACATTTTAACATTATTTTCAATTTCTTTCTTACTAAAGAAATACTTAATTAATCTTTTCTTTTCTTATTGCTTTCTTTTTGAAACATCGGACTCCTTGGAACCCAAGGAACCCAAGAGGCACGAAATCCATCCTTGGATTACATCTCTTTGCCTTCTAGAGGTTTCTACCTCTTTCTTTTCTCAAATATTCAATTATTCATTTACTGATTGAATTTTCTTGTTATTTGGGCCCAATAGCCAATAAATCCCACAACACAATCATCAAGGCTAATGTAAACGAAATCCATTTATTCGAACCAAATTATATCTTTAATATGAGAAATTACATTTCTCACCAAATGAACCCAAAAAATTGGGGTTGTAACATTGGATCCTTCTTTTGTTCATTTATCCCTTATTCATGCGTCGTCACCTCTTTTTCCTTTTGAGTGATGTTAAGTTCTTTTAAGATAGGAATCACTTCATCTGCAAAATTTGAGACAAAGAAGGGACGAAATCAGATGAGAAGACCTAGACGTATCTTATTGTGAGTCAAATCTTCAAATTTTGGCCAGGCAGTCACGTGGATTTTGGGAGTCCTCATAGAATGACTAGCAGGGTGGAGGGAATTTTTCTAGACCCTAGATTTGATCCTTTTCTAGACACCTGCATCTTTGGAAAGTTCTCTCATAACGCCCTTGGGTTCTAAAGAGTTTGTAAAATTTAATAGTTATTAGATATTAAATGTAAAACCATGCTCTGATATCGATTGTAACGACCCCACTTTCTGGTAAACCCCAATTAAGAAAGACCAAGAAGCCAGAGTTGCTATCCCAAAACAAGATCAATGGTTTTGCAAGTAATCAACAATAAGTAATAAATTCTACCAAAAACTAAGCTTTAAGCAGGATAAAAAATTTACTTTTCACGTACCTTTCAAAAATAGGAGATTGGAACTTTACCCAATGAAGAGCTATCTAACTAAATCCTCCTTTCTTCAATTAGCTTTATTCTTCAAATACCACTTTACTATTTATCCACTTTTAGATATTCCTATAATGCTGACAAAGAAAACGTTGATCGGTATAATGAATATACTGGTATGTGGTGACAATCAATAACTTGCACATATTTCAAGATTAGGTTTTTCATTATAACTTCCCAACCAGTTTTACTCATCCTATGGGATTCTATCTCTTAGGGTTTAGTCCTTGTAAGGGACTTCAAGCTACCTTCTCTCTCCTGAGCTTGGTACCTTATGGGTCACCTCTCTAGGTGACATGTGGTCTTCCCTCCGGGGCTTGAATTCCTAAGCCCTTCCCTCCAGGGCTTGGTCCTATTAAATCTTACATGTAGAGATGGTATATAGGTTTGGGCAACTCATATATATATATATATATATATATATATATATATATATATATATATATATTACAAAAATAAAGTCATCCAAGAAATTAGTTTCACGCAATCAATGAAACCTCAGAAATCACTTTGAAACTAAACCGAGTAATCATAAAATAACCACATACCTGATTTAGAGATCTCAAAGAACAATCAAAGTCCAATCCAATCAGGTAATCCAATCAACCAACCAACCAAGCCAATCACACAAGCACAACAGAATCATAAAAAGAATGTATGACCTAATTATTACATACTCATCATAAACTCATTTTATTGACTTGGGAGTTCTTTCTAAGGTTTATAGGTTTAATAAAGGTTTTATCAGGGTTTCTCATATCACTTTCTCTATATGTATCTTTTTAGGCCAACAAACCCTACAACAACTTTCTACATCATTAAACCCTAATTACATCAATTATCCATATTGAGGATCTTTATTTTCATATTATCTTAGGATCATCATATCTCTGTCTTATTCATGGGTTTTTGAAATAAAAACCATTAGAAGTTATATTCAACTAAATTACGGTTTCTAAGCTTATTAATTTACTTTCATATCCATGGAACCATAAATTAAGCCAATTAAGTAAAAAAGATCATCCTTTCAGATCTAATTCTTCCTTTTATTAATAATAGGTTAATATTCAACTCAGATTATTTAGGGATCATCATTAAATCTAATTATCATCAAATTGAGGGTTTTCATTAATGAAACCATTAAAGATGACATCTTTACATACTGTTACAACCCCAATTTTTGGGTAATTTTGGTGAGAAAAGTAATTTCTCCTATTAAAGATATTTGAACAAATAATGATATAATTTGTTTTGAATAAATGGATTTCATAGTAGCGCGATGGTAGGTATCATGGGGCGCGGCGGCGGTGGAGGTCGTGGTGGGAGCATGGGGCTGAGCACTGGCCGGGGGGGCGTGGCCTCCGGCAATGGGGGTGGGAGACACTTCAACAAAACTTCTTAGAAGCGTGGGTCTAAATCTGCAGCACGCCACTCACGGAGGTGCGGGGAGGCTTGTAGATCTGACAGCAGATGCGTCGATGGAAGTTGAAGGCGGCACAGATCCGTTCCCAGAATTGGTTCCCAATTCAGCTGTGACCCCAACCGAGAACCGAAGGCCGGTATCCTACAAGGACATCGTCGGAAGAGAAGGGAGTAGAGAGATCCCTTCCATCTTTGGCTTCAAAGACATGAATGTACAATTCTCTAAAGAAGATTTAGAACAGACGTGATCGATGGCACCCCGTGCTTCAAGATCGCGGAGCAGAAGTATGAGGAACTCATGAAACCGTGGTGTTACTCGGTGATTATGAAAGTTCTGTCCAGGGAGGTGGGGTTCATGATGCTGCAGAAGAGAATCAAGACTCTGTGGAATTCGAGTGGGAATTTCAGGCTGATAGACCTAGAGAATGATTTCTTCTTAGTTCAACTTCTGAGGCAAGACGATTACTTGAAGGCTCTGATGGGAGGACCCTGGCCTGTGATGGATTCTTACCTATGCGTTCATCCATGGGACCCAAAATTCATACCAGCAAATGGCAACCCAAAATTTATTGTTGCATGGGTCCGCATCCCGAGGTTACCCATCTTCTTGTATCAATGATGCTTCCTCGAGGAGGTGGGGGATCATATCGGGGAGACGACGAGAGTAGACACTAATACAGATCTGAAGAGAAGGGGGAAATTCGCTAGGATCGTGGTGAAGCTTGACACAAGAAAACCTCTGACTCCGGCGATTTGTGTCCAGGGCGACAGGTTTGTCATAGAATATGAAAATCTATCAGCTATATGTATGCACTGTGGACGTATAGGCCACTCTATGGATGGCTGCCATCTCAAGCAAGCGCCGTGCAAAGTTGCTGAACAGACATGTCACGGGGACCATGAGCAGACCGTTCCTCCGCATGGCAAGTTTTCAGAGGCCATCCACGCAAAACCTATCCCACGCAAGCCGAGAAGACAGTACAATACGGAGGCTTAGGAGGTGCTTCAAACGAAATCAGTTTTAGAACCTCGACTGCGAGGAGGGTGCTGAAGACGTTCGAGAGGACGCTGAGGTAGTTGCTGGCAGGGTGGCTGGAATTGACTGGAGTCAGAGGAAGAAGAACACGAAATCAAAAGAAGTGTCGGGTGCAAGCCATCCAGAATGAAGGCCTCTGAGGAACATTCTAAACGAGCAGATCGTCAGGAGAGACAAAGTCATGAGTAAGGGGAAAGAAAACCTTCATGTTGTGGAGGTGATAACTGACGACAATACAGTTGTCATCCAAGAAAAGATCCCTGATGTCACCACATTATGTTTTGGCACCACCCAACCAAATGGTAAGGAGATCAGCAGAAGTCACATGTCTCATGGCAGAAGTGTAGGAATCCACCTTCGGAACAGAAGGGTGGCAAAGGCGCTAGGGTATAGTGAGGGCAGTTCAAGGAAAAGAGGAAGGAAGACCTCTCCGGGAGAGCAACGGGATCCCCCTGACCAGGACAGGTTGAGCGAGAGAAGCTCATCTGCCCCCCCACGACGGTTTAATATGATTGTTGTTGTTTGGAATGTGCATGGTATATGTTCGACGGATGTTCAGAATGAGGTGAGGGAGTTAAGTAGGAAGCACAAGGTTGATATGTTTGTGATCCTTGAGCCGCGTACTAGTGGTAACAATGCTGATAGAATTATTAGAAGCCTGGGGTTTGATGCGTCGCATAGAGTGGAGGCCATGGGTTACTCCGACGGCATCTGGGTGTTGTGGAGGTCGAGTATAGGAAGGGTGGACGTCATTCTGCTTCACAAGTAGTTCATTCTCTGTCTGATAAACAATAAGTGCTTGGTGATGCTCATGTATGCCAGCACCAAGCAAAGTAAAATGAAAATCCTCTGGAACCACCTAAATAATATTGTTGAGTCTAAAAACCTTCCTTGGTTGGTGGCCGGCGATTTCAACACTGTCCTTGGTCCTTCGGAGAAAGTGGGTAGCAAGAACATCAGTGTTAGCAGCTGCAGAGACTTCTCGAGTGCCTTGGCGAGCAGTGGCCTGAATGACCTGGGAGCCTCTGGCCTAGGATGACTTTCAAGTGGGGCTCCCTCTTGGAGAGGCTTGATCGAGCGGTAGCTAACTCTGACTGGTTGGGCTGCTTCCCGACGACGAGAGTGGAGGTCCTTGCGCATATCTCCTCAGACCATTCCCCTCTATTGATTCGCACTGACAATCTTCCGCTGCCCAGGAGGTACCTCACCAAGACGTGTGTCACCTGGAGTAACAGTCAGTCCTTTAACAAGCTTCTGGAGGATGCCTGGAATGAGGAGGGGAGTTCACGATGGCGGTGGACAACTTCATGAAGAAGGCCGATGTCTGGGACAGAGCTGAAAGAATACATGAGCGGGGGAGGAAGGAGACCATCATAAACACCATTACCAAGCTGCAAGGGAGTCTCAGCTACAAATATGATGCTATGATTGATGAGAGGATCCGTAATCTGAAGATTGGGTTACTGGATCTTCTTCACGCTGAGGAAGCAGAGTGGCGGAAAAAAGCCAGATGTGGTTGGATCAGTCTAGGCGACCTTAATACCAAATATTTCCAAGTGATTTTCCAATCGAAGAGGCAGAGATTGCGCATCACCAAGCTCAAAAATGATGAGGGAGTTTGGGTGGAGGACCCTGTGCTGATCCGTAACCTGATTTTGAACTTCTTCAAGCACCAGTTCTCTGAAGTTCCAGGATTCAGTAGAAGACATAACTATCCAGGCTAGTTCCTAACCCTTTCAGGTGTTCAACAGTCTGCGTGCTCGGCTATGCCTGCGGAGGAGGAGATTAGGGAGGTGCTTATGAAGATGAAGCCTCTGAAGGCCCCGGGCCCTGATGGGGTTGATGTGGGTTTCATTCAAACGAACTAGACCAGGATGAGGAAGGATCTGTGCAATACCATCATCAACTACTTCAAAGGATATGACATTCCCAAGAAGATGGCAGATTCAACCCTCGTTCTCATCCCTAACACCAAGCTAACGGAATCTTGCAATCAGTTGATGTCGATTGCTCTCAACAATGTGAGCATTAAGCTGCTCTCCAAAATCATTGTGGAAAGGCTGAAACTGTATCTACCTGATTGGGTTTCTCCTCTCCAAAGTAGCTTCAATCCTGGGAGGAGCATCTCGGACAACATCATCATGGTCCAGGAGGTGGTTCATTCGATGAGGAGATAAACCTTGGGTCAAAAATCAATGGCAATTAAGCTAGATCTTTTGAAGGCGTATGACAAGATGAACTGGGGTTTTCTTCTAGAGACTCTTTGCTTAACGTCGATCCCCTCTGGTTTGATAATTGTTATCATGAACATTGTCACCTCGGGTTCCATCTCTATCTTGTGGAATGGGGAATGCATGTCCTCCTTCAAAGCTAGCAGGGGCGTTAGGCAAGGCGATCCACTCTCTCCCTACCTGTTTGTGCTGTATTTGGATAGGCTCAGCCAGGCCATCGTGGATGAGGAGTGCAAAGGTAATTGGAAAGCACTAAAGATCATGAGAAAGGGTCCTTCTATCTCCCACATTTTCTTCACCGACGACATTGTGTTGTTCGGTGAAGCTTCCATTGTACAGTCTCAAGTGGTTATGAGGTGCATCAGAGAGTTTGGGGCTACTTCCGGGTAGGTCCTAGCCAAAGAAAAGTCGGCTATTTTCTTCTCAAAGAACACAGAGATTGTCCTGAGTAGGAGGATTAGCAGAAAGTTGGGGATTGGTGCTACTGATGATCTGGGCAAACACTTGGGTGTTCACATTCTCCACTCTAGAGCCAATAAGTCCACTTACTTGAGTACTCTAAATGCTCTGGAATCCAAGATGGAGGCCTGGACTGGTAGATTCGTATCCTTTGCAGGAAGGGTCACCCTTGCCAGGTCCGTTTTGAACTCCATTCCGGCATACCTCATGCAAACAGCGCACCTTCCCGTCGGTGTTTGCGATCACATGGATCAAATCACCAGAAGGTTTCTTTGGAGTGGCAATGGGAGCAGCAGGAAGATGAGTGGGATCTCTTAGAGGAAGGTCGTTGCAGATTCTAAGGATGGAGGGATGAATATCAAACCCGTACGTATCCAAAATGCGGCCCTGCTAGCTAAGGTTGCCTGGAGGTTCCTTACTGAGAAGAATAACCTCTGGATGGAGACTATGAAAGCTAAATACCTGCACCTGAAAGATGAAGGAATGTCCACGGGGTCTAGACTGTGGAAGTTTATTAGGAATAACATGCCTGCTCTCACTGACTATGCTGGAAGGGTTATCATGAATGGTGAAGATACTTCTGCTTGGAATGACCCATGTGTTAACTACTCTACCAAACCCACCCTAAAGCCTGATGCCACTATTCTTGGGTGTCTCGGTGACCTTAAGGTGGCATCCATGCGGACTCTCAACGGAGATTGGGATGTGGGGTTCATTGAGGCATGGTTCGATGCGGAGACCCGTACCAGTATCCTGGGCATGATCCCACCTTATGACCTGGCTGGAGACGACCTGTGGCACTTTACTGGTAGCAAGAACGGCCACTTCAGCACTTCTGTCATCTATAAAAATCTGCTCAAGAGCTACCGTATCAGAACGCCTGGTTGCTGGACGCGGCTATGAAGGATCCATGTGGCACATAGAGTGAGAGCCTTGGTCTGGAAAGCCTACCATGGTAGCCTTTGGACGAACAGGTATAGGCGTATTGATGGCCTCACCGATTTTGATAGGTTCCCGATTTGCAAAATGGTTGGCGAATCCATCCTTCATCTGATGCGCAACTGTTATACAAGCAACAAGATTTGGGACACCCTTCGTGCAAACTACAAGATTGATGTGCTCGATGGGGGGACGGCTGAGGAGTGGTTTGCGAGGAACCTAAAAGAGTTCAAAAACAACCCCAACGATCAGGTGTGGTTCGCCACCACGATCGACCAAATCTGGAGGGCGAGGAATGAGCTGGTGTTCAATAACAAGAAGTTCTATGTTAAAGCCATTTTCCGAGCCATTGTGTGCAATGTCCAGCTATCTATCCATGCTTTCAACTGGAGGTCCGCACGTCCTGATGTCTGCGCGAAGACGAGGTGGTCTACGCTTAGAAGGGGAGATATCAAGATCAATGTGGATGGATCGTATGTCAGGAGGAAAAAGAAGGGAGACGTGAGCTACGTTGTCAGGGATCATAAGGGGCTCTGGATTGAGGGAGGTGTCAAACGAGCATGGTTTGATGATGCTCTGGGTGTTGAGCTTCTTGCTATCCTCGAAGGCATACAGGCTGCCCAGAACTGGAGAGAGGATGTCATTATAGAAACGGATTGCAGAGGTGTCTGGTTGCTAACTGCTAATAACTCAAACCCCCCGGCCAAATACAGGCATATCTGCAGAAAGATCTCCCACTTTCGGGAACTCAAGCCTAATCTCGTGGTGGAGTTTAGGAAGCGGGAAGCTAACAAAATGGCTGATGCCTTAGCTAAGTGGTTTAATACCCTGAATTTGAATGTTAAAACCTGGCACCATTGCCCTGATCACATCGCTAAAACATGCAAAGATGAGATCGGGTTGGTCCAGGCTATGTCGATACCTAGCAGTATTTTGGTCTGCAATCTAGGGGCGGAATGAATATATTCCCGAGATATACCCTAAAAAAAAGTGGATTTCGTTTACAATAGCCTTATTATTGGCTATTGGGCCCAATAATAAGGAAAAGACAAAGAAAACTCCATTATTAATAAGAAATGGAGAAAAGAAAGATGTATAAACCTCTAGAAGGCAAAATTATCTAATCTAATGGTGGATTTCGTGCCTCTTTGTTTCCTTGGGTCCCAAGGAGTCCAAAGTTGCAAAGATAATGCAATTCGAAAAGAAAGTATCAATTAAATATTTCTTTAATAAGAAAGAAATTGAAAACAATGAAAAAATGTAAAAATAAGTGGAAAGAGGTATAATTGAGTTATCTTTGGTGGATTTTCGAATCCAGAAGGTTTCGAATGTTAAAAGGAATTCCAATAAAGGAAATAAAATAAAGATAAAGAGAAATCCTTGAAAAGAGATATTTCGATAAGAAATAAATAAGATAATGAGAAATAATGAATAAAAGGTAAATAAAAGGCTAAGGTATATCCCCAAGATGATATTTTGAGCCATTAAGTTTCCTTGAGGTTCAAGGAACTCAGAATAATAATTTTATAGCAAGGGAAAGAGAAAATAGGTGATAGATATATATAATTAAGAAATATCTTTCACCTAAATAAAAAGCACGTTTAGTTTTGGATAATGAGCCCAAATTTGGCAGAGAGGTAGATAAATTCATTATTTAGTTTTCCTTAAAATTTGGGATTAATTGGACACTTGGTTTGGGAGTTATGGCTTTTACAAGCTTCCCTAAAGTGATGTGGCTATATTTAATGTCACACATGTTTCGATTAAATGAAAAAGGAAGGGAAATAATGCCAACCGTCAGATCGGGATCCGACAGCAGTCGGGTGTCGTCCACCTCGAGTAGGAGAAGGAAATAGTGAGCTTTTTCGGATCCACTTTCCTTGCAAGTCATTGCATGTGCGAGCAAGGAAACTACAACAATAACTTCCATATGTGTTTCTGCACCCAACCAGCCTAAGTTTTAGGTGGTTTCATACGATTTAGACGAAATGCCCAATTTTTACCAAGTACAAGGGCGGCGCCAAGTTTGGTAACCCTAAAAAGCAACTAGATCCTATAAATAGGACCACCCTCATCTGTGGCAGACCCTCACGAACACAACTGGCGCCTTATCTTGTTGCCTCATGCCCCGAGTCGATGTACCCGACTTGCTCCGGTGAGCTCCTAGGTTGGTGCCACCACGGAAGGTAGCTACTAGATCGGGTGGCCAAGTGCTCCAGCCATCATTCTATCAAGGTCCATCATAGACCAAGGCATAGATCAACGGCTGAGAGCGACCGAGTTCATGGCAAGCACTAAGTCGGTGCACATGAGAAGGAGTGTTGGATTGAGTCTGGTCAACGAGAACCACAGATCCAAAGGCCAAGGATTATCTGCAAAATCCAAGTAAGTTGAAAATTCAAGGAAAAAGGTGTGATATTGTTTAATTCACAAAAAATCATTCCTTTGACCGAAAAATACAAGTAGTGCTTTTTTATCTCAATAATGTGTAGAACATGATAAAAATGATATTAGAGCCTAATTGTAAATTCTATTCGAAAAGTATCAGGTTTTACATCTTTTAATGCATTAAATGATAGAAAAACCCTAGAAAGAGATAAAAGCAATCATGATGAAATTTGATTTTGTTTTTTATCAATGTTTCCCTGTTAAAGAGTAATGGAAAGGGTAAAAGCATAAAAGGATGATTAATATGTTGCTTTTAGGATTTTGTGATCATGAACATGGTTTAATGGGATAAAACCCCTAATTTGGGAAAATATGAGTTTTAGTGGTTATAATTCAAAAATTTCCAATGTACAACTGTAATATAATGTTTCTTGAACATATTTTGGATTAAAGAATCCTTACTGAGGATAATTGAGAATTAGGGTTAAGTTCATAATGCTTAATTGATGAAATTGAGTAATTACAACTTATTGGATATTAAAGTTGAGTTTCAAACTCTTTTACATGAAAAGTTGACTCATTTATGGTTTTACACCAAGTAAGAATGATTAAGCACTTAGAAACCCGAATTTAGGGTAAAAGAGGAAAAGATCATATTTAATTCCAAATATGGTAAAGTATGTTGTTAAATGATGAGATAGGTTTTGATCCTTAGGGTTGTGAGTTAATTTGCTTAATTAGGGCTTGTAGTAATAAAAGTAAAAGAAAAATCCTAATTGCAATGGCAACCCTAAAAGTGAACTAGAAACCCTAGAAAGTGAGCTAGGTTTAATAGATCTTGATGGCATGATCAATGATAGGAAATTGTATGCATATTTGAGGATCTCTTTGTGTGCTTGCTTGGCTATTGGATTTCTTGCAATGATTGGATTAATCCTGTCTCAAATCAGTGTGACATGTATGTGGTTAATTGTGGTTAATCGCATTAGTTTCCCGAAGAGTTTCTCAGATGATTCATCGCATTGAATGCAACTTATCAGTTGGATGTTCATACTTGCAAATTATAAAGTCACTATGATTATCAAAATTGTAAATAAGTGTGTATTCTCGCACCTACATGCCACCCTGATGGATGATGCAAAACGGTCAATCCCAGGAGGGATGACCAATGGGCACCATGAGAGGTGATCTCAGGCACCAAGCTCAGGATTGAGAACGTGGCCTATGATATTGCATGACTAAAGGGCACCATGAAGGGTGACCCCATGCACCATGCTCGGGATTGAGAAGGTGGCCTTAAGTCAACGGCAAAATAGAAACCCTAGAGGGGGTATTCCACGGTTAGGGAAAAAGGGGTGGAGAATTACACTTTGAAATGTAATTTGGCTTGTTAATTACTTGACTGTGATAATTAGATTGTTAGCTATATTTGCAAAATTTTGTTTGTCTCCACATATCGGCATATTTCGATATGATGATCGATATTTTGTTTGTCATCTTTTTATGTACAAGATTGAAAGGACAAATAGTAAAGTGGCATATGTGGAATTAAATAAGAATTAAAGTAAAAAGGAGGATTAGTTAGAATAGACTCCAGATATGGATTGAAGTAGATGTCCATGTTTTTCAAAAAGGTATGCAAACTTTTATTTTATACCAGTTTTCAGTTTAGTTAGGTAGAATTTGATAATTATTATTGCTTACTTGAGGAACCTTTGATCTGGTTAATTGAGATAATGACTCTGACCTCTTGGTCTCCCTTAATTGGGGGTTACTAGGAGGCGGGGTCATTACATTTGGTATCAGATCACAGCTTCCTCATTTAATCTGTAATAATTATTAAATTTTACAAACTCCATAGAACCCAAGGGAGTTATTAGAGGATTTTCCGAAAGATAGAGGTGTCTACAAAAGGATCACGTTTGGGGGGCTGGCAAGATTTTCCTCCGCACAACTAGTCAGAATATGAGAACTCCCAAATTAGTGTGACTGCCTGGCCAATTTCTTAGGATTTGACTTGATATAAGATACCTTTAGGACTCTCTCATCTTGTTCATCCCTTCTCAACTCAAATGTTTTTAATGACCTTAAGGATTAGGGTTTTATCTCTTTTCCTCACCTTCCTGAGGGATGGGTAAGGTTGATTAAGGATTAAGGAAATCCTCCACCAAATTAATGAAAAACATGTAAATAAGATGTCATGGACATAAGCTTAATAGGTTAAGCGTAAACTGAAGAATAGATAAATTCTTAGGTCGTATGACATAAGTTGTCATGCCCTTAGGAGAGACCTGAGGCTAGACCTTCTCATCAGGAGGATAAGTAAAGAGAGTTAATTTTGGAGGTAGAGACCTCCATTAAAAGTAGAGACCTGGCACATCCTCTGAGGATGATGCCAACCCTAACCCTATGTGTTGGTTAGAGGGAGAGATGACATGATGAGTAGATGTCATGATAAACCAGGTGTGTGGGTGAACATGCTTTTGGATGCCCATGACGTTGTGAGCCATATGAGGTTGGATGACCTAGTGCCTTTGGCGACCCAACCCCGGAAAGGGTCGCACATGGTTAGATAGAAGGATAGCTCCTTCAACAATGAGGTTAGAGAAGAACCTATAGAACCCTATGGGCTTATGCAAGTAGGGCATAGCATGCACCCAGAGTATGACAGTGGTGCGAGCAGTAGGCTAAAACCATGGACAAGAGAATATGATGAATAGATTATGAGATAAGCATAAAGAACTATGGATAACCTTGAGCAAACATAGTTTGGACATAGGTATCACCCATTTAGGGGTATGTTTGTGAGCTTGATCCACCTTCATGGAGAGAGGACCTATGGTAGTGAGGTTGTTTATAGGGTTAGCTATAGAGAGAGAGAGAGAGCAGGACCCAAGCAAGAAGGTTGGAAGCTTAGACTCTGACAGATGAGGAACAGTGGGGAGTTGAGGATGATGCGACCTAAGTGAATGATAGTGGTTGCCTCATGCTTGATCCCTGGAGGCTGATGATATCTTGGTTGCCTTTAGAGAAACCAATTAAACCTTAGAGATAGGATGAGGCTTCTGGTACCTATGTGCCTATGGTATAGATGTTTACCTTCTGAGATGGGAAAAAGAGTTCCTTAGACCATGGAGAGGCTTAGTAGCAAGTTGTGAGGCCTTGTAACGTGTTGGTTGTCCTAGAGGAGGACCTCAACTTTGAGGTGTTTCTCGAGTAGAGGGATGACAGGATGTACATGTCATGCCTTATACATGCTTGATACATGGTTAAGAGGTTGAGCAAGCAGTTGGACACACAAAAGTGAACCTAGGGGTTCCTAGGCCTAAGAGGGGAAGTGGTTTACCTGATGATCATGACGAGCTTTGAGTTTCAATGGATTTGAGCATGGTACTCCTCATGTTTAGAGGAAAGGGAGACCCCTTAAGTTTAAGGTAGGTTTGATGAACCCCTCACAGCTAAGTTGATGACATGGGAAGGTATGATCTTGATCCAATGTTGAGGATGAGAACAAGTATGACCTAACATGGATTAGTAGGTTGTCTACTTATGCCTTAGTAGCTTTCTAGGGTTATGTATGCTCATGTGGATGTAAACCCTAGACATAAGGACGTTCATGACCTTTGTAGTTTTCCTCCCATCCTGGGAGAGGGACCCTTTGGTAGGGTGTATACCAGTTTTGCTGGTTTAAGGTAACCTAAAGAGGTCGCATATGATCTTGAGAAGTTAAGTGAAAAGTACATGGTATGAGAATGAACCTATAGACCCATAGATATCCATCTCTAAGTGCATGTGGATGTGTTACCATGAAGGTAACCGGTGTGGGACCTGACCTAGGTAAGTAGGTCGCCATGACCCCTATGACAGGATGAAAGTTAGCTCAGGAGTGCAGAGGGAGATGATGAAGACTTGGGTAAGGTTCTAAGTTGTACATGTAGTATGTTAGAATCCTAAGTCTATACTAGGGTCAGGTAGGGATAAGACTGAGGGAAGTAGGAGTTGCCTAATTCCTTAGTTGCACATGACCATAGGGTCGAGAGGTAGCTTCTATCATTGTCTGAGGGCCATGGGTTAGGAGATTGATCACCTTCATGAACTCATGGGACCCAAAGGGCAGATGAGTAGGGCACTCTCTAGATGCATAAGGGAAGAGGGATGTGATGAGTGCTATTTCAACACTTCTTTTCTACAAATTATTAAGCTTGTCACATTAAAATAATCAATTCATCTCTTGAAATTGCACAAATTAATATTTTCTCATTTGTTTTAGAAATCTAACAATCTTGTGCATTTTATTGCAATTTTAGAACTTGCGTCGATCGTATGACATCACCAACTGATAGTCTCACTATCACAACCTGATCATCTTAGTTGTTCAACCACTCATTTTGCATTTTGGCTTCGATCATTGCTCTTGACCAGATGACTGGCCAGATCGCCCGATCCCTAGCCCAAACGCTCAGCCCAAGCCCCATTGATGGGAAGAAACACACCACGATTGTTTTGACTGTGTGCCGCCACCCTAATTAGGGTTGGCAGCCGCCATCCACCATCATCCAGCTGATCGCTTCACTTTTGAACCGGTCGGTTGGTGGCGCGCAGACAGCCAAAAAGCCAGCGGCCAGCCTCAATACCCTTCACCCTAATTATAAAAGTACCCCCTCCCTCTCCTAAAAAAGGAGGGGCACTTCCTCCTCCTTAGGGCATCTCGGGTTTTCTTATATCAGTACTCTGAAGCAATTTTCCTTGTATTCCTCTTCTAGATCTGAATAAAGTGGCTTTGCATATTTGTTACATGTTATTCTGTTATTCTGTTGTGTTTAAATCTAGTTCATGTTTTTCTCCTCCTCCCCTCTCTTGAGCAATCGAGAAAGGTAGGAAGAGATAACCATCTTCATTGTCTCTAATCGAGGATCAATAGCCGTAAGACTCGAAGATGGCTAGATCACTTCCTTCCTCCATCTCTCTTTGCTCCTTCTCCATGAGTGAGTAGTTCTTTATTGAGTCAAGGGGAATAACCCCTTAGCTATGACTTTATCAACTTTTCCTTAAAAACGATTCTAGATGGATTTTGGGTTTGATAACTAATTGATCTATCAAAGTAATTAATTGATTTGATCAAAGGTTAATCTGGATGGATATGACTTTGGAAGTTCAGATTTAGAACAACAAACCCAATCACATAGGAGTTTTGAAACGACCGTGGATCTTCTTCTTTTATGAGGATGAACTAAGAAGCATGAGCACCAGGACCAATGGGCTCATTTGGAGTCCATATTTAGTGAATTTTTATTAATTCACTTGCCTTCATCGAATCTGTCATTTTTAAAGGATTAGTTTGGTTTTGTCTAGGCTAAGGTGGTGAAAACCTATAAAGCCTCAATTCTCATCTCCTGATCTAATCACCGCTTGCTTTTGCTTTCTTTAATCTATATTCTTTTCATTCATAATAGTTTTCCTTATGCTAACAACAATCTTAATTTTCCTTATGACAGGGCAAATTTACATTCTTGTTAAGTGCATCTCCATTCTTGCATTTCTTTCCTTAGTGTTAATCACCAACCCCCAAAACTCGACTTTTACTTTCTGTTCCAAATCTGAAAAATACAAAAAAAACAAATAATAAGTTCTTCAACAATTGGGATAAAAAGAAACAATCTTAAAAAGTTGTCATGTGGGATCGACCCTTTCTATACTAGCCTTAATCGAAAAGTTCAAAAAGGATTAAAATCTAGGATAATTATCTTAGTGATTGTAAGTGCTAAATGACACATCAACGATTTGGCGTCGTTGTCGGGGACAACAAATTTGTTTCTTCGAACCCCAAAAATTTTTTGAAAAACTTTTTTTTCCTTTTTTATGCTTTCCGAGTAACATTCCAGAAGTGCTACTCCTCCTTCTTCCAAGTTTCCATTCTGGCAGTCTATTTTTTCTAAACACGGTTAACTGCTTCATTTGTGCATGCAACGCCCGAACGTTGATTCTCAACCATCTGATTTGGAAATAGAAAGGACTTTTCATCATTTAAATCATTAAAATCTAGCAAGAATGAATGAAGAAGAAGTTTCCCGTAGGATTGACCAAGATCTCACAGCTCAAAGAGAGCTCATCCAAGCTGAACAAGTGGAAAGAGAAGCCGCTTTACAATCAACCTATAGGGCTAAACAAGAAGCCATAGAAGCCGATAGGAGGGAAGCAGAAAGGCAAAAACAATTAAAAGATTTTTCTGTTCCAAAAACTGCCTATGCACAACATCCAATTATACCTCATGACATCATAGCTCCACAATTTGAGATCCAAACACAATGGATCACCATGATTCAAGACAACCCCTTCTCATGCAACAATGGATAAAGTTGCCAAGATCATCTCCAAAGGTTCATTGACCTTTGCTCTCTGAACAAACTTCCTGGTGTCTCTAAAGATGGCATCCGCCTTAGGTTGTTCAAGTATTCCCTCTCCGGCTAATCTAGTAGCTGGTACAACACTATCGAGAGCGAAGACCATGTCACAACTTGGGAAGTTCTACAAAGAAAGTTTCTTGAAAAATTTTACCCCCCGTCTCTCACCTACGAACTTAGGGGTCAAATAACTCACTTTTCCATGTCCCCAGGAGAGTCTTTAGGAGAATCCTGGAAAAGGTTCAAAGACTTACTTAGGAAGTTCCCTCACGATGATATCTCTCAAGCCCAACTCATAGAGATCTTCTATCGTGGTGTTGATGATGACATGAAATTCTTTCTCGATTCCTCATCTGGAGGAAATTTCATGCATCAAAGTTTGACTAGCGCATGGGAAGTAGTCAAACAGGCTTCCGAAGCAAGGGCAAGAAGGGGAATTGGTGGAATCTTTAAGGTAGCCAAGGTAGAAGTTAATAATGATATCCAAAGCATAGAAAAAAGCCTCAAATAAATTGCTTTAAAATAAGACCGGTTAGAGTCATCCTTAGTCACCCTTAGGGAGTCACCCCAACAACTAAAAGCCATGGATTCTCTTTGGGGTATTTGTCAAGTATACGACCATACCACCCTCCACTGTCAATATCACTACAACATGCCCATGCAACCTAAAATAGGACAACAACTAGAGGACCTCAATTGAATTCATACCATACATGGCCAAGGTTACTATAATCCCAACCAAACTAGAAACCACCCAGGTTTTCAATATAGGAACCCTTCTTGTGTTGAGAACTCTAGCCAACTCCAAACCCAACAAAGGCCTCCCTACCCTCAAGGTAACAATCGACCACCACCTAGATTCCCAAACAACAATCAAAGGAACTTTGGAAAAAAAGGAAATTACTGAGGAAATTATCTAACCTGACTACCATATCAAGGACAACAATTTCAAAATTTAAACCTTCCTTCTCAAAACCATAATCAACCACCCCCTCAACCAAATGACCCTACCACCACCCCTTCATCTGACGAAAGGATATCTGCCTTGGAGCAATTCATCGTTGCTCAACAAGCTCATCAAAAGGCGACAAACGCCCAACTAGCTCGCTTGTTTTCCCAATAGAAACCCCCTGCCGATACTTTTGTAGGGCAGCCCGAAAACAACCCCAAACATCCCAAACAACTCAAGGTTGTCTCTACCTGTTCGAGAAAAGTACAAACTCCTCCACCTCCTGAAAAATCTCCTTAAAAATCTCCAGACCCACCTCTAGAATTCGAGGATGAGGACATGATCGTTGTCGAGCCTGAAGCTACATTCAACCCATCCACCCCCATTCCCAAAACCCCTCAAGCAGAAGATGAAGAACCAATCTACAAACCCCGACCTCCCTACCAAGCCCGCCTCAAAAACACAAGACTTGATGCCCGTTTCATGAAATTTAGCGATGCTATGAAAAAAATACATGTCAACATTCCCTTCCTTGATGCTTTGGCTGACATGCCCACGTGGTATAAATACATGAAATCTATCTTGACTAGGAAGTATGTTACTAAAGAATATGATATTGTTATACTTGCTAGGATCACTTCAGACATTATCCTAAGTAAGATGCCCAAAAAACCAAAGAATCCAGGTTCTTTTGGAATAGGATGCTACATGGGTGACAATGCTTGTAGAAAAGGGTTAGCAGATTTGGGAGCCAGTATATCCATCATGCCTTATAGCCTTTGCAATAGACTAGGATTCAATGACATGTTACCCACAGCAATGCAGACTCTTCCACTACCAAACCCATGGGAATCATAGAAGACATTCTGGTAAAAGTTGGAAATGATGCATATGTCCCTTGTGATTTTGTGATCATGGACATCAAGGAAGATTTATGCTACCCTCTCATTTTCGGACGTCCCTTATTAGCCACTGCTTGTTCCTTAATTGATATCAAGGCTGGCACCATTTTATTAAGGCTAGGGAAGAAAAACCTTGAGTTTAGGGTGTTTGAAAGCATGAGGGGACCTAGTCTTGAGGAAGAAGTCTACCTCCTGGATTGCATTGATGAATTATCCCAACTAAGGCAAGAATGGGAATTAGTTGATGACCCCCTATGCAGCGCCCTCAGTATCCCCACTGAATGTGATTTTGATAATGAATCATTAAATCAACTCAAAATTCGTTTGGATAACTTTGAGGAAATCCCATGTGTTGTGATTGAGGACCTTAAAATGATCTCCACCATATAAGATAAACCTGAACCACCAAAGGCCCCAAAAATGAAGACTCTCCCCATAGGTATGAAATATGTTTTTCTTGATGAGCTAGAACTGTGCCCCGTCATCATAAACTCTTCCCTTCCACTCGAACAAAAAAACAAACTTATGGGTGAACTTAGAAAAAAAGGAGCTTCCTTGGGGTACAAAATGATAGACTTAGTTGGAATAGATCAATCCATTTGCATCGACAAAATCCATATGATAGAAGACCACAAACCTTCTCGAGATCCACAATGAAAACTCAACCCAAATATGAAGTAGTCCATCTAGAGGTGATCAAACTTTTGACTGCAGGAATCATCCATCCCATCTTCGAATCCCCATGGGTCAACCCAGTTCAAGTTGTTCCCCAAAAGGGAGGGACAATTGTCATTTGTAATGAGAAGAATGAACTTATTCCCACTCGCACAGTCACAGGATGGAGAATGTGCATTGACTACAGGAAGCTCAACAAAGCTACTAGGAAATATCACTTCCCTCTTCTCTTCATAGATCAAGTTCTTGAACGTTTAGCTCATAAACAATACTTTTGTTATCTAGATGGATACTCAGGTTTTTATCAGATTCTCATCCATCTTGAAGATCAAGAGAAAACCACTTTCATATGCCCTTTTGGTACATAGTGCTTTAGACGAATGCCCTTTGGCATGTGCAATGCACCGACCAATTTTCAAAGATGTATGTCTGCTATTTTTTCAGGGTTAACTGAAACTATCATGGAAGTGTTCATGGACGATTTCTCCATCTATGGAGACAGTTTTGATTACTGCCTTCAAAACCTCTCCTTTGTCCTTGATAGATGTATTGAATCACACTTAGTCCTTAACTGGGAGAAGTGTCACTTCATGGTCAACGAGGGTATTGTTCTAGGCCATAAGGTGAGCAACCAGGGCATTGATGTAGAGAAAGCTAAGATTTAGGTCATCACCAAGCTGCCTCCCCCAACCTCAGTCAAAGACATCCGAGCCTTCTTAAGACATGTCGAGTTCTATCGGTGATTCATCTGTGATTTTTCCAAAATCACAAAACCTCTCACCAATCTTCTCTAAAAGGATGTGCCTTTCCATTTTGATAAGGCATGCATGGAGAGCTTTTAATGTTTGAAAAATGCCCTCACCACCACTCCTATCATTCGTGCTCCTAACTGGGCCTTACCCTTTGAAATCATGTGTGACGCTAGTGATTTTTCTATAGGTGCCATTTTAGGTAAAAGAATTGACAAGAAACACCACATCATTTAATATGCATCCAAGTCCTTAGATGAAGCTCAGCGAAATTACACAGTCACCGAAAAGGAAATGCTAGCCATTGTCAATGCATTCAATAAATTTTGCTCATATCTTGTTAGTTCAAAGCTTGTTGTTTAGACTGATCATGCATCCATTCCCTACCTTATGACCAAGAAAGATGCCAAGCCCAGACTCATAATATGGATTATGTTATTGCAGGAATTTGACCAAGAAATCCTAGACAAGAAGGGTTCTAAAAATGTTGTGGTTGATCACCTAAGTCAACTTAGCTATAGACCCATTGATGACAACCCCATAAATGAATCCTTACTTGATGACCAATTGCTTAAGGTAGACTCCCAATTCCCTTGGTTTGCCGATTTCGTAAACTATTTAGTTGCAGGTGTATTGCATCCCGAGTATACAGGATAGTCTAAAGCTAAATTTTTACATGATGTAAAAAATTATTATTGGGATGAACCTTATCTTTTTAGACTTTGTGTCGATGGTCTATATCGTCGTTGTGTTTCCCATGAAGAAAGCATCACCATTTTGGAACAATGTCATTCTGGCCCCTATAGTGCTCATATGAGTTCCCAAAAAATAGCTAGAAAAGTCCTATAATGTAGATTCTTTTGGCCCACCATTTTCAAAGACTCATATGATTATGTGCTCTCATGTGACCAATGCCAAAGGACAGGTAACATTTCCAAGTGCGACCAAATGCCTCTCACTTCTTGGTAGGAATTAGAGATATTTCATGTTTGGGGGATCGACTACATGGGCCCATTTCCTTCTTCTTATGGGTTTTCTTACATTTTAGTCAGAGTTGATTACGTGTCAAAGTGGGTTGAAGCCATACCCACTAAAACATGTGACTCTAAACCTATTAAGAAATTCTTTAAAGATATCATTTTTCCTAGATTTGGAGTCACTCACACTGTCATTTCCGACGGGGGATCCCATTTTTGGAGAAAATTTTTGAGGCTCTTTTGAAAAAATATGGAGTTTACCACAAAGTCGCCACTCCTTACCATCCTCAGACCAGTGGGCAAGTAGAAGTATCCAATAGATAAATTAAATCAATTTTAGAAAAAATTGTTGGATGCACTAGGAAAGATTGGGCGTTAAAAATCAATGACGCTCTCTGGGCATATCGTACTACCTATAAAACACCCATTGGTACCACCCCTTACAGATTGATCTACGGTAAGTCATGTCACTTACCAATAGAAATAGAGCACAAAGCCAGTTGGTCCATTAAAAGTTTGAATTTTGACCTTTCTATGACTGGAGAGAAATCTTTTCTCCAAATGAATGAACTTGATGAACTTAGGATGAGCGCCTACAAAAACTGAAGAATCTACAAAGACTGAACCAAAATGTGGCATGATGGTCATATCAAGCGCAAAGACATTAGAGAAGGGGATCAAGTTTTAGTTTTTAACTCAAGATTATGACTTTTCCCAGGAAAACTCAAGTCGAGATGGTATGCCCTTACATAATCAAGTTTGTGTATCCACACGACTCTTTTCTTCTCTGGGATAAAGTTTTGGGTGAATTTAACGTCAATGGACACCATCTTAAAAGATACATCAATACTAAAGATGTCATCGCCTCAGACTCAACCAAATATCCACCCTTGGGAGACTTGCACCTAACCAACCCAGCAACTTCCCCGGAATCTAAATAATTGAATCCTTTTTGAGCCACGACATAAAATAAGGCGCCAGTTGGGGGGCAGCCCAACACTATCTTCCCTTCTGTTAGTTATTTTTTGTTTATTTTTCTTTGTTTTCTTTTTACATTTTGTGTTATTGAGCCGACTGGTTACCACCCCCAGCCACTCTGCTCAAGCTTGATTTTGGGATGCCTCGAATTCCCAAGCGATCGGCTGGGTATCAAGCCGCTCGGCTCATTCTCAGACCGTTCACCAATAATTTCATGCAACCGCCGTCCTTTACTTTCCTTTATCTGAACCCTAAGGCAGACCAGCCGATCGGCTGGGTACCCAGCCGATCGGCTGGCTCATTGCTCCATTGTGCTATATAACCCACCAGATGCAAGATCACTCTCCCATCTCCTCACTTACCCTAGCTGCCACCCTTGCTTTCACTCGATCGCCCGAGCTTGTAGCTGCTCCGTGTGTCGTTTCCACCTCTTCGGACGACCGAAAAGGTCCTCAGCCGGACGTCTAGCCATTTCGGCTGCTCGAGCTTGCCGCTACTTTGTGCGGCATTTTTGCCTCGTCAGACGACTGGCCTGGTCCTCAGCCGGATGCCTTGCATTTCCACCGCTCGAGCCTTTCGCTCGCCACTCGACATAGCTACTCGGACGCACCATCATAGTTGTTGTTCTAGATATGCCAGCCACCCGCCCGGTTGCGATGCCGCCTGTCTCGCAAGCCAGACGACCGACCATCCCTACATCTCCACAACCCCTTTTTCTTGACAAGTCGGTCGTCAACTTTCTTGACTGAGTGCTCAGATCCAGACTTAGCTGACTGCTTGGTTTACCAGCCGCCCGTCTCATATTAGCAAAACACGCATTTCATCACCAGACGATCAGTTGGTCTTGTCCACATGATTAGTTTACTTGCTCAACTTATCAGCTTGTCTCTGCAGCAGTTATGTTCAGCCGCTTCCGCAAGGGCAAGGGCAAAACCACGGCATCCTCTTCCAGGAAGCCTCCTCGTCGTTCCAGTTCTCATCCTGGAATCCAATTTTTCACGCCCTCCCCTACTGGTGAGTCTTCCCCTGAGTTGTCCGAAGAGATGCGCCATGACATTGATGAGGAAGATGAGATTCTCTGTGAGATGGAGGGAACTCTGAAGGCCGCCAATGATATGGACTCCACCATCCCTCGTTCACCCTGTATAGCTCCCATTCTAGGTAGCTATGACCAGTTCACTAGAACCGAGCACTGCCAGCGTTATGAGGAGATGTATGCAAGCAGTGTTTCCCTTCCCCGTTGGGTGTGCGGCACAACCCTAGATGCTTTGGGAATCCACGATGCTACCGAAACTATCCTACGTAGAAACCGCATCCTTATCTTTCCCTACCATGTCACCTCTATATAATGTGATCTTACCCTCGAGTTTTTGAGCACTTTCCGCAGGTTACACTGTTCTTTTGGAAACTCGAGTTTTAAATTCTGGATTTTTGGGGAAAATATGGAGTCTTCTTCCAGGCAAATCACCTATTTTATCCTCAATGGAAGATATGATTATTGGCTAGAACTATGTATGGTGCGTTCTCATGACTCCTACCCAGACAATTATGACAGAGACAAGTTTTGGGCTGAGATCATTGGGCTTCTATCCCGTCTTCCTAATGGACCCAAGGCCTCTTGCATCCACAACCCGGTGGTCCGTTACCTTCAACACATCTTAGCCTGCACCATTTTTAGTCGGGAAGGTACTCAGGGAGCAATCACTCAGGTAGAACTTTATCCTCTCTGGTATCTTTTACATGAAGAACATTTTAAGTGGGGAAATGCTATTATTGAGCACTTTGGTACCCACACCATCTGAGCCACTTCCTCTGCTTTTCGTATTGGCCACTATGTCACCCAGCTCGCAATCTTTTTGGAATACACCCACATCGACGTTCCTCTTCTTAAACTCAAAAATCACCTCATCAACACTCACTATTTGAAGAATAGTAGGTTTATCCATTTGGGCACCGAGGGTGTTTATTACCTTTTGTTTAAAAGCACTCAGGTGGTCCTCTAGCTTCTATTACATTCGCATTTTGTGGCATCAAACTACGTCTATGAGTTAACTGATCTACCGGGCCATATACAGAGATTCAATCTGGAGCATCCAGACCCAGACATTGTCCTCGAGTCACAGCCTCACAGGAGGAGCCTCTTCTTAGAGGCTCATGATGAGGACACTGGACCACCACAACCACCTTCCAGACATCACACTAGGCGACAAGCAGATGACAATGTCGGCCCATACAATTTCTATGAGGTCCAGACTCAGGTGGACGAGATTCAGTGAGAGCAGCAGAGACAGGGCCACCAGCTCAATCACATGTACCTGATGCAGCGTTCACAGGAGTCTTGGCATGTAGATTGCGGTCACTTTGCCCCTAGTCGACCAGCATATGAGGAGTACAGAGAACAACAAAGTTATCCAGGTCCTAATTCTCCTTATTGGGGAAACTACTACTACTCCCACTAGATGCACCCTCCACCGCAGTAAATCTTCCCTCCATCTCGTTCTAAGAGTTTGATCGGGTCGAGCAAATTTCTAAGTCCGGGGTGGGGGTGGGTGGTACGTGATCCACCTTCTATCTTCCCTTTTCAGCATTTATTTTGCATTTTATTTTGTATTGCACTATTTTTCTGTCAAATATAGGCCTTTATCTAGTCGGTCGAATGTTGTATTTTATCTACAAAAAATGAAATTTTTCGAAACAATTGCATTCTCAAACTTATTAAAAAAACTTTGATATATCAATTTGTAACATACAGGAAACCATGATTTTAAGATCACCATACACCATGGTACTACTGAGATAATGAGTGGTAGTAGTACTATGGATGCTAGATATGAGGTTGCATGTGGTATGTTGCCTGCAAGCCAGGAGGTAAAGGACGAACATCAGTAACTGAGTGTATCAATATAGAGGATAAAAGAGCCCCTAAGGGGGTATGGGAGTTCATCACTATGAATGATGTGGAAAGTCTCCCCTTGACCAAGGAAAGTCATGATGCAATATGTGTTATGGTAGATCGCCTTACCTAGATGACATGAGAAAGAAAGAGTACTGTCAAAAGACAGATCGGGTTGAACTACATGTAAGAGAGACAGTTCAACTACACCATGATACGAGTTCAAAAGTTCTTAAGTATGACCTAAGGGTTCACTTCCATAAGGTGGAAGTAGGAACATGAAGAACTCGGTGTCAGTGCCGCTTATCACCCCTAACTAATGGTTAGTATGATCCAGACTAGAGGGTCTGGTGAGAGCATGTGCACTCATTCAGGGTGATACATAAAGACAGTTCTTGTCCTTTGTAAGATGTAATAATAACCACCATTGCCTATTATCGAGATGAAAGAAGTTCTAGAAGGAGATTGTGTCAGTCACCACTTCATTAAGATGATGTAGGTGAAGGAGGCCTCGCGAAGGTCAGAAAAGAACTACAATGTGTGCATATGATGTCGCTTTGATCGTGTAATGGCTGAGAGAGAGCCCAGTGGTGACATGAGTCGTTAGCTGATGCAAAGAAGACTGACATGCAGTTTACTGTGGGTGAATATAATGTGAAAATCCGACCCCTCTGAGCTACAGCTGAGAAAACTGAGTCCCCTATATATGGGTCCATTTGAGATGGATTGGTGGAGAAGGTTTTGTTTAGCCTTACCCCTTAGGATAACTTGATGTATAAGGTGTAACATGAGTCCAGTCTAGAGAGCTATGTGAGGTACCCAAGCTAGGTGTTGAGCCCTGAACGTATTTAGCTTTTGAGAGGTTGAAATGTCATGAGTCACCTATGAGGGTACGATATACCAAGGTAAGAAAGAACTCAAATGGAAGAATATGAGATGATGAAGGTTCTTGCGAAGCACCATGGAAAGAGTATGGCCACATGGGAGCCAAAATGTACATAGGAAAGGCTTATCCTAAACTTTTTGTTTGCTTGATGGAATTTTGAGGACAAAATTCTTATAAGAGGGGAAGAATATTACAACCCCAATTTTTGGGTTCCTTTGGTGAGAAATGTAATTTCTCATATTAAAGTTATTTGAACAAATAATGATATAATTTGTTTTGAATGAATGGATTACATTTACAATAGCCTTGATGATTGTTTTGTGGGTTTTATTGGCTATTGGGCCCAATAACAAAGAAAGGACAAAAGAAACTCTATTATTGAGTAAATAAGAAAATAGAGGAAAGAAAAATGTGGAAACCTCTAGAAGGCAAATTCAAAGAGGGATTTCGTACCTCTTGGGTTCCTTGGGTTCCAACAAGTCCAAAATTGCAAAGATAAAGCAATAAGAAAAGAAAAGATCAATTAGATAGTTCTTTATTAAGAAAGAAATTGAAAACAATGATTAAATGTGGAAAATAAGTGGAAAGAAGTATAATTGAGTTATCCTTAGTGGAATTTTGTATCCCAAGGATTCCTAACATTAAAAGGAATACCAATGAGGAAAATAAAAAAGAAATAAAGAGAAAACCTCAAAAAGAGCTATTTTTAATAATAAATAAACAAGATAATGAGAAATAAAAAAAAGAATAATGCATTTAGATGCATCTAGAAGGATATTGAGTATCCAATAAAACGAATTTCAAGTTCTTGGAGTTTCTTGGTGTCAAAGTAGCCCCAATAAAGAGGAAAGAAAGAGAAAATACCAAAATTGCAAAATAAGAGCATAATGTGATACATTAGTAATAAATTATGTGGTTTTTTTAAGAAGAAAGTATTTTTCTACTTAAGGAAATATAATTTCATGGATAATAGGTTAAAAGCCAAGAATATAGAGAGTAATGGAGAAGATTTTTGTATTTCCAATCATCCTGAAATAAAGCATGTTAAGGAGATAAATAGGAGAGCAAAGATTTCTTCTTCATGAAGGAATAGGATTCCAAGTTGGAAAAGGGCTTGGTTGCTTCAAGAGCAAGAAGTCTGGGGCATGGATAACCCTCCCCTATAAAAGTGGTAGAGCCCATGATAAATTGCCAGAGAGATCCCATATCTCGCACTCTCTTCTGAATCTTCTTCTTGCTTCCTTACGATCAAAACCCTAACCAGAGCTTAGACTTATCCCGAGGGCACCAAGGAGCGGGGAGGAAGTCTCATCAGAGGCACGAAGTTTCCACGGTGGTCTGAGATGGTCGACCATCGTCTCCATGGCTGTGGTCGTCGAGCAGAGCCTATGAAAGGCCAGCACCCAGGTTGCAGGTCATGCACTTGGCCAGCTCAAAATGGTCGTGTTGGATGCGAGTTTGGTAGCGCTCCACATGCGTGAGGGCACGAAGGAGGTAGGGCAGGGTTTCCTGGCGAGAACCATGGTCGGGGGAGGAAGAAGCATCCCACAAAGCTCTGCAGATCGGCAGCTAGGGCGGCGGCCTGATGTTTGCACGAGGAAGAAGGAGCAGGGTGGTGTTGGACTCTTTTACCCCTCTGAGGTATGAAGCGTCGACCCACTTAAAGGAGGGAAAAACAGACAATTCGAAATGTTTCTGAACAAGACAAGCATGCGTTGCATGGGAGAGGCTACGTGGCGCCTCCCTATTGGCCAAAGTAAGTGGTTTTTGGAAAATTCATAGTTAATTAATCGTAGCTTGGATTAGCACGCATAAAATATGAAAGTTGCTCAGAAAAACGAGGGGAACCTAATAAAAATATATTTAGAAGATAATTCCTCTTGAAATTTAAAAAGTAGTGTAAGTTATAAACTTTAATGAATTAAAGATTAAGAAATCCTATTTTGAGATGGTTAATATATTTAAAAGGGTTTAATGGATGATTAAAGTTGAAATTAGCCTGTTAATCATGAAAAGGAACATTAGGAACAAAAAGGATGAAATTTGCACATAAACAGTTTGATTTAGAGTTTCATGCACATGTATATACTTTAATGGGCCTTGAAACCCTAATGTTGGGAAATTCAACTATTAATGGCTTTAATTGATTAATTTCATGATTAAAGTTGGAATATGTTGAATCCAAGCTATTTCGATCATTAAAGTTCCTAATTGTTGTTAAATACCCTTAATGTGGAAATTAGGGTTTCCTAGTGGATAAAGGGTAGGATTAATGATTACTAACGTTCATATGAGTATTAGAGCATAATGAACTACAAATTGATGATAAACGGTCATAATGACTTTGTCATAGATTGAAAAGGATAAAAATGGTAGCTTTAATGTAAAAGAAGCTTAATGGAGTTAATTGATGGTTATTTGTGCATTAATCTGGAATTAAGGTTATGTGTTTGTAAAAGGTAACCTTAATAACTTTCGTAAAGGATAGATGAGAAAATTTGGGTTTAAAAAGAGTAAAGGGAAGTAAAACCCTAATTGCAAAGTAAACCCTAAAAAGAGGAAGAACCCTTAAAAAGGAATAGAAACCATAAGTAGCATGATGGTTTGGATAGTTTTTGATAAAAAGGAATTGGATGTATATTTCAGAATTGAACTGTGTACTTGCTTGATTATGGATTACTTGCTTGTTTTGACTATTCCTGCATCTGAGTCTGCCTAACAGGTATGTGGTTATGCCTATGAATATCCCGAATTAGTTTCCCGAGGATTTTCGAGGTTTTATCGATGACTTGAATTAAACTGTTGGTTGCATTAAATTCTTGCAATTATAATGTTGATATGACTGTCACCTAAGATATGTGCCTACAAGCTCAGATCCTAGTCCCCTCTATAGCTTAATAGATTGACCTAGTACATGGCTATTGATGGGGTAGGTCCATCGGGTCATTGAATGACTTAGTACATGGCTACCAATGGGGTAGGACCATCAAGTCATCATGAGTCATAGATTGGGCTACCTTTGGGTAGGGCCATGCGACTCCATAACCCTAGGTATTGGCCACCTATTTGGTAGGGCCATGGGGGTAAGGATATACCATATGAGAGAGGCGGTATCCATGTCCACTACAGGGACAACACAGAGATAGGGGATAGGTAAGGATTGAGTAATACTTCTTAAAACATAATCATGGATGTCAAATGATATTTGGATGACTACATTGTTATTATAGTTGCATGATTATTGTTCCCCCACATACCAGCTTCTTGCTGACCGACATTTTATTTTTCGGCGTTTTAGGTACAAATGAAAAGAACAAATAGTAAAATGGCATGTGTGAAATTAAATGAGATTTAAAGTGCAAAGGAGGATTAGATAGATTAGTATATATGTGGATTGAAGTTTAGAAATCACAGTTTTCAAAAGGTATGCAAAGTTTTTATTTTATACCATTTTTTAGTTTATTTGGTAAAATTTGTTAATTGTTATTGATTATTTGTTGAACCTTTGATCCGGGTTATTGGTTAATGGCTCTGACCTTTCGGTCTCCCTTAATTGGGGGTTACCGGGAGGCGGGGTCGTTACAATTGGTATCATAGCATAGGTTCCTCATTTAATCTTTTATAATTATTAAATTTTACAAATTCCATAGAACCAAGGGAGTTATTAGTGGGTTGTCCGAAAGATTGAGGTGTCTAGAAAAGGATCACATCCAGGGGCTGGCAATATTTTCCTCTGCACCGCTAGTCAGAATACGAGGACTCCTGGATTTTGTGACTGCTTGGCTAATGTCATGGAAACAAGATGTCATGTAAACAAAATATTTTCCTCTCCACCAAATTAATGAAAAGCATGTAAACAAGATGTCATGGACGTAAGATTAATAGATTAAGCGCAAACTAAAGAATAGATACATGCTTAGGTCGTATGACATGAGTTGTCATTGCTCTTAGGAGAAACCTGAGGATAGACCTCTTTGTCAGGATGATGAGTAGAGAGAGTTAGTCTTAGAAGTAGAGACATCCATTAAAAGTAGAGACCTAGAACATCCTTTGAGGATGATGTTAACCCTGACCCTAAGTGAAGGATAGAGAGAAAGATGACATGATGAGTTAGATGTCAGGGTTGACCGAGTGTTTGGTTGCACATGACTTTGGGATGCCATAAGAGGTTAGATGATCTAGTACCATTGGAAACCCAACCCTGGAGATGGTCGTGCATGTTAGAATGAAGGATAGCTCCTTCATGGATGAGGTTAGAAGAGAACCTATAGATATCCTTGGGCTTAGGCAAGTAGGGTATAGCTTGCACCCAAAGTGCTTCAGTAGTACAAGAAGTAAGTTAAAATCGAGGCCAGAAGTGTTGGTATGTATGCCCATAGAGCAAGTCATATGATTATTGTAATAGGATACTTTGTAAATTATTTGAATAATAATAAAGGCAATTTCTGATCTATATGTTGAACTGTTTCTAAGATGATGGTGTAACATGATAGATGTCTAAAGAATTGTTTTACTCAATGACGTATGCTTTTGGGTTGAGGACCAAAATGATGAGATCATACGGATGTTAAGAGTATACATTCTTGTTTAGTCCATAGACGGTTGTTATTGTGGAAATAACCATAGACATCAATAACATTGAAGACTAGATTGTGTGTTGGTTGATGACAGAATCTCATTAGTCATTATTGAGTGATATCAAACCAAGCACATAGGTACTAGTTAGAGAACAAGGTACCGGACAGACCCACTGTGAGAGTGACACATGGAACCATGACATGGTAGTCGTAGTCATCTCTCACAGTGATGGTGGTGAGTGTGATTCTTAGACCTAAAATCACTACACTCAACACATGTCATTGGGTACACTTTGATATCATCAAACGCAGTCCTAAAACATGGGTTGTTATAAAGGTGATGATTGGGTGGCTTTGACACATGGGGCTTTTGAGGGGTGAGTGATAGATATGGAATTTGTCCCTCCTGAGGGTGTTTGATATCATTGGCCACTTCATGAGTAGGATTGAGAAAGGCATGTGCATGCACGTGTGAATCAATATTTGATATTGATGTCACACACATCTCACCCAGACTGCTCTGAGATCAAGGAAGTGAATGAATGTTGACAGGATGACTGTTCCATGCCTCGAGTCCATTCTGGATATCAGCGAAAAAGGAATTATACATTCATTGTAATACCATTCACGGATTGTAGGATTGAAAGTTGTTCTCCAACTTTCTATTTCACTTGGGTAGCACTGATGTGTGACTAGGCACCAGTCTTTGCTTGTGAAGTCATAAGTGTTATGGACTTTCACTGCCAACGTGAAATGGACCTGCAGGGTCACACACATAGGATTTAACCTGGAAGAGGAGTTTTGTCCACAAACAATGTTTAGATTGATTACTAAAGGAGTTTAGTAGTTCAATTAAAAACTCAATTAATTCATAGCTCGATATCATAGTGTAAAAGGTGTTGGACTAATTGATTAGAGTATCAGATTGATTGAAATTGCAATTGACTGATTCTCCACAATTTGCATTCCCAACTGATCGGCTCATGTGATGAACCGATCGGCTAAGCTTGGTGAACCGGTCGGCTCAAGTGTTGAGTCGATCGGCTCAAGGTCAGGGTGAAATGATTGATTCAAGTGTTGAAATGATCGGTTCACTGATGTAACCGAGCAAGTTGGGAAAGTAGGATTGGTGAGAATTTTCCTTGCGTTTCACTTGCACAATTTGAATGGAACAAGGATTGGTATTCGATACCAATTAGAAACAAAAGAAGGAAAGGCAATCGGGAACTAATCAGAACCACGAACCAACCGGTTCATGGGTCCCAACCGATCGGTTGAGGTGTCAACCGACCGTCTCATCTCCCCAACCGACCGTTTCAGTTGTGAAACGATCAGTTCAGGTTGCAAGTTGGTTGTTTTTGTGGAAAATCTCGAACCCTTCTACTCCTGCTTTAGTCCCGCATTGCCCGGGATGGAGAACCCTATCCCATGAACCTCCTATATATAGGGGTATTGGGGGCTTCTCAGAGTACAACTCAGTGCAATCAAGTTGCTCTGCAAAGTTGTCATTCTCTCTGGTTTTGGTAACTGAGAGAGCCCGAGAAAGTGCTACCCTAAAAGGGAGGCACAGTAAGGGAAAGACAATTGTAGCTACAACTGGCAGTAGGAGAGTGAGTTGGCAACTAGTATGCCAACAGGAGGGTGCGACTCCTTCCTATTCCTTGTAGGATAAGGATATTGGAGTTCCAAGGAGTCCGTGTGGATGACTGCAGAGGCGGGAGACCTCTGTCTTTCGGAGGACAACTGTCAACCCTAACAGTCCCAGTGAGACCAGGAGTCTTCAGTCCCAGTGCGACCAGGAGCTGCACAGACACTGTCCAAGATGGGAGGTGAAGACCACACAAGGCACAAGGTACTGTCGCCGAGCAAGCCTCGGGATAAGGTATGCATCCACAAACCATCTTTCCTATTGTATAGACGTTGACGCGATTCCTTTTGTTCTGGGTTTTGGGGAGAATTTTTTTTTGTTTCTGCTTCTTCTTTGCCTCCTCTAAAACCCTACAGTGGTATCAGATCCACGTCAACTGTTCTATATTTTAGGATTATCGATATGATCGATTTTTGTTTGTTTCCTTTACTTATTGCATACGATGTGAATAAAATTGGCTCTATGCATGTCGAATCCGCAAATCCCAAATATACATATATGATATGTAATATTAATGCACTCGATACGCGTCACCCTTAAATGATTTTCGTGGTGGATGTATAGCATGGTTATGTCCTATAAACCCCTATATCTGTGTGTGGTTGTATGTGGTTCCTTGCATCTCGGTCTGCGCACCGATTCCCTTTCTCTCTTTGCTGATGTAACTTGAAATAATTTGAGAATTATTTTCCTACCTTTGCTCCCCCGGAATGTAACTCGGGGTTTAACAATTAAACTGTAAATAGGATAGATTTTATTTCTTGTTATGTCAAAGAACGGCGGACAACCTGAGACGATCGGTTCAAGGTGTGAACCAATCAGTTGGTGATCCAGATGACCAGTTCAAGGAGCGAGATGAGCGGGTGGTGACCTTAGGAGATGCACGACGACCGGTGAACCGATCGGCTGGAGGAGCCAGTCGATCGGCTGGTGGCATCCGAACAACCAACTTGATGGTGAGTCGATTAGTCATAGAGATGAACTAATCAAACCGAGAAAGGAAGACACAGATTTCATCTTGTACAGGTTACATGTGATGTAGACCTAGATGACCGTGATTCCTCTTGGCTCGAGGAATCACAATAGGATGGCCATAATCATTGTTTTTTATCGTTTTGCATGTTTTTTGTGGGATATAGCATGTATATGATACATACTATATATTGTGGTGATTGGATATATATATGTATATAAAAACCGAATCCCTCATTAAATATTAAGTTTTAGATGCCTTCCAAATGTGAAACACGTGAAAAGCTTGATCTCCCAAGTGTGGGCACGCCCAAGCATGGTGCATTGTCTATCTCATGGAAGCATGAATGATGAATGTGTGGGTCTTCCCAAGCAGGGTACATGTTCATCGTGTTGGCTTTGGGTCGGACTTAATAAGGTGACCTAGATAGGATCTAGCACCTTGAGGCATGGAGATGATCATGGCAATGAGTTACATATGACATCTTCCAAGAGTTGCATATGATGCAATTGGCAAGAGTTTCCTACCTGGAAGATCTGAGTTGTGGGTGACAGCCCAAGCTGGTCCATGGCTTAGAGGATTTCAGGATCTTGACCCACTAGAAGATTGTATGCTGCAATCTTCTGAATTGATGGTGAGGGATGTCAATTTGAGTCAAAATAGTGGGAGTGTTATTTAATTAAAGGCCTAATTAACTATCGTCACATTTTATTCAAATCAAATCAAAAGGGTTTTGACAAAATGCATTTTTCTCTTAGAGAATGGCAAAGGAATCATCTTTTCAAATGGGCAAATTAATTGAGAACAAATTCCATAATTGGTTGAGGACTGTGAGAAGTGTTCTGCACAATCCAGATATACCAGGAGCCTTTGAGTCCACTCTATGTACGCTTAATGCGTTGGTGAAGAAGAAAGAAAGTTCATTGATAGAGATCAATGGAACGAAAGGTGAGGGAGAGAAGGGTTCTCTCACCAAACCAATTTCTTCTACATGGAGAGGATGGAAGGAACGATGGAAGAAGAAGTCAGAGATAGAGATCTCTACTTCTGGTGTATACATGATAGAGATTAACTTTACTACTTCTTCGTCATGGGTACTTGATACCGGATGCGGATCTCACATTTGTTCAAATTTGAAGGATCTTAAGAGAAGTAGGCCTTTGGGGAAAGGGGAGGTTGAACTACGTGTTGCCAATGGGGAAAGATTTTCCGCCTGTGCCGTAGGAACCTATGAGCTAACTCTACATAGTGGTCTAACAATAGAGTTGAATAATTGCTATTATGTACCTACCATAAATAGGAATATCATTTCCGTCTCTTGTTTGGACAAGGATGGATTTGAATTTCTTATTAAGAATGGAAATTATTCCATTTCTAAAGATGGGATCTTTATGGCAGTGCCCCAATGTCTTATGGTCTATACTTGATACATCTAGAGACAAGTGTATACAATGTAAACACCAAAAGGCAAAAACTCAACAACTCAAACGAAACGTATCTTTGGCATTGTCGTCTAGGACACATAAATGAGAAATGCATTTCTAGACTCCATAAAGATGGTTATCTAGACTCTTTTGATTATGAATCAATAGAGACATGTGAATCTTGTTTATTGGGCAAGATGACCAAGACTCCCTTTTCAGGTAAAGGTGAGAGAGCTAGTGATCTATCAGGACTCATACATATTGATGTATGTGGGCCTTTTAGAACTAATGCCAGAGGTGGGTATTAGTACTTCATTACCTTTACTGATGACTTCAGTAGGTATGGCTATGTGTACCTGATGAAACATAAGTCAGAAACCCTTGAAAGGTTCAAGGATTTCATGAATGAAGTACAGAACCAACTTGGTAAAAGTATTAAGGCACTTCAATTTGTTCGAGGTGGAGAATACTTAAGCCAGGAGTTTGAGGACCTTCTGCGAGCCCGTGGTATTGTATCAAAATGGACTCCGCCTGGAACACCACAGCATAATGGTGTGTCTGAAAGAAGGAATCACACATTGTTGGATATGGTGCAATCAATGATGAGTTTTGCTGATCTTCCAATTTCTTTTTGGGGTTATGCTCTTGAAACCACCGTGTTTACACTTAACCGTGTACCATCTAAATCGGTTCAAAAGACACCATATGAGATATGGACTGGGAAGCGTCCCGATTTCTCTTTTCTGAAGATTTGGGGTTGTGAGGCTTACGTTAGGAAAATGTTTCCTGATAAGCTTGGACCCAAATATGATAAATGTTATTTTGTTGGATACCCCAAGGAAACGAGGGGATATTATCTATACCACCCTACTGACAACAAAGTGTTTGTTTCTAGGACAGCTGTGTTCCTAAAGAAGGAATTTATTTCTAAAGGAAGCAGTGGGAGGAAAATAGAGCTTGAAGAGGTTCAAGCCCAAAAAGAAAACATTTAACCGGTAGATCTACAAGAGGAAAATGGAGATTCAAAAGGTGTTGTGGAATCTCAGTCTCCTCAGGTAACACAAGGACCTCATAGATCTAGTAGGACCCGCCTTGAACCTGAGAGGTTTGGATACCTTGTGACTCAGGAAGGTGGTGAGTTGATCATAGATGATGATCCAACTACCTACGTAGAGGCTATGGAGGGACCAGATTCTGAGAAATGGCTTGAAGCCATGAGATCCGAGATGGAGTCCATGTACTCCAACAAAGTATGGACTTTGGTGGAAGTACCCGAAGGGGTGAAACCCATAGGGTGCAAGTGGGTCTTCAAGAAGAAGACTGACATGGATGGCAATGTGCAAACTTATAAAGGCAGATTGGTTGCAAAGGGATTTCGACAAGTTCAAGGTGTTGACTATGACAAAACCTTTTCTCCGGTTGCCATGATTAAGTCCATCAGGATCATGCTTGCCATTACAGCTTATTATGACTATGAGATTTGGCAGATGGATGTTAAAACTGCATTCCTTATTGGGAATATAAATGAAGATGTGTACATGACACAGCCTGAAGGTTTTGTAGATGCAAAGAATGCCAATAAAGTATGTAAGATGCAAAGGTCAATCTATGAATTGAAGGAAGCATCTCAGAGTTGGAATCTTTGATTTGATGAGGAAGTCAATGTGTTTGGCTTTATTCAAAATGAAGATGAACCTTGTGTGTACATGAAGGTTAGTGGGAGCTCGACCACATTCCTCATATTGTATGTGTATGACATACTTTTGATGGGGAATGATGTCTTAGCCTTATAGAAGGTAAGGACTTGGCTTGGGAATACTTTCTCAATGAAGGACTTAGGAGAAGCATCCTACATTCTAGGAATTAAGATCTATAGAGATAGATCTAGAAGGCTTCTCGGACTAAGTCAGAGCACGTACATTGACAAAGTGCTGAAGCGGTTCAGCATGGAGAACTCAAAGAGAGGCAACATCCCCATGCTACATGGAGTCACCGTCTCTAGAGCTCAGTGTCCCCAATCTTGTGAAGAGAGGGAGCGTATGAATGGGATCCCATATGCATCAGCCATCGGATCTATCATGTACGCTATGTTGTGCACACGCCCAGATGTCTCGTATGCTCTCAACATGACGAGCTGGTACCAGCCAGATCCTGGGGATGCTCACTAGATAGTCGTAAAGAACATCCTCAAGTACTTACAAAGGACTAAGGATCAGTTTCTTGTTTACGACGGCGAGGAAGAGCTGGTTGTAAAGGGTTACACTGATGCAAGCTTCCAAACCGATAAAGATGATTACAGATCACAGTCAGGATTTGTATTTTGCCTTAATAATGGAGCTGTGAGCTGGAAGAGTTCCAAGCAAGAAACAGTTGACGATTCTACTACAGAGGCTGAGTATATTTCTACATCACATGCAGCAAAGGAGGATGTGTACATCAGGAAGTTCATTTCTGAACTTGGTGTAGTTCCCAATAGTTGTGATGCAATTGAGCTTTATTGTGACAATAATGGAGCTATTACACAAGCTAAGGAGCCCAGATCACATCAGCGGTCCAAGCACATACTGCGGCGCTTCCATCTCATATGAGAGATCATACAACGAGGAGATGTGAAGATTGGCAAAGTACCAACTGAAGACAACATAGCTGATCCACTGACTAATGCTCTTTCTCAGCAGAACCATGATGGTCATGCTAGGTCACAAGGATTGAGGTTCCTTGGTGACTGGCTCTAAGTGCAAGTGGGAGTCTGTTGGTATGTATGCCCATAGAGCAAGTCATATGATGATTGTAATGGGATACTTTGCAAATGATTTGAATAATAATAAAGGCAATTTCCGATCTATATATTTGAACTGTTTCTGAGATGATGGTGTAACATGATAGATGTCTAAAGAATTGTTTTACTCAATGACGTATGCTTTTGGGTTGAGGACCTAAATGATGAGATCATACAGATGTTAAGAGTATACATTCTTGTTTATTCCCTAGTCGGTTGTTATTGTGGAAATCACCATAGACATCAATAACACTGAAGACTAGATTGTGTGTTGGTTGATGACAGAATCTCATTTGTCATGATATAGTGATATCAAACCAAGCACATAGGTACTTGTTAGAGAACAAGGTACCGGACAGACCCACCGTGAGAGTGACACATGGAACCATGACTTGGTAGTCGTAGTCAGCTCTCATAGTGATGGCGGTGAGTGTGATTCTTAGACCTAAAATCACTACACTCAACACATGTCGTTGGGTACACTTCGACATCATCAAACGCAGTCCTGAAACATTTGTTGTTATAAAGGTGATGATTGGGTGTCTTTAACACATGGGGCTTTTGAGGGGTGAGTGATAGATATGGGATTTGTCCCTCCTGAGGGAGTTTGATATCCTTGGCCACTTGATGTGTAGGATTGAGAAAGGCATGCACATGCACGTGTGAATCAATATTTGATATTGATGTCACACACATCTCACCCAGTCTGCTCTCAGATCAAGGAAGTGAATGAATGTTGACAGGATGAATGTTCCATGCCTCGAGTTCATTTTGGATATCAGCGATAAAGGAATTATACATTCACTGTAACTTTATTCACGAATTGTAGGATTGAAATTTGTTCTCCAAATTTCTATTTTACTTGGGTAGCACTGATGTGTGACTAGGCACCGCTCTTTGCTTATGAAGTCATAAGTGTTACGGACTTTCACTGCCAACGTGAAATGGACCTGTAGGGTCACACACATAGGATTTAACCTGGAATAGGAGTTTTGTCCACAAACAATGTTTAGATTGATTACTAAAGGAGTTTAGTAGTTCAATTAAACACTTAATTAATTGATAGATCGATATCATAGTGTTCAAGGTGTTGGACAGATTGATTAGAGTATCAGATTGATTCAAATCGCAATTGATTGATTCTACACAATCTGCACTCCCAACCAATCGACTCATGTGATGAACCGATCGGCTGAGCTTGGGGAACCAATTGGCTCAAGTGTGGAGTCGATCGGCTCAAGGTCAGGGTGAAATGATTACTTCAAGTGTTGAAAAGATTGGTTCAACTGATGCAACCGAGCAAGTTGGGAAAGTAGGATTGGTGAGAATTTTCCTTGCGTTTCACTTACCCAATTTTATTGGAACAAGGATTGGTATTCGATACCAATTAGAAACAAAAGAAGGAAAGTCAATCGGGAACTGATCAGGACCATGAACCGACCATTTCAGAAGTGAACTGACCGGTTCATGGGTCCCAACCGATTGGTTGAGGTGTCAACTGACTGGCTCAGCTCCCCAACCAACCGTTTCAGTTGTGAAATGATCGGTTCAGGTTGTGAGTTGGTTGTTTTTTGTGGAAAATCTCGAACCCTTCTACTCCTTCTTTAGTCCTGCATTTCCCGGGATGGAGAACCTTGTCCCATGACCCTCCTATATATGTAGGGGTATTGGGGGCTTCTCAAAGTACAACTCAGTGCAAACCAGTTGCTCTGTAAAGTTGTCGTTCTCTCTGGTTTTGGTAACCGAGAGAGCCCGAGCAAGTGCTACCCAAAAAGGGAGGCACATCAAGGGAAAGACAACTGTAGTTGCAACTGGCAGCAGGAGAGTGTGTTGGAGACTAGTACGCCAATAGGAGGGTGTGACTCCTTCTGATTCCTTATGGGACAAGGTGATCGGAGTTCCAGGCAGTCCATGTGGTCGACTGCAGAGGCGGGAGACCTCTGTCGCTCAGAGGACAACTGTCAACCCCGACAGTCCCGGTGAGACCAGGAGTCTTCAGTCCCCGTGCGACCAGGAGCTGCACAAACACCGTCCAAGACCGGAGGTGAAGACCACGCAAGGTGTGAGGTACTGTCGCCGATCAAGCCTCGGGACAAGGTATTCATCCACAAACCATCTTTCCTATTGTATAGACGTTGACGCGATTCCTTTTGTTCTGGGTTTTGGGGAGAAATTTTTTTGTTTGTGCTACTTCTCTGCCTCCTCTAAAACCCAACTAGAAGGACAAGCATAAGGGGCTATGGATAATCATGAGAAAACATAAGCTTGAGTATAGGCTTCACCCACGTAGAGGTATGTCTGTGAGCTTGATCCTTCATGTTGAGATGACCTCTAGTAGTATGATTGGATGTGGAGTTAGCTTTAGAGAGAGAAAGAAGGAACCAAGAAAGAAGGTTAGAAACCTAAAACCCCGAGATGTGAGGAACAGTGTGGAGTAGAGAATGATGTGACCTAAGTGGGTGATAGTGGTTTCCTCATGCATGATCCCTAGAGGATGAGGAGATCTTTGTTTCCTTTAGAGGAACCAAACCCTAGAGATAGGATGATTCTTCTTGTATCTATGTGCCTGTGGTATAGGTGTTTACCTTCTGAGACAGGAAGAAGAGTTCCTTAGACCTGGAGAGGTTTGGTAACAGGTTGTGAGGCCTTGTACCTTTTTGGTTGTCCTTGAGGAGGACTTGACCCTGATGTGTTGCTCGAGTAGAAGGATGACATGCAGTGCATGTCATGCCTTATACATTCTTGATTCGTGGTTAAGAATTTGAGCATGAAGTTGGACACCCAAAGGTGAACCTAGGGTTTCTAGGCCTAAGAGGGGAAGCAGTGTACCCAGTGCTCATGCTGGGATTTGAGTCTCTTTAAAAGATGCTCTAATAACTTGTATAGAAGATATATTCTTGAGGAAAAGGTGCCTCACATCTTAAGGGAATGCCATTCCTCACCTTATGGAGGACACCAGGGAGGTGGAAAGACTATCGCTAAAGTCCTACAGTCTGACTTCTATTGGCCTTCACTATTCAAAGATGTTGCTGCTTACGTCAAATCTTACAAGGAATGTCAGATGACGGGTAATACTGGAAGAAGAAATGAAATTCCTATAGCATAATGGGTTGAATAAGTCTTTGACATCTGGGAAGTCAACTACATGGGGCCATTTCTGCCATCCCAGGGGTATAAATACATCCTTGTCATTGTCGACTATGCTTCAAAATGGGTTGAGGCTGTAGCCACCCAAACATGTGAATCCAAAGCCATCATAAAGCTTTTCAAGAAGATGATTTTTCCTAGACTTGGTGTACCTCATACTGTGATTAGTGATGGAGGATCCCACTTTGGGGAAAAGCAGTTTAAAAATTTTCTGAAAAAGTACGGGGTCAAACACAAAGTTGCTACACCCTACCAACCCAAACTTCAGGGCAAGTAGAAGTGTCAAACAGACAACTTAAGCAAATTCTTGAAAAGACAGTTAGCATAACGAGGAAGGATTGGGTGATGAAGTTGGATGATTCCCTTTGGGCATATAGAGCTGCTTACAAAACCCCTATAGGGACTACACCCTATAAACTCTTATACGGGAAATCATGCCACCTGCAATTGGAACTCGAGCACAAAGCCCTATGGGAGATTAAGTTTCTGAATATGGACATGGAAAAGGCTGGCCAAGGACGTTATCTACAACTGCAAGAATTAGAAGAATTGAGATTGCATGCCTATGAAAATGCATGAATTTACAAACAAAAGACCAAGGTGTGGCATGACACCCACCTGAAGAACAAAGATTTTCATGAAGGAGACAAAGTACTCCTCTTCAACTCTAGCATTCGACTATTCCCTGGAAAGCTAAGAACCAAGTGGTCAGGTCCCTTCACTGTGGTGAAAATCTACCCATCAGGAGTGTGGAATTCCAAGGAGAGAAAACTGGAATCTTCAAGGTTAATGGCAATATGATACAAAGGTTTTCCGAAGATGAGGCCTTTGTGAGAAGATCTGAGATCAATTTGGAGGAACCAAGCCAGTCAAATGAGAGAAGCAATCTACGGTATTGGTATTTTCTAGTTGTACAAACTTTGTGAGAGGCTAGGGAGAATGGTGGATTCATAAGCTTGTGATTGTTGGGTTTGAGGCCATGGATACACTCCATCAAGATATCAATGGTATTGACATTTACTGGTTCCATTGACATTGCACTGTATACCCTACATTGACTTGTCTGTACGAAGAATATAATGTTGTAAGTTTTATCTAAAAGGAAGTCGATGCAAGTGAATTTTTCCTATGGAAATCTTGTTTCTTTTTCTCAAAATCAGTGGTATTGAATGGCATATCAATGCCACAAAATTTTTATTGTATGTCTTGCATCCAAGGAGTTAGTAAAATCAAAATGTGCATTGGTGGTACGAATAGGGTGATGGTACATCTAAGTTTCAGATGTAGAAATTTAACCAACACCCATTAGTAAATTCCATGGTTCTAGATTTCTAATTTCAAGATGTTAGTGCCAATACTTAACTGATGATATAATTAGAAGTATTGAATATTAATTTGATACAATAAATTTTTAATAGTCAACAAATTGTGCACCCTAAGTCTGAGTTGGTGCCATTGTCATGGTGGTCGATAATGCCAACATTTTACTATCAAATAAGTAATTCCCAACCGAGGTACTAACTTTTTCTTGTGCCTACACTTTGAAAAAACTCATAAATCATCATCAAATTGCATCAGAATATCTTGACAATAATGAAGATATAAATGCAAGAATAAATCTAGTCAAATGAAATAATGAGTAACATGTTTCCTTCTTCCCATGAAAAATTTGTTTAGAATCATAGGATCAACTCAGTAATAAAGTGATGGCTAAGATCTTAAGCTCTTCATGGTAACTTCCAAACTCTTTCCATAATAATGCTTCAACCTATGGTCACTAATTTTGAAAAGATATGTATTATCTATCAACTCAACTACTCTATGAACCTTGACTATGATGTAGGCCAATCCATCTAGACCTCAATTTTCTAAGGTGCAAATTCAACCTCAAATAAACAATGAAACCTTTTTCCCCAGTCCAAACATCATTTGAAATATATCCCAATAATGAATCTTCTTTGTACAATTTAACATTTTTATAGGCATCTAATCTAATATCATCAACTTATTCAACTCAAGATTATATTTTTCACCTATAGAGGAATGCTCTACATTTAATTTGTTAAGTACTCAAATAGCCCCATTCTCAAGTTCATGATATGCCATATTGTAAACCAATCTATATGGCGTTGTCCCTATGGGGGGTCATTAAAGTGGTCCAATATTCCCAAAGAGCATCATTGAGTTACACACACCAATTGGTTCTTATGTTAGAGACAATCTTCTCTAGAATCATCTTTACCTACCTATTGGAGACCCAAACTTTATCTTGGGTTTGTAGGTGACAAGGTGTTCCAACTTGGTGTATAACATCATATTCTCTTCAACCGTGAACCAAAGTAGCAATTCATGAAGTGTGACTCCCTACCACTGGCTATCATTTTAGGCACCCCAATATACAAAAAGTGTTGTTATTCACAAACATGTAGACAACCTATGTATTATGGGTTCTGGTGGTTATGGACTCTACCCACGTGGATACATAGTTAATAGGCAAAAAAAATATATATTTGATGACATGAATGGTCCCACAAAGTCAATACCCCCATAAATCAAGGACTTCAAATTCCTAAAACCTACTGAGGCTAATTTGATGCCTCTTGGATATGGTATTGGTCCGTAGACAAGCATCACATCTCTTCACAAAATTGTATTATTCCTTGAACAAAGTCATCAAATAAAAACAACATTTCAAAACCTCAAGATATGTTTTAGATCTCATATGATGTTGACCTATGGGTAACAAATAACAATAGGTGAGAATATTCTCCATCTACCACTAAGGAAATCCATTGTCTAAAAATGTCATCTTTGCATTTTTTAAACAAGACATGATCATACCAAATAAAATGAAATAGAGAATAGAAAAAGTTCTTCTTTTCCTATGCATTCCAATCGTAAGGCACCATCCCTTTGGCTAAATAATTTAAAACATTAGAATACTAGGGGTTTGTGTATTTAATGACCAATAATTACTCATTGGGAAAAAATTCCTGAATGGGCACCTTTAGACCTATCTCATCAACTCTCATTATGTGAGAGAGGTGGTCTTCAGAAATACTTTCTATTTTGTCCCTAACAATAACAACTTTATTTATGTACCTAATTTCTATGTTGCATTTTTTAAAAAGAAAGGTCCAACATACCAAAAGGGGTTTGACTTCTTTCTTTATTAGTAAGTGTTTGATCATGACATGGTATACCCAAACAATCATTTTAGCCCCAATCAAATATTGTCTAAAGTTATCCAAGGTTAAAGCCACTGCTAAAAGATCTTCTCTATCTTGGTGTAAATAGTTGAGCATTGTCAAGAGTTCATTAAGTGTAGTAAATCACCAAACATGAATGCTCCTTCAATTGTCTTGAAACTAGTCTAACGTTGTAGTCATAAGAAACACATATCAACTCATATGGTAGACTCTAATCCATAGCTACCACCACGAGTGTAAAAATGGATTTCTTCTCTTGAGACACTGAAGGCGTGTAAACATTGACCATTGTAATAAAAATCCAAATCCTTCTCTAAAAGTTCCAAAAGTGGCTTGGCGATCTTTGAAAAATCCTTGATAAATAAGTTGTAAAACCCCATATGCCCTAAGAAACTCCTCATAGTCTTCACTAATGACTGTGAAGGAAGTTTCATTAACGTTAATGTTTGCTAGGCCAACCTCCATTCCCTTTATGGACACCTTGTGTCTCAATGCTTACCCCTCGTTTACCATCATGTGACATTTTTTCCAATTTAAAATAAGGTAGAAATACTCAAACGTTTGTAAATGCAATCAAAATTTTCCAGAAAGTCCTCGAACGATTCTCCTTAAATAAAGAAATCATCCATTAAAACTTCATAAACAATGGCAAGCATGCACCTCTTGAAAGTTATAAGCATGTAAAAAAGTCCAAATGGCATGCAATGATGAGAAAAATATTCCATAAGCAATTGAACATAGACTTCTCTTGATCCAAAAGCCCAACTATAATTTTATTATAGATTGAATAACCATCCAAGAAATTAAAGTGTGAGTGGATGGTGAGCGACTCCAACATTTTGGTCGATAAATGGTAAAGGAAAGTGGTTTTTAGTTGTAGATGATCATAGTCAATGAATGCATGACATCCCTTCACTATACTAGTAGTAGTAAATACTAACTTATTCACAACATCAATGGTAACTTTAATACCACCTTTCTTTGGAACTTCTTGTGTAGGACTTACCCATTTAGAATCAGAAATCACATAACATTACTTGCTAATAGGAGTTTGGTTACCTCCACATTCACTACCTAAATCATGATTAGATTTAATCTTCTTTGAGATTGAACTACTATATTATCTCCTCCCTCTAGGAGAATTTTGTGCTAGGAAATGGTTGGAAAATCCTCTTTATTTGTAGTATTGATTATCCAAATGGTACACTATGGTTCTTGAGTACAATGATTAATTTCTCCTCTTTAAGATGCTTAATGACAAAGAAATGATCATAAGAAGCTTCCTTCATGCCACTAGGAAATTATGCTTCAAATGAGGCAACAATGCCAAATTCTAGATCAGGGGGAGATAGATTGACACCAATAAACAAATTGGCATGGACCATAGTCCTAAAAGTGCCTCATATAGTGTGTTGTTAAAAGCATAAAAAATAATGCACTCTTGTATGAGGTCCTTATGAGTGGTCACCTATGTCAAGTTCATCAAATATGGATTAAATGGAAGTGTCGAGTCTAAATGTTGTAGAATATCCTACACTCTTTCATAAATATTAGTTCCCATCACGTGGTCATCTGAATGTACTTATTATTTTTTGGCTTCAGCAAGGGAGATAGTATAGACTTCCTACATTGTCTCTACCTGAACGCATCCATTATTGACATGTTGCATTATGTGAGCCATGTCTAAGAAATACTGTCCTATATGTAAGGGAATATATGGATCTACATGCTACATTGAAAGACATGTGATTGTTGTGCCCACTTTTGATTGTATGATGGGCTTTTCTAAGAACTTCAACTGCATTCTATCATCCTCAATTCTGAGTGTCATTATTCCTCTCTCCATCTCAATACAAAATCTATTGTGGCCTAGAACAATCTTCCAAGGAGTAACTCTAATCCATGGTCTTATTGCATCTACATCACCATAAAATATGTAGGAATTATTAATCTATCCACCTTGATAGGAAATCCTCACAAATGAAAGAGGGTTGTACAAAAGAATTATTTTCCAATTGAATGGCCATATTTATCTTCTTTTCATCAGGGAAACCCATCTTCATGAATGTATTTTATGCAATCAAATTGATGCTTTCTCCAAATAGATATTCTATAGAATAGGGAGTTTTGAATCAACCTAGATGTTCTCTCTTCCTAGGTAGATCTTTTTGAAAAAGCATGATAACTTCCTTTTTTTACCACCAACATGTTAGAGTCTGTAACCCTCTTCTTCTGTGTAATAATGTCCCTTAGAATTTTTTCATGGGAGGGAATTTGGTCAAGATCCTCTACCAAGGAAAGATTCACATGAAGCTTGTAAAAGACATCAAGAAATTTCTCTAATTATGGGTCGTTTGTTGTCTTTTTAAGGATATTTGGGAAAGACAAAATGTACTCTAATCCACCTACAATGAGGTGGAACATTAAGATTGCTTGGGGATTTATAATCCCCTAGGATGGAAATAATATAACCTTCACTTGCCACATGGTCAGGAACTTGGTGTTAAACTACTACATCATGAGTGATTGTAGTTTGATTAATCTGCACTTTGTTATGTCCTTCTACCTATTCCTTTGCTAATGTTTTCAAACTATGAAATGCCACTTCTTTTTCTTGTTTATAGTTCTTTGGGATATATGTGTTCTCTGGAAATCCATATTGAGATACTAGCTTCAATTGTTCCAAGTCTACTTCTAACCATGACACCTATATCTTTAGACTTCTTACTTGAACTTCTACATTTTCGTTCTCCCAGGATGAATTGTCAAAGTATGCATCTATTTTGTGAATTAATTTACCAAGAATATATATCGAGTTTTCATTTTGATTAGTGCCTTCATCATGCTAAAATTGTTGAGAGCCATGTTGTTGGAGTGTCTGATGTTTTCACACCTATGATGGGTCATTCTTAAAATTATTTGAATCCTTCCAAGAAAATTTAGGATTACTCCTCCATGAGCACTAGTTCCTCCTATTGGGTTGTTGCATATGCATCAGCTACTCTTCCTATCCTCCAAATGAAAGGATATAATTCTTTTCCAGTTACATTGCCAATTGGGCCACCCTTGTCTTGAGTTGCATAACCTATTGAGATTCCCTATCACTTTTAACTAAGGTAGAAAACTCATGCACCTTGCCCTAAGAATGAATTTTATCAATGATCATCAAAATTAAATGGCACTTTAATGCCTTGTTATTCAAAAAACTCCTACACCAACACTATCAAGAATTGTCATTTCTCATGTGTATAAGACATAGTAGAAAGTCTTTGCTTGTCCATACAAGTAAATCCAATGATGTGCTGCCTTTCTCAACATATTTTAGTATCTATCCCAAGCCTCTAAATAGGATTCATCTACATGTTTATTGAATTGATAATTTTTTCCCACCAAATCATTGGTCATGGGGGGAAGTGCCCATCAAAGAAATAATTAATCATTCTTCCCATGTGACTATGTATTCTGAAGGTAGACTAAGGAACCATGTCTTGGCCCTATCCATCAAAGAATAAGTGAAAAAATTAAAATATATTATTGTGGTTAGGATTTGGTTTACTTTTATTACATCATACTTAGGAATGCATGTTCATCACCTTTTCATTTTGATTTCTGTATTACTTTTTATCCTTTTATTTGCCATTTGCACCATGCATTTCTTATTTTCATCATTTGTGTTCTTGTTCTTAAATATTAGAGTTTTTAATAAATTTCTTACTCCTATGAAGATGAAACCACACATTCACCTAAGAGAAAGATGATTTTTCTTCCACGGGCTCATGTTCGAGATTGGCAATGATTTCAACACAAATTGGAGCCAAATGGAAAGGGTCGTGAATGTTGATCAAGTGATCAGATGCATGTTCTGCTAACCAACCTACCCATCTAAGATATCTATAGGACAAGCATCATGTTTTCTGATCCCCTTCAATGATCAATGGATCAGATGGTCGTCCAAATTGACTTTAACACTAATGAAGTTTTGAGATCAAATGATTGGTCGATCCACTCTCTTGATTGATGCCTCAAAGATGAGGTTGATTGCTTGATCCACCTTTTTGAGAAAATATTCCTCCAAAGTCAGAAGCCCACAACAACTTCAAGTATTCACTTGATCAACCAAATCCCACCTTGGATTGATTGATCCACTTACTCTCAAGAACACTTACAAGAATGATGATAGGTCAATTAGTCTTGTTAGTCAACTGACCAAAAGTCTACTAGTCACACTATCAAGTGGATGATTGGATGACTATATCACTTGGTTGCTTAATTAGCATGATAGAAAGAGCAACGAGTACACAAACTTCGACATGAGACTATTTTTGTAACAAAAAGGGATGTCGAACCTAATAATTACTCATTTTATTCACTATATGTCTATATCGTATTTTGGATCAAGAATCCTACGGATAATACAAGGATGAGACCATCCTAGCACAGTTTTTGATACTTGTAGTGGTTGGAGAGATTGTGGAAGTCAGAGACCTTTGTCTAATTCTTTTCTCCCCATCTGTGACATAAGGTCTCTTGTATCTCCTTGTATCTCTATCTTTCCAAGACTATGAGCAAGTCGAACTTCTCGTTGGGGCATGGGGAGTATCCCTATCACATGTAGTTTGTCTTAATTATAATCAAACTCAAATTTTCTGATTATATGAAATTGTTCTTCATTCGTTTTATGCGTACTTATTGAACTGATCTCTTAATTATCATGTTTGATATAATCTAGAGTGTAGAGACCACAAAACATAGGATTAGATGTCTGAATGGATGTGTACAAATATATATGTAATCATGGAAGGGATGATATAGGATGACTAAATCATGAATTGTGGGTAGTGAGATCTTGAGCCCACAAGGAGTTCAGTTATGGTGTAATTATCCTTCTGAAATAAGGTGAATCCACTTTGTCCTATTTTAATTATTGAGATTAATAATTTGTAACGAGTACAATAGGTATGTAGGTGATGGAGGTGACTCTTAAATGTCTGAATTTTATTTCATATTGATTTAAACCCAATTTTAATATTTTCTTTTCCTTGAAATATAGTAATTCAATCATTAGTCTATATATATAAATTGATTAGACTATTGTCCCTAACAATTGGTTCCGATGGTAATTTCTTAAAAATGTTGTATTTTGAGTTTTACCCTTTAGTGCAATACAATTGATTCCTCCACAATTTTGGGTGAGATAGTTGTGATTGTGATAAAGGTTTAAAACCTAGGATAATTCTACTTAGGGAAATTTGGTGTGTAATAAACTCACATCAAATTTTGGCCCTATTGTTGGAGACAACATAATAGCCTTTAAACCTGATTTTTTGAGAAATCAGGATTTTATTTTTCAGTTAATATTCATTTGTATCTACCTAAAATTCTCCTTCATCAATTTTGACATTCTTAATTTAGGTACCAATGGTGCATGTGACACCCCCAAAGTTTTGACTCTACTCCTTTTGAATTTGATGTTGATATTGATATAACCTTTCACCGTCCGAATCGAAGTTTTTGGTACATAATGGACAAGGAAGAAATACAACACATGATGAATCAAGATCTAGCTACCCAGAGAGAAACTCTTTTTGAAGAAGCAAGAGCATATTTGGCTGCAAAGAAGAATGATAAAGAGGCAGTGGAACATAATGTAGAATGGCAGACTAAGTTCAAGGATTTTTCTGTCCCTAAAGCTACTGATGTTGTAACATCGCATGATTTGAGGCCTCGGATAAAATGATCTGAAAAGGAATGATTGGACTACTCGTATCACCAAGGTGTGCCTCATTTTCAGGGAGCCCATCACTAAAGAACACTATTCTTAAGCATGCTCATCCCAAAGTAGTACTAGGATGGGTAACCTGTCGAGAAGCATTTCCTGGATTATGTGTGAGTGAGGACGAAGCACACAGTTAAGGATAGTGGTGGTTTGTGGGGCCAGTCCTCATTCCTAAAACTCTACTAGAGTCTAGGGATCTGGGCTCTTATTATTACAAATGGTATCAGAGCCAATTACCCTCTAATAGGTGGAGCCCACATGGGTGTTTAGCATGCCAACCTTTGAGTCGTGTGGTCTAGGCATGTTGGAAAGGGATATCAGAGTTGATGGATCCACCCTTGCACTTCTAGTATCCAGGCATATTGGAAAGGGCTATCCAAGTTGATGGAACCAACCTTGCACTTATAGTCATGATCGGGAGCTGGGTGTACATGGGTCATTTTTGTCTACACTAATACATGGAAAGATTATGAGGCAATTAGTTTTTCTTAATGAGGACGTCAAAAGTCTAAGTAGGGGAGATTATAACATCCCAGGTTTTGAGGCCTCAGGTAAAATGATCTTAAAATGAATCATTGGACTACCCATATCACCAAGGTGCACCTCCTTTTTAGGGATCCCATCACTAATGAACTTTGTGTTTAAGTGTGTTCATCCCAGAATAGTACTAGGATGGGTGATCTATCGAGTTGTTTTTCCTGGCTTGAGCGTGAGTGAGGACAAAGTGTGTATTTAAGTCTAGCGGTGGTTTGTGGTGCCAATCCTTATTCATGAAACTCTATTAGAGTCTTAGAAAGTGGTCTCGATCATTAGAGATGCACACCATCTCCTAGTTTCTCCCACTATCACTATAAATCTATTTGAGATTCATTCATAGTGGATCACCATGATATCAAGTGATGTCTTTGTTGGAAATTGAGACAATGATTGTTAAGATCAACTGCATGAGTTTCCTAACCTTTGTGCTTGGAATAAGAAACCCAATGTTTTTGAACATGCCCTTCAACCCCATCTTTTCAAGTACTCTTTGATAGAAAATTCAAGGAGTTGGTATAACACCATGGGTGGAGACAACATCATGACATTGGAGGGTCTCCAATCCAATTTCTAAGAGAAGTATTATCCACCATCATTTACTTACCGAATTGGGGGACACATTGCATAGTTCAGCATGGTACCAACCAAGTCCCTGTCTGAGGCTTGGAAAAGACTTAAGAAAATTCTATGTTGTTGTCCACACCACCATAATCTTGTAGATTCAATTAATAGAGACTTTTACAATGGTCTTGATGATGATACTAAGGAGTTCCTAGATTTCTCATCTGGAGGAAACTTCATGTTCAAGAACATAGATAGAGCATGGGATGTTGTCAAGAGAGGCTCTAAAAATCACACCCAATCCCATTCCGTCCATAGAAAAGGATACTTCCTGAAGGTAGCCAAAGCTAAAGATCTTAGTTCAAATATATAGTGGAATCCCTCAAGAATGTAGCCTTGAAGCAAGAAAGCCATGAATCTTCTTTTAATGCAAATGAAAGAAGAGGACCAGATAACAATTGCAACACCAAGTCACATCTATCAATCTCCTATATGAGGCATGCAAGTGCCATGAACACTCCACTCTCAATTGCCAAATTTGTATAATTTGAGGGTGAACAATGCCCAGGTGAAAGAAGGATATGTTGAGGACTCAACTCCATCCACAACATTCTTAGCCAAGGCTAATACAACCCAAAGAAAATAAGAAACTATACCTATTCTCAATATGGAAATTTAGCAGGAGCAAAGAATACATCAAAACAACATTATTCTCAAGTAAACAACCAAGGTTGTACCCCTCTAATGTTCCAATACAATCCACAAAAATCTTTAGGAACCAACACAATCACCTAGGAAATTTTGAGAATCATGGCTACAATCAAGGGCAACAATTTTAGAATTTGAACCAAATACCATAGATATAGCAAACCACCACTCCTTCCCAAAATGATAGGTTTTCAGCCATTTTAGAGGATTCTTCAATCTCATTATTACTTGATTTCCATACAAGAAACCATGTTTTCCAATGAACAAGGTTATAATTTTTCCATTGATTCTCATTTTATCCAACAATCTGCCTCCCTACGTCTCCCTGTATGTACCTTTGTTGGGAAACCTAATTAACAATCCTAACCATCCTGAGAAGCTGAAGGTTTTTTCAACACATTTGGGCAATGTATATGCATCTCCTCCTCTTGTAAAACAAACAATATTTCTATTGATTTTGATGATGATGATATTGTGATGGTTGATAAGGAACATTTATAAGATATAGCTTTTAACTTTAATGCAAGTGATGCTAATAAGAAGAGAAACACTTAAGTTTAGGGTTTTGAAAGATGAAGGGCCCAAGCATCCATGATAAAGTCTTTTTGCATGATTGTATTGACAAGATATCAGAAATTAGATGAGATTGTGACATAATTTATGACCTTTCCTATCAAGCATAAAAAATTCAAATGGTTCTGATTTTGATGATGTGCAGGTTAGTCAGTGAAGGTTTATTATGACACATTTGAAGAAGATCCCATGCTATATTTGAAGTTGAAAATGGTATATGCTGTTGAAGAGAAACTAGAAACCCCTAAGCCACCAAAGATGAAGATCCTACTAGAGGGACTATAGTATGTTTTTCTTATCAAGCAGAAAGTTTACCCAATGATCATATATTCATATCTCACACATGAATAAGAATACAAGTTGATGATTGAGAAGTAGAAGAGAAAGGTGTCCTTAGGTATTAAAATGACTGATATGACAAGTGTAAATCAAGGTATCTATATGCACAAGTTTCCCATGGTGGAGGACTGTAAGCATCTAGAGGCCCTCAATGCAAACTAAATATCATCATGAACGACGTGGTCCTTCTAGTATGTAGCACAAGTGTAAATCAAGGCTTGATATGTAGATCAGACCAGACCAGATGATATGTAGTGGGAGAAACTAGGAGATGGTGTGCATCTCTAATGATCGAAACTACTAATTTATGACTATCAATCAAGGTTTTTTCAACACATTTGGGCAATGTATATGCATCTCCTCCTCTTGTAAAACAAACAATATTTCTATTGATTTTGATGATGATGATATTGTGATGGTTGATAAGGAACATTTATAAGATATAGCTTTTAACTTTAATGCAAGTGATGCTATTAGTTCTGCAAAACCATACGTGTATTCTTTTGACCCATATGTACCAGTTTATAAGCCAAGACCTCCTTATCAAACATGTCCCAAGCAGACAAGACTGGATTCTAGATTCACGAGATTCAAGGAAGCTATGAAGAAGCTTCACATGGACATCCCTTTATTAGATGCGCTTTTCGAAACTCCAATTTGCCAAATATTTGAAGGCTCTATTGACTAGGAATTACACCACTGAGGAGTATGGCAAGAAGAAATTCTGACATCATCCTCAACAAAATGACAAAGAAGTAAAAGGATCCTATCTCATGTGGGGTTGGTTGCTACCTTGGTGACAATACTTGTAGAAAAGGCCTTGCAGATTTAGTTGCTAGCATTTGCATCATGCCATACAACTTATGACAACCATTGGGATTCACTGAGATGCTTCACAATTCCATGACTATTTAGCTATAAGATTCCTCCATGACGAAGCCTATGGGTATCATATAAGATGTTCCTATGAAGCCTGACAAGGATGACTATGTCACCTACTAATTTGTGATTATGGACACCCCACTCATCTTTGACTACATGTTCCTAGCTACATATCAAGCCTTGATTGATGTAGAGGCAGGCCTTATTATCTTGGATTTGTAGATCAATTTCTTATAGAAAGATGATCTACTTGTGCTTATGTATGCATTCAACAAATTCAAATCATTCCTTTTCTGTTCAAAGTTGATTGTCTATACCATCCATGTTGCTATCAACTACTTGATGACGAAGAAGGATGGCAAGCACATATTGATTCAATGGTCCTCTTTATATAAGAAATTGATCTACAAATCCAAGATAATAAGGAAGGAGAGAATGTGGTAGTTGATCAACTGACCCATATTCATCTCCCTGACTCTACTGTCATAACTCGATTGATGACTCTCTTCTTAGTGATCAGCTCATTAAGGCCTCTTCTGACATTTCATGGTTTCTAGACTTTGTCAAATACCTTTTTGTAGGAGTTTTACATTATGAGTCCACATGCCACTCCACTTAAAAATTCTTACCCGACACCAGGAACTATTATTGGAATAAGCCATATATTTTCCTCCTTAGTGGTCATGGTCTATATTGATGATGTGTCATTGAAGAAGAAGAAGGGCACACAATCCTTTAGTAGTGCCCCTCAGGTCTAGCATGTATCTCTATGAGTACTAAGAAGATAGACTTAAAAGTTCACTAGAGTGAATAATATTGGCCCACAATTTTCCAAGACGATTATGAGTACATGCTTTCTTGTGATTATGACCAAATATATGACAATGTTTCAAAGCGTGAAGAGATTCCCTTGACATCTTGGAAGTATGTATAGATAATGATGTTTGGGGAGTGGATAATATGGGCCCATTACCCCCTTCAAGTAGATACTCCTACATCATTTTTATAGTAGACTATGTGTCGAATGGATTCAGGCAATCCGCACAGTGAAGAGTGATTCCAAGCTTATTCAAGGGATATTATTTTTCTAGGGTCGAGATCCCATTTTTTGGAAAATAAGTTTGAGATTTTTCTAAAAAAGTATGACATTCATCACCTAGTAGATACACCATATTATCCTCAAACTAGCATCCAAGTTGAAGTGTCAAATCAATGGATCAAGGTCATCCATGAAAAGATGGTTGGAAGAACAAGAAAAGATTACATGTTGAAGATCAATGATGCTTTATGGGCATACCAAAATACATTTAAGACACCCTTGGGCACCACTCCATTTCAGTTGATCTATGGCAAGTATTTCCATCTCCCAGTTGAGATGGATCACAAAACTAGATGGACAATCTGACTTCTAAATTCAACTTTACACATATTGTAGAGAATCACTTTCTTTGATTATAAGAGATAGACAAATTCCACATGGAAGCCTCTAAGAATGCATGTATCTACAAAGAACATATGACGATGTGGCCAGGGAAAGGGAGTCATCATCAAATTCTCAATCCTTCCCATGCCCAAGAAGTTGACACCCCCTTTCTTCCTCTCACTCTCTTACTCTATTGTGAGGCTTCTCCGCATAGTAGATTTGGTCAACCGATCACATAGCCAGTAGTCAACCATCCAAAGTACCTTAGAAACTGTGATAGATCATCGACCACTATCACATGTTGCTTCCTAACCATGTCCCACCACTCACTTTCATGTAGTTTCTCGATCTACTACTTGATAGCTCCATTGACTTCTCCCTTTCTTCACTATCATGACAATGCACTAGTCCTAGTGATCATCTGGTCTGGTATGATCAAATGACTGGAGAAGCAACAATGTAGGTTCCTACATTGGTCCTTGATCAGCCGACCAACACTAGTTCATTCACCCAACCCAGCTACCATAGCATGCAAGAGTTTACCCACCTTGATCAGTAGATCACTTTGCCTTGCCACCCGATCCACAAGCATCCAAAGAAGGAAGAAGTAAGAATATAGTCTTTTTCTCTTCTATTTGGTTGTGATTAGTATCTTGGGTTTACAAGCTCATCAGAAACACTTCCATATATTTTTTTCATTACAATTTTTTTTACATCATGCATGCACATATTCTCCATCAAACAAATGTATCACGTGGTATCAGAGCCCAGTTGAGGATTAAGGCTTCGCACCTTTGTGAAATACACTATTGGGTTGTGTGGTTGGGCCTTTGTAGTGTGGAGTTTATGGGCTCACATGGGAGGATGAGACTACTATGACATGTGTGAATGAAATTAGTCCCACACTGCCTATAGATGAACATGTGTGCCCAAATATAAGACATTGGGGTACTCTACCCATGGCCAATTGGTTTTGGGATAGAACCGCAACCAAATTATATATTGGGACGTACCTTCCCGCTCAGTTTCTCCCCTACAAGGGGTATTAGAGCCCATGTTCGGTAGATCGAGATCTAGATGGGTAAGGATGATTATGCTACAATGGTCAAATTGATAAGAACAAATTGGTATATTTTGAAAACTAAGATGGATGATATTCTTTATTTAAAGGATTCGTATGATCTAGTAGAGAGACAAAATCCAGGGAATGTTTCTAATTTACATTGGAAGAAAATAAATAGAAAGACAGTTGGAACAATGTGAAAGTGGCTCTATATTTCTATATTCCATAACATCTCAAAGGACACTGATGCCAAAGATCTGTGGGAAAAGCTCAAGAAATTATATGAGTAGTAGACTACCACAAACAATGCTTCTTGATTATAAATTTGGTAAACCTGAAGTATCGAGATATAACAAGCATTTTCGAGCACACGAATGAATTATAAATCCATGTAAATCGACTGGGGTCCATGGAGATGGTTCTTGATAATGAACTCCAGATGGTTTTGGGATCATTACCTAATAGTTGGGAGAGTCTTGTTGTGATAGTTAGCAATTCTACATAGGAAGTCAAATTGACAATTATCTAGGTGAATAGCGGTAACATGAATGAAGAGACTTGACAATGAGTCTTACACAATAGTGGGTCAGAGGTGCACTTCACAAAGAGCAGGGGCATTGTCAAAGAAAGAGATTGTGATTGATATCAAAGCCACGATGAGTCCTCAGACCGAAGGAATTCTCGTGGATGATCCAAGTCAGAGATTAAAGGGTACTTCCATTGCGGCAAGCTGGGCCATTTTAAAAAGGATTTCAAGGTTTGGAAAAAGTAACATGGGCCTAAAGTCAAATATGATATGAATGATGACAATTATACTACAACGGCAATTTCATACGAAAAGGACGATGATGACGATACCATCTTGATAATCCAGGAGCAGTGTTTGCATATTGAGGATGATGAATCTTAGTGGGTCTAGATACTACAACTTCTTATCATGCTTCACCTAGTAAGGAGTTCTTGACTTCATTCTGGAAGGGAGACTTCACGATGATGAATATGGGAAACTCCACCCTTTCTAGAATTACTGGGATTTGAAATATTTGTGTTCAGACAAGTATTAGTTGCATGCTACTACTCAAGGCTGTCCACCACGTTCAAAATTTGAGGCTCAGTTTGATATATGGTTTACTCTTTTGATAGAGAAAGTTTTCATCTAGATTTTGGTGGTGGTAAAAGAAAGATCACTAAAGGGGCTTTGGTTATAGTATGGGTCAAATTGTGTCACACATTATACAAATCCCAGCTTAAGGTGCTCAAGGGAGATGATATACATGCAATTGAGGATAACCACGAAGATTTGTGGCACATACAGTTCGGACACATGAGTGAGTGAGTGTTGTAGTTTCTATCATATTAGGGGTTGATTTCTTTTGTCTAGGAAACCCGTCTTAGTTCACATAATTCATGTTAAACAGAAAGACATCGATGAGTTTCTTTCAAGACAAGATCAAAGTTGAAGTCATATATTCTATAGTTAGTTCAATTCAAATGTTTATGGTTCATTTGAGGTGGCTTCACTAGGTGGCAATAGGTATTTTGCCACATTCATTGATGATGCATCTAGGAAGGTGTGGGTCTACTTGCTAAAGATGAAGGATCAAGCTTTTAGTATTTTTACAAAATCATGCCATGGTGGACAGAGAGACAAAGAAAAAGTTGAAGAGCCTCCACACATACAATGGATAAGAGTACAACTCAAGGGAGTGCTAGGACTACTACATGCAACATGGCATACGACATAAAAGGACAGAGCTTGACACACCACATCACATCGGTACATCTAAGAGGATGAACCGTACTATAGTGGAGAAAGTTAGATGCATGTTCAAAACTATAAAGTTGCCAAAGACATTCTGGGATGAGGAAGTGAGTATTGTGTGCAATCTGATTAATCAATCTCCATTAGTTCCTTTGGAGTTTGATATACTTGAGAAGCTATGGACATGCAAGGATACTTCTTATGCTCATTTGTGAGTATTTAGGTGCAAGAATTAGGCACATATTCCAAAGGAAAATAGGTAAGAGTTGTATGATAAAGAAGTACCTTGTACCTTTATTGACTATAGAGATCAATAGTTTGAGTATAGGTTATGAGACCCTATTAAAAAGACCATGGGTAGACACACAGATGTTACTTTTTGTGTGAGTCTGACAGTTACAGAGCTTGAGGGTAATGATGCACGGGCTAAAAGATCAAGTGACATTTCTTCTAATCATGAGTAGGAAGAGGCTTCATCTTCTTCACAGGTGTAGTATTCAAATGATGGTGAAGAGAAACATGATCACCCTAAGCAGTAGAGTGAGGGCATGTTGAGTGCTCCTATTCTAGATGCACAAATGAGTGGTTCAGACTCACAGTCAGAGACATCTGGGAAGGGGGGGGGGCAAGATCATCACTAGGTAGAATCCTCAAAGCAAGAGTTGAGGAGGTTTGACGGAGCTCCTCATCCTTCATCTAGATATCTAATGTGGGCTCTGATCTCCAAACCGCGATATAATATCAATTTAAACTTAGCGGAAGCGATTCGATAAACAACGGAAGACAAAAATCATGGGAAATTAAAACTTTTCGGGACAAGAGATTGAATCCATAAAAACTTCTTTCATAACAAGAGATAAACTGTTTACATCTCATGATAATTACTTCTTGAGTAATTATATACATCAAGATACAAAATCTTAAGGACTCACACAAAAGACTCCAAGACCTGAGAGTACAGAGGACACATAGGACTGACTCTAACTACACCACATGGCAGGCTAAATCTCCACCTGAGATTACTGCTGCTCCTGGTGCTGCTGCTGCTGCTGAGATTGGTCACCTGTAGACCGGTTCCTCCGTCTACGACGTCCACCTAAAAAGTTGAAGTCTACGGGGTGAGACAATTTTACATAATTGTCCCAGTGAGAGTTATAACTCTCCGCCAGAAGCTTTATTATAACATCAGAGAATATCTTAAGCAGTAAAGCTTTCAAAGTATTCAATAACAGTTTCAACTATATAACAAGAGTTCAACATTTATGAGACATGAAGAAATATTAGCACGATCACAGTGTATCATAAATCAACTAACTCATAGTTATCTCTAGCAGGTATACTATGTGGTTGATTATGTTTTACAAACAACAGTATGCCCTGTGGAGATGAGGCATACCACTCATACTCCAACTGATCGCTGAGAAGTCACATCAGTATCATACATAGGTCATTAAGAGAGTCGGATTCTCATGACCTTCATCTTCCTCAGTCAGTAAGAGGATCAATTGTAGGACATCTTGTGTCTCTACTTATTATAGCTCACCAGGGTAAACTGGTCCTTCGCTATTTTAGAGTTACAGTGGCGTTATGTACTCTCTTCGTCATCAGGAGTTTTCATGTTTATCTCCACTGATACGGATATCTATGTTTTCTTCGTCATCAGGAGGTTTCATGTTTACCTTCCACTGATACGGTAGGGTTTAGTAGTGAAGGATTGACGGATTACACATCTACATCAATCACCTACACTAGGATGTAAGGTTCTACACATCCATATACCCCACATACTCAATAGTATGTGTTCCAGGAGCTCCCTTAGGAAATCCTGTTTCACCATCATTTGGTCTCTGACAATAATGGATCTATGATCAGGGCTCTACATTATACTTGATTAGTTAGGTACATTTAGTATTCATTTAATCATCACACATTATTCTTCAAACAATAACAGTAGCATAACAGCTATGAAAGGAGAATACTAAATGTAACAAGCCTAACTCACATCAATCATCATTTCTCATTATACTCATCACCAATCATCTCTGAAGCATGACTTGGTGGTATTCATGGCTCTTACAGCCCATTAACTCATAGGATGCCACTGACAAGGCATCAAGATATTTTACTTATTCATAAAGCCTTTAACATGCTTTTAATGAATACAGTATCATCATCCATACCTGGATATGATCACCTTCATATCAGGACCTGCATAGTTAGTTCAACTGATAAAGGTAATTTAAAACAAGGAATGTAATTCTCACTCTTATCATAAGAGCTAAGTTCTCTTATTCTTATCAATTAGAGTTTAATACTCATAAAGCATGTCATTACCCTTGAATTAGGGTTTACTACTCACATTGAATGCCATTACCCTTGAATTAGGGTTTACTATTCACATTGAAGTGAATTGAACTCATAACATCATCATGTATGTGGAACATCATCATTGATGCTCTCAGACTGGCTTAAGATTCATCATACATCATAATTAGGGTTTCCATGATCTCACACAGGTGGATCATACCCTAATTATGCACATTCATGTGTATTGAAGGTTCTTTAATTGAGTTTCCATCTAAAAAGGGTACTTTCTCTCTCTAGAAGTACTTTCTCTCTCTAGAAGTACTTTCTCTCTCTAGAAGTACTTTCTCTCTCCTCATACTAGTAGATGGTGATAACATCACTCTAAATCAAGTTGAAATAAGTCATCATGGGTTAACATAGCCAAAAACATCACTAACATGTGTTTAGGGTTTGATTTGATCAAGGTATTACTCAATTGACCCTTCAAGGGTATTTTGGTAATTCACCCCATTGATCACCATCATGGTTCAAATCATTAGTCACTTAATCCCTTAATGTCCTAGGTTATCATTAGGGTTTTAGGTTAGAGCATCTTTGAACCATTTACATCTCCAATTGGTTAAGTGAAGTCAACCTTTGAACACCTTAAACGATCTCAACCTTCAACATCCAAACGGTTTGAGACCGTTTGGATGGGTTGACCGTTTTCTTTGGTTGACTTCAATACCGTGTGACCTACAAGGTCGTGAGCCCAAACTGAGAGGGGGTGTAGACCGTTTAACCATGTTGACTTCAAGACCGAGAGGCCATACATGGTTTGAGACCGTTTGATGTCTCTCGGTCTTAAGACCGTTTGATGTCTCTCGGTCTTGAGACCATTTGATGTCTCTCGACCTTGAGACTGTGAGGCCTCTCACGGTCTTGAGACCGTGAGGTCTCAAACGGTCTTGAGACCGTGAGCCCTCAAACGGTCTTGAGACCGTGAGGCTCACATGGTCTCAACTGTTTGGTCCTTCAACAAGGTTCAAGCTTTTCAATTGATTATGTTTATCAATGTTGAAGCCCCCAAAAGGTCAAAGCCATGGTAACCACTTATGGATTAAGTCAATTAGGGTTATGTTTAACCAATTGGTCACTCAATTGACCCTCAATTGTTAACCAATTAGGGTTGAAGTCGATTCAATTAAGGTCTATCAATGTTCAGCCATCAACACTCAACAATGTGAATCAACTCAAGGTTGAACCCTTCAATTGAGCTCCACTTGGGCCCAAACTTGGCCCAAACGGTCTTGAGATCATGTGGATAAACTCTACACAGTCTTGAGACCGTTTGCCCAAGATTTCATCAAGATCTAATGTGATTTGATAGGGATTGAACCTTGATTGAGTCACAAAATCAGTATTTTGATTAATTTGATAACTTATTGCAATTGGACCCTCAATTGATCAAATTACCTTAACCCTATACCTCCAAACGGTCTTGGGTTGTCACCACACGGTCTTGAGACCGTTTGGATGAGTTCCAAACGGTCTTGAGACCGTTTGCCCATTGGATTCTAGTGAAAATTCTTCAAGGTTGGATCCATTGAATTGATTATTATATCAATATTTAATTGCAATGTAATTTGGTATTATTGTACCTTTAATTGGTCAACTATTCTTGACCTCAGACCTCCATACGGTCTTGGGTGATTGCCCAAACGGTCTTGAGACCGTTTGGTTGATCCCCAAACGGTCTTGAGACCGTTTAGGTCAATCAACCAAAAAACACTCATTATTTTATTGTGATTTCAGTACTGATTTCAATTAGGGTTTTCCCTAGTAATCACCCTTCAACTCTTAGCTCGTTTGGAATTAGTCCATCAAATTTGGTGAGTTGTTAATTAACATTATTTTGAACAGTAATCTCATACGGTCAGTGCCTGGTCAACGACCTTACACGGTCTTGAGACCGTTTTCCCAAAACTACTATTTCAGACCGTTTGAAAATCAGGAATAAATTCAATTAAAGTTGTTGATTAAAAAGGCCATATCTCCCGATTCCTTTGGAGTTAACCTATCAATATTTGAGGGTGATTAGTCTACATAATTATATACATGTTTCTTATACGGTCCACGCTCGGTCAACGCTGCTATACAGTCTTGAAGACCGTTTTCCCTCTCTCGGTCTTGAGATCGTTTGCTCACCTCACGGTCTTGAGACCGAGAGAGCAAGTTGGGGAGACCGTTTCATAAAGTGAAAAGCGGTGGATTTTTCTTGGAATTAACGTCTTCATCTCCTAGCTCAAGAACAGCAAGGATTTCCCACGGATTTGCTTGCAAAATAGCAAAGGAAAGTAGGGAAGAAGAAGAACTATCATCTACATGCATAATCAAGATGTATATAACAAAGCATGGGTTTAGAGTTATAAAACCCGCCTAAAGCTTGCTTCTTGAGCTCCAAGCTTTCGAGCTCCAAGCTTTAATGGCGTCCTTGAGCTCTCATAGGTTGGCCAAGGTGAAAACTTCCAGGGAAAGTCTAGAAAAGATGGCTAGAAAGATAGAGCCATGAGAGCTAGCCATGAAATTGACCTTGAATTCGAGTTTTAACCATGAATTTAGGCAAGAAGAGGAATCCAAACCTACCTTGAACCCTTGGTCATCCTCCTTAGCTCCAAGGCAGTCCTTGGTCGTTTTTGGGTGAATAGAACAGTAAGGAAACGAAGGGAAAGTTCCCTTGCTTAGAGAGGTGGAGTGTATATATACTTAGGGTGGGGTTCTAATTATAAGTTCATAAATTCTCCATAATTTCAACTAAGTCCCTCCACCCTTCATAGATCGTCCTCTCTTCTTTCTTTTAAGGACAACTTCCTCTTAAGGTCAAGAAATGAGAGCAAAGAAGATCAGCTTATTACTTAAACATACCCATAAAAGGGCTATTGCACATACACCCTGATTATTTAATCACAAAGGTGTAATTCATAACTTGATTATTCAATTGAGGTGACCTCTTCATCATTTCTTCTCTAAATGATGACAACAGTCTTAATAGATACATTAGATGATATATTTTACAAGTTGCATCCCTTAATTTGGGTAAATTGTATTTTACCCCAAATTAGGGTTTTAAGCACCGGGATTGCTTCCACAGCTGCACCTTGGTGCCCAAGCTTGGGAAATCCCTCTAACTTCAACATAATCATTCTCATGATGTCTTAACATCAGAGAATCATCTTAACATGTGCAATTTTCAAGTTAATCTTTCTAACTGGGTAATTTGCACATAGGTCCCTGTATTACAAAACAATGCTACAACTTTATATAAAAAGGAGCAAAACGGAAAAATATGTTTCTGAGAAACTTAATTACATGCCCAAAGTTAATCACAAGGATTTAATTACATATTTAGGCAAAACACCTAGGGTTAGCTTATAACCCACGTCAGGGATGTTACATCTAACATCTTAGTATATTCTCTTTTCTGATCAAGATGAGCTAGCCACTTTTCAAAAGGCACAGTCTTATAGAGATGGAGCACAATGGCATCAGGTGAGGTAGGAGGAGATATCTTCTTTGTATAAGAATGATACTATGAGCTAGTGGCACTTCCCAAGGGCCGAAGAGCACTAAACAACAAGTGAGTGTACAAGATGAAGAGAGAAGACAACATCAAGGATATCACATACCAAGCCAAAATAGTTTAAAAGGGCTTTGGTTAAAGTCCATAGATGGATTTTGATGAGATCTTTTCTCTTGTTGTGAAGTTGACTTCTATTAGATTGATTCTAGGCTTGGTTTCTAGGCTAGATCTGGATCTTAGCATATGGATGTGAAGACGTCGTTTGTTCATGGTAACCAAGATGAGGAGATGTGCATGGAGCAGCCATAAGTTTTTAGGTTAGGGGAAGAATCACTTAGTTTGCAGATAAAATAAGAGTTTGTATGGTTTGAAACAAACTCCCAGACAGTGGTACAACAAGTTTGATCCTTTCATGCAGAGTCATGGGTATCAGAAGACAAGTGTAGATCTATGTGTTTACATTAGGAGGTTTTCCAAGGACAATTTCATTATTCTACTACTCTATGTGGATGACATGTTGATAGTGGGTTGTGACCTCAGTTTGATCAGAAAGTTGTAGACATAGCTCTCCAAAGCCTCTGAGATGAAGAATTCAGAACCAGCATGACATATTCTATGGATGTGATTATACGTGATAGGAAGAAACACAAGTTGTGGTTATCACAAGAGAGCTATGTTGAACATATTCTGGAGCGATTCAACATGAGCAAGTTCAAAGCCTCAAATACTCCACTATCATGTCATTTCTAGCTATGCGAGAAATCATGACCATCTACTGATGAGGAGAAAGAGGAGATAGCCATGATTCCCTATTCTTTTGTGGTGGGGAGTTTGATGTATACAATGATGTGAACTTGTCTTGGCATTACTCATGCAGTTGGCGTTGTGAGCAGGTTTCTCTTAAACTCTGTGACAAATAACTGGGAAGTGGTCAAGTGGATCTTTAGATACTTAGGAGGCACTAGTAGTACGTGTTTGATGAGGGTTATACAAAGTTCTTCTAGATAAAAGAGAGGCAAACGGGTTATTCACGTAAGGAACCTCAACAATCAACAAAGTGATGCGGCACGACATTAGTTGATGTAGAATTAATAAAATGTTCTTCAATCTGTGCAGTAGATGGTCCGAAGTCTGTACATCGTAGGGGTTGATCTCTAATAATTAAGAATATGGAAGAGACTATTGGTATTGAACAGTGGTATGCAACCTTATTCAAGCTTAGCCATGCTTACATGGTGATGCTGACGACCCAATTAAATATACAGCTAGCCGAATATTACCTATGATCGGCTGTGATGTATATAACATATCATAAACTACCACAAAGACCATTACTAGAGATTGCTGGAACACGCTACAGAAAAGCCAGTTTTCCAATGTATCTTAACACGGAACCCGAAAACCACGCCCACACCAAGCAGCACAATCAGTCCAGCCTCAGGGACCGTCTCTGGATCAGATAACACCTTGAGTCCAATTTTCACAAGTTGTTGGGGCGAAGCCGGTAGATATACTTCAGTGTTGAATCTGTTCTCCTTAAAGCTGTGTGCACGCCCTGTATAATACACAATATCCTCGATCACACCAACTCCCGCGTACGCACCTGCCACCCTCTTCCAACTGGAAGTGTCCAATGCACCGTCGATGGAGTACCAGAACGCCATGCCACCACCGAAACGACGGGGTGGAGCAGTATAGGAATGCAATGGAACCGCATACGTATATCTCAGGTACTGGGTCGTGTTAGCGTACCATCTCCCGGTAAATGTACCGACGCTTTCCCTGCCGATAATGGAGGTTGGGATGTCGTGTGTTGCTGCTGCGACGTCGTGTGAGGAAGCCGGTACGATTCTCAGTATCGAGTTCTGTAATCCCTGCATTTCTTCAGACAGAGAGGTGGCCTTTGTGTCGGCGTCATTTAACTTGGTCTCCGTTTCTTTCAGTTGGGAACGACATTCCTGAGAGTCTTTGGACAAAGATGCAAGTAGAGCTTCTGCTGAACTCTTCTGATCCTCTACTACCTTGAGCTTGGCGAGAGCCTCGCTCAGATCACGTTCGGCTGTGTTCTTGCCGTCGTTGCATTCTTGAAGCTGCTTGGAAAGTTCTAACATTGAGTCGCGCAGATTGCTTTCTGCCTCTGTCGAGTTGGTCCGGCATTCCTCCAGTTCCTTTGATAGTATCTCGACCCTGGCGTCGGACGCTCTTCGCTCAGCTTGGATGGTTTCGTTGCGTTCAGCTTGGCCTGTGGTCAGCCGAATCACTTCTGATCTCGCCTCGTCTGCCTCGCTTTGTTTCTGCCTTAGATCAGCCCTTAAGGCCTCACAATCTCTCGATAGCGAAGCGATCTCCGACTTTGACGTCACCAACTCGACCTCACGTACCTCAATGGCGCTTTGCAAATAGCTTCTCGACTCCTCAAATTTGGACTTGCATTCTTCCAGTTCACAACGCAAAGACTCCAACTGAGCTTCTGTATCTCTTCGCTCAGCACTGACTCTCTCGTTCGTTGCCGCCAGGTCTTTCGACAACGAGGCCACATCTGACTGCGCATCGTCCAATTCACGTTGCTTCATTGCCAGCTCGGCGACATATGTCTCAGAGTCTTTCACTAGCGATTGGATCACCAATCTCGCATTGGTCAATTCAAGGCGCCCCTCCACTAGCTCATCTAGGCAATCAATTAGGCTTTCGTCAACGCTAATGACCCTCAAACTACCAGTATCTTCAAGCAATTGTTCTTGCATGTCCATGTCGGTCTCCATAGTAATATCATTGTTTCCTCTTGATGAAAAGTCGATCGGTATAGCTTTCTCAACGTCGTCGTCGGAGGACATCTTCTCTGCGTCGCTGATTTGTTGAGCCACGACCACAGGGTTGTCACCGACACTATCTGGAGCTGTTTCAAACAAGGTGTCGTTATTGCTGGCGACGGATGCCATGGCTAGGTTGGGAGATATACAGACGTTCGTATATGGTCACAACAGAGATCGCTCTACCATAATAACAAGTAATGCAGAACGCGGGGTATAAATGAAGAAGGTGGACGATGGCGGTGAAGCTGAGATACCAAAAACACATACTTTTCCTTCCAAACGAGAACTGGTCGAGTACATCACGAACAGAGACGTGAAGTAACGAAGAGAACAACGAACAAACGGTACGAACGCATATGCATTCTTTGCTTTACTTTCAACTTGGAATGTCGGACGCCGGACAAGTTCTTTACGTTCAAGTATTGTAATTGCCTACAACTTCTTCACTGTTATAGTTGTTCTTTCCGTGCTTCGCGCTTGATTTGAGCTGGTTTCTTGGTTGAGATTAGAGAAGGATTCTACAGGTAGCCCTTTCAGGAGCAGCAAATTCGCGCTCCTATACCTATATATAACGGGGAGAGGAAACCGAGATCGATGGGGCAAATCCTAATAGAGACCAAGAGAGAATAATTTACGCATACATATCAGAAGATATGAATACCATGGTGTGCTGATTTACAAGCTTAGTTGTATATTTTATGCATGAGCTGAAAGAGACTAATCACAATATCGGGTCCTTGGGATAAATAGAACTCATATATAATCAACGCATAAATGGACTAGAAGATGCATTTATCACACTTTGTGAAAATAATGTAAGCTTCCAGGCTAATATTCCTCATACAATCCACTTTTCATCTAAAGAGGCGCTCAAACTTGTTGTTGCGACTTGCTATTGCATTTAATCCTACTCTTACATCTACTCCGAAGACGCATTCCTAAATAATTAATTGAGAGCTTTTACGGTAGAGATTAAGTGCAATACGTGCATAACAACATCCCGGAATAACAAATTTGAACCCCTAAGGAGACCATTGAGAGGTAACACAAGTGGTCTGGTTGATCCCTACAACTAAGTATTGTTCACTGACATCGTACTGGTTGGAGCAGTTGCTAAGGTTTTAGCTCGCCCCAGCGTTGGCTCTTTGCCCGTCCTCCATTCTCGAGGCGGGTTGCTACCTTTGAACCCCTCTCTCCTTGATGGGGGTATCGCCATCCTCCTTCTCCATCTAGCTCGACCCACGATAGACATTTCGTCTAGCTATCACGTCAGCACACAAGCCCTGCTCCACACTCCAGCCATGCCTGGAATCCAGTATCGCCAACATACAACTATGGTTCTTAGAGGACACAACAACTAGAGGCTTCACTCACTCCTACTACGATATTCTTCGTCCTGCTATCATTTCCGAAGGTGGGTTGCTACCCCCGTTCATTGAAGATAGGGATCGCCACCTTGTCTGATCCATCAAACTTGACCGCCAGCGGGAGATTCAACCAACAGTCACAACCTACTCACAAACCTTTATCCATCTAGATCAACCATCATTTCATGATACTTTACCCAGCCAGTAGACAATCACTTCTAGTCACACTCCATCCAACACATAGTCTCCATTTTCAACCCCTTCCATATTATCTTTGATCGACATGTTCCCTCACTATGTGGCGAGTGTGCTGACAAAAACTATTGTTGGGATCAACCCATAAGCTCCAGTCTGCATGAAACATATCTTTTGTAACCCCTTCTGAATCATGCCCCTGATGGACTAAGATACTCACTTCCTCCATCCATCATCGGGTCCTTTGGAGTGGCATTATGGGGTGAGGAGGAGCTTCACACGACTGTCATCACAACTCATTTACGATAAGAAGAGGTCAAGTGGTAATACCAGAAGAGGACTAGACAACCATATGGATCGATAAAGATCTAGATGACCTCCTTGCGGAGGACATCATTCAGGCATAATAGGAGGTCGCAGGTGATCCTATACCTAATCCAATGAGAGAGACCATGTGGATGACACAACCAACAACCCAGTACCAATAGATACAACACCATCCCTTGGTAGGACTCCCACTGCTTTCCTGATGGTCGGCCATCTGCCTCAACTCCAGATCTCAGGTAAAAACCCATCCAATCACTGAGTCACTAAGACAAGATTCATAGGCCTCAAATTGAGACATGGTCCAGGGAAGGAGTATTGTCAAAATGGGTTTGAGCATGGTTATTGGAAACGTATGTGCCCAATTGACATGGTCCGCTTCTCTTGTGGAGGGTGAGGTCGTAGAGCAGGTGAATGTCAGATACGATATAAATGACACTTGCCTCCTCTTCAAGCTGCTTCACCTCATCGCGACCCACCTAACTTCCACATGATCTCTCCTCTTCAATATGCTAAGAATTTCCTTCCCCTCCCAATAAAGCCTTATGGTCGCCTCCACCCTACCAAACCATGAACCACAAACCATGAAATGTTCCACCCTTCCCTGCAATCAAAACAAGGAAGATGGAGATCCATTTTGCTCACTCGATCAAGTGGGATACCAGAGCCTTACTCAGGTCAACTACAATGGTTTCCTATCCAGTGGGTGTGCCATCAAAACGAGCCTATGGGTGCGCAACAACATGGCAGTTACGATTATCCACACTGAGTTGAACCATACTTTGCTCATTTGTAATGCTGACCGTGAAGCTAGTATTGTGATATACAAGGATAAGGGTATGTCCTTCCATGACATTCATTTGGAACTAGTCATGACATAGACCAAGCCTCCATGGGTCTGGTTCAGTGTCAAGGGTCTCCCATTCAACTTAACATCAGTGCACATTTTCACCAAGATTCTTGAACCTCTTCCTCCTTATGGAGAAATCTCTAGATGGTACCAAGATCCTACAAATTTATCAACCATCTTGGTTCTTGTCAAGTCCAAAGTGCATCACCCTCCAAGGCAGCTACCTATGTAGATCAGGGAGTAGAAATATCTTCAATATATCTACCCAAACGCTTTCATTGGCCCATATGAATAAATTAAATGTGATTCTTTTTATAGGAAGAACGGCTACCCTAATTCTCTCTGTAGGCCCTCAAGATATCTCCCATCATCAACACAGTCAATCATTGTGGCTCCAGATCTCACTCTCAGGCAGCAACTAATATGGATGTACCAACATCGACCCTCATATAACTTCCCAGACTTTGCTCCTCCTCCTTACATCCTTATATGCCTTCCCAACTACCTTGAGTATGGTCTACCCGCACCAATTGTCCATCCTGGTGAGGATAATCATGCAATGGGCTCTCCTACATGGCAAAGCCCTATAAATGCTGACATGGTGGTCGATGATGATCTACAACCTACAGCCCTATGCCTTGTCACCAAGTGTGCCTCCAATTGACTTTGAGGTCCATGGATCTACTGAACTACTAGAAACTAAGGCAGTTGTCATCCTAGATAGATCCATGTGTGGAGATAGAGCTACCCCCTGGAGAAACAGAAGCTCATGCATGCCCAGTTGGTATTATCTATTGTAAGACCTTCTACACCAACTCCTATCTAGAACCCCATAGAGTCAGAGTGCGAGCCTCTTTGATGGATCAGAGTGGGGATTTCCATGGGGCAATAAATGTTGATGTTGTGGCTACCCATTTAGTTATAGGTGTCAGGAGGAACGATGAGTTTAGGATGCCATAAAGAACATTGAACCGGTTCCAACCCTACAACTATTGAGTGGACTAACGGTTGTAGTTCCAAGTCCAAAGGAAAGAACCCCAACTGGAAGAGCCAGTCATCTAGAGGTGTCACTACTTGCATGTCTACTACATCCAAGATCCCTTCTACAACCATCGAGACATGTTACATGCCTGAGTGAGCATCCTCCTCCCTCTCTATGGTCCCTTTAAACAACTTCATCTCACTTTTTGGGGCCAAGTTTGTGGAGAGTTTCCCTAATTCATAGTGTCTTCACACGCAAGAGAGAGATGTTTTCGGACATCATAAGTCTCTTGCCACAACTTACTTATGTAATGGGTTGCAAGTTCAGGTGTGTCAAACACAGTTCATATGGTGGAATTCATTTTCTTATGTCGGTGCCCCTAGATTTAGCATGATGTCTCATCTCATGTACAAGAAGTCCCTCCAATGGCGTAAACAACAATCATGGGATATCTAAGGTAGAGGGAATTTCAGGGATGAGTGAGAGTTCATCAAACATCTATAGTTAGGTCGGTTAGCATGAGATAGAGTACACTAGAGTTACTGAGAAACACCTTCCCATCTAGCATGTCCCAACTCTAGGTTAGATTTGATAGCCAACAATGGTCTAAGGATGAGATAGATCTGGGACCCGCTTGGCCTTCGAGGGACCAAGATGATATGTTTTGGTTAGAGTCTTCCCACTCCAATTTCTGCAAATGTGGATGGACAATTCATTCTTATTCAGTTGGTAGAAAATTCATGGTCTGCAGAAAGAGTAGATTTGAGACAGGGACATCATATCAAGGCAAGATGTTCTTTGTTGACATTAGCTCCACATGAAAGGAGATAGAGTAGGGGAAATTTGAGGATCTAGGAGCGATCGGATAAGAAGTTAATCACAAAGTCCTAGAGAGTAACTAGAAATTATATATAAATCATGATATGGAATGTGAGAGGTGTAGCAAATGATAGTGTTGACCTAACAGTTATACATTGTCCATATTTTGATGATGAATCAACCATTCCATTCGTATGTATCTAATATGTCTATTTGATATTCATTTCAGGTATTAGGTACATGAATAGGATGAATTCAATCAATCCCTAGATTGGTCGAGTTCATGTCAAAAGCAATGTGAATGCACTTTTGTGGAAAATACTCTAAAACCTTTAGGAAAATTTTGTAATGATTTTGTACTGATGATACTAAGATGAGGAAAAATGAGGAGAACTTAAAATGAACCTTTATGAACTCTAATGACAATTTCTATGATTCATCACAGAGAGCTTGTTCGACCAAGTTTCATGTCTAATAAATTTGACCGACATCCTTGATGGATTTTGAGAATTTCTACGTTCCGCCGAGATTATCCTAGAGATAACTTGACCGACACCCTACACAACCAAAACAAATTTAATCCATCGTTAATGTTTCATATAGGATAAAATCAACTGTCACTTCAAAGTTACTTTGTCGCATAGTAAAATTTGTCGAGTTAACCTTATTGAAACTCGACTGACTGCACTATATAGAGTGTGTTGAAAAAGTGTTTCTAGCCATTGGAGTGTTGCAAACATCAAAAATAGATATGCTACAACACCCCAAACAACTAGATTTCATTCCTATGTGCATTAGTGTCTAGTGGACATACCCACCTAGAAAGAGGACCCCTTGGAATTCATATCAAGTTTGCTCCTTCATGCTATTCAAGCTCCTCGATATTGTTGAGTGTATTGTCTACTAAGATCCTATACAGAGTGGGACCCGATAGTGGGACCACTCAATGATACAAACACGAACCATGAAGTAATTAACCATCTACAACCATAACTATTTACAATGTTACATAATATTTCTACGCACATAACTTTCTCACCTTAAGGGTGGCACACAAAATGAATAAGTTACATCTATACACACACAATCCCTTATACAAAGGGTAAGAATGATATCTCAAGCTATCATGAACTTCACTAATGAGCTCATGATCATCGTGAGTCTCTACCCTATAAAGCACCTACACTTGGGTGGAGGGAACACCTAGAAAAATAGGAAACAAAATAGTATGCGTCAGCAAAAGTTGAGTATGTACATTTAACAATATTTTCATAATTTAAATGGGTTAAAGGGACAAAAGTGATATTCCCTTAAAAAGGAGGGTCATTAAAGAATATGCTCATTCCAACAAGAGATATATCAAGAAAATGAATTCCAAAATAATGAGGCATATAAATAAATAAATGAGATAACACATCTTGCCATCAACCATTCACATTTCCCCAACAATCATAATCATTCGCATGTAGACATATTGGACTAAAATAATTATAGTCAGGCCAAGACACCACTGGGTCATTGAACTATATATATACTTTGGGTAGAAATAGTACACCCATAGGCAGAATTAGCACTCTTCTATATATATAAGGGCAGAAGTGGCACTCCCCAGGTAGAAGTAGCACACCCTAATGGTTACACATGAGCGTCTACAATAGTTAACTAGTGAAATTATCCAACATGAATAAATAGAGTGGCAAGATACATTATTCATCAAAACATGTGGCAAGATCTAATAATGATAGTAGGTGGGGTCATTGACCCAATACATCATAGTCACAACAATCTCAAAAGACAACAATAAGTTAGAAATGATAAGATGCGATGTTTCAACAAGCTGAGGAAAAAGAGTAGATGTCCCAAGAGATGCCTCATTAGAAAAATAAAAAGTCAAAGCATGCCCAAAATTAAATAGTGAGAAGTACATACCTAGTCTTCTTGACTAATTGTTAGATTAGTAGGTGAAATAGGTCTCCAAAGTTGAGTATTCAATCTAGTAACACATTAGGTATGTTAATTAAATAAAACCCACTCATACATTACTAGTATAGCTATCAATGTTGTTCATATCCCCATTCTATCACCTACATATTAGGTTTATAATATCTTTCAAGTGAACATATCTCTGGTTAGATATATTCTTAATTTTAAGATCATATTGAGTTACATAAATTAAAGTATGATCAAGTTGCATATATGTGTGTAATAATATGTACTATTCTAGTTAGGTATTGTAATATCGTTCTTTGTCTTTATGTTTTATAGGATAGTTTGGTTGACTAGGTCAAGATTATGAACTATGCCAGATATTATTGGATCACAATATCCTCGTTAGGATAAGTTAAGGATTTAAATACCATATATTCGCATATATGCCAAGCATGAATGTGATGTTTCGACTTGGATAGATTAATCTTTTACTCATGCTTTCACCTGACATGTTATCTTTATTAATTATCTTCTCTTTGATAACTATATTGAAGTGGGTGATATAGCCTTGTTGTCTACTAATTGTAACATTGCGTTATTGTAATCAATATTGGGGTAATCAAATAAATGATAAATGATATTTCCTTTATGAAGCATTATACCTTAACCATTATAATTATCATCAATTATTATAATAATATGATAAACTTAAACATGTGGGTTTATTTTCTATCATATATATAAATATGAATATATATAATGTTAAACATACAATACTATTATTTGGTTATTAAGTTCACATCTTATCCAACTATGTCCTCTATCAAGTTCACTATGTCACCCCCTCTAATCTGTTTATCCTATTCATTATCTGAATATAGAGAAAGAGTAGTAATAATTTCTTACCAAACTTTGAGTGAAGATTTTTCTATGACACAAAAATCTCGACTAGATTAAAAGGTGGAAATTAGCTAAAACCTCCTCGTTCAGTCTCATTCAACTAGACCAGATCCTTTTGAACAATGGCTTTCCTCATGGACATGACATGTAATTTGGTTTCTTTTCTTCAGGGTCAATGTAGTAAAAGGGAAGTCAGGTTGAACTCAAGGTAAAGAAACATAGTTGTTTGGTGGATACTTGGTGTATTGGGTCGGTTGTTGTGGTTTGGCGATGGTGGTGCCATTCTCAGCCACATTCCTAGTTATTTGTAGTTTGTGGTGCCGTTATAGGCTATTGTGCCATTGGTTCTCTCTTTGTTTTGGTATCTAACAGATGCAAGGTAGCAACGACCCATGGTGTCAAGGGTTCCATGGTTATGAGGAAGATGGAGGGAGAAACACATGAATGTGGAATGAAGAGATCATGTATCCTCTAGAGTCGACAAATGTAGATTTTTGTGGTGTGGAGATGCCATGCATCAGAGTGATGGTGAGAAGGAAGATATTTCTCAGCTATAGGTATCAGACTGCACACTAGCCGCAAGGCACAAGTATTGGTGGCCTCTTTGTCCATACAATCCTCTCCATGGAGGATATGAAGAGAGGGCATTTGTGCATTGAAGTCTTTGAAATATAAGGAGATGTTAATGTTGGATTCCTATCGTAGTCATGGACACCAGGGAGAGGGAGGCTATGCTGGGGTCTCAAGAGGTGATTCATTAGTTTGTTGGATCAGGGTGGTTGAATGAGAACACAAACGTTGGTGACTGCTGGTGAGGAGAGACACTGGCCACAACGGATTGAGGGGTGATCAAAATAGGAAGGTCGGTGGATGATGATGCTACGTAGAGGTGCCCGACATAGTGTGGCGATACTAGCTCTATTGGGAGCAGGTGGATGAGGAGAAAATGGAGGAGAATCAAGGGAGACGAGGAAGAAGAACGAATCAAAGAGGGTTTTCTAATTGCTGTTTGGTTTTTCATCATTTGTGAGTCTAGTGGCATAGCCTAGGGGGAAGGTCCTCAGTGTCGTTCAAGGTAGGAAGGAGATGAGGAAGAAGTGGTTTCTAGGGTTCATGAGGACAGAGGGAGATATGTAGAAGAAGTTAGGAAGTGGAAGTAAGGGGAAGATGGGCGATGAGAGGAATAGAGATGTTGGATGTTTCACGGAAATACACTCTGCATTTATGATGACAAATGTTAGACCTAGGGAAAGGGATAGTAATGTCGCACGTTACATCCATATAATTAATTATATATCATTAATGTGTTCGACTAACATATTAAATCTATTTATTTCCAATACTCTTATTTCCTAATTTAACTAGGGAAGTTTTTGAAGTTGTTTGACCCTAAAAATTGCTAGGTTGTCTGATTATAATGCAACAGGTTCAAATTTAACATTTGTTTTGTATTTTGGAATTATTTGATGTTATATTTCCTTAACTATTCATTTAATATGTGAATTACTCTCTCGTTGTCATTTGTGTCATTTATTTTAATGTTGATTTTTTTTTCAACTCATACTAATAGGAGATTTGATAGAGTTTAACTTATTATTTAGGGTATTGTACATCAAGTCTATTAATCCTTTTATTGTAATTATTTTATTTTTAAACCCTTTACGTAGTGTATATTTTTGAAGAATGTTTAAAATAAGTTTCAACTCATATTATATGTTCGGGAACTATGATTAATTTATTTTAATAAAAAGGATCTTAGGAAAGAGGAGGGAAGAGTGAAGTACCCAGAGTTGGGTATGTTACAACATTACAACCCGTAAAGAGGATTTTGTCCCTGAAATCTACCAAGCTACAACCCAATATACTAAGCTATAATTTTCTAACCAATTAAGAGTTTCTAATTGACTAGATAAAGTTAATGTACTAAGTCCTAGCATAACGTACCCACGTCACACTTGTATATAGAACCTGAAGTGAACTTATATTACTCCATCCATCATGTCTTATTATCTTTTCATGTTGTGAATTGGTTTAGGAAATTTACACTAAGATTGATGATGATATTAACAAATTTAATTTGTTATGGTTATCTACATTGTTGATACATGGGTTTTGAGTCACTTTTATAGGCTTATTTTATATCTATTTTATGCATGTATTTGTCATTTTCTTTATTATATTTGCATAACTCACTATGGTTGGCCTTTAAACTCTATTTGAATAAAATTATACTTATTTTATCATATTTATATGATTTTATATAATCCCCAGACTTATACACATGTTTTGGTACTTTTTAGGTACTTTTGCACTGTACCGAGTCGATACTATCAACCCCAGTGTTGATAGTATCGAGATTTCATCAGGAATCAACCCCAAAACTCAAAATTGGAAGGAAATATCAACATCATGTTTGATACTGTTGACTTGGGTGTCGATAGTATCGATAGCGTCGGGATCTGCCAAATTTTACACTAAACCAGATCATTCTAATCCGACAGTGGAGCTTTTTCGGTACCGAAATGTGGTCCTATGACCTGAGGGGAGGACGGCCAACCCAAGTGGGGATCGGAGATTGAGTCACACAACATCCAAGAAGGAGGGAGAGAGAAGACGAGAGCAAAGGCCGTCAACCGGGCGATTCAGGCACCTTTGACAGACGATTTTGCTGCTGGAAGACTACAAACTACGTGTTTCTCGAGGAGGATCTCCGGGAACATCTTTGTATCATGGGTTACACGAGTTTTCTCCATGTTTCCTACATTTTTCTTCTCTATTCCTATGTATTCTCCATTGCTAACCATGAGGGGCTAATCCCCATCGTTCCGTAGGACCCGACACTAGCCCGGGGAACCGTTGTACGAAATTTTTGCATGAATTAATATAGGATTCTCATTTCTTGGATATCTAATTGTGGAGATTGCTTTATTTACTTATGCTTCATGACCATAGGTAAAGAATGAGACTAATTATTACTTTGGAAAGGGGATTAAAGGTTATAAAACCCACTATTATACACTATCTTATACGTTCCTTAGACTAGGCGAAGAACAGATAGTGGAGAGATACCCAGAGTCATCGATAATGCACCTAATCTTCGATATGAATTGTTATAGAAGTAGAATTGGCTTCGATTTAGGAAGTGGATTGTACCGTGGAAGTGGAAAATCCTGATTACATGCTCTCTATCCAAGATTTGATAAAATCTATGTTATTTATGCGAGATATTAGGTATAATGAGACCCCGTGGTGAAATCGGAAATCCTAAGGAATCCCATCTTCATTGATTAAACCAACATTTAATCATTTCTCTCTTTGTTTTCACTTTATTTTATTTTCTTTTTCAAAACCAATGAACTCTTTTAATTGGTTTAGTTGTTCGCAACCAGTTAGTAGTAGTCTACTAAAACTCACATTCCCCGAGTTCCACTCGGGCCTCACAAGGTCTATATTACTTCGATATGTTCACTTGCATTTAGCGTACGATAAACACGTGTCAAGTTTTTGGTGCCGTTGCTGGGAAAATGGTGAGTTTCAACACTATGAGTGCTGCGAGCGGCCACACTAGGCCACTTTTAATTCCTATAATTTTTCTTTTAATCTTTTGAACTGAATTGCAAATCTTATTCATTGTTTTAATTATTAGTACCAGTTCATACACTACCATTTGAAAATTCAAGTACTAGTAAAGTAATAATGGGTGATGAGTGGCAAATGAGGAGCAGACGATTTGGGAGAAGATCAAAGCATCTTCTTCATTTTCACAAAAGGGGCCAATCAAAAAGCAATCCATTAATGTTCCAAATTATAAAATTGATCCAGGGCTCATTGCATTGGTTAAGACACAAGCATTCAATAGATTTCAACATGAAGACCCAGTAGCCCATATTAGCAGCTTTGTTGAGAGTTGTGACATGGTGAAGGTAGACAGGTTCCCACATGAGTAGATTTATCTGAAGCAATTCCCATCATCATTAGTAGGTAATGCAAAGGAGTGGTTCTATAACTTGCCAAAAGAATATGTCGAGATGTGGGATCAGATGATTGAGGTATTTTTTGAAAGGTATTTCCCACCAGAGAAGACCAATGACCTTGTGAGGAAGATTCACAATTTCAAGTAACAGGCAGCTGAAACATACGCAGAAGTATAGGAGCGATTTCGAATCATGCTACAGAGAGTCCCACATCATGGGATAGATCCGGAAAATTAGGCAAAGATGTTCTACTTTGGCCTAAACCAACATGAATTGGGTATTCTAGATTCAGTAGGTACATGTTTCTTCATGAACAATAAAGACTCCAAGTGTTGGGAGATTTTAAAGAACATGGCTAAAAATCAAGCTTGGGGTGAAAGAGACAGACCAGAGAAGGCTAAAGCTATAGGTGATGCAAAGGCCATTCAAGCTTTAAATGAGAAGATGGACTTGCTAGCCAAGAATCTCCTAGAGAAGGAGATCAATGGGTCTGATGAGGAAGAACATTCAAAGTATATGCATCAACAGGGATATAGAAATAACGATTACAATTGGAGGAAGGAACAAAATTCTCAGAAGTTGCAACCTAGCCTAGAGGAAAAGTACAATGAATTGCTAATCCAGGTGGTGAAGCAAAACTAGGAACTGATGGGCTCATTCGGCAAGACAGTACAGTCACATAGTGAGTACATGAACCAGTTTGGGCAATAGATATAGAGCCATGGTGCACAACTGAGGATGCTAGAGACGTCCATAACCAAAATTACAGCTGAGGTGGCTGCCATGAAGCAAATCATTCAACAAAAACCAGCTGGGAATGCAGAGCCCGCTCAACCACATTAGAAGGTTCAATATATATCAATCAAAAAGGGGCCAGAGCTTCCTGTTGAGGAGATACATGAGCGGAGTATAGACTTGGAGGATAAACCCAAAGTTCCATACCCTCATAGTTTGTATGGATTGCAAGGTGGATGTAGGATGCCAATCAAATCACTCCAAGATTCCACCACTGTCATGCCCACATCTCAGATTTTTGAAGAGACTCCTATATTAGAAGAGAATTGAAAGCTTTACTCCGTAGTGGAGCATCCACTATCAATAAGGAGAAGTAGCCACAAGTAATTCCATCCACAGATGATGTGCCAAATCCTATCTTAGAAGGTGGCGTTAAAGCAATCTTAGGGGAGGAGACCCCTAAAGTTCCATATATTCCACCGCACAAGTTCATAAAGGAGCCAAGTGTGCCATTTTGCATAGTCTAAAACTGAGGAAAGAGAAAAGGCACTTCAAGAAATTTATTGAGATCTTTCGGAAGATCCACATTAACATTCCATTGGTGGAGTTTATAGAGAAAATTCCTTCATATGGAAGATTCATGAAAGACATCATCAATGAGAAATGGCGGATCAAAGATATAGATGTTGTATGTGTTAATGAAACAATGAGTTCTATAATCCAAGGAAGGCTGCCAAAGAAGAGGAAAGATCCAAGATATTTCTACATCCCATGTTCCATAGGTGGCCAACATTTCCCACAAGCATAGTGTGACTCAGGAGAAGGCATTAATCTTATGCCACTTCCCACTTTTCAAAACCTAGGATTGAAGAAGCCAACACAAACTTCCATGACAATTGAGTTGGCAGATGGATCCATTGTGAAGCCACAAGGTATATGCGAGGACGTGCTAGTAAATGTCGACAAATTTATCTTCCCTGTTGACTTTGTGGTCATGGACATGAATGAGATGGAAGGATGTGAGATACTATTGGGAAGGTCGTTCCAAGATACGGCAGATGTAATATCTGCCATTGGGCGAGGTTACTTGACACTTGGGATTGGTGATGATAGAGTTGAATTTAAATTGTGAAATGAATCATTAGAGACATCCCATGACAACCTAGGTTAAATGTATCCTTATGTCAAGCCTAGGAACATTAAACAAGGGCACTTGTTGGGAGGCAACCCAAATTTAGGTTTATTTTATGTTTGGTTATATTCTTTTATGTTTATGTACGTAGTTTTTTATTAGTTTTTGATACTTTTGTAAAAATGGTACCCTAACTCATTTTTTGAAGTGTGCAGAACTTTTATGGTCGATACTATCGACACCCCTTTCGATAGTATCAAGTTTGGATCAGTAAACGCTGAGCAAGAGTCGATACTATCGACCCTAGTGTTGATAGTGTCGAGTTCTTTGGAGAAACCAGACCCATTTTTATCAGTAACTGTCGATACTATCGACACCCCTATCGATAGTATCAACACTTTTGATTTCCCAGGCCTATAGAGGCGTCAGTACACCAAATTTACTGAGCAAGAGTCGATACCATCAACCTTGGTGTTGATAGTATCGACACCTGCAGGACAGCTACATAAAACTTTCCGTAAAAGGTGTCAAAACGAGATTTATTTGCACCATTTTTTGCACAACAAAGAAGGATGAAGCGAGTCATGTCTTAGAACCATTAAGACACAAAAGTGTTCCACCAAAAAGAGGTAGATAGCAAGAATCACTTGGTCCACTTGATCATCCAACCATCCATCTTCACCACACTTCAAAGTGAATGGTACTGCTGTTCCACCTCTTAAGTGGGAATGTTGACTATGAGGCCATAATCATGTTCAAGCTTGGGGGTTGTTGGAACAACCCTCTATCTTATTTTTTATTTACTTATTTATTTGGCTTTTACTTTTGAAATATTAGTTGTTTTTATTTCTAGGTTTATAGTTTTTTTAGTATCCACATCTATCTAGTGTAATTTGTGGAGCAATAAATGCATGGTTTCAATTGGGAGTATTACTCTAGGGTTGCGTGAACATAAAAAATGAGCATATTGAAGACTTTTTAAGCTTATTCTTGTGAGAAATTGAATTGCATAACTGAGGAAGTGCTTGGGTGAGTCAGCTTCAGGACATGGGCACATGAATGGCCATATTTATTGTCCAAGGAAAAGTGATTAACAAGGCTGTTGAGCTGAACCGAACAAATACTAACGTGACCTTAGAATAAAGTTTAAGAGAGAAATCCTTTAGTTACCCTATACACAGGTCTTTAGAGAGGGACATATAATATTTTCATAAGATCTTATCTTTTAGGTGTGTGATCTCATCCACCACACACATTCATCACTCCACCACCATAAGAAGATTGAGTACATTGAATTGTTCATTCTTTTGATTGCACTTACATTGCATGGTAGGATTTGCATAATTTTGTTATTTTTGCTTGCATTTGTGAAAACTGGAAAACAAAATAGAAAATACACATGCACAACATTAATTCAGGTGCCTGTCTTTTAGTTGCATAACATTATTGTTTAATTAGTTGCATTTGCATTACATAAACCATATAGTTATCATCATGTGCTAACTTCATTCTTCTAAAAAATGAGAAGGTAGTGATCTTTTCCCATACCCTTCAAGAAAATATTATGGTTTAGAAGAAGTGTATTGCAACTAGAAGCCCAAAATAGTTATGCCATTTTGAAAGGGGGCTTGAAAAAAAGTAAAAAAAAAAAGAATGAGTAACTTTTTAGAAGAAAATAATGGAGAAAGGGCATGATCTTACCTTTATCATAAAGAAGAATTAATACATGATGTAGTTTTTGTAAATGTTTCATCTTACTTTGAGATTAAATGATAGTGTATGCATCATTCTACTTCAATGAGTAGGCATTAGGATCATCTCATATCTTGTATAATTATAGGTTCATCATATTTTCATTTCATGAATGATTCATTGTTCTCATGATTCTTCCACATCCACCTATCCCATCCACTCGTTGCTCCTATTGGTAGGCCACATATATGATTGTCTCCTCATCCATTGTTTTATCAGGAGAACAACTTCCCCATATATGGTATCTAGATGAAAGGAGTAATGTAGATAGGAGATCACATGATGCATCAAGTATGGACTGGATGAGTTTATCTTATTAACTACATTAATTGATAGTGTTTTATTGATTTGGGGACAAACATCTTTTACATAGGTCTTGGTCGCATGGTTGGTAGTTAGTGTTCAGTGGTCAGTGAGGTTCAGTTAGTGGAAAGAAAGTGGGGATGATTCAGATGCATTTAATATATTTATGTCCTTTTGCTGTCTTATCTCAATCAGATCCAAGGTTTTTTTGCTCAAGCATGAGCAAGGTTTAAGCTTAGGGGAGTTTGATACATGGGTTTTGAGTCGCTTTTACAGGTTTATTTTATATCTATTTTATGCATGTATTTGTCATGTTCTTGATTATATATGCATAACTCACTATAGTTGGCCTTTAAACTCTATTTGAATCAAATTATACTTATTTTATTATATTTATATGATTTTATATAATCCCCGGACTTATGCACATGTTTTTGTACTTTTTAGGTACTTTTTCACTGTAAAGAGTCGATACTCTCAACCCCAATGTCGATAGTATAGAGATTTCATCAGGAATCAACCGTAGAACTCGAAATTGGAAGGAATTATCAACATCATGGTCGATACTATCGACATGGGTGTCGATAGTATCGACAGCGTCGGAATTTGTCAAATTTTGAAGTAAATCAGATCGTTCTAATCCGACGGTGGAGATTTTTCAGTGTCGTAAAGTGGTCCTATGACCAAGGGGAGGATGGAAAACCCAAGTGGGGATCATAGATCGAGCTGCATGACATCCAAGAAGGAGGGAGAGAGGAGACGAGAGAGAAGGTCATCAACCGGGTGATCTGAGCACCTCCGATATGGGATTTTACTGCCGGAAGATTGCAAAACACGCGTTTCTCGAGGGGGATCTCCAGGAACACCATTGCATCAGGGTTTACATGAGTTTTCTCCATGTTTCCCACATTTTTCTTCTCTACTCCTATGTATTCTCCATTGTTAACCATGCGGGGCTAATCCCCATCATTCCTTAGGACCCGGGACTAGTACGGGGAACCACTGTACTGAATTTTTGCATGATGCAATATAGGATTCTCATTTCCTGGATATATAATTGTGGATATTGCTTGATTTACTTATGCTTCATGACCATAGGAAAAGAATTAGACTAATAATTACTTGGTAAAGGGGACTAAAGGTCAGAAAAACCACTATTATATACTATCTTATACGTTCCTTAGACTACGTGACATAGAGATAGTGGAGAGATACCCAGAGTCATCGATAATGCACCTTATCTAAGATATAAATTGCTATAGAAGTAGAATTGACTTAGATTTAGGTAGTGGATTGTACCGTGGAAGCGGGCAATCCTGTTTACAGGATCTCTATCCAAGATTCGATAAAATCTATGTTATTTATGCGAGATATTAGGTATAACGAGACCCCATGGTGAAATCGGCAATCCTAAGGAATCCCATCCTCATTGATTAAACCAAGATTTAATCATTGCTCGCTTTGTTTTCACTTTATTTTATTTTCTTTTTCAAATCCAATCAACTCTTTTAATTGGTTTAGTTGATCACAACCAGTTAGTAGTGGTCTACTGAAATTCACGTTTCCCGGAGTTTGACTCAGGCCTCACAAGGCCTATATTAAACTACAGAAAAAAGGTGAATTTGCTACAATTATACTAACTACATATAATGTATTTATAGCTAAAATTGCTTATCTTAACAAATTATAAAATTATAAATAAAATGAATGTAGTTAATTATAATAACTACAAACTTCCCCACATATCCTAATTGATTACATAAAAATTCTCATATCAATGCCTCGTGTCCCTCTCCCTCATACAAATAACAAAAATATACAAAATTTCAATTTCCCTCGCGCTACTCCCTTGTTGCCCAATTGGCACCGTTTCAAAGTGCATTTTCCATTGTACTCCCTCAGTCCTTCTCCCCCATCGCCTCCCCCACAAATCCATGTCTCTCTCCTATAGCCACCCCATCCATCGTATGCTAGCTCTCCCTCTCGCTATCTTCCCCTCCCCCTATAGTCCCCTATCTGATCACGTTCTCTCCCTCACACCTCACTTTCCTCACCCAACACCCCTCACGTCCTCCTCTTTGCTAGCACTTGATCTCATGGACCACCAACGAAGATGCTGGAAGGACGGAGTCCCCAAGGAAATAGAAAAGTGGGGGGAGGGGGTGAGGATCTTTGCCGAACCACAATTGCTCAAGTGTAGGGTATGGCCTCGTGGACTACCTAAGGAGGCGCTGGAAGGATGTAGCACCAAAGGAGAGAAAATTGGAGGGGTGAGGATTTCGGCTAAAACCCAACTCCCCCAGTACAATGTCTGGGTTCCCTGATTTAGTGATTGTTCTTCTCCCACTCACAGTGAGGTCACTGTTTATGTTTCCTAATACTATTTTGTGCCTCTTCTACCTCCTAGCGCATCCGTAGGGATGGTATGTGCCATTAAAGCCATTAACTCACCTAGTATAATTCTATAGTTTCACACATTTACATTTTTTCAGATTAATTGATTGCCTTGATGGTTTTAAGGTGATCCTTATTGCTTCACATAAAAAATATAGGAACCTATCAGCCAACTTGTTTGAGTTCACTTCTATCCTCAGGTTTGGTTCTCTAGTTCTATAATAATTAGATTTTGTTACTAGAGTTTTTCTTAATTATATGTCATGTGGAAGGTTCTCAAAGTCCATGACACTTAACTATCTTGGCCATTGTTTGGTAATGCACTTTCTTGTTTGCTTGTTGTTACAGGTTCTTCAAGCAACTATTCCTCATCTATTTGGTCAAAAAGATGGCTACCAAGCTCTTGTGGACAATTACTACCATATACATGCCCATGGTTTTTTCTAGCATAGGAAGGGCTCCAATTATCATCATCTTCTTCATCTTAGGTGGATTCATCCTACAATATAATATTCCTTTCATCATTAGATACTTTTTATGCAAGGAACCGAGTCTGCTACCTTGTGCAATTTCCTATTGTCAAAGGAGCCATGTAATGTGTCTCCTTTGTGGTAAGTGACCTCTTGTACTTCCATATCATGCTCACACTATCAAGATTCTTCAATGAAAGAAGTGGTCGCATTTCTGAATATCTTGGCAGACTGTCTAAATATTTCATAGATAATATTTTTACATATTGCCAAGTAGAATGAAATAAAGCTCGACAATTTTGATTTAAGTTCATGTTCTATTGACATATTATATAACTCTATGTTGTTGGTTCCTTCTACATTAGTCACAATACATGTGTGCTTGAGATCACCGAGCACTCAATCTGATGTATAGATGTGCAAAGGTTGAAATCATTGGGCATTCTATTACAATGTTTATGCAAATTTCTTTTCTTGACTTCATGTAGCTAGCCCATCACTTTATGAAGACATTTCCTATAATCATCTAGGAGAACTAATTACATCTCAAGATGCAATTTATTTACTATGACACAACACCCTCTGTCAGGTATGTTATCTTGCAATAATTGTCAGGTGCATATGGAATCTTTGTTTCATTGTATATATTAGTTCTACTATAGAGTTAAATTTTGCAAATTGTCTTCTTCATAACCTCTCATGAGACGATTGTTATTTTATTTTACAATTAAAATATATGTGGCTTTAGTCTAATTGAGTCAAACTATACATTCAACACTTGGTTGTTTGACACTATCTTACAGTAGACTAAGAACCATATGGACATACAAAGTCCATTGCTGTGTAAAACATTTCCTTCCTATTAGAAGTCGTTAATCTCATCCTAGTTCACATTTATTATTAACAACTCCCCTCGATGCTCTTTCTATGAATATTGTGAGTTTTCTCTTCATATGAATTGATCACCAATAATGTTTTGGCTTTATCATGTCACAAGAGATGCATGTCATTTTATACAGTACAATAATTTTAGGACCATCTCACAGTTGAACATGACCCACTATTAAGATCTTGATTTTAGAAAATTCATTATTAATTTCTTTGCTTTTTTATATATTCCTATTCTTTTAGCTAAATTCCTTCTATTAAAGTGTCTTACATAGAATCTATGAATAATGAACCGTATGTATTCTACCCATATAATAATATGTGTACATATACTCAATCATGGTACTACCATTTATGGGAATACATGTTTCGTCTGTTTAAATTCAATTGATGGCTAGAACAAACTTTCTGTTTCATGTTTATTAATTAGCTTGATGCTTGAACTACTGATACTAGGATTAGGGTCTATAAATGGGAAAGTTAGATGATCATCCTGGTGAAAAATCATTTTGAAAATGTTTGGTACCACCTTATCATCCTCCTTTAAGGGGCATAAACTATCATGCACATGCCTCAGTGAGATTTTTGGAAATACACACTATCAATCTCTAATGGACTCATTCTCCACTTACTTCATAGTAACTGTATCTATCCTTCCATTGTGACTACCATCATCAAACCTCTATAGACGAATTTTAAGGTAGAAACCAAGGTACATGACATTAGCTTCATCTCAACTTTAAAATTTTGAGAAACACTGTTGAAGTTATGGGTAAGTTTTGTATGCAAACTTTGATGAAATATCGGTGTCTTGTTTTTTAGGAATAAAATATGATATTTGGAAAATGAATGTTGTCATGGTATTGCATAGATAATACCCACATTTTTTAGAAAATCAAAGGAGGTACTTCTATTTAGTATCGACTCCGCGTGTAGGAGAAAGAAACTTCCCCTTCTGGGGTTACTACAGGTACTTTTAGCATTCTCTTTGTCACAATCATAATGTTGGATGAAGTCAGCATTCAATCTGGGTAATTGTTTGGGGGTCTGTTTGTGAGCCCATTTGGTAAAGCTATCAACAAGCTCATCCCCTTCTCATCAGACACACACCAAGTTGGTATCATGTGAAATAGAAAAATCCCTAAAATCATTTTATAAAGAGCACAATCGTTTGTAGGGAATTCATTCATCTTCATAGATGTACTTGCAGACAAAAGAATACGTCTCAATGGAGCAACTTGGCATGGCATTTATGTCTGAAAAGGTCATCCCTATCAAGATTGCAAGAAATGAACCTACTAGAGGATCGTTGCTATCCTTCCAAGGTGTTTCACAACTAACCCTCCAATCCAGCTACCAGCTATGTTTTGGTGTCCATGCACGTAATTATTTGTTATCATAATAATAACTAAATTCTATATTAATATGATGTATATCTATTATTACTTAGCCTCACTTGTTGTATACATGGTTAAAGATGAAGCAATAAGTTGACTATATTATGATTATCTATTTTCTCAATGACATTTATTATATAATTGTTGATTTTATCTTTGTTTGATTCTTGTGACTAATAATTTATGATGTATTTTCTATAATTACAACAAGAGGAGACATGCATGTTGCCTCAGTGCCGCATACACCCTAGGGTGTTATGCAAGGAGATAAATCAAGGATTCCAAAAAAGTTCGAATCTTGGTCATTTAATAAGAAGCACATCAGGTAAACTAGCATACCATCCCTTCCTCTTGTCATTTATAATTTTTAGTTGTAATATTAGAGGCATGTTTCAATTTTATTACTTGAGTTAGTAGTATAATTTCATTTACTTGCATTTCATATTTCTGATTTGTGAATATGCTCTTATAATTAATCTACTAATTGTATTACTTGAGAAAAAGTGTAGATGTACACTATTGTTAGTCCAAAAACCATGTCCCTCAACCATGTGAAGTGCTTCTTGTCAACATTCGATATACATATTACAAATTAAACCAATGTAGTAGTAAAATGACCTATTGACTCTATTTATATAGTTTAAAATGTGTTTTTTTATAGCCTTAGGATAAAATGCACCCCGTCAGACTTAGTTTCTACCTTAGTTGACTATTAATGGAAACCTTAATAGTGAGTTAAAGACATTGTAACAATAGTTCAAGGAATGCAAGAGTAAAGATTTCAATAATTAGGTTTGGAAAGAGCACTACTGAATTAGTAAATAAGTGTTTATTAATGCACTCTTTCTGCTTTGTTTTACAGGTTCTTCTGATTTTCTCACTTCTGGTTATAATCTGAAAAGTCATAGCATGTGTTTTAACATGAAATTCCAAAGATCTATATGTAGATTTGCACTCTTACTATTACAAACAAAGATGGTTTAACACTTATGTTGGTTCTTAAGAAATGAATGTGCGTATATATTTTGAACAATTTATTTGTGTCTTATGGATGGTGATTGGTGAATGTTTTGATTTCAGCTTTTGAACCCAAAGATGTTACAACTCTCAGATATAGTAAATTTAATAAGAAAACATTCAACAAATATGTATATCCATGGGCTTCTATTCACTTCAACATCGAGGTCTGACTGTCTTGAGTTATATTTATTTATTATATACCAGTTAATTTTCCCAGTGGAACTTTTAGAATATTACTAGGACGAATGGCATTATCATGTAACAAACCACAATATAGTAATTCCATCTGATAATACAGGAGTCCTATATAATAGAAGATCAAATATGTAGCATGGTAGGTTGACATTTTCTGAGCTGGCTAACTACATAATATTTAATCTTTGTCCTATGTCATGGACTTCAAAATTTTATAGTTAAATCATCCTCATCTATCTTAAACATTATCTTTTGGGTTCACTTCTTTGCCTTTTGATTCCTTTTGACTTGATAATGTTACTCTGCTGATTTTCTGGCACTAAAACATATGTTCTTGTGATCTCACTTATGATCGTATGTATTGTTTCATCCTCTCATCTATCTAGGGCGTCAATTGTCAAAATTGAGGTTCTGGTAGGTTTTGAGATAGACAATGCTTCAAATCCTGTACAATTTCTGAACGAACCTGACCTGGTCATTTTTATGGCCACTTACCAGTGATACTTATCTTGAACTAAATCATTATTATGTATGCAATTGATGTCCATTTTAATTGTGATTGATCCTAAAGGGATGTGGTTACTGGACCAGTAGTTACCTGAAGATAAAAAAATTAAATTATACAAGTATTGGATACCCTAAGTGGGTTTTCTATGTAGTTTCTCTGGGTCAAACCATGTTGTATATAAATAATCATATAAACTTAAACTGACTAGTATGCATCACAAGTCTCATTTCTTATCTCTCTTTGTAGAATAATGTTCCCTCAAAAATAAAATCATATGGGCCTTTTCTAGTTGTAAGAGAATATCCTAGATCTGTCTCAATATATACATAAATTGTGACCAGCCTATTTGAATTCTTTATGATAACACCTTAGACAATGTGTGGATAAGAAAATGGTAGAAATATCAACCATGATTATACACACTTAGAAATATTAAAAAAGTTCGCACCATGGAAATATTGTAAGAGAGAGACGATCTTTTAAACTTCAAAAACCATAGTTGCCTTCTCACCCTCCTATATAGCCATCACTGTCACTTACTGTTTCAGCTAGACTGTTCATGCTCATAGCCGTAAGTTGATTAAAACAAACCAAGTATTATATAATCCAAGAAAAGTTTGAAGTTCTAAAAATACAAGGATAGAACTTCTAACATAGGTCCTAACTAAAACTGCATGTGAAACTCAACATGCTAATCAACATACTTTATAGTAAATTTTGGTAACTGACTGCTGTGTTTTCAAAACCTATATAAATCGATCAAAACAACATATTAGAGTCTGTAACAATGTAATGAAAAGCCTATATAAGCTAACTAAACAGATGAGCTTACTAACAACTATGAAATCAGACAGGGGTTCCACTAGATCCATATTTCTATGTGCCAGGGATGCAGGGCCTGGCTGTCATGATTGATTATGAAGTGGCTGATGGCAATTTAAGGCCAATCAAAGCTTCCAAAATGCACCCCATCTCTCATTTCTGATGACCTAAAGCTTTTCCTTGAAGAAAAAGTTGATAATGTGAAGCATTTAGCCAAAATACCTCTCAAGTTCAGTAGTATTTCTAGTCCTCACGTTAAGCTTGAAATAAGTTTCGTAAAATTGGTATGTTTGTTGCTCTTGGTGCATTATTTTTCGAAGAGACACTAAAAACGTGAATCACTTATTATTTTAGGACCATCTTTTTAAAGAGTAGGGGGAGTATGTTCTTTCAAATAGGGGGTGTTAATATATATATGTGTCGTTATTACTATTTTGTTATTTTACATTATATTTGGACCTCTCTGTAATTGTTCCATTATTATAAATATAAGGGTACACACATTGTGTAACCATAAGCTCTCCAATTCTTGTCTTGTTTCTCATGGTACCAGAACAGGCCTAGATCTAGCCGACGCTCTTCACTCCCTCTCTTCTCTCTCCTCTCCACCCCCTATGCAATCCTGCTACCACACAACCCCCCTCTGCCGACTCATCCTGCAGCGCTGCGCGCCCCGTGCGCCGCCAGCAGGCCACCGGGCGGTAGCCGCAGTGCACCCCAATGCGGGCTGCTGCCTTGCACTGTCGTGGAAGGCGCACCTCCAGGTGGCCCCGCTGATGTGGCAACTTGCCTCTAGGGCTGTTAGCTGCCTAGTCGGCCCATTCGGGGGTCCGTGGCTTGATTCTGGACTGAGGGACAACCTTGACACTTGATTGTGCCTGCCCATGTAGGCCGTTGAGCCACTAGGTTTCCTGTTGTGCTCTGGAGTACCCCATATGTGATAGCTTCCTTCCTTCAGTAAATATGTGCCTGCTGCTTCCTACCTGACAATGTAGGCAGCCTTCTACTGCCTGTTCATGCCTGCCTTGCTGTGTAGATGTGCTTTCAAGACTCCGTCTTCTACTACCTCATGGCATCCTCCAGTGATTATTTGCGTCGTCAAGTTAATGACTGTAAAACTTGATGGGTGAAACTACTAGTACTAGGTATGTTCCATGGTGATTTATGCAAAATCCCAAGGAAAATACTCACATCTGGCACGTGATGCTCCGACACAACCTGTTGTGAATGCTGACTCCAAAGATGTGAAGGCCTACAATGATTGGGTTTGGGATGACTCTACGGTGATGAAATGGATTCTCAACAGCAGTGAGCCAAAGATCTCCAATACCTATTTGCATAGCCAGAACCCCAAGAAGGTGTTTGACAGCACCATGCAGCTTAGTCGTCTTCACTTCATGGGGTCAGATATGGCGGACTACTTCTATGCCTTTACTGGACTGTGGGGGGAGATGGAGACCTACCACCCACTATGTAACATCCCAGGATTTGAGGCCTCAGATAAGTTGATCTTAAAAGGAATGATTGGGCTACTCATATCACCAAGGTGCACCTCCTTTTCTGGGAGCCCATCACTAAAGAACTCCATAGTTAAGCGTGCTCTGCTTGGAGTAGTATTGGGATGGTTGACTTGTCGGGAAGTTGATCCTCGCATGCACGTGAGTGAGGACAAAGCACATAGTTAAGGCTAGTGGTAATATGTGGGTCCAGTCGTCATTCCTAAAACTCTACTAGAGCCTTTGGTAGTGGGCCCGGGCATTACAAATGGTATCAGAGCCATAACCCCTCTAGTAGGTGGGGCCCACATGGGCATGTGACATGCAATCTTGAGTTGTGCGGTCTAGGAATGTAGGAAAGGGATGTCCATGGTTGACGTAGCCACCCTTGCGCTGGTATTCCGTGATCGGGAGCTGGTTGTCCATGGTCCATTATGGGTCTGCACTGAAATGGGGTCAGATTATGAGGCCATATAGTTGAGACATGATGAGGACTTCAAGAGTCTTATTAGGGGAGATTATAACATCCCAGGATTTGAGACCTCAGATAAGTTGATCTTAAAAGAAATGATTCGACTACCCATATCACCAAGGTGCACCTCCTTTTCCGGGAGTCCATCACTAAAGATCTCCATAGTTAAGCATGCTCAGCTTGGAGTAATACTGGGATGGGTGACCTATCGGGAAGTTGATCCTGGAATGCACGTGAGTGAGTACAAAGCATGCAGTTAAGGCTAGTGGTGGTCTGTGGGGCAGTCTTCATTCCTAAAACTATACTAGAGCCTTGGGTAGTGGGCCCAGGCATTACAACGGTGTTCCCTAAAGAACAATGATACTACAAACAAAGCAATAAAAAGCAAAATTAATAAAGTAAAGAAAAATAAAAATAAGGAATTTGTAACCAAAGTATGGGAGGGATCTTGGATTGGGTTTCACCTACTGAGATCCCTCACAAACATGTAATACTCATATCCCTTTTATATACCCTTAGAAATATTACAAGCAATCATCATATATTTGTACTCTCTCTCGATCTTAGGATAGACCTAGATTATAAGGATGCCTCCCTCTTGAGATGAAAAATAAATAACCACAAAGAAAACCATATGATCATCAACTTTAGTATTTCAACATTTTAATGCATTCATACTACTCCATAACACTTTGATAAGGTTGGTGCTACTCTTTTGAAGAACTAACAATCAAGCATTACAAGATGGTAGCTAAGCATACAAGTGAAGCATTCAAAAACAATAGTATGGATATAAGTATTGCTAAGGATATATATCTATTCAAAAGGGTCCAAGTATGTACATGTTGAAAGGGCATTAGTGCATACTCGCAACCCAAGTTAGGTGTGTAGCCACTCTTTCTCATGAGTGCATTTTGGTTTTACAAACGAACATAGACATGGAGAATAGTAGAAAAGGTAATATGAAAAAAAACAAGGAAAAAAAAGTCAAAGCAGGGAGGAGGCCAAGGGACATACCAATAGTATCGAGGCGATGGCCTCAACCAGTGGCCTGGTCTTATCAATCCTGGATCAAATCAATAATGCGTTGTCCTTCATTATCTTCTTCTTCCTTCTCTCGACACTTGAGGGGTGCTGGGAATGGGACAGGGTGGACGAGCAAAGGTTTGGGTGTCAGTACCTCTAGACTCTCATATGTCGCTCCTATCGGCCAATGGCGGTGGAGAATAGTCCATGGTGCCTCCTTTCTTCCACAACTCTACTTCTAGTCATTCGTTCTTGCCTGGGAGTAGCATGCCCCACTTTTGTATTTGGTTGTACACCTTTTATAGGCATTGGCCTGGGGCCCTTTACTTGTGCTTCAAGTCTCCCATGCACTCATCCTCGGGGTACGTGTTTAATGGTCTAAGTACGAAACTTTTCAGGGTAGCCATTGGATGTTAGAAGCATGCACACTATCAGGTGATGGGCACAGAAGTTCCATCGGTCAAGCATGCCATTGATTGATGGTCGCAGAAGCCCCACAAGTTGACAGGCACAGATGCTCCTGCGGTTGATGCTTTGCTATGGCTATCAATCGGTGGTGCGATAGGGGTTGTTAGGAAACATCTAGTGGGGGTAAGCTAACGACTACCCAAGGGCCATCAACTATCAACAGGTGATGGCTCAACATTTAATAATCAAGCTTGCAATATTTAACACCATAGTCCTTATCAACGTAAGGTAAGGAGAATATACGCAGGACAAGAGGGAAATGGATATGAATTTGACTAAATAGAGATGAAATATGGATAAAATAAAACATATAATATCTAAAAAATAGATGTTATCAAATCCCCCAAACATAGAGTCTAGCACGCAAATACCCCAAACATAGAGTCTAGCATGTCCTCAGGATAATAGTTAGAATTAAAACTTCGAATGACTTCAAAGGGATTTATTGCTCATAATTTTGAGAGTGCGCAAATGTGGTAACGTCAGTCTCAAGTCGAGATTGATGCATCTAGTCAAGAGGTTGTTGGAACCCAAAATTCTATCTCTTAGTTAAGAGTTACGATACTCATGTTGCTTTGCACGACTTTCTTTATCAGAGAGTTCCTCCTTCATGAATCACTACTGATCTTATTCCAGGATGTACTTGTGCACGGTTTTGACGGAGGTTTCTTTCTCACCAAACTTTTATTTTTTTGGGTCTCCTTGCTATTGTGTTTGGGTAGGCTGAAGGCATTGGTGTTTCCTACATTCATCAAGCTCACTCAACCAGCAATCTACCATAGGGGTGGTGTTGTCCTAGAGGGCCCTGATTTAATTTTAGGTGGTTGTGTGAGGATCCCCTTTGGAGTGTAGGTATGCAAAGGTTGGCTTCGAGACTCCACTACTGGGCACGACATATATGAATTCGTGAGTGAAGCAATACACCGACCAGGAAGAATCCTTCAACATCTTTCTATGCATAACTGTTATAACCTCAATTTATTAAAAAATGTAATTCTCTTTTAATGAATAAATGAAATCTTTTTCTTTCATTTTCAATGGATTTCATATGTAATGGCCTTGATTGATTGATGGTGGGCTTTGTTGGCCATTGAGCCCAATTGAAAAGAATAGGGAATTAAAAAGGAAAAGAAATTGATTAATAAGAGGGAAATATGAGTAATTGACAATTAAAAGAGGATAAAGGCAAATTGATGTTCCCCAATATGGGAATCCATGCCTTTGAGATTTCTTGAGGTTCAAGGGACCCAAAATAACAAGATAATCACAAAGGAAAAAGGAAAACAAATTAATTTGGATTAACTAATGAGAGAACTTGGGAGAGAAGGAAGCCTTCTCATCCATTTCTTTTTGTTTCCCAAATTTCGTACAAAGTTAGGAAATAATAAAAGGAACGTTCCCTTAAAATTTGAGCTAAATAGGAGTTATGGTTTGAGAGATATCAATTTTCCAAGTTATATCCAATTTGGGAATTATTCTGAATTAAAGCAATAAATATTTTCCCTTGTGTTTGATCGTGGGCGATGAGATTCGTTGGATCTTAATTCAACGATGGACAGTCATCATCTAAGTCCCAAGAGGACTCAGACTCTGTAAGTGTAACATCCCTGACCTGGGTTATGGATTAATCATAGGTGTTTTGCTTAATTATGTAATTAGATGCTTGTGATTATCTTTTGGTATGTAATTAAAGCTCCTGAGGAACATATATTTCTATTTTTGCCTATTTTGAACAATGTTGTAATATTGTTTTGTAATACAGGGACCTATGTGCAAGTTACCTAATCAGAGGGGTTAACTTGCAAATTTCACATGTTTGGAAGTTCCTCTGATGATGAGACATCATAAGAATGAATATGATGAAGTATGATGGATTCTCCAAGCTTGGGCACCAAGATGCAACTTGTGGAGCAATCCTTGTGCTCTAAACCCTAATTTTGGTGTAAAGTGCAATTTACCCAAAACATGGGGTGCAACATGTAAAATACACCCTCTAGAGTATCTTTCATGTCTCTTGGCGTCAATTAGAGTAAAAATGATGAAGAGGGAACTTCATTTGAATAAATCAAATAAGAAAGATAACCCTTGTAATTAAATCACCAAGTTGTAAGCATAATGACCCCTATAATGTGTACAACTTAGTAGGAGGTTTGGCTTCTTTTCCTCTAGACCTTAGTTTAAGAAGAGTTTTGCTTAAGTATTGAGAAGGAGGGACGTGCCTAGGAGGAGAGAAGGACCTAGTTGAGAATAGAAGGAAAAGGTTGTCCTTATCTTGAAATTTCACCCAAAGTATATTTACACTTCTCTTTACTTAGCAAGGACCGTTTCCTTCACTTCCCTTCTTATCTTCTTGCTTGGACCAACTAAGGACAGAGCTCTGGAGCAGGGGTGAACGGCTAGGTGAAGTTGGGTAAGCTTTGGTTGCTTTTTAGCTCGAATTCATGGAGAAAGTCATGGTACAAGGTTGGTTTGCTAGCTTTTCTTACTTGGTTCTTCTTTCTAGCCTTTCTTTCCTACCAATTCTTAGAGAAACAACCTTGGACGACCTGTGGAGCTCAAGACGCCATTAAAATATTGGAAGCTTGGAGCTCTAGAGTCGACTTTAAGGTGGGTTTTATAACTCTAAACCCTTAAACTTTGTTATGCATCATTCTTTCTTGCAAAAGTAACTTGTTCTTCTTCCCCCCATCCTTCCTTGCATTCTTGCAAGAAAAACCATGAAGAACAGATCTTTATCTTGAGCTAGAAAAAGATGGGCATAATTACCAATGTAACTTCACCAAACGGTCTTGCACTTTTGGCCTAAACGGTTTGCAAAACCGTTTGGAACCAAACAGTTTCAAAACCGTTTTGATTCAAGCGGTTTGCAAGAACGTTTAGATTCAAACGGTCTCCAAGACCGTTTGGAAGGTTTGACCAGGCGTTGACCGTTTAGGTCCATGAGGGTTTGAGATGTTTGGACCAAACAGTCTCAAGACCGTTTGGGACCAAACAATATCAAGACCGTTTGGATTCATACGGTTTCAAAACCGTTTGGATTTATGCGGTTTCAAGGCTATTTTGCTCAAACGGTTTCAAAGTCAAACTAGTCTAAATGGTCAACGTGACCAAACGGTTTCATGACCATTTAGGGGAAAACGGCCTTGAGTGTGAACTTGTCCATGCGGTCTTGAAAGTCAAAGGTACCAAACGGTCAACCCTTCCATGCGGTTTCAAAACCGTTTGGAGGTTGAAAGTTCAAAGTCGTTTAGGGACTTTTAAGGTCAAGATGCTTAATGCTTTGAAGGCTTAGATGGTTCAATGGTTGTTTAACCTAAACCCTAATGATAGCTAAAGACACTAAGGGAACAACTAATTACTTAGTTGATGTATGATGAACATTACTAAAGTACCCTTGAAGGGTTCAAGTAGATAACACCCCTTGATCAAGCAAACCCTAATGACCACAATGGTGATGACTTGATTTATTTTAATCAAAGTTGACTTGACCTAACCTTATATAGAGTGATGTAAACATCATCTAAAGGTAAGAGGAGAGAGAAGACTCCTAATATAAATGAGAATCAAGTAAAATACCTTCAATATGAATGAATGCACATGATTAGGGTATGATCCTTCTTAGTGAGATCATAGAAACCCTAATTATGATAATTGATGAATCCTAACCTAATTTGAAGGCATCAATGATAATAATCTTCATACATGATGATGCTATGAGCTCAATCCACTATGAGGTGAATAGTAAACCCTAATTCTAGGGTAATAACATGTAATGAGAATAGTAAACCCTAATTGAGGGTGATGTGGTGAAATGTACAATAAACCCTAATTCCAGGTTATGCTTTTAAGCATGAATCTTAATGTTTAAAGTATGAGATGAGGAATCATTATTCCTAATCATAATGAAAGGGATTGAATAACCCTAATTGATTTAATTAATGTTATTCCTACTTTATAAATTATTGATTTGGTGAAGACATGAAGACACATCACCCTCAATTGATTTAGTGAAGACATGAATGTACAACCCTTGAATTGAAATGTTATTCCTACTTTATAAATTATTGATTTGGAGATGAATTGTTTATTATTATCAATTGAATTGACCATGCAGGTTCTTATAAAGAAATGATCATATCCAGGTAAGGGTTATGATATCGTATTCACTGAAAGCATATATAGGCTTTATGAATAGTGATATATGCCATGTTGCCTAAGTTTAAGTGGCAACATATGAGATTGATGGGCTGTAAGAGCCATGAGAAACATCAAGGTCATGCTGATTTGATGACTTACGATGATCTAAGGGTTTTAAACACCCCTATTCTTGAATCATAGTAATTAAATGGTTAAGAGTTGATATCCATATGATAATTGATGTGAGTTAAACTTGATACATGTAGTATTCTTCTTTTATAACAATGTTTTAATAGTTAAATGCTTGGAAACATGCTTGATGCTAAAAGAATGTTGAAATGTGCTTAAATAATCAAGTATAATCATACCATGTAGATCCCTGATCATAGATCCATCATTGTCAGGAGCCAAATGATGGTGAAACAGGTTTTCCTAAGGGAATTCCTAGATCACATACTTTTGAGTATGTGGGGGATTATGGACACGAATATCCTTACGTCCTAGTGTAGGAATTGATGTAAGATGTACTTTAATCTATCAACCCTTCACTATATGTTTATGTCGGGGTGATGTTTCACTAATCTCCCGAGGGAATCTTTAATGCCGCATTGATGAGAGATAAACAAGAGATCTTTCGATGGCGAAGAGAGTACAGAATTCCACTGTGACTCTAATAGCGAAGTTGAAATGAATACCCTGGTAAGCTATTGTAGCAGAGACACGAGATGTCATGTATGTTGATCCTCACACTGTCTGGGGAAGATGCGGTCATAAGAATCCGACTCTTTTGATGACCTATGTATGATACCAATGCGATTTAGTAATGATCGGTTGGAGTATGAGCAGTATACCTCATCTCCGCATGGCATAATGATGTTTGAAAAACATAATTAGTGGTGTAGCATAACTACCTAGGTTGAACCACCAGAAACAATGATTGATGTTACATTGTTTATAAATGTTGTAAATCAAGTAACCAGTATGTATGTCTTCATATTCCTTATTGAAATGATTGCTTAAGTAAATGTTTCTTTACTTACTCCTAAGCCTGATGTTGAATAATTTATGATATCTTACTTATGTTATTCTTTCATTGCTATAACAAAGCTTCTGGCAGAGAGTTATAACTCTCGCTGGGACAATTATTCAATTGTCTCACCCCCGTAGGTTTTGACTTTTTAGGTGGATGTCGAGGACGGAGGAACCAATATGAGGGTGAGCAGTACCTGCAACAACAACACCAGGGGTAGCAGTGAATCTCAGGTGGAGATACTGACTGTCGAGTCATGTTGTTAGTATGTTTTATGTCGTCTCTGTACTCTCAGGTCCTAGGAGTCAGTAGGTATGAGATTTTGGCTTTAAGCCTTAAGATTTTGTTGTATCTTGCCTTGTAAAGATAACAGTGCAATGGATGTATGTAGTCACTCGAGAGGAGATTTCATAGAGATGTAATGTTAAAACATGATGTAAACTGTTTATCTTGTTTTCTTATAAAAGAGTTTTATGATTTAAAGATCTCTTTCCAAAAAGTTTTAATTTTTAGTGATTTTTCATATTTCGCTGCCAATAAACCGCTTCCACTGAGTTTACCTCGTGATTTACGAGTCGGTCGCCTCAATTAAGTGGTATCAGAGCTCTAGGTTCGCTGAGTCTACAGAGACATAGGACTTAGGATATCGAGTCTATTCTTAGTGTATTCTAGTATATCTAATAGTGTCTTCTGCTCCTCAGGAGAAGAAGATAAATTAAGGATGTCTGGACCACATGAGGAGTATGTGGCAAAGAGTAGTGTCGCTGCACCCCGAGAAGGTGCAAGGAACCCATAGATAGAGCAACATGTACCTGAGCCACCTCAGTTCAACCCAGTTGATATGGGGAATCCAGTTGTTCAGACTATGTTTGGGCAGTTTATGATTGCCATGACACATATAACAGATAGGATGCCCATGCCTGCACCTAGGGCACCTGCCCAGTCTGAAGGATAAGGAATCGGAAAGACATTCGAACGACTTCGTCAAGTCAGAGCAACTGAATACTTTGGAACAGTTGATCCTGCAGATGCCGACCTGTGGTTAACCGAGTTAGAGAAGGCCTTTAGAATCCTGAACATCCCAGAAGCTGAGAAGGTTAGACATGTTGTCTATCTTCTCAAGGGGAGTGTTGGTCACTGGTGGACCATGGAAGAGCAGAAGAGGCTTGGTGTAGAGGATACATGGGAAGTCTTTCTTCGGGAATTTGTCAATAGATATTTCCCTAAGACGTTCCTAGATGAGAAAATCTCTCAGTTCAAGAGGTTGCGGCAAGGTCTGATGAACATTAGCGAGTACGAAGCTAAGTTCATGGAGCTGTTGCGATTCTGTCCGCACATGGCTGCTACCGAGGAAGAAAGGATTCGACGGTTCGAGAAAGGGCTAAACGCTGAGTTGACTACTCCCGTGTCTGCCCTAGAGAACCAGGAGAGGTTTGCTACCTTCGTAGAGTCTATCAGAAGGATAGAGAGGTCTGTAGCTGAGAAGAGGAAAACCCATAAGAGATATCCTTAGTTCCAGGGATCTTCATCCAGAGACTTCAAGAAGCTTAGGTTTTCTGTGCCTACACCACCACCACCTAGACCTAGTGCTCAGACACAGTGGACACCGAGAAGATGTAGAGGACGAAGCCTACCGCTACAAGGGACTCACAGTTAAGCATCAATGTCAGTTACAGGACCACCCAGACCACAGCAACAAGACAGAAGTTGCTACATATGTGGGAAGATGGGGCATTTGATCAAAGACTACAGAGCTAGACCAGCGAGTGTGACACAACCATAGAGGCAGAGTCAGCAAGGATCACAGAGGAGGCAGTTTCCAGGAGCATCTAGAGGATGTGGACAAGCGTCCCAAGCTGGATCGTCAGCACCGAATCAACCCCAGGTGACAACAAGGTTCTATGCGACGAACCCACCTGATACATTGATCAACTCTCGGGATGTGGCAGGTCAGATGGAGTTGTTATATTCTGATATGTCTACATCCTATTTTGTATCTGTTTTGATTGATCAAGGTGCTACACACACCTTTATCACTCGAAAAGTGATTCGTAACTACAATATGACTGTCAGTCATAGGGCAGATAGCATGTTTCTTGAGACTCCATTGAGAGGGTCTGCTGTGTTGCAGGAGGTATGCTCTCCCTACATCCTCTTCTTTTCTGATCATCACATTCAAGTGGATCTTATACCACTTGAGATGCAAGGATTTGATATAATCCTAGGGAGGGATACCTTGGAAAGGTATAGGGTTGTCTTGGATTGTGAATCCAAGCAAGCTGTGTTTGCTGATGAAAGCGACACATGGATCTTTCAAGGAGAGATAAAGATTCTACCTACCTGTCTTGTGTCAGCTATGGTTGCTGAGAAGCTGATGAGGCAAGGATGTTATGCATTCCTAGCCCATGTGGTAGATACTACCATGGAGAGTCCTAACCCTACTGAAGTTCCTGTAGTCAGGGAATTTGAAGATGTATTTCCTGAAGAACTTCTAGGCGTGCCACCACCTCGGTAAATTGATTTTGAAATGTAAATTGATTTTGAAATCAATTTAATCCCTAATACACAACCTATAGCACAGACACCATATAGGATGGCGCCTGCCGAGATGGCAGAACTCAAGAAACAACTACAAGAGTTTCATGAGAAAGGTTTCATCTGACAGAGCACTTCACCCTGGGGTGCTCCGGTCCTTTTTGTTAAAAAGAAAGATGGATCAATGCGGTTGTGCATTGATTACAGACAATTAAACAAAGTAACTATAAAGAATAAGTATCCTCTGCCGAGGATTGATGATCTTTTCGACCAGTTTTGTGGTGAAACCGTCTTCTCAAAGATAGACTTGAGGTCAGGATACCATCAACTCCGTATTAAGGATAGTGACATACCCAAGTCTGCCTTTAGGACAATGTATGGTCACTATGAGTTCACAGTTATGTCGTTTGGACTAACTAATGCACCACCTGAATTTTTATGGAACTCATGAATAAAATCTTCCGACTTTTCCTTGATCAGTGCGTTGTTGTCTTTATAGATGACATTCTGATCTATGGTAGAGATCCTCAACAGCATGAACAACATCTTCGTCAGGCTCTAACTTTTCTAAAAGAACACAAGCTATACGCTATGTTTAGCAAGTGTGAGTTCTGGCTACCGGAAGTATCTTTTCTTGGACACGTGATATCTGCCTCGGGTATTCGTGTTGACCCTAAAAAGGTATAATCTGTTCTACAATGGGAACAACCGAAGACACCGACGGAGATTTGTAGTTTCTTAGGGTTGGCTGGTTATTACCGAAGGTTCATTAAGAACTTCAGTTCTATAGCCTTACCCTTGACCAAGTTGACCTGGAAGTATATTCCTTTTGTTTGGAGTGATAAGTGTCAACAATCTTTCCAGTTGTTGAAGGAGAGGTTGACAAGGGCACCTGTACTTGTGTTACCTGAACAAGGCAAAGGATACGTGGTTTTATGTGATGCCTCCAAGAATGGACTCGGATGTGTGATGATGCAGGAAAAGCAAGTGATTTCTTTTGCTTCTCGACAGCTTAAGAAACATGAGGAAAATTATCCGACACACGATCTAGAGCTAGCTGTTGTGGTTCATGCTTTGAAGATCTGGAGACATTATCTCTACGGATAGACATTCTATATTTTCAGTGATCATAAGAACCTTAAGTACATCTTCTCTCAGCACGAACTTAACATGAGGCAACACCGCTAGATGGAGTTAATCAAGGACTATGATTGTACAATTGATTACCATCCATGGAAAGCCAATGTGGTTGTAGATGCTTTGAGTAGGAAATCAGAAACACCAGCCTTAGATAGGGAACAACTAAACTCTTTAGTATGCTCTAGGAGAGATATTATTATCTCCTTAAGGCAAGACAATGTACAGTTGAAGGTGTCATTGTTAACCGGGTTGTTAGTTGAGATGCATATAAAACCTACTCTAAGAGAGAAGATCAAGGAGGAACAACAAGTTGATGCTACAGTTCAGTAGATCAGATCGAAGTATGGTGATGAGAAATGAGATGGTCTCCATGACTCTGATGATTAAGTAGCCTGTTATCATGGAAGGATGATAGTACCAGATGTGGATAACTTGAGGAAGTTAGTCCTGGAAGAAGCTCATTCTTCGATGTATGCTATGCATCCAGGAAGCACCAAGATGTATCGAAACCTAAAAGATATGTATTGGTGGCCTGGGATGAAGAAGGACGTTGCTGAGTTTGTTATGAGGTGTCCTATGTGTCAGAAGGTTAAAGATGAACACCAGAAACCTGCAGGAACAATGCAACCATTACCCATACCACAGTGGAAGTGGGATCATGTAACTATGGACTTTGTTGTTGGCCTACCCAGGACGAGCGAAGGACATGATTCCATTTGGGTAATAGTTGATAGGTTGACAAAGACAGTGCATTTCTTTCCAGTCAAAACAACCTATTCTGCTGAGAGGCTAGCACAGTTGTATGTTCAGGAGATAGTGTGACTGCACGGAGTTCCAGTCACTATAGTTTCAGACAGAGGTCCCCAATTTACAAGTCAGTTTTGGGAATGACTTCACAAAGCTTTAGGCACCCAGTTGAGGTTTAGTAAATCCTTTCATCCTCAGACTGATGGACAGTCGGAAAGGACTATACAGACCATGGAAGACTTGCTGAGAGAATGTGTTCTTCAATTTACAGGAAGTTGGGATCTGCACCTAAGCTTGATAGAGTTTGCCTACAACAATAGCTATCAACATAACATTCATATGGCACCTTATGAAGCGTTGTATGGTAGACGTTGTAGATCACCCTTATGTTGGTATGAAACTGGTGAATATCAACTGTTAGGTCCTGATCCTTTGCAGAAGACCACATAGAATATTAAAGTGATACAACAATAGATTAAGACTACACAAGATAGGCAGAATTCTTATGCTGACAGACGTCGTAGACCCTTAGAATTTCAGGTTAGAGACAGAGTGTATCTCAAGGTCTCACCTTGGAAGGGAGTTCTGAGATTTATAAAGAAAGGGAAGTTAGCTCCTAGATTTATGGGGCATTATCCAATCATTGAACGGGTTGGAAAGGTAGCCTATATACTAGAGTTACCACCAGAGTTACAAAAGTTACACCCTGTGTTTCACATTTCTATGCTGAGGAAATGTCACCCTGAAAATGAGTCACTTCTACAACCTATGGAGGGAGAATTGAATGATGATATATCTTATGAGGAAGGACCAGTGTCAATCCTTGATAATAGAATTAAAAAGCTGAAAAAGAAAGATATAATTCTTGTCAAAGTCCTATGGAATCATCATGGTGTTGAATAAGCCACATGGGAACTAGAGGAAGAGATGAGAAGGAAATACCCTGCTCTCTTCTCTTAATATGTTATGTTGATTTCGGGGACGAAATCCTTGTAAGGGGTGGATAATTTGTAACATCCCTGACCTGGGTTATGAACTAACCCTAGGTGTTTTACTTAATTATGTAATTATATGCTTGTGATTATCTTTTGGTATGTAATTAAAGCTCCCGAGGAACATATATTTTTATTTCTGCCCTTTTTGAACAATGTTGTAATATTATTTTGTAATATAGGGACCTATGTGCAAATTACCTAATCAGAGGGGTTAACTTGCAAATTTCACATGTTTGGCAGTTTGTATGATGATGAGACATCATAAGAATTAATATGATGAAGTATGATGGATTCTCCAAGCTTGGGCACCAAGATGCAGCTTGTGGAGCAATCCTTGTGCTCTAAACCCTAATTTTGGTGTAAAGTGCAATTTACCCAAAACATGGGGTGCAACATGTAAAATACACCCTCTAGAGTATCTTTCATGTCTGTTGGCATCAATTAGAGTAAAAATGATGAAGAGGGAACTTCATTTGAATAAATCAAATAAGAAAGATAACCCTTATAATTAAATCACCAAGTTGTAAGCATAATGACCCCTTTAATGTGTACAACTTAGTAGGAGGTTTGGCTTCTTTTCCTCTAGACCTTAGTTTAAGAAGAGTTTTTCTTAAGTATTGAGAAGGAGGGACGTGCCTAGGAGGAGAGAAGGACCAAGTTGAGAATAGAAGGAAAAGGTTGTCCTTATCTTGAAATTTCACCCAAAGTATATATACACTTCTTTTTACTTAACAAGGACCATTTCTTTCACTTCCCTTCTTATCTTCTTGCTTGGACCAACTAAGGACGTAGATCTGGAGTAGGGGTGAAAGGCTAAGTGAATTTGGGTAAGCTTTGGTTTCTTTTTAGCTCGAATTCATGGAGAAAGTCATGGTACAAGGTTGGTTTGCTAGCTTTTCTTACTTGGTTCTTCTTTCTAGCCTTTCTTTCCTACCAATTCTTGGAGAAACAACCTTGGACGACCTATGGAGCTCAAGACGCCATTAAAAGCTTGGAAGCTTGGAGCTCTAGAGTTGACTTTAAGGTAGGTTTTATAACTCTAAACCCTTAAACTTTGTTATGCATCTTTCTTTCTTGCAAAAGTAGCATGTTCTTCTTCCCCCCATCCTTCCTTGCATTCTTGCAAGAAAAACCATGAAGAACAGACCTTCATACTGAGGTAGAAGAAGATGGGCATGATTACCAATGTAACTTTACCAAACAGTCTTGCACTTTTGGTCTAAATAGTTTGCAAAACCGTTTGGAACCAAACGGTTTCAAAACTGTTTGGATTCATGCGGTTTGCAAGACCGTTTAGATTCAAACAGTCTCCAAGACCATTTGGAAGGGTTGAATAGGTGTTGAACATTTGGGGGTCTTCTGGACATATTATGAATTAATCACCAACAAATAATCATTAACTAATTCCATGTAAATCTCAAGTTAAAGGCACTTTAATCACCTAAACCCTAATCGGGTTCATTGCTGATTTTAATGGACCAATCATGTTGAAGTTTGGGTTGAGTGGCCCAAACGGTTTAAACACCATTTGGGGATCACCGAAACGGTCTCAAGACCGTTTGGTGATCACCCAAGACCGTTTGGAGGTCTAGGGTTAAGAGAATTTGATCAATTGAAGGTCCAATCATAGTAGGTTGTTGAAACAATCAAAGTGCTGATTTGGTGACCTAATTAGGGTTCAACCCTTAACAAATTGACTTAGTTTTTGATGAGATTTTGGTCAAAAGGTATCAAGACCGTTTGGAGGATGTCCAAATGATCCCAAGACCTTTTGGGGTCAGGTCATGTCCCAATTGGGTGATGGTTCAATGTGTTCAACTCCAATTAGACTCATGTTGATGGATGTTGATGGTTGATCGATTTCCAACCCTAATTGAATTGGTTCCAACCCTAATTGTCTATCAATTGAGGGTCAATTGAGTATCAAATTGGTTATGTATTAACCTAATTACCTTAATTGATAAGTACCTAACAAGTATGAGATCGATTCAAGGGTTCAACATTGAAAACCCTAATCAATTACAAGTGTTGATACACTTTTTAGGTCCATGCAGTTTTGAGATGTTTGGACCAAACGGTCTCAAGACCATTTGGGACCAAATGGTCTCAATATCGTTTGAATCCAAATGGTCTTAAGACCGTTTGGATTCATACGATTTCAAAACCATTTGGATTTATGCAGTTTCAAGGCTATTTTGCTCAAACGGTTTCAAAGTCAAACTTGGCTAAATGGTCAATGTGACCAAATGGTTTCAAGACCGTTTAGGGCAAACGGTCTTGAGTTTGCACTTTTCCATACGGTCTTGAAAGTCAAAGGTACCAAATGGTCAACCCTTCCATGAGATTTCAAAACCGTTTGGAGGTTGAAAGTTCAAAACTCTTTAGGGAATTTTAAGGTCAAGATGCTTAATGATTTGAAGGCTTAGATGGTTCAATGGTTATTTAACCTAAACCCTAATGATTCCTAAAGACATTAAGGGAACAAGTAATTAGTTAGTTGATGTATGATGAAAATTACTAAAGTACCCTTGAAAGGTTCGAGTAGATAACACCCCTTGATCAAGCAAACCCTAATGACCACAATGGTGATGACTTGATTTATGTTAATCAAAGTTGACTTGACCTAACCTTATCTAGAGTGATGTAAACATGATCTAATGGTAAGAGGAGAGAGAAGAATCCTAATATAAATGAGAATCAAGTAAAATACCTTCAATATGAATGAATGCACATGATTAGGGTATGATCCTTCTTAGTGAGATCATAGAAACCCTAATTATGATAATTGATGAATCCTAACCTAATTTGAAGGCATCAATGATAATAATCTTCATACATGATGATGCTATGAGCTCAATCCACTATGAGGTGAATAGTAAACCCTAATTCTAGGGTAATAACATGTAAAGAGAATAGAAAACCTTAATTGAGGGTGATGTGGTGAAATGTACAATAAACCCTAATTCCATGTTATGCTTTTAAGCATGAATCTTCATGTTTAAAGTATGAGATGAGGAATCATTATTCCTAATCATAATGAAAGGGATTGAATAACCCTAATTGATTTAATTAATGGGAACCTAGCTTTAGTGAAGACATGAAGGTACAACCCTTGAATTGAAAGGTTAATCCTGCTTTATAAATTACTGATTTGGAGATGAATTGTTTATTATTATCAATTGAATTGACCATGCAGGTTCATATAAAGAAATGATCATAGCCAGGTAAGGGTTAAGATATCATATTCACTGAAAGCATACTATAGGCTTTATGAATAGTGATATATGCCATGTTGCCTAAGTTTAAGTGGAAACATATGAGATTGATGGGCTGTAAGAGCCATGAGAAATATCAAGGTCATGCTGATTTGATGACTTATGATGATCTAAGGGTTTTAAACACCCCTATTCTTGAATCATAGTAATGAAATGGTTAAGAATTGATATCCATATGATAATTGATGTGAGTTAAACTTGATACATGTAGTATTCTTCTTTTATAACAATCTTTTAATAGTTAAATGCTTGGAAACATGCTTGATGCTAAAAGAATGCTGAAATGTACTTAAATAATCAAGTATAATCATACCATGTAGAGCCCTGATCATAGATCCATCATTGTCAGAAGCCAAATTATGGTGACACAAGTTTTCCTAAGGGAACTATTGTATCACACACTTTTGAGTATGTGGGGGATTATGGACGCAAATATCCTTACGTCCTAGTGTAGGAATTGATGTAAGATGTACTTTAATCTATCAACCCTTCACTATATGTTTATGACGGGGTGATGTTTCACTAATCTCCCAAGGGAATCTTTAATGCCGCATCGATGAGAGATAAATAAGAGATCTTTCAATGGCGAAGAGAGTACATAATGCCAATGTGACTCTAATATGATGTCAGAGACACGAGATGTCATGTATGTTGATCATCACACTGACTGAGGAAGATGAGGTCATAAGAATCCGACTGTTTTGATGACCTATGTATGATACCGATGTGATTTAGTAATGATTGGTTGGAGTATGAGTGGTATACCTGATCTCCACAGGGCATAATGATGTTTGAAAAACATAATCAGCCGTGTAGCATAATTGCCTAGGTTGAACGACGAGAAACAATGATTGATGTTACATTGTTTATAAATTTTCTAAATCAAGTAACCAGTATGTATGTCTTCATTTCCTTATTGAAATGATTGCTTAAGTAAATGTTGCTTTACTTACTCCTAAGCCTGTTGTTGAATGATTTAAGATATCTTGCTTATGTTATTCTTTCATTTCTATGACAAAGCTTCTGGCGGAGAGTTATAACTCTCGCTGGGAAAATTATTCAATTGTCTCACCCCCGTAGGTTTCGAGTTTTTAGCTGGACGTCAAGGACGGATGAACCAATCCGAGGGTGAGCAGTACCTGCAGCAACAACACTAGGGGCAGCTGTGAATCTCAGGTGGAGATATTGATTGTCGAGTCCTGTAGTTAGTATGTCTTATGTCGTCTCTGTACTCTCAAGTCCTAGGAGTTAGTAGGTCTGAGATTTTGGCTTTAAGCCTCGAGATTTTGTTGTATCTTGCCTTGAACAGATAACAGGGCAATGGATGTATGTTGTCACTGAAGAGGTGATTTCACAGAGATGTAATGTTAAAACATGATGTAAACATTTTATCTTGTTTTCTTATAAAAGAGTTTTATGATTTAAAGATCTCTTTCGGAAAAAGTTTTAAATTTTAGTGATTTTTCATATTCCGTTGCCAATAAACCGCTTCCGATGAGTTTACCTCATGATTTACGAGTTGGTCGCCTCAGCAAGTTCCAGGGGAACTTTCCCACCCTATTTTCTTGCAATCCAATGGACATTCCGACTTGGTGTTGGTCCCATTGGATTCAGGAGGGGAAATCGCAAAGGTTCCTCCCTAATTTTATTGGGTTTAGTCGTCGTTTGTGGAAACGCCCAAAACTGGCAATGCCTACCTCGACCCTATATATAGGGGAGGATGAGCGAGGGCACCAACACCTTGTTTCGCTAGCCCAACCTCTGCAGAAGAGCATGAGGAACAATTCTGTGTGATCAACTGGTCCATCCACCCTAACTTACACCCCGAGTCAGCGGTAGACCTAGCTTGAGTACCGACGAGTAAGGGAGGATCGCGACGCACCTTTGGCGAGCAATTGCACCCACGAGTGAGTTCGGCTGAGGGAAACAAAGCTCCCAGTCCAAGTAGTTCGTTTGTAGGATGACGAGATCTGAGAGTCAACCCTTGAGTTGACCATCACACACCTAATGTGCTCGACGCGAGGAAGAAGAAGAAGGCCCTGGTCTTTTACCGAAATAACCCTCCGCGTCTTCAGTAAAGGTAAGGATGTTTTCGTCCTTTGGTCCTTTTGTTTGCAATGTTGAGTGTGCATGTATCCACGGCCATTGGATCCTCAGTGGATCCGCGGACCATGGATCAGGCAAACCCTAGTTTTTCTAGAAAATAGCAAATAGACAATAAAAAGAGTTTTCTTGTTAAAAGTTTTATCTTGAGCTAGGAACCTCAGATGGGGGACGTTAATACATGAAAAATGATCAGAAAAATGTGAGGAATATGCTAAAAATAGTTTGGATATATAAATCTATATATTTTGCAAAAGTGTATAATTTGATTGGAAAAGTGTTAATTTGTAATTAGAAAACCCTAATTGTTAACCAAAGATGGTTTTAATCTTGCAATTAGGTTATTTCATGCATGGTTAACTTGATTAAAGATAAAGATGGTTTTAACCTATTTTGATGATAGAATTGCAAGGTTTAGGGTTTTTAACTCAATATATTGATTAATATGTTTAGAAACCCTAATTTTGCTCAAAACCCTAAAAAGGGCAAATAACCTAGGAAACAACTAGGATTAATGTATCATGATGACTTGATTAATGATAGAGAAATTGGATGTCTTTTTAGGATCAACCTGTGCATACTTGCTTGAATTATTGATTGGTTATTTCTGCATTCAATTTGCTTAATAGGTATGGGGTTACACCTATGAATACCCCAAATTAGATTCCCGTGGATTTTCAAGGTTTTATCGATGACTTGAATTAAACTGTTGGATGCATTTAATTCTTGCAATTTATAATGTGAATATGACTATCACCTAAGATATGTGCCTACTAGCTCAGATCCTAGTCCCCTCTGTAGCTTTATAGATTGACCTAGTAAATGGCTACCAATGGGGTAAGTCCATCAGGTCATTAAATCACTTAGTACATGGATGCCAATTGGGTAGGTCCATCAAGTCATCATGAATCAGGGATTGGGCTACCTTTGGGTAGGACCATGCGACTCCATAATCCTATGAATTGACTACCTGTGTGGTAGGGCCATGGGGGTAAGGATCTACCACATGAGAGAGGTAGTATCCATGTCCACTGTAGGGACATCACAAAGATAGGGGGATAGGAAAGGATTGAGTAGTATCGCTTAAAATGTAATCTTGGATGTTAAAGGATATTTGAATGACTACATTGTTAACATAGTTGTACTATTATTGTTTACCCCACATACCAGCTTCGGCTGATCATTGTTTTGTTTGTCAGCGTTTTAGGTACAACCCTGAAATGAACAAATAGTAAAGTGACACATTGTGAAACTAAGAAATAAAGTGCAAGGAGGATTAGATAGATTAATTCAAGCTCTGGATAAATATATTTCCAATGTTTTTCAAAGGTAAGTAAAGTTTTAATTTTATACCGAATTCCAGTTTAGTTAGTAGAATTTCATATTTATTGTGGATTATTTGTTGAACCTTTGATCCTGTTAATTGAATAACGGCTCTGACCTTTGGGTCTCCCTTAAATGGGGGTTACCGGGAGGCGGGGTTATTACAATAACTCTCATGATTTTATTCCTCTCAACTTTTATTCTTACTCAAAGGCTTGGGGATAATAGCTTTTTAAGGAAATTTGGGCTACGATGCCTCTTTTTGATCCCAAAGTGGGGATTTTTAAAACTAGACATGGTAGTTGTTTCCTCATTTTTAGGGGTTTGCATTTTCCTACATGTACTTGGGATCATGGTGTCAATCAGGAGCATGGTAGGCTGAGTCCTCTTTCCTTGAGATTTCTTCTTGGTTGACTAAAATACATGTACCTTCTACATCATCTCAAGGTCAGGCTAATGATAACCTCCAATATTGGGATGTTATCTTTGTCTTTTCTTCAGTTTTCCACACTTTCTCAATTAAAATTAGACATAATCCCTAAATATCCCCTCTTATTGCAAATACACTATCAGACTAACGTTTCACCTTTTTACTTGCAGAAAAGACACAAAAATATCATAAAAGACTCAACCGGTCCCAATACCACATGGACTCACTCGGTCCCAAGACCGCATGAAGCCAATCGGTCCCAAGACCGCATGGACTCACACGGTCCCAAGACCGCATGAAGCCAATCGGTCCCGAGACCGCATGGAGTCACACGGTCCCAAGACCGCATGAAGCCCATCGGTCCCGAGACCGCATGGAGTCACACGGTCCCAAGACCGCATCAAGCCAATCGGTCATGAGATCACATGAAGCCCATCGGTCCCGAGACTGCATGGAGTCACACGGTCCCAAGACCGCATAAAGCCAATCGGTCCTGAGACCGCATGGAGTCACACAGTCCCAAGACCGCATGAAGCCAATCGGTCCCGAAACCGCATGGAGTCACACGGTCCCAAGACCGCATGAAGCCAAACGGTCTCTGGGTCCAAACGGTCTTGAGGTCCAAACGGTCTTGGGAACCAAAACTGACCAAACTGTTTGGACTTCACTTAAGGCCTATAAATAAGACCCAAAGGGTCCTCCAAAAGACATCAAGTTTCAGACGTCCAGAGGCTGCCTCTATCACTCCAGAGCAAATCCAACTTCCATCCTCCGCCGAAGGGCTTCCGGTCTGAGATCCACACTCCATCTTGAAGTTGCTTTCTCGCTCTCTGCCAAAGAAGGTGGGAAGAGGGGACCTCGTCATCAAGCAACCTGTGAAGCTAGAAGATCGTCTCTCTCTCTCTCTCCAAGGGGTTGACTTTCCTCTCTCCTTTCTGAGGATGACGGTCTCTCTCCCTTCTTGCCTCCTTCTTTGTCCTAGCTATGAGCGAGTAGTATCTCTCACTGGGGTGTGGGGAGTAGCCCCGCTACCCATGTTTTCATCTCATGTAATGTAATATATAGTTTGCAATATAGAGATATTATCTTTTCCGTTCAACATCAGACGTTTAATGAATGCTTGTTGCTGGATCACCAACTTGTGTTATCTTTTATCTTTTAGTATGAATTGTCTACGTTTGTACTACTAGATTCAAAACTCATTTCAATGTTGGTTCTTAGTGCATGTATCCACCATGCATCTGTTTCGGTATCTAGGAGTGTATCTCAAGAAGTGGAGTAAACTCACTTCCATCATTGTACTTCCATACTATGAAATGGAATCAGTTGACGTGTGAAAGTACAACCTTGATGAGTCGAGGAACACACTTTGTGAAGGGAATGATGCAAAGTAGTTGACCATTCGTTCGGGGATGGCTGACTTTGCAACATTCCTGCACTTCTCGTGGTTAGTTCTCCAAAAGGAAACTAAGTCTACAAAGATAGCAACTGACTAAACTCTTGTTGCAGGTTATGTTTTATTTTACATGTCTTGATCCATGTGTAGTGGCGGTGAAAACCGATCACACCCTAGTGACTTCTTATCATTGTTTAACATCCTTAAATTTACTTGCTTGCTTTACTTTACTTGCTCTTAGTTTAAAACAACCAAACCAACCTTGTGATCTAAGTACCTACTATTAAGAGATTAAGTGAAGTTCTAATGTTTTTCATCTTGTTGCTCACAATATGACCGTTGTCCCGTGGATTCGACCCTTAACTATACTAGGATAAGACTTCCATGTATCTTAGCATACGTGGGTGGAGTTCTCAATCTAGTATAAGCGAGGCTAAACTTAAAGACTTTCCATCTTTAGGATTTTTAGTGGTGCACGCAATTCCACGTGAGTGGAAACTCCACCATCTATAGTGGAAGGCCAAACGGTCTTCAAACGATTTGAACCAAACGGTCCTGAAATCATTTCGAACCAAACAATCTTCAAACCGTTTGGGACCAAACGGTCTTCAAACCGTTTGGAACCAAACGGTCCTTAAACCGTTTGGCCTTCCACTATCGCTTAAGTTTTGTTAAAATATAAAACCACATAAACACAAATAAAATCCAATTTTTTCTCTTATACTAAGCATGTTGTTCTTACTCATGATTTTCCATTTTTAGAAATGGCATCACCATTTAACGAAGCCATAGGAATTGACGACGCTCCATTTTGGACAAAGGAGCACTTGATGGAAGACCGGGCCAAACTCCAAAAGATCATAGATAACTACAACAAAACTGGACAGGCCCCACCAAAGGTCAAAATCATAGATATCTTGTGTGAAATTGATCGCCTCAGCAAATGCCTAGCTGAGGAGCCTGAAGAAGAAGTAGAAATCTCATCTAGTGATGAAGGCTCTGAATACGAGCCAAATCACGAGGAAGAATCCCCACATGAAAAATCCAAGGGGAAATGAAAGGTCCAAGAAACCCAATCGGACAACCCTTAAAGAATGAGCAAGAAAATAGGTATGCACCGTCACTACAAGGGAACAAACCCTGGCAGGAAACATTCCACCAACCACCGCCTCCGCTTCCGATCCCGCAATCATCATTGTTCCTTCTTTCCCTCCCATCACCACCACAACACCACCAACAGAAAACCTCTACATACACACCGTTCCCTCCACCGATAAAATCCTAAAACCTACAAAGTACGTCTGCTCCAGCGTACTGCTTAAGATGGGGATCCACGACCAAATTTTCACCATGCGTGACAACGCCAATCTTGCAAGGCTGTGTTTGGTACCTGAGATCTCCTACACTGAACCTACAACTGAATTCTTCACTTTTCTTAACAAAGAACTTGTCGACATTATGGATAGATCACAGGATGGAGGTGACCGTAGGCTGGTCACCACACTCTTCGGAAGCAAGGTTGTCATAACAGAAAATATGCTGAATGAAATCTTTATAGACAACCAGGAGCAGGTCAAGAAAGCCAAAGCTGTGGGAACTGAGAATACTAGTTTCAACAGACATAACTTTTGGAAATCCGTGACAGGGATCCCCACCTACGAGGAAAAGACATGCAAGGCCTCAAACATACAATCTGGATTAGTACAAACTTTACATAAAATTCTCGCAGGTGCACTCTTCCCCAGGACAGAAGGAGGGAATGTCATAATGTCAGATCGTTTTGTTCTCTGGTCAATTCTACATGGGATGCCAGTCAACATTGGACGTCATATGATCCAGAAACTATCCGCTTATGCCCTGGGGAAGGAAATTTGCATGGGGGGTCATGTCACATCCATCATCAAAGACCTCAAGATGGACAGACCTCTACCAATATGCACGCAGATAAAGGGCGACATCCTAACAAACGAACAAACTTTGAAAAACTCCTACGTCATCAAAGAGAAGGATGCAAAGTTATTATACATTTTCTGCCCTACAACCAAATCCTCTAGAACCGTGCTACCACTCCCAGAGCTTGCAGATTACGGCAAGGAAAAGCTCCTCTTCACTGACAAGGAGCTTACAAAACTCATAGCTACGGTCAAAGCACCAGCAAAAAAAGTAAAGGCGGGGCAGACAGAACTCAACATAACTGCCCCGACAACTAGGATAACAAAAATTCCTGTGAAATGACCCTCCACAAGACTTTTGTAGAAACAACAGCTGTCGGGAACACCAACATCCAAACTGCATCCAGAAGAAGAAAACCCCCTCCCCGAAGATCAAATCACCACCTCATCTCTAGACTCCTTCAGTATGAGTCTAAATGTTGAGCTTACCACCACCACCTCACCACCCTCCACCTTTCCAAAATCCACCACTCTTCCATTTTTCCCCACAACTACACCACCACCCGCATCCTCTTCACCCTTTTTCCCTTCGGGCATCCCCTTCTCCAATCCTACGCCCAACTTCACCACCTTCGCCTCCACCTCCACAGTCTCTCCCCCAACACTATCAATCCCTCCATTTTCACCAGAGATACCTTCACCTTTCCCATCCACCACCACCCCGACACCGCTGGTAACCCCATCCATAGTCACCACGCAGTTCGCGAAACCATCAACAATGTCTCTTTTGCAGGACACTACACACTTCCCATTCAGACCCCAACCATCTTACCCTTCCATAACTGGGGTCCCTTTCACAAATGTCAGTGTGGAATTTGGACATCAATTTGACACCATCTGAAACCTCCTCACTGACCCTTATAATATAATGCATTCCATTTTTTCTTGTGTGCAGGGATTATCTAAACATGTTGCCCAGATTGATGAGAAGAATCATGACTTGCCAAACATCCTCCACGGTCTTCATCAATGACAAGATGTAGTAGCCAGGCAAGTTGATCACATCGACAGCTACTACAACAACTTGCCCAAGCTGGTCCTTGGAGCTAAAAGCCAACAAGAAGTGATGTCCAAGAAAGTCGATGAGATCTCTACGTAGACTCAACCTCTGCCTGAGACTCTCTGCGAGCTCAAGTAGCAACAAACATCTCTTAGCACGCGCTTGGACAACATCAGCATCACTCTCATACAACTCAACAATCGCCAAGAGGAGTCGACAAACAATGAAATCCAACAATTATGAGCAACAGTAATAGATCTTACAGCACGACTCCTCTCCGCTGAGGGTCGTTACAATGATCTCAAAGAAACGCACGATGCACTGCTCGAAACACACGAGCATGTGCAAGTGGCGTTTGACGAGTTACAAACCATCCATCGGTGGTGCAAAACGACCACACACAAGAAGCTAGCAGACAAAGCAAGAGCTGACAAAGAAGGTGATAATGCAGACGAAGATGACTCCGACTCCTCAGCCGATTCTAACAACGATACCGCCTCCTCAGATGAAAAATATGATGATGGAAAGGGCCCAGGACAAGAAGTAGAAACTTCTCAGAAAGGATATGACAAAGGCCACCAAGAAGGTGGACATCATCCCAAGGCCCCCACCCACAACGAAAATGTAAACATATCATATGGGGACCAATTCCTCAATTACACTGCTTTGGGATCCATAGGGGAGTCTGCAAAAGATGCCTCTTTTTCTGAGTTCCACCAATGTATTTTAGGAACCAGCGCAAGCCCACCAGCAACAACCACTCAACATTTTCCTGACCAATCAGTGCCTTATCCCCAAGAACAGGAAGAGTCCGAACGAGTACATTTAGATACAGATGAAGAACTCGATTCTGCTTCTGACTCAGACGACGATCTGCAAGGCTATGCATCAGTTTTGGAACAAACCTCTTCACCCCTTCTGCAGGAGCTTTCTCCGCCACCACCTCTACCACATAAGATGCACGATTTAGATATGGGAGCCATCTCTACACTAGATGCTCAGGACATCTTTTTCCTGAACACTATTGTTGACGATGCCAAAGAGGGGGGAGACATCATCTACCATAATACAAAGACTAAGCGCAAATTGACACGAGAAGATTTCCGCAACATCATGCGACCATGGTCAAAGATGCCAATGGCAATCTTCCATGTCCTACTTGCCAACTGCATTGAAGTTTACAGAAGCTCAAAGAGGTAGCAACCAGTTTTTAACGCCTCACCTGCTCTATCTATATGCTTGTTATACAAAGAAATACGAGCAAAGTCAATAGAGTGGATGCGTGCTGGTTTAGCACGGAGGGCGCGATATCTTACCGTGGCATTTCAAGTTTCTGATCACTGGTTGTTTATGATTGTGGACACCGAGGCTCGGGACGCCAAGGTATATAATTTTTGCGCCACTGAGCTACCAGCTGGAACAATAAATTTTGTTGAAGAAGCAGCGAGAGAAGCAAGATGTATACCTTTCCGGCTTCTTAAGCTAATTTGGGTTGCACGCCCGTCCCTCCGTCAGGACTGGAGCCAACCCTGGTTCCAAATAATTAACCCACAAGTCCAAGTTGCTGAGGGATCTGGGGACTGCGCTTTTTGCACCATCCGTCACATTCAAGTGATAAACCAAGAAATCCCCTTCACTGATCTAGTCGCCTAAAATTTTCACTCCCTGCGAGGGCATTACGCCATGGAGCTTATTTGTGATTGAAGGTTCTTCAAGGACCCAAAAATGGCACCAGATGACATTCCCTATTACCTTTTTTCATCAATCCAACATCCACAAAGGCGACCTTTCAGAGAAACTTTAAAAGAATTGGAGAAAACCAAACAACTAGCCATAATTCCTGAGCAAAGAAAAGGAGACATAGATCTTTTGACAGGGGCAACCATTAGGAGATCGCCATCACAAATGGTGCCCCTATCTGCCATAGAATTAACTTTCCCAGATTTTGACCTCAGTGCTTGCAACAGTCTTTCTGACAATGAACTTTGTCTCATCATGTCGAGGCTTTATGCCGAGAAGGATGAACTCGTCTTCATGTCCGGTGACATTCTAATCATGGCAGACGCGCTTTGAGAGACTATACAGTTCAAAGGCTCTCTCTCTGTAAGCTTAATGGCCACCTATCAATTTCTCCTCAGCCAAAATCACCCTACAACATATATGGTGTCCCCGTACATGAAGAATGATCTTTTAAAGCTAAAGAACTTCAAAACAACTAAAGAGCTAATCTCCTTCCTACAACATGCAACACCGAAGTTTATCATGATACCCTTCATGTACCATGAGCACTGGATGCTTCTGGCAACAAACCTACCCGAAGGAATAACTACCATCTATAACAGTTCTGACAGCCAGTTCAATCCCCGACAGAAGAATTATGTAGTGACACCAAAGACGCCCATGGAGGTAGTGGCGAAGGAATGCGCAGACAGATTAATTGCTTTATTAAGTCAGCACACAAGAGCATACGACAAAGAACACTTTCATCGCCCATCCTTCAACCACAATTGTCCCCAACAAATTCGGGAATCAAATAATTGTGGCTTCCACGTCCTCTACTGGATGTACACCATCATGGTCCTTCAAAGACTAGTAGAGGATATGACTGACGTGGATTACCATGCCCTACGCGGAAAGTTTGCAACTAATATACTCAGAACACCAGGGGAAAACTTAGGATTAACATAGCATGACACCCTTGTCATTGTACTTCTCAACCTATCACTTTGACACTCTGAGGACAGAGTGAGTGATAAGTTAGGGGGGGATACATTAGACAAGAACAGGGTATCATTCCTATATCCCTCTTTTTCCATCTTCACCTTCATTTTTGTACAAATTTTCTTAGTTTCCCTTACACATTTAGCTTTTATTTTAAATAATTCTTCCAATAATAAATCTTTGGAATAAAGTCACCCTCATCTAACTTTAGAATCATGTTAGTCCTCAAAAGTAAATATCACTTAGACACATAATGACGAGTTAATAATGTCTCTCCACTATTGATTTTCATGCTTTTGTTTCACTTCTACATCTGACTCTCCACAGGTCAATATCAAGGCAGAAATAAGCCAAGCTCTCAAGGATGAGAGGGGCATCAGGCGACTTCCAAATCAAGAAGTCTTGCAAGTGGACCACAAAAAAAAGAAGAAACCAAAGAAGTGCATGTTGAAAAACTCTAAGAACAACTTTCCTCTCTTCAAATAAAAGAGGCTTGGCCGCCCAAAACAATTTCCTGAAAAACCCCAAATCCTAAGCCTGCGAGTCTACGAATAAAAGCCAGAGAGTTGAATAAAATTATGAGAGTTGTGCCATAAATAAGGATCTATATAAAGAACCAATGAAGTTCTCACCCGGCCAGCACATTCAAATGCCCTCACGAAGGCAGATGTGTCATGCCCGGTAGTGAAACCCTAAGGTATCTAAATATATGAAAGGCTTATAAAGGATTCTCCCGGCCAGTACATTCAGCTGCCCTCACGAAGGCAGATGTGTCGTGCCCGGTAGTGAAATTCTAAAAGCATAGACAACCCCTCCCCCACTTGAAGGGTGAGTTACACTTCAAGCCTTTAGCCAACCCTCATACCCACTCTAGCTTCCAGTAGGTTCTTTAGAGAGGTATAAAGATGATTAGAGTCAACAACATGCATAGAAAAAAAAGTGGTCCCGATGCAAGCTACGAGATACGGAAGGAACCTGAGACCCAAACAACTCTCAAAACCTGAAAGAGTCAAGGCAAGCAATAAGACCCCATATGACCTTAGGAAAACTCAGGTTGAGAATTGAAGCAAGAGTATTGAAATCTTAACTAAATAAAACCGCATTGCCATTACATGCCTCAGCTCTATCTAACTTGAGGACAAGCTAGACTCTAAATTAGAGGGGGTGATAACCTCCAATTTTGGTATGTTATCTTAGTCTTTTCTTCAGTTTTCCACACTCTTTCTCAATTAAAATTAGACATAATCCTTAAATATCCCCTCTTATTGGAAATATACTATTACACTAACTTTTCCCCTTCTTACTTGCAGAAAAAGACACAAAAAAATCATAAAAGACTCAGTCGGTCCCAAGACCGCATGGACTCACACGGTCCCAAGACCGCATGAAGTCAAACGGTCCCAAGACCGCATGGACTCACATGGTCCTAAGACTGCATGAAGCCAATCGGTCCCGAGACTGCATGGAGTCACACGGTCCCAAGACCGCATGAAGCCAATCGGTCCCAAGATGACATGGAGTCACATGGTCCCAAGACCGCATGAAGCCAATCGGTCCCAAGACCGCATGAAGCCAATCGGTCCCGAGACCGCATGGAGTCACACGATCCCAAGACTGCATGAAGACAATCGGTCCCGAGAATGCATGGAGTCACACGGTCCCAAGACCACATGAAGCCAATCGGTCTCGAAACCGCATGGAGTCACACGGTCCCAGGACCGCATGAAGACAAACGGTATCAGGGTCTAAACAGTCTTGAGGTCCAAACAGTCTTGAGGTCCAAACGGTCTTGAGGTCCAAACGGTCTTGAGGTCCAAATGGTCTTGGGATCCAAAACTGACCAAACCGTTTGGACTTCACTTAAGGCCTATAAATAAGACCCAAAGGGTCCTCTAAAAGACATCAAGTTTTAGACATCCAGAGGCTACCTCTATCACTCCAGAGAAAATCCAACTTCCATCCTCCACCCAAGGGCTGCCAGTCTGAGATCCACACTCCATCTTGAAGCAACTTTCTCTCTCTCTGCCAAAGAAGGTGGGAAGAGGGGACCTCGTCATCAAGAAACCTGTGAAGCTAGAATATCATCTCTCTCTCTCTCCAAGGTGTTGACTTTCCTCTCTCCTTTGTGGGGATGACACTCTCTCTCTCTCTTCTTGCCTCCTTCTTTATCCTAGCTATGAGCGAGTAGTCTCTCTCACTGGGTTCTGGGGAGTAGCCCCACTACTCATGTTTTCATTTCATGTAATGTAATCCATAGTTTGCAATATAGAGAAACTATCTTTTCAGTTCAACATCAAATGTTTAATGAATGCTTGTTGCTTGATCACCAACTTGTGTTATCTTTTATCTTTTAGTATGAATTGTCTACGTTTGTACTACTAGATTCGAAACTCGTTTGAATGTTGGTTCTTGGTGCATGTATCCGCCATGCATCTATTTCGGTATCTAGGAGTGTATCTCAAGATGTGGAGTAAACTCACTTCCATCGTTGTACTTTCATACTATGAAATGGAATCAGTTGATGTGTGAAAGCACAACCTTGATGAGTCGAGGAACACACTTTGTGAAGGGAATGATGCAAAGTAGTTGACCATTCGTTCGGGGATGGCTGACTTTGCAACATTTGCGCACTTCTCATGGTTAGTTCTCTGAAAGGAAACTAAGTCTACAAAGATACTGACTGACTAAACTCTTGTTGCAGGTTATGTTTTATTTTGCATGTCTTGATCCATGTGTAGTGGTGGTGAAAACCGATCACACCCTAGTGACTTCTTATCATTTTTTAACTTCCTTAAATTTACTTGCTTGCTTTACTTTACTTGCTCTTAGTTTAAAACAACCAAACCAACCTTTTGATCTAAGTACCTACTATTAAGATATTAAGTGAAGTTCTAATGTTTTTCATCTTGTTTCTCACAATAAGACCGTTGTCTCGTGGATTCGACCCTTAACTATACTAGGATAAGACTTCCATGTATCTTAGCATACGTGGGTGGAGTTCTCAATCTAGTATAAGCGAGGCTAAACTTAAAGACTTTCCATCTTTAGGATTTTTAGTGGTGCACGCAATTCCATGTGAGTGGAAGGTCCATCAGCTAATGTGAAGACATTATCACACTCAAAATCTTTTAGGTAGATTAAGAAGCCCAGATTTGTCATTCTTGAAGAATAAATTTCGCTAAGAGCTAGCCTGAAGACAATAGAGTCTAAGGGTTGGGGTTATGACATGATCCTGGAAAAATGGAATAAAAAATCTTCCTTTTTAAGACTATTCATTATGGGGTTTTGGCAAGGGTATTTATATGTATGTACAAAAATCAAGCCAAAATTTACCAGTTAGGCCGATTGTCAAAATTTGCTTGTTAAGAAGGGTAGAAAGAATTTAATTTCAAAGTAGAGACACACCATGTTTGCCTTTTCATACTCCCCAAACATATCATCCACCATATTCCCAGGGTGTTAAAGAATGAGATTGATCTAGAACAACTGAATTATAGGTCATTATGAGCGATCGACCATTCTGAGGCTAGAATCTTCATAGCATATTAATCTCGGAGTAGTGGTAGTAGTCGTCCTGGAACTATTTGACTTTTTGAGGGGAATCTAGCATTTGTATCCAATAAAGGATGTAGTATCCACAGTCATTTGAAAGTGGTTCTTGTTGTGGACACCTATGGAAGAATTGTGGTTTCTCGAACTTTATATCAGCTGGTACGCCGTGGCCAAAAACCCTAATCAATTCTGTAATCTTATTACCTACATGTGCAACTCTTTTTTCAATAACTTTTTTTGTTGTTTTGGGACAATTTATGCACTTTTCACTGAACATAGAATCTGACCTATTGTAGAAAATGGATGTTTTATTGATGGTGTCCACTATTAGAAGTGCCCAATGTCCATCATGTAAGGTCGACACAAAGATCCATTTTGGAACATTGTACTTTAAGCGATCAATCAGCTGTAGTAGCTCACCTGATTCCATTTTTGACATGCCATCTCCCAATATTTCATGAAATTATATGTATACATTGGTGAGATCAGGAGCTACCAGTTGTTGGCAAGCTATCATGACATTTATTGCCATATACCCTCCTGTTGCAAAAATATCTCTAAGGTCAGGGAGTAGGATTTTTACATTTCCTCGCTCAAAAAACAAAAACAAAGTCATCCTCCCTGGGGTGCAGAATGTCTACGAGGAACTAGACTTCTTCTACAAATAAGACATAACACGCCAGTTTGTCGAAGTTCTCAAATCTAGGTGTTGTGACATCTTTTGGTTCTACTCCTTCAGGTGTGTTGGCAGCTTAGTTTTCCTCCTTAGTGTGTAACTCACTTCCTTTGACAATTGTGTCCTTTGGAGGTAAGGGCAGTGGATGTTGGGATCAGAAGTAATTACATTGGTGGCATGCTGGATGGAGTTGGTTCCCGCTCTGTAGTGGAATGGACTTCTTGGGGTGGTTCCCGCTACAACATGTGCTAAATGGGGTTGTGGAGGGGAGGTTAGTGGAACTATTGATGTCTTCTTTTCTACTGAAGATTCGATTTTCTGAGTTCTTCTATCCAAGACATCTTTTTAGAAAGGAATAAGAGACTACATGCAACATGGTATGTCTTCCATGCTTCTGTCATAGAAGAACCTTCTATCGTGAATGATTTCCATGACATATTTTTCTCATAAGGTGTGGAAATTTTCATTAGCAATATGCTCCACATGCATTCCTCTATTGATGGCCTAAATCACTCTCAGTACTAAAAAGGCACTGACCACTAAGTTCTGTCCTTCTTGGGGAAAATTGCATTGGATGGAAATTTCCTTCCAATTGGGGCGATACCACCCGCTTACTCCCTTGTATTGATCATTTCAGGCGTGTGGGGATTTCTTGAATTGATATGTGCTCTACCTTTTCAAAGATCATTCATCCACATGGTAGGTCTTTAGCGTTGAAGTTTTAGGTTAGCACTCTTCTTTCAAATAGGTCAACTAGTGTTAAACGCCAATGGTTGAAAGAATTGAAGGGAAGAGTGACACATTTTAGAGATGTACTTCTGTATACGACCTCCTGTAGCTTGCAGACTAAAGTGGTGTCGTCCCTTTCCTTGAGTAGGTGAGCTTCTAGATTGGATATCACATTGAACATTGGCCCATATTTATCTCTGTGCATGTATTCCTCTATATGGTCCAACACAAAATTTTGAAAAGTGTTTTGCTTATGTTTACCTTGTGGTGTAAAAGCAGAGCGCATATCACTCCTTGTTAGATTATACTTTTTGTTGCGATATATGACATATCCTGGCTTTGCATCAACTAGGATGTCAACAAGGACATGGATGTTCCTTATCAGCATGCCCGCAATTGATGACATGTCCATATCATCCATCTTAGATGGAAGTGGGGGTGGCATAGGTGGTGTGTTTATGGTTGTTGGGACTGTTGGCGGTTCTGAGGAGACTCGATTTATTAGTTTTGGAGGTTCTTTAGCAAACATTGTTTTCAGATTCCATGTATCCTCTTCAGATACCATCATCTTTATTTCTCTCTAGAAAGAGATAGAGAATACTCCTCCTATTATTGGTTTGTCCAGAAAAATTTCCTTCATAAAGTTGTAAAAGATATGGCATGGGATTGTCGCACACCGTTCAAACAAAACTTCATTAACTAAGTAGAAGCAATCATTAATAGTGGATTACTGAAAAACACTAAAAATTAAAACCATTTACAAAGTGATCCAAACACAGGAAAACTCTTTTATCAAGAACCAATGTATTTTATTTACATCTTGGTTCATAAGTACATATCATGCATCATCCCTTCTCGAGGATTACAAGCATCAACTGCTCTGTTAAAACTATACATAGGAAGCATAAGAACCTCGAGACATCAAGCCAAAATCTCAGATCGATTCATTAAAATTACTAACTACTAACGCCTAGGACCTGAGAGTATAGAGACGACACATAGGACTCATATCTACAAGACACGACAGTCAGTATCTCCACTTGAGATGTTACTACTGTCCCTGAGGCTTCTGTCCTTTCCCTATTGTATAGTTCCTACCTCCTCTTCTGTGTTTACCTAAAAAAATGTTGGATTCCACAGGGTTAGACAATTGAAAATTGTCCCAGCGAGAGATATAACTCTCTACCAGAAAAATTATTATTGCAGATAAATATTATAAAACTGAGCAGGGGTTCTTTTATATTAACAAGCCGTATTAATCATTATATAAATAGAATAAGATAATATCCTTTCCTAAGGAGAACATTGCATCTACCCATGGTAGAATTATACATCATCTATCTACTTTGTAAGGAATGTAAAGAAACATAAATATATCATCTATCAACTAAAGATGCATAAAAGAAATGTAACATCAGCCAATGATTTTCGTATTCAATCCTTAAGCAAACATGTTGTACGGATGATTACATTTTACAATCACACTTATTCCCTGAGGAGATGAGGTAGACCGCTCATACTCCAACCGACCATTGCGAAGTCAAAATCGGTACCATACAAGGTCAATGGAAGAGCCGGCTGCCATGACCTCCCTTATCTCGGTCAGTTCCAGGTTCCATGCAAGACATCTTGTGTCTCTACTAAATATCTTTCCAGGGTATACTGGCAACTTCTCTATAGAGCTACAGCGTCAACTGCACTCCTTCGACATCGAGAGATTTAATGTTTATCTCACATCGACCCAACATTAAATATTATTGGGACATTCATGATACATCCATCTCGACATATATATAATGAAGGATTGAGAGATTTAATGTTTATCTCACATAAATTCCTCCATTAGGGTGTACAAATATTTTCACCCATCACCCCTACATATTCAAAAATATGCGTTCGGGGTTATGTCGTGGAGCAACCCATTTTACCATCCAGCAAATCCTGACGGTGATGGGAATATGGCTAGGGCACTACATGATAAGATTCCAATTGATTAATTAAGTACATTATTGTGTTCTTTTAGCATCTATCAAGTTTTCAGACATGAATTATTATGATAAATTCTACAAAGAAAAGTATAATACATCTATCAAGTATCTTTCAAAATTTATATAACCTTGGGATCTCAATCCCTTATCTCATTGTTGGGAATTCACATCCCTCGACAACATCATTATCATGTTTATTGGATCTGGGTATTCAAACCCTTGGTTCATCACTAAACGTGGTTACCACTTATCAGGTAACTATTACCTCCAGGTCATATGAGCAAGGTATTCATGATACTGGTTACATAAACATCTCACATGGCTCACAATGCCCATTAAGTATCTTGTCACCTCTCACTAGGAAACAAATTATCACATGGGTCACAAGGCCCATTAAGTATCTCGTCACCTCTCAGTGGGTAACAACTTATTCACATGGCTCACAAGGCCATTGATCATTATACTTATATTCAAGTATTTATTTATGCGTTACAAGATTTATGCAACAAAAGAATTTCAACCTTCCCATCATTAAGGTTAGGGTTTTTCATTATTAACCATTTATGTTTTCAAGATCATATGTATTAATGATCAAACCCTAATTCATTGCTCCACACATCTAGGAGCCAACATCAATATCATAAGTATTCAATCATACTTATTTTTTCTCACTATTTATCATTAAATAATTATCATAAAAAATATGAGTTCCTCTCTCATATTACCAGAATATGATTACGTCATACTTTATTAACTTGGCTTAACCTTTTCTTAAGGTATGCTAGCCTACACTTATCAAAGTGCATTACATCTCAATGTAACAATTGCCATGACACATTTCATGTGTTACTTATCCAAGTATATTGGATTAAGGGTACATCAAGGTGTTTCAACCTTGAGGTGCTGAATGTGATATCTATCATGTCTTGATGTATCACTTCCTTCATCACTTGTAACTTACTTAAGTTCATCAACTAATCTTGTAGTAGGGTATTTCCCCTCCTAATGCTTTATGCACCAGTTCATCACATTTATCATGTAATGTATTGGTCATAAGTCACTCATTTGAATTATTCAACCATTATCAACAATATGGACTCATCTCGGGTTAGGGCATTATTGATACAAGGTTATCCATTATCAACTACTTTAGGTGTTTCACCTACCAATATATTAGTCATTATTCCATTATTAGGAATAGGGTTTCCCATCTTTATCAATTAGGGATTTCACATAACATCACCTTGCATTAAGGTTTCACATAACATCACCCTGAATTAGAGTTTCACATCACATCACTGTATTAGGGTTTCACATGGCATCACCCTAGATTAGGGTCTCAAATGGCATCACCCTAGATTAGGGTTTCTCATGGCATCACCATAGATTAGGGTTTATCACGACATCACCCTAGATTAGGGTTTCACATGGCATCACCCTATATCAGGGTTTCACACATCATTCTCTTGAATTAAGGTTCCTTATAACTTTTCCCCAAATTAGGGTTTCATGTAACTTTACCTGAAATTAGGGTTTCATGAAGCATCCTCTTAAATTAGGGTTTTTCATTATATTACCATGAATTGGGATTTCTCATATCATCACCCTAGATTAGGGTTACACCATTATACTAGATTAGGGTTACACCTAGCATTACCCTAAATTAGGCTTAGGGCTCATCAACCTTCTCGATTAGGGTTTCATGATCTCTTTATCAAGGATCATACCCTGATTACATATTTTATTCATATTGAAAGTGTTGAGGATTAACCACTACATAATTATTATACATGTATGAATTCCTCTGTCTCTCATCCTCTCTAGGATATTGATTACTTTAAGCTTGATTAGATTAGGTCAATTGTTCATTCAAGTGCATACATTTAGGGATAGCATAGTGTATTGAGATATTGCTTCCATAAGTATCAAAGGTTAACCCCTTTAAGGGTACTAATCACCGTAGTACCTTAAAGGTACAACCATTGTAATTATATTTGATATACATCATTAACAACCATGGGGTTAGTTGATTTTTCATCACATTAGGTCTTCAAACGGATTTGATTGTATTCAACCTCCAAAAGGTATTGACCCCTCAACCTTCAAACGATCTGAACACCGTTAGACCTTAAATGGTCTTGACCCTTTACACCTTCCAACGGTTTGAAGACTGTTACACCTTAAACGGTCTTGAGGTGCTTGACCTCTAAACGGTCTTGGTCTACACCTTCAATCAGTCTTAAGTCCGTTACACCATTAAACGGTCTTGATCTCAAAATCCCTAAACGGTTTGAGACCATTTGAATTAAATATTAATTAACCCCAAATGGTTTGAGATCGTTTAGTCCTCAAATGGTTTGAGACCGAATGGTCCTCAAATGGTTTAAGATCGTTTGGTCAATTCAGCATGTAACCATTTAACCCTAAATTAGGGTTTGCTTCATTGAATCATTCATCAATTGGACCACTGCGAGTACAACAAATTATAACCCTTGGATCTCCAACCATCCATCTCAGCCCTTGACCTCCAAACGGTCTTGAGACTGGTTGGCCTCCATACGGTCTTGAGTCCGTTTTGGACCATCAACCATGAAATTGATTCAATTCAATTGAGGTTTCAACACTTCAACCCAATTAGAGTTTGTATTTAGTGGATTATCCATCACTGAACCTATTATGAATCAATCAATTAGAACCATTGGATCAACATCCGACTACATCAGCAAGTATCTCCAAATGGTCTGGAGACTGTTTGATCCCAAACGGTCTTGAGACCGATTGGACTCAAGTTGAAACCGTTTGGACCTGATATTTCTTGAGGTGTGTGATAATATGACATCATCATGTTCAAGCTTCAAACCTTCGAAAGTTTATGTGATCTTTGTAGTGATTTCAACAATTAATCAAAAGGAAATTCGTGAAAGAAAAAGGAATCAACATATAATGAAGAAATGAAATCAATAATGATATTTAAGGGTTCAAGTTATATAACACACCATCAATGTTGAATCCAAGCTTCAATCTTCACGTCTTTAATGGTGAATGAAGCTTTCTAAACTTCCCAAGGTCCGTCCTCAAGTCTTTGAAAGAAAATAATGGCTAATGTTGAAGATTGATTGGAGAAAAGAAGAAAATAAGCATTGAATTTTGATTTCCACCATGAAATCAAGGTTGAAGATGATTAAGGAGCTCACCTACTGGTTGGGGTACGTCCTCCTATTTCTCTTAAGCTCCCTTGTTTTCGGCCAAAGCAAAGAAAGAAAATGGATTCAAAAAAGAGTCTTTCAAGTGAGTGGAAAATGGGGTATATGTATATGAATTTTCAAGAGAGAGAAAGTAGTAGAAAATCCTTCAACTCCTATTTCATGTGCCACATACCCCCCACTATTCCTTGCCTCCAAAGACACCATCCTTTCTCTTAATATCCTCTCATTTATACTGGACTTAAAAGCATCCACTTTAAGCACCTTAATCATTATAATACTACTATCCATTTTTAGTGGACAATTCTTTATATTTAACAAATGCAAGTGGATTTCTTCACTTACTTAGGATATTTCGGTGCAACTCTAGGCATTTGGAAGTCCTTGGATAATGGGATTTCAACCACAACCTTATTAATTTATGGGCACTTCAATTAATATATTTATTTTTGCTACATAATAAATTAGGGTTTCAATTATGCTTAAATCTTGATTATTTTAATATCAAGATTCTCTCTCCCCCAAAGAGATTCAAATGAGACACCCCTCTGATTTTCTTGTCTCTAATTGATACCAAGAAATAATAGGGACTCTCTAGAAATGGTATTTTGCATATTGAACCCTAGGTTTTGGGTAAATTGCACATTACACCAAAACTAGGTTTTAATGCACAAACATTGCTTAATAAACTCTTTCTTGGTGCTCAGGCTTCCACAAGCCATACCTCTGCATCATTTTCATTCTTATGATGCTTCAACACTTGAGGAACATTTATTATGTAACATTTGCAAGTTAACCCATCAACTTGGGTAATTTGCACTTTAGTCCAAAATGGGAAAAACATTGTTTTCAACATTATTCAAAAAGGACTAAAATTGAAACATAAGTTCCTCTTGATCCTTAATTACTTTTAAAAAGATAAGAGAAAGCATATGATTATATTTCTTAAACAAAACATCTAGAGTTAAAGCATAACCCAAGTATGGGATGTTACAAGTTATAAACCCCTAACAAGGATTTCTATGGCATCCAACTCAAAAAAAAAGATTAACTAATGCGAAAGTGTATAATTTGCAACAGATTACTGAAAATCACTAAAGTTAAAACCTTTTTCAAAGTGATCCAATCATAGGAAAACTCTTTCAACAAGAACCAATATATTACATTTACATCCCGGTTCATAAGTGCATATCTTGTATCATCTCTCCTCAAGATTTACAACATCGACTACCTTATTAAAAGCTAAACACATACATCATAAGAATCTTGAGGCATCAAGCTAAAATCTCAAAATGATTCTTTAAAAGAATTAACTATTAACTCTGAGGACCTGAGAGTATAGAGACGACACATAGGACTTCTACCTACATGATGCGACAGACAATACACTCAACCTGAGCTGTCACTGTTGTCCCTGTTGTTGCTGAAGTTCTTCCTCTATAAGATGTTCTCACTCTCCTCCGTGCTTGTCCACCTAAAAATGTTGGATCCCACAGGGGTGAGACAATTGTAATTTCCCCAGCGGGAGATATAACTCTCTGCCAAAAACATTATTATTGCAGTTTAATAATATAAAACTGGCAGAGGATAAGCAATTTAAAGCATTCTCATATTAAAGCATTGTAACCATTTCTGGTAGCACAATAGATCATCTATTCTATTTATAAGGAATAGGAGAACATGTATATCATTTATCCATCATATTATACCATCATGTCAAACTTCTCTGGTGACATTCATTTTCTTAATATGTCAGCCATGAAGCATTCTTGTTTCATCTGTTGGTCTTAGCCAATCTGCTAAACAAATATGGAATTATATTTACCATGTACTCATATATTATCAATACAGGCATTGGGTTATTACCAATCATATGTCATCATTATACACATTGGGTTATTACCAATCTTGTGTCATCATTATAGGCATTGAGTTATTACCAATCTTGTGTCATCATTACAGGCATTGTGCCTCTGCCAGATATTGGACTCTTCCAAACCTGATTACACCGCCAAGCATTGGACACTACAAATCCTGATTTCACAGCCATGCAATGGACTCTAATCAATCCTGATTACATAGATAGGCATTGGACTTTAACCAATCCTGATTTCACAGCCAGGCATTGGACTTTAACCAACCCTGATTTCATAGCCAGACATTGGACTCTAACCAATCTTGATTACAAAGTCAGGCATTGGACACTAACCAATCCTGATTACACAGCCATACATTGGACTTTAACCTATCTTGATTACACAACCAGGCATTGGACTTTAACAAACCCTGATTTCACAACCAAGCATTGGACTCTAACCAATCCTGATTACACAGCCAGGCATTGGACTCTAACCAATCCTGATTACACAGGTAGGCATTGGACTTTAACCAACCCTGATTTCACAGCCAGCCATTGGACTTTAACCAACCCTGATTTCACAGCCAGGCATTGGACTTTAACCAATCTTGATTACAGGCATTACACCTCTGCCAGGTATTGGACTTTAACCAAACTTGATTATAGGCATTACACCTCTGCGAGGTATTGGACTTTAACCAAACCTGATTACAGGCATTCCACCTCTGCCAGGTATTGGACTTTAACCAAACCTGATTACATGGATCATGGAATATAAATTTCTTTGACCCATCATTAATCATCACATCCTTCCCTAGGCTCTGAACCCTGAGGTTTAGCGTTCATAGCTTTTCACATTCTTTACTGAATGCAATTGTTCCTTTTATTACGTTTATTAAAACATTATCATTTCTTACAATAAACTTTTATAATTATCTTGGTGCCTCTCACTAGACCACAATTGATCTTATGGCTCATAAGGCCCATAAAGCATCTTGTCACCTCTCATTAGGCAACATCTAACCATATGGATCACAAGGCCATTAAACATCTTGTTACCTATCACTAGGAAACATCTAACCACATGGCTCACAAGGCCATTACACATCTTGGGTATTCAATCATGTTTATTACTCTTATCATTTATCATTAAATGATTATCAATACAAGGTATGAGTTCATTTATCATCCTTATTATGGTATAATTACATTATACTCATTAGTTTGGCTTAACCCCATTCTCAAGGTACCTTAACCTATACTTATCAAAGTATATGAAACTTATTACATTTCATTGTAATAATTTACATAACACACTTCATGTGTTTCTTGTCCAAGTATATTGACTTTGAGATGCATCAAGGTATATCAACCCTGGTATGCTAAAAGTGATATATGTCATATCTTGATGTATCACTTTCCTCATCTCTTCCATTTACTTGAGTTACTAACTTATCTTGTATTAAGGTATTTCCCATCTTAATACTTCCATCCACTAACCTATCACTTTTACCATGAAGTGCATAGGTCACACACAAGAATGGTCCAACTATCTTAAATGATATGGACTCATCTCAGAGTAAGGCATTGCTTACTATAAGGTTGCCTATGATCAACCATTTGATATATTTCACCTTTATATGGCTTTATCCACTATTTTATTATTAGGATTCTGTTTTGTTATCATTTAGTTCAAGATTTAGGGCTTCATGTATTATAGCTCAAAATTAGAGTTTTGCATACCTTCACCATGTATTAGGGCTTCTTATCATATCATTTTCATAGGATATGGCATCACCCTCAATTAGGGTTTCTCATGGAATCACCCTCAAATAGTGTTTCTCATCGAATCACCCTCAATTAGGATTTCTCACGGAATCACCCTCAATTAGTGCTTCTCATCGAATCACCCTCAATTAGGGTTTCTCAGGGAATCACCCTCAATTAGGGTTTCTCATCGAATCACCCTCAATTAGGGTTTCTCAGGAAATCACCCTCAAATAGGGTTTCTCATCGAATGACCCTCAATTAGGGTTTCTCAGTGAATCACCCTCAATTAGGGTTACATTCCTACACTATATTTGGGATACACCTAGGATTGTCCTAGATTAGGGTTAGGGCTCATTAACCTTCTTAATTAGGGTTCATCGTCTCTTTATCAAGAATCATACCCCAATTACACATTCATATATGTTTAAAGTGTTGGAACTTAACCTCCACATGATTATCATTCATGTAAGAATTCCTCTCTCTATCGTCATTTATAAGATGACATTTGCATTAAACATGATTGGATTAGGTCAACTCAACTTGATTGAAGGCTTGACACCATGTATTATGTCATTACTTCCTTGATCATTAAGGATTAATCATTCATAAGGTATTAATCACCCTATCTTATTAAGGGTACAATCACTATAATCACCTTTGGTTCACATCATATAATGTTCAATTATACAATTTATCTTTATACACCTTAAGTGTCCATGTGGTTTGGGGTTAATTACTTCAAAACGGTCTTGGTCACTTAGACCCCAAACGGTCTTGACCAACCAGACCTCAAACGGTCTTGCATAGATAACCTTCAAATGGTCTAAGTCTAACAATTGAAACTGTTTAGCAAATTAGGTACTTGAAACCGTTTGCTAAAGTAGATGTTTAAAACCGTTTGAGTCTCAATCAGTTTGGGATAGTTTGGTCCCAAATGGTCTTGAGACTGTTTGGTCCAAACCTCCTCAAAACGGGTTGGACCAAGAATTGTCTCAACCACTAAAATTGAATTAGGGTTTCTATGATTAACTCCCTCATCAATTGAAACCATATAATTACTCATCAATTGAACCTAAGAATCATTCCTTAATTGAGATAATAAATCATCCTTCAATTGCTTAAACCTTCAGTTGGTCATCAATTAGGGTTTTGAACCCTATTGAATTAGGGTTGAAATCGATGAACCTTTAATATTAGACATTGTGGAACTAATAGCTTTAAAATCATTGGTCCATCATTCAATTTGGGCATGGCCTAACCTCAAACGGTCTTGAGGTCGTTTGGATAACCTCCAAATGGTCTTGAGACCGTTTGCCCAATCCATTATCAAAATTGGTGAAGTTCAATTAGGGTTTGCATCACGGATATCTCATCAATCTAGTTATTGATTGCATTACAACTTGATATCTTTGGATCTTAAAATACTCAACCATACTCAACCCTAGACCTCCAAATGATCTTGGGTGACCTCCGAATGGTCTTTAGACCATTTTGGTGATCTCCAAATGGTCTTGATACCATTTGGGTTAATCAACCCAAAGAATTATATTAATCAATTGCAAAATCAGCACTTAACCAAATTAGGGTTTCCAATTGGATGATTTTCTATTCATTGATTTAATCAATTGAAACCATTTGACCCTTATCCCAAATGTTCTAGGGTTCTAACCTCAAATGGTCAACCCATACAAATGGTCAACCTTCTTAAACGGTTTGGTATTCCAAACCCCAAATGGTTTGCAAACTGTTTGGTCAACAAGTGGTTTGGTGAAACCGATTGGACCCAAATGTTGAAGCAGTTTGCACAAGATGTTTGGGGAGGTGTGTTCTTATGATTATGTCATCATCATCAAGCTCTAAACCCACAATCAACCAAATAAAATTTTTAGAATAAAAAAGGATCAACAATTTGATAAGGAATTGAATGTAATAACAATATTAAGAGTTCAAGTTATAAAACCCACCTCCAATTGAGCCTCAAAGCTCCAAGCTCACGTCAACAATGGTTGATGAAACTCCTTTCACCATCCCAAGGTTCGTCCTCAATCTTTGAGTGAAAAGGAATGGCTAGGATAGAAGATTGCATGGAGAAAAGAAGAAATCCATCATTTATTTTCGATTTCCACCATGAAATCATGGTGAAAGAAGGTCAAGAAGGTTACCAATAGGTTGGGGGTCGTCCTACTGTTTTTCCAAGCTACCATGGTCGTTTTTTCTAGCAATAAGTGAAAAGGGTTTCGAAATTACCCATCTAAGCTATGGATAAGGGAGCATATATGCATTTTATTAAAAATATATTTTAGGAGAGAGAAAGTAGGGATTATCTCCTCCACTTCCTTGCCACTTTCCCCCTTCCCTTCCTTGGTCACGAGGCTATCTTCTTTGCCTCTTATACCTCTCAATTATCCATGATTTAAAGAAAAGCAAATTAAGCACCTTAAATCGTTTTATAATAATATCCATAAGTGAGTGGATATTTCTTTTTCTTATAATAATGTATGTGAGTTATCCACTTCTTTTGGATATTTTCGTGCCTTTGCAAGGCAAATGGTCTTCCAATCTCTTGCAAACTCATTCCTCACCTTTTGGTTAAAGGGGTTTGCAATTAATATAATTGTTTTTGCATTTAAATTGAAGTAAAGTTCCAATTATGGTTAAATCTTGATTATTTTAATATCAAGATTCTCTCTCGTCCAAAGAGATACTACTGAGGTTCCCCTCTCATTTTCTTTGCTCTACATGATGCCAAGAAACATTAGGGACTATTTTGAAGTGGTCATTTGCATATTTAACCCTAGGTTTTGGATAAATTGCACATTACACCAAATCTAGGTTTTAATGCACAAACATTGCTTTATCAGCTCTTTCTTGGTACTCAGGCTACTACAAGCCATACCTCTACATCATCTTAATTCTCATGATGATTCAACATATGAGGAATATCTTATCATGTAACATTTGCAATTTAACCCCTCAACTTGGGTAATTTGCACTTTAGTCCAAAATAGACAAAACATTGTTTCAACATTGTTCAAAAAGGACATAAGTTCCTCTTGAGCCTTAATTACTTTTCAAAAGATAAAATCAAACATATAATTATATTTATTAAGAAAAACACCTAGGGTTAAGTCATAACCCAGGTAAGGGATGTTACAAATTATAAACCCTTAACAAGCATTTTGTCCTCAAAATCCCGGATAAAGGAAGACATATATTATTCTTGCATCATACATTCTTTATTAATATCATGTTTATGCAAAGCATAAACCCATAACATATGATGTCCATACTATTTTATAGTCAAACTAATTTCTTGGTTGACCATTCCAGGTAGCCAACATAAACCATCTAATATTTCTTAGATACTAGCATCTCTTACCTTGAATCTGTCACAAGTGTTGAAAACACATCACATATTTATCTTCCTTTCAACTTGGGACATTAATTGTAACATATATCTTCACCTTGGAACTAAAGTCTAAGAAAAACTGATACTTTTCTAAGTATCCATCTCATGAACATTTTTATCTCATGCACATCAAGTGTCCTAAGATTCACTTGATTGCCATGTCCCTGAAAGGAAAGAAAACAAGGAATCATATTCTTCTTTTGTTTATAAGTTGATTGATAATTAAATCAAATTCCTTCGTATATCATTTAGAATATGGTAGAAATATCCATGCCACATCTCCTTCTTCATTAGGCTTCTTTGGATTGTTTCATAATGATTACTTGATCAGAGTAATAAAAAAGATAACAATCTAGGTATCTCATACTTACCTTGCCTTCAGTAAATGAATACCTAGCCAGGGTGATGCATGGGTTTTGAGTCACTTTTATAGGCTTATTTTATATCTATTTTATGCATGTATTTGTCATTTTCTTGATTATATTTGCATAATTCACTATAGTTGGCCCTTAAACTCTTTTTGCATCAAATTATACTTCTTTTATCATATTTATATGATTTTATATAATCCCCGGACTTATACACATGTTTCGGCACTTTTTCAGGCACTTTTGCATTGTCCGGAGTCGATACTATCGACCCCCAGGTCGATAGTATCGACATTTCATCAAAAAGCAACCCCAAAATGTGATCTTGGAAGGAATAACCTGTGCCATGGTCGATACCATCGACCTTGGGGTCGATACCATCGACAGCGTCGGGATCTGGCGATTTTCAGCACTAAAACGGAGCGTTTTAATCCGACAGTTGAGCTTTTTCGGAGCCGTAAAGTGGTCCTATGACCTAAGAAAAGCACGGACGGCCCGAGAGGAGGGGGAGATTGTGTTGCACAACATCCAAGAAGGAGAGAGAGAGATAGGGGACGAGAGACGAAGGCCGTCAACCGAGCGATCTGGGCACCTCCGACGGGCGATTTTGCTACCGAAAGACTACAAAACGCACGTTTCTCGAGGAGGATCTCCAGGAACACCTTTGTATCAGGGGTTACACGAGTTTGCTCCATGTTTCCCATGTTTTTCTTCTCTACTCCTCTGTCTTTCATTGAGATGACCATGTGGGGCTAATCCCCTCCATCTTTAGGACCGGGAGTAGCCCGGGAATGCATTGTATGACAATTTTATATTGATAATTCATATTTTATCTCTCAAATCCGTGATATAGATTCGTTTTCTCCATATATATTGTTATGATTGATCACCATAATAATAATTTAATGCCCTTAATCACTTCGACAGAAGGATTAACGGTTGAAAAGAGACGAAACCTACATTAATCAATAAAACCCTTGACAAAGGAGTTGTAAAATTAATGGTGGGAACTGAGAGACCGTTTTTAATGCGCTTAGTCTAGGGGAATGATTACTACGATGGTGGAATCAACCTAGACCTAAGTAGTGAATTACATCACGACAGTGGGTAATTCTCATTTCAGGCCACTACCCGGATAGAGAGAGAAGTGTGAGGAATTATATGAAACCTAATACAATGTTGACCCGCGGTGAAACCGCCATCCTAAAGATATCCCTTTGAATTGATTAAATTAACCTTTAATCTATTGTTTTCTTTGTTTGATTTTTATTTTCTTCTAATTTCAACAACAAAACCTTACTTTGTTATTCGGCCTAGCTGATTGCGATTAGTTAGTAGAAGTCTCCAATAATTCACGTATCCCTGAGTTCGACTCGGGCCTCACAAAGGCCTATATTACTCGACGCGTATACTTGCGTTTAAGCGCGTAGTAAAATACACGTCAAGTTTTTGGCGCCGTTGCCGGGGATACGGCGAATTGTTGGCACTTTGAGTGCTACGAGCGGCCACTCTAGGCCACATTTTTTTTATTTTTTTTCATTCCAAAAATTTATAAATCATTTTCTGAATATTTACAATCGTCAAGCACTATACTAAATTCAAGTTTTCTATTTGTAGGTACTGTGCATGGTGCAGACGCGTAGTATTGACTACACACGTGACACACCAGAGGTTCCACTGGAAGGATCAGAAGACGAGGCTGAGTACGAGCAAGAGCATCTCGAGGAAATTAACTCAGAATCCGAACAAGAAGAGATGGCCGAGCCACAGACTATATGGGAGAAGATCAAGGCTTCGTCATCATCAGCTTCAAAAGGGCCTATTAAGAAGCAGGCAATCAACATACCTACTTACAAGATTGATCCAACTTTGATAAATCTAGTGAAATCGAGTGCTTTTCATGGGCTTAAGAATGAGGATCCCGTCGCGCACATCAGCCAGTTTATTGAGAACTGTGACATGGTTAAAATCGATAGGTTTCCACAGGAGGCATTGTATCTCAAGCTTTGGCCGAGTTCATTGGCGGGAGCGGCACGAGAATGGTTACATAATTTGGATGATGAGTTTGTGGAGTCCTGGAACCATATGGTGGAGGTCTTCTTTGAGAGGTTTTTCCCTCCTGAGAAGACTAACGACATGATCCGGAAGATTCATAATTTTACCCAACAGGCGGTGAGACATATTCTGAGACATGGGAGAGATTTCAGGTCATGCTGAGGAGGTGCCCGCATCACGGGCTTGATAAAGAGACACAGGTGAAGATCTTCTATTTTGCTCTCTCTGAGCATGATAGAAGCAACCTTGATTCTGCAGGCTCAGGATTCTTTCTGAACAACACAGATGAAAGGTATTGGGAAATCCTAAAGAATATGTCCAGGAAGCAATCATGGGGTGAAAGAGACACTGTTGAGCATGTTCGAGTTACAGGTGAATCTAAGGCAATCAAGGAGCTGAACGACAAGCTAGATCTTCTAGCCAAGAAATTGCTAGCCAAGGACGATGCATCCGAGGATGAGGAAGCCCAAGTCAAATTCATGCAACAATAGGGCTACAGAAATAATGACTATTCATGGAGGAAAGACAAAAAGTTCTCCTGGAAGGATCCTAATAATTTCCAACAAGACCCGGAGGTAAAGCCACAACCTAGAGCTGAAGATAAGAGCACCGAATTGCTTAGTCAAATGGTGCAGCAGAATCAGGAAATGATGGCTATGTTCGGTAAACAACTGCAATCTCAGGGTGATATCTTAACCAAATTTGGGCAGACGCTTCAAAGTCATGGAGCACAGATGCGGGCATTAGAAACCACCGTGACCCAGATTTCCAATGAAGTGGCAGCCATCAAGCACGCCAATCAGCAGAAACAAGCTGGGAATGCAGATGTGGTCCTCGCACACCATCAATTTAAATACATGTCGGCGATCAATGAGGATGAACCCCAGGTGGAAGAGATAAAAGATCAAAGCAAACTAACTTTTAATACGGAGATGACACTGGAAATACCGTACCCTCGCACTTACTATGGACTGCCGGGCGGAAACCCTTTCTTCAGAAAATCACAGCGAGTTATGAATATTGCATCTCCATCTAGGCAAGAAGAACAATTGAAGGTTGTTTGTGCACGTGTGGAAACATCGAATGTGAGAAAGGAACCGCAGAAATTTGTCAATGTAGATGATGTCTCGCCAAAGCCCACGCCATAGGGAGTAATTGAAGCAAGCTTAGGGGAGCTGGCCCCAAAAAGCTCATATGTGCCACCTCATAAGCATGTCAATACGGCAGATGTGTCAAGTCTGGACAACCCAAAGCCGAAGAAAGAGCACCGACATTATAGAAAATTCTTGGAGATGTTCAGAAAACTACATATCAACATTCCGTTGGTGGAAATGATTGAGAAGGTTCCCGCCTATGGGAGGATCATCAAAGAAATAATCAACAAAAAGTGGCGGATTAAAGACACTGATGTATGCCGGATGAATGAAATGGTGAGCTCAATCATCCTTGGGAGTTTACCAGAGAAGAAGAAAGATCCGGGGAGTTTTTATATTCCATGTTCAATAGGTGATCAACACTTCCCACGAGCTCAGTGTGACTCAGGGGCAAGTATTAATCTTATGCCACTTGCCACTTTTCAAATGCTGGGATTGAAGAAGCCAACACAAACATCTATGACAATTGAGTTGGCGGATGGATCCATTGTGAAGCCACAAGGTATATGTGAGGATGTTCTAGTCAAGGTCGATAAATTCATCTTTCCTATTGACTTTGTGGTCATGGACATTCCTGAGTTGGAAGGAGGTGATATGCTATTGGGAAGGTCGTTCCAAGCTACAGCTGATGTCATCGTTGCCATTGGGAGAGGTACATTGACCTTGGGGATTAGACAAGATCGAGTTCAATTCAAATTGCCACATGGCTCATTGGAGACATCTCTTGACAACCCAGGTTAAAGGTATCTTTATGTCAAGCCTAGGACATTAAACAAGGGCGCTTGTTGGGAGGCAACCCAACTTTAGGTTCAATTTTATGTTTGGTTATGTTCTTTTATGTTTATGTACTTAGTTTTTGCTTAGGTTTTGATAATTTTTGTAAAAATGGTACCCTAACTTGTGTTTTGAAGTGTGCAGAATGTTAAGGTCGATACTATCGACACCCATGTCGATAGTATCGAGTTTGGAGAAGTAAACGCTGAAGAAAAGTCGATACCATCGACCCTAGGGTCGATAGTATCGAGATTCCTGAAGATTTACAGAAAAATTGGTGCCAGTAAAGTCGATACCATCGACCCTAGGGTCGATAGTATCGACACTTTTGAGTTCCCAGGCTTGTAGATGCGTCGATTCAACAAAATCGCTGAGTCTGGGTCGATACCAATGACCTTGGTCGATGGTATCGACACCCGCAGGACAGCTACATAAAACAAGCCTTAAAAGGTATCGAAACGAGATTTTTTCGAACCGTTTTTTGCAAAGGAAAGATGGATGAAGCAAGTCACGTCTTAGAACCACTAAGACACAAAAATGGGCCACAAAAAGGAGGGAGATAGCAAGCATCACTTGGTCTACTTGAGCATCTGACCATCCTTCTTCACCACACTTCAAAGCGAATGGTACCGTTGTTCCACCTCTTAAGTGAGAATGTTGACTATGAGGCCATAGTCATATTCAAGCTTAGGGGGGGTGTTGGAACAACCCTCTATCTTAGTTTTTACTTACTTATTCATGTTGATTTTACTTTTGAGATATTAGTTGTTTTTATTTCTAGGTTTACCGCTTTTGTAGGATCCACATCTATCTAGTGTAATCTGTGGAGCAATAAATGCATGGTTTCAATTGCAAGTTTTACTCTTGGGTTGTGTGCACATGAAAATATGAGCATATTGAAAACTTTTTGAGCTTATTCTTGTGAGTAATTGAGTTGCATAACTGAGGAAGTGCTTGGGTGAGTCAGCTTCAGGACACGGGGACATGAATGACCATCTTTATTGTCCAAGGAAAAGTGATTGACAAGGATGTTTGAGCCCAAACCGACCAAATGCTAACGTGACCTTAGACTAAAGTTTAAGAGAGAAATCCTTTAGTTACCCTGTACACAGGCCTTTAGAGAGGGACATATGATATTTTCAAAAGGTTCTGTCAATTAGTCTTGTGATCTGATCCACCGCAATTTCATTCACACTCTACCATAAGAAATGGGAGCACATTACTGTCTTTCACTCTTTGATTGCATACCATGTAGATAGGTCTTGCATTACAGCTATTTTCACATTTTTTGCATGAGAATGAAAAAAAAAGATAGAGTAGTTATACATGCACATTATCCTTAGGTGCATGTCATAGTAGTTGCATAATTGTCATTATGTAGTTGCATTTACATCTTTTGAGCATATTGTACACCATGTATCTTATGTTACTCTGAAAACATTAAAGGTGCTGAACTTGTTCCATACCCTCCAAATAGAATGCTTCAGATGCACAAGTATGTAACAAGAAGTGAGCCCGACAAATAATTCATTGTCATCTATGAAAATAAGGGCTTGAAAAAAAAATTTGAAAAAAATAATTGAAAAAAAAGAGAAGAAAAAAAAAGAGAGGAAAAAAAAAGAATTGAGAAGTAGGAATGAGAGGGAGAAAGGAACATGTTCTCACTTACATATTAAGAAGAATAAGCACATGGTGTAGTTTTCTTAGATATTCCATCTCACCTTGAGACGGAATGATAGTGCATGCATCATTCCACCAAAAATGTAACATTAGGACATTTTCACTTGCATTTTGCATCATGATAGGTCATTAATTTTTGTATTGCATGATTGACTATTATGTGCTTCCATCTCTTCCACAACCACCTATCCCATCCACCCGTTGCTCTAATCAGTAGGCCACCCATGATATTCTCCTCATTCATTAATATCAGGAGATCTGCTTCCATTTAGATGGTAGTTAGGAAATGAGCAACGTAGATAGGAGATCACAAGATGCATCAAGTATGGACCTGATGAGTTTATCATATTAATTGCTTTAATTGATAGTGTTTCACTGATTGGGGGATAGACATCTTTTACATAGGTCTTTGGTCGCCTGGATGGCAGTTAGTGTTCAGTGGTTAATGAGGGCCGGTTTGTGAAAAGAAAGTGGGGATGATGTAGATTCATTTCATGTATTTATGTCATGTTGCTGACTTATCTCAACCAGATCCAAAGTTTTGTTGCTCGAGGACGAGCAAGGTTTAAGCTTAGGGGAGTTTGATGCATGGGTTTTGAGTCACTTTTATAGGCTTATTTTATATCTGTTTTATGCATGTATTTGTCATTTTCTTGATTATATTTGCATAATTCACTATAGTTGGCCCTTAAACTCTTTTTGCATCAAATTATACTTCTTTTATCATATTTATATGATTTTATATAATCCCCGGACTTATACACATGTTTCGGCACTTTTTCAGGCACTTTTGCATTGTCCGGAGTCGATACTATCGACCCCCAGGTCGATAGTATCGACATTTCATCAAAAAGCAACCCCAAAACGCGATCTTGGAAGGAATAACCTATGCCATGGTCGATACCATCGACCTTGGGGTCGATACCATCGACAGCGTCGGGATCTGGTGATTTTCAGCACTAAAACGGAGCGTTTTAATCCGACAGTTGAGCTTTTTCGGAGCCGTAAAGTGGTCCTATGACCTAAGAAGAGCAAGGACGGCCCGAGAGGAGGGGGAGATTGTCTTGCACAACATCCAAGAAGGAGAGAGAGAGATAGGGGACGAGAGACGAAGGCCATCAACCAAGCGATCTGGGCACCTCCGACGTGCGATTTTGCTGCCGAAAGACTGCAAAACGCACGTTTCTCGAGGAGGATCTCCAGGAACACCTTTGTATCAGGGTTACACGAGTTTGCTCCATGTTTCCCATGTTTTTCTCCTCTACTCCTCTGTCTTTCATTGAGATGACAATGTGGGGCTAATCCCCTCCATCTTTAGGACCGGGAGTAGCCCGGGAATGCATTGTATGACAATTTTATATTGATAATTCATATTTTATCTCTCAAATCCGTGATATAGATTCGTTTTCTCCATATATATTGTTATGCTTGATCACCATAATAATAATTTAATGCCCTTAATCACTTCGACAGAAGGATTAACGGTTGAAAAGAGACGAAACCTACATTAATCAATAAAACCCTTGACAAAGGAGTTGTAAAATTAATGGTGGGAACTGAGAGACCGTTTTTAATGCGCTTAGTCTAGGGGAATGATTACTACGACGGTGGAATCAACCTAGACCTAAGTAGTGAATTACATCACGACAGTGGGTAATTCTCATTTCAGGCCACTACCCGGATAGAGAGAGAAGTGTGAGGAATTATATGAAACCTAATACAATGTTGACCCGCGGTGAAACCGCCATCCTAAAGATATCCCTTTGAATTGATTAAATTAACCTTTAATCTATTGTTTTCTTTGTTTGATTTTTATTTTCTTCTAATTTCAACAACAAAACCTTACTTTGTTATTCGGCCTAGCTGATTGCGATTAGTTAGTAGAAGTCTCCAATAATTCACGTATCCCTGAGTTCGACTCGGGCCTCACAAAGGCCTATATTACTCGACGCGTATACTTGCATTTAAGCGCGTAGTAAAATACACGTCACAGGGTATTCAAGAGATAAATTTAGGTAGTATGATTTTATTTTATTTTATGTTTTCATTTCTTTAAATTTGATATACTTAATGTATCCGATTTTTCTCTGAGTTCCTCTTTCATTTCTTCCCTTCCTTAATAAAGAAATAGAAATATCAAAACATATAAGAGAATATTTAAACTAAACACAAGTTTTCATTCTACTTATCTCTTCCACATTTTATCAAAGGATTCTACATATGAACTATACAACAACTACCCTTCTTATAGTAGAGAGTGCAAGATAATTCAAAATAGAAAGTTCTATCTTGATATTTCTACTTATTACAGGTTATCCAGTGTCTTGTCTATTGAGTCACCTCATCACTTTCTATTTGGACAATGCCACCTCAGATGTCCTCTATGTCCACATCTATATAAAGCTCAAAACTTTTTAGGTGACTGCTACTCAGGTGCATTATATTGTACTTGAGTCGGTACTACATAAATCTTTGATTGTTTTGTACCAGTAATTCCTTGTTCATGTGACTGTTTAGACTTCCTTTTAAGGTCTGTCTCATATTTCCTTCTATCATTCGAATTGACTCCACAAATGTGGCAAACCTCTCTCTACTTTCTAGGGCAGATGCCGGAATAGACATCTCATCATTCAATCCTTTCTCAAAATGTCGAATCTTTTCCTCCTCAGTAGCAGCCATCTGAGGACAAAATCATAAAAGTTCCATGAACTTAACCTCATATTCACTTATTGACATGGCTCCCTGTCGAATCTTCTCAAACTGTGAGATCTTTTCATCGAAATAAGTCCTTGGAAAATACTTATTGACGAATTCTCGACGAAATTCCTCCCATTCAACCTCTTCATCACTCCTTATTATTTCTTCTATAGCCCACCAATGTCCAACACTACCCTTCAAAAGGTACACAGCATGTTTAACTTTGTCACCATCTGGGATACTAAGGATCCTAAAAGCTTTCTCTAACTCAGTGAGCCATAAATCAGCATCTGATGGGTCAGATGTTCCAACATATTCTATGGCTCCTACATGATGTAGTCGTTCAAAAGTCTTACCAGACCCATATCCCTTATTGGGAGTTGGTTCCCTAGGTGCAGGTGTTGGCATCCGCTCTGCCATATACCTCAGTGTGGTCATGAGTTTCCCAAAAATATTATGATCATCTGGGTTTCCTCTCATGACTTCTTCAACATGGGGATTTTCAGGCATTGGTTCCTCCCTTGTTTGATCCCTTGCACCTCCCACTGGTGCAGCAACATGTTCCCCGTGCTCTCCAGACATCTTAGAGTTATATATCTTCTACTGCATAAGCAGAAGGCACTATAAGATACACTGAGGTACACTTAAAATAGACTTGTTACCTTAGTCCTATGTCTCTGTAGACTCAGCGAACCTAGAGCTTTGATACCACTAAATTGTGGCATCCAACTCATAAAAACAAGATTAACTAATGTGGAAGCGTATAATTTGCAACAGATTACTGAAAATCACTAAAACTTAAAACCTTTTTCAAAGAGATCCAATCATAGGAAAACTCTTTCAACAAGAACCAATATATTACATTTGCATCCTGGTTCATAAGTACATATCTTGTATCATCACACCTTGAGATTTACAACATTGACTTCCTTGTTAAAAGCTAAACACAGACAACATAAGAATCTTGAGGCATCAAGCCAAAATCTCAAAATGATTCGTTAAAATTACTAACTATTAACTCCGAGGACCTAAGAGTACAGAGATGACACATAGGACTTCTACCTACATGACATGACAAACAGTACACTCAACCTGAGATGTCACTGCTGTCCCTACTATTGTTGAAGTTCTTCCTCTGTAAGATATTCTCACTCTCCTCCGTGCTTGTCCACCTAAAAATGTTGGATCCCACGGGGGTGAGACAATTGTAATTGCCCCAGTGGGAGATATAACTCTCCACCAAAAACATTATTATTGTAGTTTAATAATATAAAACTGGCAGAGGATAAGAAATTTAAAGCATTCTCATATTAAAGCATTGTAACCATTTATGGTAGTCCAATAGGGAAAAGGAAGAACATGAATATCATTTATCCATCATATTATACCATCATGTCAACCTTCTCTGGTGACATTCATTTTCTTAATATGTCACCCATGAAACATTCTTGTTTCATCTGTTGGTCTTAGCCAATCTGCTAAAGAAATATGGAATTATATTTACCATGTACTCATATATTATCAACACAGGCATTGGGTTATTACCAATCCTATGTCATCATTACAGGCATAGGGTTATTACCAATCCTGTGTCATCATTACAGGCATTGAGTTATTACCAATCTTGTGTCATCATTACAGGCATTGAGCGTCTTCCAGATAATGGACTCTTCTAAAACTAATTACACCGCCAGGCATTGGACACTACCAATCCTGATTTCACAGCCAGTCAATGGACTCTAACCAATCCTGATTACATTGTCAGGCATTGGACTTTAACCAATCCTGATTTCATAGCCAGGCATTGGACTTTAACCAACCTTGATTTCAAAGTCGGGCATCAGACTCTAACCAATCCTGATTGCACAGCCAGGCATTTGACTCTAACCAATCCTGATTACACAGCCAAGCATTGGACTTTAACCAATCCTCATTACACAGCCAGGCATTGGACTTTAACCAACCCTAATTTCACAACCAAGCATTGGACTCTAACCAATCCTGATTACACAGACAGGCATTGGACTCTAACAAATCCTGATTGCACAGCCAGGCATTGGACTTTAACCAACCCTGATTATACAGCCAGACATTGGACTTTAACCAACCCTGATTTCACAGCTAGGCATTGGACTTTAACCAATCCTGATTAAAGCCATTACACCTCTGCCAGGTATTGGACTTTAACCAAACCTAATTACAGACATTACACCTCTGCTAGGTATTGGACTTTAACCAAACCTGATTACAGACATTACTCCTCTGCCATGTATTGGACTTTAACCAAACATCATGGAATATAAATTCCATTTACCCATTATTAATCATCACATCCTTCCCTAGGCTCTGAACCCTGAGGTTTATCCTTCATAGATTTTCACATTCTTTACTGAATGCAATAGTTCCTTTTATTAAGTTTATTTAAACATTATCATTTCTTATAATAAACTTGTATAATTATCTTGGTGCCTCGCACTAGACCACAATTTATCTTATGGCTCATAAGGCCCATAAAGCATCTTTTCACCACTCGTTAGGCAACATCTAACCATATGGCTCACAAGGTCATTAAACATCTTGTTACCTATCACTAGGCAACATCTAACCACATGGCTCACAAGGCCATTACACATCTTGAGTATTGAATCATGTTTATTACTCTTATCATTTATCATTAAATGATTATCAATACAAGGTATGAGTTCATTTCTCATCCTTATAATGGTATAATTACATCATACTCATTAGTTTGGCTTAACCCCATTCTCAAGGTATATTAACCTATACTTATCAAAGTATATCAAACTTATTACATTTCATTATAATAATTTACATAACAAACTTCATGTGTTTCTTGTCCAAGTATATTAAATTTGAGATGCATCAAGGTATATCAACCATAGAATGCTAAAAGTGATATCTGTCATATCATGATGTATCACTTTCCTCATCACTTCCATTTACTTGGGTTATTAACTTATCTTGTATTAAGGTATTTCCCATCTTAATACTTCCATCCACTAACTTATCACTTTTACCATGAAGTGCATAGGTCACACACAAGAATGGTCTAAATATCTTCAATGATATGGACTCATCTTGGAATAAGGCATTGCTTACTATAAGGTTGCCTATAATCAACCATTTGAGATATTTCACCTTTATAAGGCTTTATCCACTATTTTATTATTAGGATTCTGGTTTGTTTTCATTTTGTTCAAGATTTAGGGATTCATGTATTATAGCTCAAAATTAGAGTTTTGCATACCTTCACCCTGTATAAGGGTTCCTCGTCATATCATTTGCATAGGATATGGCATCACCCTCAATTAGGGTTTCTCATGGAATCACCCTCAATTAGGTTTCTCATTGAACCACCCTCAATTAGGATTTCTCAGGGAGTCACCCTCAATTAGGGTTTCTCATCGAATCACCCTCAATTAGGGTTTCTCAGGGAATCACCCTCAATTAGGGTTTCTCATCAAATCACCCTCAATGAGGGTTTCTCAGGGAATCACCCTCAATTAGGGTTTCTCGTCGAATCACCCTCAATTAGGGTTTCTCAGGGAATCACCCTCAATTAGGGCTACATCACTACCCTAGATTTGGGTTACACCTAGCATTACCCTAGATTAGGGTTAGGGCTCATTAACCTTCTTAATTAGGGTTCATGGTCTCTTTATCAAGAATCATACCAAAATTACACATTCATATATGTTGAAAGTGTTGGGACTTAACGTCCAGATGATTATCATTCATGTAAGAAGTCCTCTCTCTCTCATCCTTTATAAGATGAATTTTTGCATTAAACATGATTGGATTAGGTCAACTCAACTTGATTGAAGGCTTGACGCCATGTACTATGTCATTACTTTCTTGATTATTAAGGATTAATAATTCACAAGGTATTAATCACCCTATCTTACTAAGGGTACAATCACTATAATCACCTTTGGTTCACATCATATAATGTTCAATTATACAATTGATATTTATACAACTTAAGTGTCGATGCGGTTTGGGGTTAATTACTTCCAAACGGTCTTGGTCACTTACACCCCAAATGGTCTTGACCAACCAAACCTCAAATGGTCTTGCATGGATAACCTTCAAACGGTCTAAGTCTAACAATTGAAACTGTTTCACAAAGTAGGTACTTGAAACTGTTTGCTAAAGTAGATGTTTGAAACCATTTTAGTCTCAATCGGTTTGGGATCATTTGGTAATGGTCTTGAGACCGTTTGGACTCAAATGGTCTTGAGACCATTTGGACTCAAACGGTCTTGAGACCATTTGGTCCAAACCTCCTCAAAACCGATTGGACCAAGAAATTGTCTCAACTACTAAAATTGATTTAGGGTTTCCATGATTAACTCCCTCATCAATTGAAACCATATAATTACTCATCAATTGAACCTAAGCACATGCCACAATTGAGACAATAAATCATCCTTCAATTGCTTAAACCTTCAATTGGTCATCAATTAGGATTTTGAACCCTATTGAATTAGGGTTGAAATTGATGAACCTTCAATATTAGACATTGGGGAACTAATTGCTTTAAAATCATTGGTCCATCATTCAATTTGGGCATGACCTGACCTATAACGGTCTTGAGGTCATTTGGATAACCTCCAAACGGTCTTGAGACCATTTGCCCAATCCATCATCAAAATTGGTTAAGTTCAATTAGGGTTTGCATCATTGGATTGCTCATTAATCTAGTTATTGATCACATTACAACTTGATATCTTTGGATCTTAAACTACTCAACCATACTCAACCCTAGACCTCCAAACGGTCTTGGGTGACCTCCAAACGGTCTTGGGTGACCTCCAAATGGTCTTGAGACCGTTTAGGTGATCTCCAAATGGTCTTGAGACCGTTTGGGTTAATCAACCCAAAGAATTATATTAATCAATTGCAAAATCAGCACTTAACCCGATTAGGGTTTCCAATTAGATGATCGTCTATTCATTGATTTAAACAATTAGAACCATTTGATCCTTATTCCACATGTTCTAGGGTTCTGACCTCAAACGGCCAACCCATTCAAATGGTCAATCATCTTAAATGGTTTGGGATTCCAAACCCCAAACGGATTGGGATTCCAAACCCCAAACGGTTTGCATGCAAACCGTTTGGTCACCAAATGGTTTGGTGAAACCGATTGAACCCAAATGTTGAAACTGTTTGCACAAGATATTTGGGGAGGTGTGTGCTTACGATAATTTCATCATCGTTAAGCTCTAAACCCACAAATCTTGCTATGATTTTCATGGTGATTGCATCAATCAACCAAATAAAATTTTGAGAATAAGAAAGGATCAACAATTTGATAAGGAATTGAATGCAATAACAATATTAAGAGTTCAAGTTATGAAACCCGCCTCCAATTGAGCTTCAAAGCTCCAAGCTCACGTCAACAATGGTTGATGCAACTCCTTTCACCATCCCAAGGTTCGTCCTCAAGCTTTGAGTGAAAAGGAATGGCTAGGATAGAAGATTGCATGGAGAAAAGAAGAAATCCATCATTTATTTTCGATTTCCACCATGAAATCATGGTGAAAGAAGGTCAAGAAGCTTACCAATAGGTTGGGGGTCGTCCTACTGTTTCTCCAAGCTACCTTTGTCGTTTTTTCAAGCAATAAGTGAAACGTGTTTCGAAATTACCCATCTAAGCTATGGATAAGGGAGCATATATGCATTTTATTAAAAATACATTTTAGGAGAGAGAAAGTAGGGATTATCTCCTCCATTTCCTTGCCACTTTCCCCCTTCCCTTTCTTGGTCACGATGCTATCTTCTTGCCTCTTATTCCTCTCAATTATCAATGATTTAAAGAAAAGCAAATTAAGCACCTTGAATCGTTTTATAATAATATCCATAAGTGAGTGGATATTTCTTTTTCTTAAATGTGTTTGAGTTATCCACTTCCTTTGGATATTTTCGTGCCTTTTCAAAGCACATGGTCGTCCACTCTCTTGCAAACTCATCCCTAACCTTTTTTTTTGATGTAAAAGGGAGGCATGTTATTCATCCTGTTCCCTCAACAGGATCGTCCTCATAAGGTATTACATGGTGACTCAATGTAGCTTCCCCTTTGAACATCTCAAGGAGAAATTTAGGGCATTGAGTCCACCTAGCTCGATAATCACTCCTTCTCCTACCCCATTTTGCTAAAAAATCATCTACCTTATTACCAGAACGTCTTCTAAAGGAGAAAACTACTGACTGGAAAGAGCTTGCAAGCTTCCTGACAAATCGACACTCCTGTTTGCAGCTGATCGGGATCTCCACTTTGCCTTGCACCATACTTATAGCTTTATTACTATCAGATTCTACCTGCATGTGGCTGAACCGGCCCTTACATTCCTGCAAGCCAATGGTGATAGCTCTTAGTTCTGCCTTGAGGACACTTTTGATATGGCCCTGATCATAGCCCCCTCCTAACCACTGACCATCGTGGTCTCTGATTACATAAGCTGAAGCCATGGAGTTTCTCTTTACAGTAGCATCCACGTTGAGTTTGATGTATCCCCTCTTAGGCAGTGTCCACGGTACATCTGCCTTAGGCTGCTTTGTCGAGTTCTCCTTTGAAGCAAAAGCTTTCCCGCAGATCGTGACGTGTTGTTTGATTGTACTGAACAAAGCCTCAGTGCTGATTCTATTTCCTCGAAAAGCCACTTCGCATCGTCTTCCCCAGAGCTTCCATAAGGTGACTGCTAGCCACGAATTCCAATTTGCGTTGTCCTTCTTCCTCCGCATATTGGTCCGCAGCCATTGCTCAAAAGATGTCCCCGCTGTAAGTTTGGATTGGGTAGCCTTCTCAACTAGCTCCCAGATTTTCCTACTTTATGGACAATTTACAAAGAGATGCATGAGGTTTTCATTTCCCCTTCTGCATCTCGGACAATGAGTATCCTCAGTAAAACCTCGCCTCATCCTTGCTTCATTCGTCATTAAGCCACCATGCAGTCCCAACCAAATTAGCATTTTGGCCCTCTCCGACACCTGGAGTTGCCATATAGTCTTCCATCTCCCCGGTGTCTTCGTCGAGTGCATCTGTTGTAGCTTCCGATAAATCCTCTTTGTAGAGAGTTGCCCGGCTTCATCCGGTAAGTACCACAGCTCATCGGGTCCAGCAGTAGGATCATGTGGAGGCATAGCGAGGATGAGCTTGACTGTGTTCTCATCAAACCAGTAACGGATAAAATCCGCGTCCCAGTTGCCCTGCAGATCGACCATTGCCTCGACCTTTAGATCTTCAAGCTCCATCGGGATGTTCCTACCTTGCTTCAATTCAGGTTGACAGCCACCTTCCACCCATTTGTCCGTCCACACGGTAGTAGTAGCTCCAGACATTATGATTCGACCAGTATTTGTGCTCAGTTCATCATGTCTGCAGATGATTGATCTCCATAACTTCGTCGCACACATTCTCCCTTTGTTAGATTTATGCCAGTATTTCTCCTTCATTACCTATTTCCAGACCATAGACCTATTCGACATGAAGTCCCAACAGGTTTTCTGTTACGACCCCATCTGAGCTTAACGGGTAAACTAGGGTTTACCTAGACAATTGCAAAGATTAATTGGAATAATCATTCTTGAAATCTAATTAATGACGATAACACAATTAGGATGTTTTAACTATGATAAGAAGTCTAAATGTTCTTTTGTCTTGAGAATTAGGGTTTGAGAAGCATAAACCCTAATCGGCCCAAAATAGGGTTTTGATGATACATGAACACAAAATTTGATAAGTATAGTGTCATAGTAAATGATTTTTAATATTTTATTTGTAACTCTGATTTACTTCCAATTTGGATATGATTTGGATACATAAAATTTGAACAACATTGGAAAATATCAGAATTTTTGAAGAATGTTCTGACCTGTTTATCGGTCGAGTTTCAAACTCGACCGATCATATTTCTAGATTTATATAGCAGTGTGGTAATTGAATTTTCTCTTTTTATTGGTATATCAAATTGATCTCAAATTTTAACTGTGCTTGAAAAACACAGTTTTAGACACTCTGTTAAATTTTCATAATTTGTGGATTACTTTTGATCTCTACAGTGAGGGTGTCGGTCAAGTTCTGTGCAGGACAAACTCGACCGAATCTTCTGCAGACTGCAATATAGCAGTGCACTGTTATATTTTTTATTATTTATTGGTAATTCCAAATGATCTCAAATTTTAACTGAAGCTTTATAGATCAATTACAAACAACGTAATAAATTACCATAATTGTTGGAGAAGGTTTGATCTCTGAAATAAACGAATTACAGTAACTTTGTATAACTGAATATTCAGCCAATATAATTAAAGTTGAGTGTTGGGTCAATATGCAATTGACCCAAGCAGCTCAAATTGACTTATATGATCGACCACACACACACACAGCTCTCATTCTTTGTCATCCACCCCAGAGAAACGAAAATCTAGAGAGAGAGGGAGAGTTAGGGCTTGAGTGGAGAAAGAGGAGGAATTGCTGACCTAGGGTTTTGCGGTCCAAGGAATGGTGAAATCAAGTAAGTTTGGATCATTTGCATAGACTTTTATGGTGAATCTTCTCTCTCATGTCAAGATTCCGTCCATGCTCTGATTTGATCCAAGATGATGTCGAAATTCCCTCTTTTCTCACCCTTTCTTCATAATCCCTCATTTTCAAGGTTTCCTAGTTGAATGGAAGAAGAATTGGGAGATTTGCTAGGGATTTGATATGAGTTCGAGATCCCCTGAGTTGAGATGCAGTTTTGAGGTGTTTTCACACCTTAGGGTGAGTGGGTTCTTCCTTTAAACAGTATAATGCACGAAATTTGATTATAGCATCCAAATCCATAATTGCTTGGTATGTGATTCTAAACCCTGAAATGTCCGTTTAATTTAAGTTGTTGCAAATTGATATGATATGGATTCCTTCTCTGTTTGAATGACTCTTTGATGGTAGATCCACATCAGAAACGTATAACACATCCTAGAAAGAATGATTTTCAGATTTATACCATATGATGTAATTAGGGTTTAACCTAATTGAGATATCTCTAAAGTTTCAACCTTATTGAAAAAGACTAGTAATCTTATAAGTGGTTAGGATGTACCTCATGGATTACCTTATTTGAATTGTATCCTTGGTGCATGATATCTCAGTGAATAGCTTGGAAACCTAAATTTAGTTCAATTTCCATGGTTTCATACATATATCGATTGTATATGATTTGTTGAAAACAATCTTTATTTAGTGAATGCTTATATCCTATGAAATCCTTATGAGAGCCATGTGACAAGTGAATGAGGTAAATGAAAAGGTGAATGAGGCGAATGAAACCCTAAGAGTAGGGTGTTGGCATGTGATGAATGAATAAGGCAAATGAAACCCTAAGGATAGGGTGTTCAATGAATCATGTTATGGTGACATGAAAGGTCTCGATATGAGATGTGGTGATACTTAATTGTTGAATTGTATGTTTCTAGTGCATTTAACTTTATATGCTTGTTCTCTCTGAGTTGATATCTACATACTGCAGGGCTTCTTATATTTCAATACATATCTCGTAAATTGCAGGTGATGAGACATGACATGCCCTAGAAAGGGATGTTACTGAGACATGGTATATGTTGAATACATGAGCTAAGATGTTTTATATGATATGATATGGCAGGCCGTGTGAGCCTTGTGAGAAATGTAAAATGAGTTATGATTTCTGTTTTACATGTATCTATAATATTAATGTTAGACTTAGGTGCCCTGAACACCATAGAACCCCTTTGAGAGGTCTGCTTCTTAGGGGTGAAACCCGTGTTGCAACAATAACCGTGCGGAGTCACGGTGGCACGAGGACAGAGAGGCAGTGTTCAACAATAATCTGTGTGGAGTCACAGTGGCACTGTAGAAAATAGGGGTTATTCAACATTAATCCGTGTGGAGTCACGGTGGTAACCCAGTGAGACTCTCCGCCTGTGTACTCAGGTTAGAGGAGGAGTCTAGAGCACTCGGAGTTAGTGCATTGAGGCCAGAGAGACTGTGGTCCTGTAGTAGTACAGGGCTGGCAGTCAGACTTAGCATTTCCCGGGTGTGTCGCTAAGTCTTGTACGGTGTGGCCGTAGTGCACTGCGAGTCTCTTATGCAGAGTACACTGCATAAGATCAGGGCATAAGCTAAAATATGATCATATAGGTTCAGAGAGTACCTTATAAATGAAAGAGTTAAGGAAGACTAGAGCATAGTCTTCTAGTAGTTATTCTTTGGATGCAATATTTACATTCTTTGTTATTTCAATTATATTGTTTTAGAACTGCTCAGTGTAGTATTTATTGTTGTTAAATTTCATAACGTTTATTCAAAGTTATATCTGTAATCACATTAGTGCCTTAGACTGTTTCCTTGAAGTACTCATTCACTGAGCGAGTAGGCTCACCCCTCTACTCAAACATTTTAGGGTTAACCGCGTGGACTTGAAGATGGTTAGAGCATCAGTGTAGATCTGCTACAAGAGTTAAGTACAAGATTAGTTGTGTCAGTCGGTCCTTGTCACTCTAGGTCCTCAGTAAGAGATAAGAGAGAGAGTTGTAATTACGATGTGTAATATTGTTCCTCTTTTGATATGTATGCTAATTAGCAAGTTTTATGTGCATAAGGTGTGAGAGACATCATGAATGTTTATACATGTACCTTTACTATTGAAGTCTGATTAGTGAAAGAAATGTTCAGATTGCTTTGTTAAGATGTTATGTGGTTCAATGTGGGGAAACAAGAGTTTTAAAGAAAAGAAAAAAGTTAAGGGTGTTCTTTGTGTTACATATAAGTCCTATCTTATGCCCTAATCTCATGATTTGAGGAAATTGTGAGATCGGGGTGTAACAGCTTGGTATCAGAGCTTAGGGTGAGTTGTCAAGGACCATTAAGTTAGTAAGTTAGAGTCCTATGTATGGTAGATAGGAGATGTTTGATGTTAGCTTTGGGGATTTGAGTATTTGGATATCCTGGCCCGATATCTGAGTACTTGGATCAACCAGTACAAGCTACTCTGTCTATTCTTTCACGTATACCCTGGCCAGGTATACAGTGGAAGAATGGGCTAGAGAGGAACCCTATAAATGTTAGGGTTAGAAAACGAGAAAAGAAACAAGAATTAAGAGCATAAATGTAAAAGGAGATATAACTTACATTTCATAATGTTGTTTTTGTTGGAAATGTATAGAAATGCTCTTATATGTTTGAATTGAAATATTCAATACTTTGAAATATGGGTCTTTAATATCTGTTGTACACTATGCAGTTGTAGCATTTATTGATTTCATTCTTTGTAACAAATAGACTAGAATTGACCTTTGAATGAGCTTTTGTTAGTGGATAAGTTTTCTTCCACACTTCTGAGATGAATAGGAGTTGAGTAATCCCTTGTAGTTCTTGGCTTCAGGACTTCAGGTTTGGCCTGGTCCGGCTGGCAGGATGCGTTACTGGGATCTAATGACTCCTATTAATAGTATAATAAGAATAGACTCTGGATAATTAGACCCACATTAGAGTGAGAATGTACATACAGTAAGATGTTGAAACAGATGGGCAAGATCAGAACAACTAAGAATCAGTTGAAATTGGTATCTGAGGTTCAATTTTGGGGCCTCATATGAGAAACCCTTAATTGGGAATAATAGAACATGATATGAAGTTCATAATCAGTTTATTGATTAATATTATATGAACTATACATATGAAATATAGAAAAGATATGTGAAATGTATGTATGGTTCAAGATAGCAAGAATCAATCATGAAGAAGGAATCATATAATAGAGTATAATGCTTTTATGAACTCTAAAGCAAAGGCTAAGTAGAGAATAGGGTTGAGCATTCAATAGGTCCATAGAAGTAAAGAGTCTTCAAAAGAGTAAAAGTGAAGAGGATCGTATGAACATGTAATTCATAAGACTAGAACAACAAACTAGTTTCTAAGCAAAGAACATAGGTGTAGTTTAACGAATGAATAAGTCATACAAAGGTAGACTGTATTCAGGAGAGAAAAACTTGATTGAAAGAGAAACTATGTTTGACCCATGCATGATCCACTTGATTTAAAAAAGAAGAATATGTAATGTATTCAACATGAGGAAAAACTAATAGAGGGACTATTAATTTAGAACGTTAACTTCACAATAGTATAAAGATAAAGGAGGAAATATGTGCAACATGGTATACATGACCATACATATGAATAAGAAAGATGGTCATAAGAGAAAAATTTAGAATTAAAGATGACAGGTTAAAGAGTAGTATATGGTAGGAGAACTATGAAACGTAAGATAGGGTTTGAAATATGATGGAGAAGTTATAAAATAAAGAGGTTGTGAGATTCAAGCAAGTGCTAATTAATCAAATATCTCTGTTGATAACTAAGTAAATCTACATTCGAGAATGTATTAAGGGAATGTTTGAATACAAGTATTCCACGTCTTAAAATCATCTTCTCTTTCATATATTCCTTAATGAGAGTAAGGTGGGAATGAAATGATAAGAGAAAATGAATCATATACGGTGCATAACTACCTTGGTGGGGTCATCTAGTGAATGTAAAAGTGACATACATTACGATGGAGTGCGATAAGAAATAAATTCTTGTGTGATAGCAAGGATGATGAATAATCTATTCTTACCTTGAATGTTTTAATGTTAGGGATGTTTATTGTATATGATCAAAATGAGAAGGAGAGGTAGCAAAACATAAGTAGTAAAGAATGAGGAGAGAGATAAAGGAAAACACTAGCTTTGTGTAATAGGTGAACTCGTTTTTAGAGGTATGCTTTGTTGAAGGCATACTAAGGTATGTAAGTTGGTTCTATGTATGATTTCAGTGTATTTGTGCAAGCTATATGTTAATTAAAGGTGTATGATAGTTGTAGTAATTCATACCAGATATGCATCCTAGTATTGTGTATTTGTAATATGGTGATACAGTTTGGATGATGACAGAAGACATGAAGGGATATCCTGAATAAGGTAGTTATACCTATTCACTCATATTAATAGAAAGGGATGATAATCAGATTGTCTGGACAAGTAACCCTAATGAGGTGTAGCGTGTTATACCTAGCTCTAATATAACTGAGTGATGGTAATCGAGTATGAATAATGCTTGAATGACTGATACAATGGTGGATTACTTTATTACTATGGTTGAAACCCTAAAATGATATAATACGATGGTTACACTTTGAATTGTGTGTGGGCCCATAACCCACAGGTCCCAGGATCGAAACAGGATAGTATGGAATGAGGTGGTAATAGTTCACCTCATGCATCCATGACCCAATGGGGATGCCAAGAATAGTATTGTGCAATTGATTGTTGAATCTAGTCTTTTAATTCAAGACTGTTTTGCCATTTGAATAGCACTTTATTAAAGTTTAAAACATCATGGTGAACTCGCTTTTGTCACTTAAAGGTGATACTACACAATAGAACTTTCTGAGCCGCATAAGTTGAGATAGTTGTATCAGAGTATCAGAGTTGCACAGCGAAAGCGTGATGGTTTATCTTTGCATTCTATGTTTGACTGCGGCATAAAGAATTTGCTTGATATCATTGAGAACTATTTGAAATATGTTGAGATTTAGTAAAGAATTAAAAGATCTAATGTTGAAAACTACATTCAGGTATGAAATACAAGAATATAATGACATGGAAGTCTTTAGAAGCTTAAAATAACCTTGAATGTATATTTCTTGTGGGTTTATGTTTCGAGGACGAAACATTCTAAGGGGGGAAGAGTTGTTACGACCCCATCTGAGCTTAACTGGTTAACTAGGGTTTACCTAGACAATTGCAAAGATTAATTGGAATAATCATTCTTGAAATCTAATTAATGACGATAACACAATTAGGATGTTTTAACTATGATAAGAAGTCTAAATGTTCTTTTGTCTTGAGAATTAGGGTTTGAGAAGCATAAACCCTAATCGGCCCAAAATAGGGTTTTGATGATACATGAACACAAAATTTGATAAGTATAGTGTCTCAGTAAATGATTTTTAATATTTTATGTGTAACTGTGATTTACTTCAAATTTGTATATGATTTGGATATATAAAATGTGAACAACATTGGAAAATATCAGAATTTTTGAAGAATGTTCTGACCTGTTTATCGGTCTAGTTTCAAACTCGACCGATCATATTTCCAGATTTATATAGTAGTGTAGTAATTGAATTTTATCTTTTTATTGGTATATCCAATTGATCTAAAATTTTAACTGTACTTGAAAAACACAGATTTAGACACTCTGTTAAATTGGCATAATTTTTGGATGACTTTTGATCTCTACAGTTAGGGTGTCGGTCGAGTTCTGTGCAGGACAAACTCGACCGAATCTTCTGCAGACTGCAATATAGCAGTGCACTGTTCTATTTTTAATTATTTATTGGTAATTCAAAATGATCTCAAATTTTAACTAAATCTTTATATAAACAACGTGATAAATTACCATAATTGTTGGAGAAGGTTTGATCTCTGAAATAAACGAATTACAGTAACTTTGTATAACTGAATATTCAGCCAATATAATTAAAGTTGAGTGTTGGGTCAATATGCAATTGACCCAAGCAGCTCAAATTGACTTATATGATCGACCACACACACACACAGCTCTCATTCTTCGTCATCCACCCCAGAGAAACGAAAATCTAGAGAGAGAGGGAGAGTTAGGGCTTGAGTGGAGAAAGAGGAGGAATTGCTGACCTAGGGTTTTGCGGTCCAAGGAATGGTGAAATCAAGTAAGTTTGGATCCTTTGCATAGACTTTTATGGTGAATCTTCTCTCTCAGGTCAAGATTCCGTCCATGCTCTGATTTTATCCAAGATGATGTCAAAATTCCCTCTTTTCTCACCCTTTCTTCATAATCCCTCATTTTCAAGGTTTCCTAGTTGAATGGAAGAAGAATTGGGAGATTTGCTAGGGATTTGATATGAGTTCGAGATCCCCTGAGTTGAGCTGTAGTTTTGAGGTGTTTTCACACCTTAGGGTGAGTGGGTTCTTCCTTTAAACAGTATAATGCACGAAATTTGATTATAGCATCCAAATCCCTAATTGCTTGGTATGTGATTCTAAACCCTGAAATGTCCGTTTAATTTAAGTTGTTGCAAATTGATATGATATGGATTCCTTCTCTGTTTGAATGACTCTTTGATGGTAGATCCACATCAGAAACGTATACAACACATCCTAGAAAGAATGCTTTTCAGATTTATACCATATGATGTAATTAGGGTTTAACCTAATTGAGATATCTCTAGAGTTTCAACCTTATTGAAAAGGACTAGTAATCTTATAAGTGGTTAGGATGTACCTCATGGATTACCTTAATTGAATTTTATCCTTGGTGCATGATATCTCAGTGAATAGCATGGAAACCTTAATTTAGTTCAATTTCCATGGTTTCATACATATATTGATTGTATATGATTTGTTGAAAACAATCTTTATTTAGTGAATGCTTATATCCTATGAAATCCTTATGAGAGCCATGTGACAAGTGAATGAGGTAAATGAAAAGGTGAATGAGGCGAATGAAACCCTAAGAGTAGGGTGTTGGCATGTGATGAATGAATAAGGCAAATGAAACCCTAAGGATAGGGTGTTCAATGAATCATGTTATGGTGACATGAAAGGTCTTGATATGAGATGTGGTGATACTTAACTATTGAATTGTATGTTTCTAGTGCATTTAACTTTATATGCTTGTTCTCTCTGAGTTGATATCTACATACTGCAGGGCTTCTTATATTTCAATACATATCTCGTAAATTGTAGGTGATGAGATATGACATGCCCTAGAAAGGGATGTTACTGAGACATGGTATATGTTGAATACATGAGCTAAGATGTTTTATATGATATGATATGGCAGGCCGTGTGAGCCTTGTGAGAAATGTAAAATGAGTTATGATTTCTATTTTACATGTATCTATAATATTAATGTTAGACTTAGGTGCCCTGAACACCGTAGAACCCCTTTGAGAGGTCTGCTTCTTAGGGGTGAAACTCGTGTTGCAACAATAACCGTGCGGAGTCACGGTGGCACGAGGACAGAGAGGCAGTGTTCAACAATAATCCGTGCAGAGTCACGGTGGCACTATAGAAAATAGGGGTTATTCAACATTAATCCGTGCGGAGTCACGGTGGTAACCCAGTGAGACTCTCCGCCTGTGTACTCTGGTTAGAGGAGGAGTCTAGAGCACTCGGAGTTAGTGCATTGAGGCCAGAGAGCCTGTGGTCCTGTAGCAGAACAGGGCTGGCAGTCATACTTAGCATTTCCCGGGTGTGTCGCTAAGTCTTGTATGGTGTGGCCGTAGTGCACTGCGAGTCTCTTATGCAGAGTACACTGCATAAGATCACGACATAAGCTAAAATATGATCATATAGGTTCACAGAGTTCCTTATAAATGAAAGAGTTAAGGAAGACTAGAGCATAGTCTTCTAGTAGTTATTCTTTGGATGCAATATTTACATTCTTTGTTATTTCAATTATATTGTTTTAGAACTGCTCAGTGTAGTATTTATTGTTGTTAAATTTCATAACGTTTATTCAAAGTTATATCTGTAATCACATTAGTGCCTTAGACTGTTTCCTTGAAGTACTCATTCACTGAGCGAGTAGGCTCACCCCTCTACTCAAACATTTTAGGGTTAACCACGTGGACTTGAAGATGGTCAGAGCATCAGTGTAGATCTGCTACAAGAGTTAAGTACAAGATTAGTTGAGTCAGTCGGTCCTTGTCACTCTAGGTCCTCAGTAAGAGGTAAGAGAGAGAGTTGTAATTACGATGTGTAATATTGTTCCTCTTTTGATATGTATGCTAATTAGCAAGTTTTATGTGCATAAGGTGTGAGAGACATCATGAATGTTTATACATGTACCTTTACTATTGAAGTCTGATTAGTAAAAGAAATGTTCAGATTCCTTTGTTAAGATGTTATGTGGTTCAATGCGGGGAAACAAGAGTTTTAAAGAAAAGAAAAAAGTTAAGGGTGTTCTTTGTGTTACATATAAGTCCTATCTTATGCCCTAATCTCATGATTTGAGGAAATTGTGAGATCGGGGTGTAACATTTTCTGTATATCAGCTTCATTTTGATCTCTCGCCCTTTTGATATCTAACCCACCTTCACTTTTGCAGGCCGTGACCTTATCCCAAGCAACCAGGTGAATGCCACTTTGTTTCCTCGCCCCTTTCCATAGGAAGGTTCTCACAACTTGGTCTATTTCGTCACACACCGCCAACGGCAAAATCGTCGACTGCATCAAATAAACCGGGAGAGTGTTGAGGACTGATTTGACCAACGTATTCCTGCCTGCTAGAGATAGTGAATTGTTCGCCCAGGAAGATATGCGATTTTCAACCTTGTGGATAATATCCAGGTACAGTTCCTTCTTGGGTGTCTCATGGATAATCGGTACTCCCAGGTGTTTTCCAAGATTGCTTGTCTGGCGTATGCCCGTAATTCTAGTGATTGCCCTTCTTACATTAGATGGGGTGTTGGTGGAAAAGAATGCTGCTGATTTCTCCTTAGCTAACATCTGTCCAGATACCTGTTCAAAATTCTTCAAAACCTTCATCATGGTGCGAGCCTGTTGAGTGGATGCTTCTCCAAAGAGAATAAGGTCGTCTGCAAAACAGACATGAGAGACTCCAACGCCTCCCCTTGCAGCTCGGAACGGCCTCCAGTTCCCCTCCTGCTCTTGAGCTGCAATCGCTTGGCTTAGTCTATCCAGGCAAAGTACAAAGATATAAGGGGATAGCGGGTCGCCTTGTCTCACCCCTATGGACGTCTTGAACGATGGAAGGTGCTCACCATTCCAATTGATCGAGATCTCCCCTGCCTTGATGATGTTTAGGATGATAGTGATCATATTCACAGGTATAGTCGTTCTGCGCAATGTGTCTTCTATGAAATACCACTCCATGCGATCATACGCCTTTGAGAGATCCACTTTGATTGCCATAGCTGCACTTTTCCCCGACCTGACTCTCATCGAGTGAACAAGCTCCTGGACCAAGATAATGTTATCTGTGATTCGCCTCCCCGGAACAAAGCTTCTCTGAGCGGGTGAAATCCAGTCGGGCAAGTAAGGTTTGATTCTCTCCACCATGATTTTGGACAGCAGCTTGAGTCCAACGTTATTCAGCGCAATTGGTCACAGTTGGCTACAATTTTCCGGGTTCTGCATTTTGGGAATCAACACCAGTGTAGCATCCGCTAAATTGTCATCAATCAATTCTCCTGCAAAACATCTAGAAATCATTAGATAGATAGACTCGCCCAGCTGATCCCAGTTCCGTTGGATGAAACCGGCATCTACACCGTCGGGTCCTGGCACTTTTATAGGATTCATCTTCATCAAAACTTCTTTGATTTCCTCCTTGGATGGTGGATGCCCCATGCGCATCCTCGCCTCAGCAGAGATACACGGGAAAGTACCTGCATATGCCTCAACAGCTTCTGTACTTCTCCGCCTTTCCTTCCTCTTGAATAGATTGATGAAGAAATTTCTCACCATATTCTTGATTGTAGTCTCGTCTTCCTCCCAGATTCCTTCTTCCGTTTTCAGTCTCGTAATATTGTTCCTCTATCTCTTAGCTTTTACTAACGATTGGAAGTATTTCGTATTGGCGTCTCCTGTCTTCATCCAATCGCAGCGCGCTCTCTGTTTCCATTCTTCACACTCAGCGTTGAGGATGTCATTGTACTCCATCTGTAGATCAGTCAATTTCTCGTCGTGCTTCTCATCCCACCTCCCGCTGATCTTCGATTGGAGCTTATTTATCTCATTCAACAGAGTCGTTTTCCTTTCTGTGAGGTGTCGCCGTTCAGTTCTGTCCCAATGAACAGACCTGCTCATCATCATAGCTACAACTTCATGATAGGGTAAGTTGTTATCCCAATTATCCTTCAAAAAGCTCGGGAAAGACTTTCGCGTATCCCAGATTGTGCTTGTCTTTGGACGATGCACGTACTTCCTGGTTATGTCATTTGTTGTAATGAGTATAGGAGAATGATCTGAGTTAATCCTCGGAAGTACATCAATAGTAGTTGCTGGGAACATTTCCAACCAAGCTTGATTTGCTACTACCCTATCTAATTTATCCGTCAACCACCCTCTTCTAAACGTCATCTTTGGACCAGATGCCCCCAACTCCTCCAGCCCTGCATTCGTAAGACCCATGGCAAACACCCTGTAGCTGCTAGCAGAGACAGGTTCACCCCCCACCTTTTCATCAGCTCGAAGAACCGCATTGAAATTGCCCACCACCAACCATGGCGACGACGAAGTCTCTGCAAGTGTATGTAAATGATCCCATAACAGGCGTCTTCCTGCCTTTTTTGTTCTCGCATATACGAAAGTGAGGTACATCTGTTTGTTGATTCGACAATGTATGAATTGCTTATGTCCAGCGACGATATCCATCGCCCCAATCCTATTCTTCCATAGCACCCAAATACCTCCTGAGAAACATGTCGCCTCGATTCTGTAAGAGCTGTCGTACCCCAGCGACTTTACAATCCTATCAGCGTTTGAGCCACTAGTTATAGTCTCCAGAACAGCAAGAACATCTATCTTATAGATCCGGGATAGATCTCGTATTGTATTTTGGGTATCCTTCCCACAGATACCCTGGACATCCCAGGTGGCCACTTTCATTGGGTAACCATTTCAGTAGTTCTCAGGACCTCAGATCCCGGTTCACATTCAGTCAGAGCCTCATCATTCCTTTTGTTCTTCTTCCTTGGTCCATTCCTCGGAAGATCTTTTGGATTGATAATCTTCCTATTCCTAAGGTGAATCCCTACAGATGCCCCAAAAGCCATCGCCTTACTCGGACTGCTGGCAGTTGTCTTCCTCGTCTCCGTTCCACCCATTACAAAGGTGAATCCTTCCTACTGGTCGGCTTCCCCTTCAGGGATAATCACTGTGTTCTCGCATTCGATGACCACCGCTCGATGTTGTTTCTCTGTACTTCCGACTCACGTCTGCTCCCCTTTGCTCTGTGTCTTGGTGCCGCTTCTGTTGACATCCTCTACCGTTCTTTTCTTTTTGTTCATTGCCTTCCACTGTCTCCATTCAAAACCTGGTTTAGGACCGACATTACCTGCCAAACTCGGGCCCTCCTGTTGTTCCTCGTCAGCATCCAAATCCACAAATCTGTTAGATGTTGGAATGCCGCCCTTCCTACCTTGTGTATCATGCTCCTTCCTTGCTCGCCTGATGAATGGTTGTGCATGTAGGTTTTCCGAGAAGTTGCCCAAAGGCCTCACCGATGCTTCCGCACCATCATGTTGCTTCCCCATGCTTGTCTGGGTTTCAATGGCTTTTTTCCTTTCAACACATTCCTCCGCTAGGTGACCGATCTTCCCGCAGAACATACAGATGCTTATTAGGTTCTCGTATTCCATGTTGTACCGCACCCCTTGGATCATTATCTCTGGCACCAACGGTTTGCTGGTATCTAACTTCACTGCAATTCTTGCGAATTTCCCTCTCCTTCTCTGATCCGTATTCGAGTCCACCTTAATTGTAGTTCCTATCGTGTTGTCGACTTCCTCAAGAAGCTGTGTTTGATAAAGGAAAATAGGTAGGCGCGGGATCCTAATCCACACTACCAAGTGTTTTGGGTTAGCTGATGACGGTGAAAACGATATGTCCCAAGGTTGCACACAGAGATAGGACCCCATCAATGGCCATGGCCCTCCTGTAAGGGTCGTTAGATAATCGTCTTCTCGCGTCAATTATACGATAAAGTAATTGTTCTCCAGATCAATGAGTTTGAAAACCCCGCCTGGCCTCCACATAGCCTTTATTCTGTCCTGCATCGTGAGGAAGCCAACATTCCTAGCAATAACCTTCACCACGACTGCGTATGTCCACGGTCTCGTCAGAGCTTCGAATCTCTCATGTTAGATTTCGAACGTCGGCACTCCTTGTATCGTTCTTGTTCTGATGTCCTCCTTTAGGAGTTTAGCGTTCGGGTCTTCAAAACTGAGAAACGACAGCTTGCCGCCATCGGTAATGATGTCTTTATAAGACACGATCTTCCTTGGCACTGTCACTGCTGGCGACGCATCCCCGCCCTTCCCTCCTTGTAATGGCGGAAACTCTTCGACCGCCTGTGTGCCTGGGCTCCCACCCTCGCTATTTTCTATATTACTTGCTGCTTCCTTCCTACGTTCATTTAAGTTCAGTGAAATACCCAGTCTTCTGAGAATCTCATGTTGAGATTGCTTCTTGCTCGTCCGAACAGTCTCCACTAGAGGATTGTTGTGCAAGTCCACCAACTTGTCATGTTTGTTAGAGTTAGTGTCCGACGGCTGCCCCTCCTTCCCTCCTTCAGGATCGGTGTACATCACCGAAAAGGTTTCTGTAATCGTGATGTCTTCGTCCTCCATTAGCCCGCCAGTTCCCTCCATACCTTCCATCTCTTCCGTCTGTCTTTCCTCCTCACACATTGCTGTCTCCGGTGGACGGGAACTGCCGAAGCATCCCCGACCACCCCAGCCTCCCCGGCCGCCGAAACCCCCGCCGTGCATAAACCCTAGCAGAGCCAAACCCTAGCAGAGCCGAGTTAAAGGAACCATAAAATTACAAACAACTTAATGATTCTCTTTGGGCATATAGGAAAACCTATTCATCCCTCACCTTTTGGTTAAAGGGTCTCCAATTAATCTATTTATTTTTGCATTTAAATTGAAGTAAAGTTCCAATTATGCTTAAATCTTGATTATTTTGATATCAAGATTCTCTCTCCTCCAAAGAGATACTAATGAGGTTCCCCTCTCATTTTATTGGATCTACAAGATTCCAAGAAACATTAGGGACTATTTTGAAGTGGTAATTTGCATATTGAACCCTAGGTTTTGGGTAAATTGCACATTACACCAAATCTAGGTTTTAATGCACAAACATTGTTTTATCAGCTCTTTCTTGGTACTTAGGCTACCACAGGCCATACCACTGCATAATCTTCATTCTCATGATGCTTAAACATATGAGGAACATCTTATCATGTAAAATTTGCAATTTAACCCCTCAACTTGGGTAATTTGCACTTTAGTCCAAAATAGACAAAACATTGTTTCAACATTGTTCAAAAAGGACTAAAATTAAAACATAAGTTCCTCTTGAGCCTTAATTACGTTTCAAAACATAAAATCAAACATATAATTATCTTTATTAAGAAAAACACCTAGGGTAAAGGCATAACCCAGGTTAGGGATTTTACAATTTCGTCTCTGAAAGCCCAGGTAAAAAGGAAGACATATATTATTCATTCATCATACCATCAAATCTTCACATACCATCTTAATGTCATGGAGATACCATAAAACTTTGATCAATACAAAGTTATTCCATATAGGGTTATCATAGAATCTGTCATACATGACACATACTCCACTATCTTTTTCATTATTGATTGTAAAGTCAACTCTGTGTCCGGAAAGACTTTTCTTAGTCAGAGATACATAATACATACCTTATTTAATTCAGGTGTCAAACCTCATTGATTTGTCACCTTTCTCATCTTTCAATTATATGTGACAAGATTTCTGATTCTGGGGAGTCTCCCTTACTTCTTATTTAGTTAAGCATTTCACTTTCAAGGAAAGACTAGAGTTATATTATGTCACTATTATGGGACTATAAGTTTTATCATACATTTTGTTGTGCCATCTAGTCTGCTGACACAACACTAAACTTTTTTATTACTTGTACTAAATATCTCATTAGTTGTACATTCTCTTTTCATAAGGGAAGGTTACTTATCAATTAAGAGTTTATCTTAGAGATATCTTTAGATGTTATGTATATGTTACCTCAACATATCTAGATAGAGGTGTTCTAAAGAATTAACTTTAGCTTGATAAGCTTTTCCCACAATGATTTTACAATTGTTCCTTCAATTAGTAAATTTTTGTTGATGTTATATTTATGTAGAGCATAAACCCCTAACATGTGATGTCATTACTATTTTATGTAATTAGAATGATTTCTCAGTTGGCCATTCTCGGTAACCAACATTAATCATCTTAATTAGGAGTTATGTTTTTACTTTTTCATATCACCTAATATTTCTTAGATACCAGAATTTCTTACCTTGGTATCCATCACATGTGTCAAAAATGCATCACATTCTCATAATTCCCATTTCTCTATTGTTTTTTCCAGAGCTTCACATATAAAAGGATCTTTATTTCATCTTTGGAACATTATTTATTACACATATATTTGCTTTGGAACCAATGTCTAAGACAAACTGATACTTTTCTAAGTATCCATCAATGGATTATTTCTAATCCATGCACATCAAGTATCATAATACTTATTGATTGCCATGTCCCTACAAGGAGAGAACACAAAGAAACATATTCCTCTTATCACCTCATCATCAACCAGGATTGTTTATTAAATAGAAGGGATTATCATCTCCTCTAATTATAGCATGAACTTACAACTATTCATGAGTCATTTACTCTTGTTTCATCATAGTTTCCTTGCCATTAGCATAGGAATTATAAGGTTGATTACATGTCATCACTCCTTCCTTTGTTATTGTCTAACATGTTCATCAATATTTTATGATTTTATCACATTTCCCATTTCCACATCATGGAAAAAGATCTTTACTCTTCACACAAGCTTTATTAGACAAGGATCATCTCCTTTGTTCTCATTCTCTTATCACGAGGATTATACTTTTCATTTCCTCATATGTACAGATAGATTTGAGATCATTTCAGATTTCATTTAATGCACTTAGTATGTGATGCAAATGTGCATACCATTTTTCTAGTTTCAGTATACTCACTAGATTCTTTCAGAATGACTACTTGATCAGAGTAATAAAAAAGATAACAATCAAAGAGTTTCATACTTGCCCTATCTCCAATAATTATATACCTGTCTAGGGTATACAAGTACTCAGATTAGGTAGTATGCACTTTATTTACTATCATGTTCCTTACTTTTCATATCATCTAAAACATATGACTTATCATTCCTGGATTTCCTCCAGGCATCACCTATATATCTTATTCCCTTTTCACAAAGATGAGAGAAATTATAAAGCATTTAAAGGAATACTGAGTAAAATATAAGTCATCATCTTCCTTGTCTTCTCATATGACTAGTCAAAGGAAGCTAAAAAATAACTATTTTCTTATATATAACACATGAAATCATGAAATAATATATTGGAATGAAACTATTTCATCTGATATGCCTCATCTCACAGTTTGTTTACTGCCTCATGCTAATTATTTTCATAGAATCTTGTCATTGCCTGATGTTGACTTTGTGCTTTGTTATTTAATACAATTGATCTTGTCTGGGATGTTTGTCCACGTCCTCGAGTGCCACTAGAAAACTGTTTCCTCTGATGACCTTGATGTCTCTGCCTTGGTGGTTGGATTACCATTGTGTTTCCAACTGGACAATTCCTTGCTAAATGTCCTACCTATCTACACTGGTGACAGGTTCTATTCTCTTAATATGGTCTAAAAAGTCCTTTACCCTTTCTGGGTAACCATTTGCCTAGTATACCAAACACTGGTTGTATCGGGGGTACCATAAACTTCCCCTTTTTGAAACTACTAGCCCTTTGTTCCTGAGTTTGGATATGTCTCTTCTTAATTCTTTCCTCATTATCCTTTTTTGGACAATCTCTTCTGATATGTCCAGGCTGCCTACACCCATAGAAATGTTGATTTTGGGTTGTAACCTATTTATTTTAACATTTTCTATTGCTTTGACATGCTGATGTTGATTAAGAATCTTGTTGGAGTCCAAAACTTCATCATTGGGGGCTGGTAATCTGGGTTGCATTGCTAATATATGGTCCACTATATGCATCATTACTGTCCTTACTTGACCAATAGAGATATCAAAAGAAGAATTCCTTATCATAGTTGGATCATCTTGGGGATTCTTAGGCAGTCGGTCTTCTCTCGCCTGGTCACTTGCACCTTCTGTTGGTGCAACAACACTACTTTGAACAACATGTTCTTCATGTGATCCAGCCATCTTCAAGCTTTACTTCTTCTCCTAAGAGTAGAAGTCACTATCAGATAAACTTGAAGACACTAGAACAGACTCAACTACCTTAATCCTATGTCTCTGTAGACTCAGCGAACCTTAAGCTCTGATACCACTAATTGTCGCACATCGTTCGAACAAAACGTCATTACATAAGCGGAAGCGATCATTAATAGAGGATTACTGAAAATCACTAAAAATTAAAACCATTTAAAAAATGATCCAAATACAGGAAAACTCGTTTATCAAGAACCAATGTATTTTATTTACATCTTGGTTCATAAGTACATATCCTATACCATCCCTTCTCTAGGATAACAATCATCAACTGCACTGTTAAAACTATACACAAGTAGCATAAGAACTTCATAACATCAAGCCAAAATCTCAGATCGATTCATTAAAAGTACTAACTACTAACTCCTAGGTCCTGAGAGTATAGAAACGACACATATGACTCATATTTACAAGACACGACAGTCAGTATCTCCACCTGAGATGTTACTGTTGTCCCTAAGGCTGTTGTCCTTTCCCTATTGTACAGTTCCTGCCTCCTCATCTGTGTTTACCAAAAAAATTTTGGATCCCACGGGGGTGAGACAATTGAAAATTGTCCCAGCAAAAGATATAACTCTCTGCCAGAAACATTATTATTGCAGAAAACATTACAAAACTGAGTAGGGGTTCTTTTATATTAACCAGTAGTATTAATCATTGTATGAACATACTAATATAATCTCCTTTCTTAAGGAGAACATTGCATCTACCCATGGTAGAATTATACATCATCTATCTACTTTGCAAAGATTGTAAAGAAAAATAAATATATCATCTATCAACAAAATATGCATAAAAGAAATGTAACATCAGCCAATGATTTTCGTATTCAATCCTTAAGCAAACATGCTATACGGCTAATTACATTTTACAATCACACTTATTCCCTGAGGAGATGAGGTATACCGCTCATACTCGAACCGACCATTGCGAAGTCGAAATCGTTACCATACAAGGTCAATGGAAGAGCCAACTGCCATGACCTCCCTTATCTCAGTCAGTACGAGATTCCATGCAGGACATCTTGTGTCTCTGCTAAATAGTTTTCCAGGGTATACTAGAAACTTTTTTATAGATCTACAACATCAACTGCACTCCTTCAGCATCGAGAGATTTAATGTTTATCTCACATCAACCCGACATTAAATATTATTGGGAGATTTGTGATACATCCATCCCGACATATATATAATGAAGGATTGAGAGATTTAATGTTTATCTCACATCAATTCCTCCATTAGGGCGTACGGATATTTTTGCCCATCACCCCCGCATATTAAAAAATATGTGTTCCGCGTTATGCCGTGGAGCAACCCGTTTTACCATCCAACAAATCCTGACACTGATGGGTATATATATGGCTAGGGCACTACATGATAAGATTCCACTTGATTAATTAAGTACATTACTATTTTCTTTTAGCGTCAGTCAAGTTTTCAAACATGAATTATTATGACAAATGCTACAAAGAAAAGAATAATACATCTATCAAGTATCTTTCAAAACTTTATATAACCTTGGGATCTCAATCCCTTATCTCATTGTTAGGAATTCACATCCCTCAAAAACATCATCATCATGTTTACTGGATCTGGGTATTCAAACCCTTGGTTCATCATTGAACATGGTTACCACTTTTCAGGTAACTATTACCTCCAGGTCATCTGACCAAGGTATTCATGATATTGGTTACATAAACATCTCACATGGCTCACAAGGCCCATTAAGTATCTTGTCACCTCTCACTAGGCAAAAAATTATCACATGGCTCACAAGGCCCATTAAGTATCTTGTCACCTCTCAGTAGGTAACAAATTATTCACATGGCTCACAAGGACATTGATCATTATACTTTTATTCAAGTATTTAGTTATGCCTTACAAGATTTATGCTTAAAAAGAATTTCAACCTTCCCATCATTAGGGTTAGGGTTTTCCATTATTAAACATTTAGGTTTTGAAGATCATATTTATTAATGATCAAATCGTAATTCATTGCTCCACACATCTAGGAGCCAACATCAATATCATAAGTATTCAATCATACATATTTATTCTCACTATTTATCATTAAATGATTTATCATCACAAAATATGAGTTCCTCTCTCATCTTACCAAAATATGATTACGTCATACTTTATTAACTTGGCTTAACCTTTTCTTAAGTAATGTTAGCCTACACTTATCAAAATACATTACATCTCAATGTAACAATTACCATGACACATTTCATGTGTTACTTATCCAAGTATATTGGATTAAGGGTACATCATGGTGTTTTAACCTTGAGGTGCTGAATGTGATATCTATCATGTCTTGATGTATCACTCCCTTCATCACTTGTAACATACTTAAGTTCATAAACTAATCTTGTATTAGGGTATTTCCCCTCCTCATACTTTATGCACCAGTTCATCACATTTATCATCTAATGTATTGGTCATAAGTCACTCATTTGAATTTTTCAACCATTATCAATAATATGGACTCATCTCAGGTTAGGGCATTATTAATACAAGGTTATCCATTATCAACTAGGTGTTTCTCCTACCAATATAATAGTCACTATTCCATTATTAGGAATAGGGTTTCCCATCTTTATTAATTAGGGATTTCACATAACATCACCCTGCATTAAGGTTTAACATAACATCACCCTGGATTAGAGTTTCACATCACATCACTAAATTAGGGTTTCACATGGCATCACCCTAGATTAGGGTTTCTCATGGCATCACCCTAGATTAGGGTTTCACATGGCATCATCCTAGATTAGGGTTTCACGTGGCATCACCCTAGATTAGGGTTTAACACATCATTATCTTGAATTAAGGTTCCTTATAACTTTTCCCCAAATTAGGGTTTCATGTAACATTACCCAAAATTAGGGTTTCATGAAGCATCCTCTTAAATTAGGGTTTTTCATTATATTACCCTGAATTGGGATTTCTCATATCATCACCCTAGATTAGGGTCACACCATTATCCTAGATTAGGGTTACACCTAGCATTGCCCTAAATTAGGGTTAGGGCTCATCAACCTTCTCGATTAGGGATTCATGATCTCTTTATCAAGGATCATACCCTGATTACATATTTTATTCATATTGAAAGTGTTGAGGCTTAACCCTACTTGATTATTATACATGTATGAATTCTTCTCTCTCGCCCTCTCTAGGATATTGATTACTTCAAGCTTGATTAGATTAGGTCAACCCTTCATTCAAGTACATACATTTAGGGTTAGCATAGTGTATTGAGATATTTCTTCCATAAGTATCAAAGGTTAACCCCTTTAAGGGTTCTAATCACCCTAGTACCTTAAAGGTACAACCATTGTAATTATATTTGATATACATCATTAACAATCATGGGGTTAGTTGATTTTTCATTACATTATGTCTTCAAACGGTTTTGATTGTATTGAACCTCCAAAAGGTTTTGACCTCTCAACCTTCAAATGGTCTGAAGAATGTTAGACCTTAAATGGTCTTGACCTCAACATCCATAAACGGTCTTGACCCTTTGCACCTTCAAATCGTTTGAAGACCGTTAGACCTTAAACGATGTTGAGGTGCTTGACCTCCAAACGATCTTGGTCTACACCTTCAATTGGTCTTAAGACCATTAGAACATCAAACGGTCTTGATCTCAAAATCACTAAACGGTTTGAGACCGTTTGAATTAAATATTAATTAACTCCAAACAGTTTGAGACCGTTTAGTCCTCAATTGGATTGAGACTGAATGGTCCTCAAATAGTTGAAGACCGTTTGGTCAATTCAACATGAAATTGCTTAACCCTAAATTAGGGTTTGCTTCATTGAATAATTCATCAATTGGAACATTGAGAGTACATCAAATTATAACCATTGGATCTCCAACCATCCGTCTTAGCCCTTGACCTCTAAACGTTCTTGAGACAGTTTGGCCTCCGAATGGTCTTGAGACCGTTTGGACCGTCAACCATGAAATTGATACAATTCAATTAAGGTTTCAACACTTCAACCCATTTAGAGTTTGCATTTAGTGGATTATCCATCACTGAACCTATTATGAATCAATCAATTAGAACCATTGGATCAACATCCAACTGCATCAGCAAGTATCTCCAAACGGTCTTGAGGCCGTTTGGTTTCAATCAGTCTTTAGACCGATTGGTCTTAAATTGAAACTGTTTGGACCTGATATTTCTTGAGGTGTGTGCTAAGATGACATCATCATCTTCAAGCTTCAAACCTTCGAAATTTGTTTTGATATTTGTGGTGATTTCAACAATTAATCAAAAGGAAATTGGGGAAAGAAAAAGGAATCAACATATAATGAAGAAATGAAATCAATAATGATTTTTAAGGGTTCATGTTATATAACCCACCTTCAAAGTTGAATCCCAGCTTCAAGATTTACGTCTTTAATGGTGAATGAAGCTTTATCAACTTCCTAAGGTCCGTCCTCAAGTCTTTGAGTGAAAAGAATGGCTAATGTTGAAGATTGAATGGAGAAAAGAAGAAAATAAGCATTGAATTTTGATTTCCACCATGAAATCAAGGTTGAAGATTATTAAGGAGCTCACCTACAGGTTGGGGTACGTCCTCCTATTGCTCCTAAGCTCCCTTGTGTTCGTATAAAGCAAAGAAATAAAATGGATTCGAAAAGGAGTCTTTCAAGTGCGTGGAAAATGGAGTATATGTATATGAATTTTCAAGAGAGAGAAAGTAGTAGAAAATCCTTCAACTCCTATTTCATGTTCCACATACCCCCACTCTTCTTTGACTCTGAATCCACCTTCCTTGCTCTTAATATCCTCTCATTTATCCTTGAATTAAAAGCAACCACTTTAAGCACCTTAATCATTATAATACTATTATCCATTTTTAATGAACAATTCTTTTTATTTAACAAATGCAAGTGGATTTCTTCACCTACTTAGGATATTTCGGTGGCACTCAAGGCATTTGGACGTCCTTGTATTATTGGATTTCAACCATGGTCTTATTAATTGATGGTCACTTCAATTAATATATTTATTTTTTCTACAAAATAAATTAGGGTTTCAATTATGCTTAAATCTTGATTATTTTAATATCAAGATTCTCTCTCCCCCAAAGAGAATCAAATGAAACACCCATTTAATTTTATTGTCTCTAATTGATACCGAGAAACATTAGGGACTCGCTCGAAATGGTATTTTTCATATTGTACCCTAGGTTTTGGGTAAATTGCACATTACACCAAAACTAGGTTTTAATGCACAAACATTGCTTAAAAAGCTCTTGATTGGTGCTCAGGCTTCCACAAGCCATACCTCTGCATCATTTTCATTCTTATGATGCTTCAACACTTTATTAACATTTATCATGTAACATTTGCAAGTTAACCCCTCAACTTGGGTAATTTGCACTTGAGTTCAAAACAGGCAAAACATTATTTTCAACACTATTCAAAAAGGACTAAAATTGAAACATAAGTTCCTATTGATCCTTAATTACTTTTCAAAAGAAAAGAGCAAGAATATAATTATCTTTCTTAAAAAAACATCTAGGGTTAAAGCATAACCCAGGTCAGGGATGTTACAGGGACCCTATAGCTAAATAGCAGGCCGAGTCCCTCCAATACTCTTCAGTTGTTTTAGTGATTTCTTCTCTTGCTTCTAGTTATATTGCCCCAATGTTTTTCTCTCCCTCCACTTCTTCTTTTTCTATGGGAGTTTAGGGCTCTGATGGCATAGAAGAGCAATTCTTTGGCTGTCCATCGAGCCCCTTTTCTACATTTTTGTTGGTTGAGTGCCTCAACGAGGCAGGGGATGTGGATGTGTCATATCCATCAGCGGGCACTCTTTTGTGGCTTCCAAATCCAATTGGCTCCTCTTCTTCTATCTATAGAGTGCACCTGGATGTTGTTGCCTTAGCTTCAAACACTTCTTGCCATGCCTTCATTTTTGCTAACAATAAGACTTCTCTGATGTGGTAATCAATGTCTAACATTGGTTCCATTGGAGCTTGATATGTCTCCACTGACATGATGATAGTTGGTGGAAAATCCTTTTTTTGTTGCTTCCTATCATAGTTTTTTTTTCTTATCAGACTTCATACCGTTCTTTTCACAGGGAGGATAGTTTACTAGTCACCCCACCCAATTCCTATATCACCTATAGTTGGTTGACAACTAATTATTGCACCTGTAGAGGGAGACTGAGGATAGGTTGGGTGTCCTCAGTCATCTTTTGTACCTTTACTATTAGTGACAATATAGTTGAAGTTATATTAAAAAGTTTAAATTAGAGTTAGAAATGTTCTCATGGAGGTCGTCAATCTCCCGTCCTATCTCAATGAATTTTGCCACTGCGGTCGCTTTCTATCTAGGCTTGTCAAATGAGCTTACTTTTTATCCTTCTCCATAGACTTTGGTGTGATCTTTGTTTTGGTTTTGGTGCCTATTTCTCCGGAGTGTCTATTTTTGCGGCTACTTTTGGCCCATTCAACTTGTTTTTTGGATCTTCTTTCTTTATTGGAGGTTTCATGTTTGCCGCTTTATTGGTGGTCGCCCCTTTTTTTAGGGACAACCGCTTCTTAGGTAGTGGTTTTAGTGACCTGTTTAGAGGTGGTGACATTTTCATATTCCATGTCTACAACTTTTAGACAATGTGGCTTCTTTTTGGATTCTTTGGGACTCACATGATCACCCTCCTTCGACATTTTCTTGGTGTCTGCCTCCTTTGGGTGCTTGCAGGTTGTTTACCTCTTACCTGATATCATCATTGAAACTGTAACATCCCAGGATTTGAGGCCTCATATAATATGATATTAAAAGGAATGATTGGACTACCCACATCACCAAGGTGCATCTCCTTTTCCAGGAGTACTTCGTTAAAGAACTCCATAGTTAAGTGTGCTCATCTTGGAGTAGTACTAGGATGGGTGACCAATTAGGAAGTTCATCCTAGCTTCCATGTGACTGAGGAAAAAATGCACAGTTAAGGCTAGTGGTGGTCTGTGGGGCCAGTCATCATTCCGGAAACTCTACTAGAGTCATGGGTAGTGGGCACGGGCATTACAGAATGGTATCAGAGCCAATATCCCTCCAATAGGTGATGTCCACATGGGCATGTTCAATGCCAGTCTTGAGTTGTGCAGTCCAGGCTATCCGCTGAGATGATATGGAGCCACCCTTGCACTGGTAGCCATGGTTGGGATCTGGGTGTCCATGGGACATTCTGGGTGTGAACTGAAATGGGGAAGAGATTATGAGGTCGTATAGTTGAGCCTTGATGGGGATGTGAAGAGTCTATGTGGGGGAGATTGTAACGTCTCAGGATTCGAGGCCCCATATAATATGATCTTAAAAGGAATGATTGAACTACCTACATCATCAAGGTGCACATCCTTTTCTGGGAGCCCATCGCCAAATAACTCTATAGTTAAGTGTTCCCATCAAGGAGTAGTATTAAAATGAGTGTCCAGTCGGGAAGTTGATCCTGGCTTCCGTGTGAGTGTGGAAAAAGTGTGTATTTAAGGCTAGTGGTGGTTTGTGGGGCCAATCGTCATTCTAGAAACTCTATTGGAGCCTTAGGCAGTGGGCCTGGGCATTATAGAGACATCCTCTTCCAGGAAGACAAACTTCTCTTAGTCATATCCTCTTAGTTCTAGGTGTAGTATAAGGAGATTTGTCCTACAAAATCTATAGGTGAATCCATTTGGTGTCCTTGTTAGGACATTGGCTACTACTAGATATTTTCCATCCACCAGTGTATCTCCTTCTGATGTTAGAAAGTACTTGAGCTTGTTGGGGTAGCCCATCTGGTGTGTTATGTATGTTATGACCCCCCCATGCGAAAATCACAGGGACCATCGACTCCCTTTACTGCAACTAGATTTTCAAGAAGTATTTTTCCTATGTTAACTACCTTTTCTTCCATAAGGCTCCACATAATGTGGAGGTCCAACCTTGTTACATTTCCAGTGTCTGCTTTAAAAATCAGTGAATTAGCAAAGGTTTTATGTACCACCCTCATGAATTCTGAGTGCATTATTATGGCCTTTGACTGGCCAGAGTAGTATTTGGGGTCCCTTGATAGTCTTTTCTGAGTCCTCTTAGTTGTGAATCCATTTGCATCCTTATCGCCTGATGCCTTGTTAGCATGTTCTAACTTTTTGGCTGAGTCAGTGAAGACCACACTAATCCATTTCTCTGTTAGGATGTAGTCTTTCTTCATAATCCTAACTTGCAGCTTGTACTCGCCTCCGCACTGTGAGATTTCAATGGTATCTACATGTAGCTTTATAATGGAGGACATGAACTCTTATGTCAAATCATCATAAGACTTCATTCTTATGAAACAAATTGTGTATGTTCCTAGTTTCTTGAAGTTCTGTTTCACCCTATTGTAGATCCCATGTTGCTCTAAAATGTTGATGTGACCACACCATGTTGCATTGTAATTCTTCCTTTTGAATAAGTCACCCCATATTTCATGGTGTTCTTCATCTCTGGGTACCAGTTGATTCCTAGGTTGCTCCCTTTTTCTTGTCAGTGTTGGTTGACTGTGGATATTTGTAGGTACTAATGCATTCTCCTCAGATATCCTAGCTATTTTTTGGGCCTCTCCACCTTAGTTTCTGGTGCAATTATCTTCTTGGAATTTGGCACCTCCTCGGATGGTGTGTGCTTAAAGACTTCTATTTCTGATTGTTCTTCCTCTTCTTCTGACTCCTCAAGGATTGGTTTGGCTAGGATCCTTGTCGTTTTTGCTTATAGTCTGGCCATGATGCTCTCTAGAGTGGGTTCCCCAGGTTGTTTAATGCAACTAGCATGTTCATCTTTCAGTTTTTCCTCTCTGCTATTTCTTCTACCATCGTCGAGGCTCTCACCCTCTTGGTGTACTCAGACTCATGCACTTGGATCTTTTCCTACTTTCCTGCTATCTTATGTTGGTAGATACTCTAAGTATCTCTAGCTAAATTAATTAGATAGATAAAAGGGAATGGAAATATGTTAGGTTATAGATTTGCAATTAAAGTAGTTAAATTGAGCTCTAGCAATCAATGGTGTATATCAGCTGGTAGATATAGTGGTGAAACAACCAATGAAGGTAACAACCGGTGGCCTCAACTAATGATTGGAATAGATAGTGAAAAGGTCATATGGTGGCTCCTTCTACTGACGGCAACAAGATGGAAACATGTAGTGATTTATAGGTCAAAGTAAAATATGGCTACTCAGATGATGGCTCAAAACAATCAGTGAAAAGGTCAGCTGGTGGTGCCTATAGGTTTTTTGTATATCGTGCATTAGTCTCACAATGCATCATTGATTTTCATGGACCAATCCTTCCTCATACGACATACTGTCTTGTCCAAAATATGCTTGATTTTCTTGTTAGATACTTCAACTTGTCCCAACATTTGTGGATGTTAGGGTGTTTCCACTTTATACTTGACTCCATATTATTTCAATAGAGCCTAGAACTATTCTCGACAAAGTGAGATCCCCCATCACTTATGATGGTGTGTGAGACTCCAAATCGCGGAAAGATAGTTTTCTCAAACAGTCTGATTGCTGCCTTCGAATCACAGGTTTGTGTAGCAACAACATCTACCCACTTTGAGACATAGTCTACATCGACAAGAATATATCGTCTTCCTCTTGATGATGGGAAAGGGCCCATGTAATCGATTCCACATACATGAAAAAATTCCACTTCCACCCAATCTTCCTTGGGAATCTCATTCGTTCTACTAATGTTTCATGTTAGTTGGCCTTCTTTACAAATCTTTACAAATGACATAGCGTGTTTGAAGACATTTTTCTAATAAAAGCCCAAATGTAGAACTTTAGAAACTGTCCTTTCTCATCCATGCTGACCTCTTTAAGGCAAGGAATGACATTCCTTAAGGATTTGAGGTACTTCTTCTTCTAATACACAATGACAATATAAATTGTTAGAGCATCTTTTAAAATAGGATTATTCCAATAGTAATTGTTTAGGTCGAAGTAAAATTTCTTCTTCGGATTATAAGTAATTTGGGGTGGTATCTACCCACAGGCTAGATAGTTATAAATGTCAGTGAACCATGGCAGGGTTGGTTCAACTGACTGATCCATCAATAGAGCTTCATAGACATAGTTTGCATTTACAAGCAATTGATTTTCTTCATCAAAAAATGTCCTTGATAGGTGGTTCGTAACCACATTCTCTTTTCCTTTATTATCGATAATCTCATGATCGAATTCTTGTAGCAGTAAGCCCTATCGCAGCAACCTCATCTTTCTGTCCTTTTTTTTCATAAGGTATTTTATAGCCCCATGATCGGTATATACCTTTACTTTCAATCCCGCCAAGTATATGTTGGAACTAAGGGCTCTAGAGGGGGGTAATAGAGACAAAATTTCTCAAAAAATAAATTAGACCTTCAAATTATATCAAGTTTAAAGCATTAGCTTAAGTGCAATTTGAAGTCCTGTCTAATAAGCATAACAAGGATGAGAGAGATTGATAGAAGAGGGTGTGGGAGCAGTGGAAGGAGCAGGTGCAGGTGGAGGAGAAGGGTAAAAGTGATTGTATGCATAGCATGCATAATCACTTCTCGGGTAGGGCTAGTAGGTTGTGTAGGGATGTTCATAGGACATGTTCATGTTTGACATGATTCAACATAAGTCCTCATGTAGGTGCTCCTAGACCTGGAGGTTGTATGCTTGTTGATGTATCATGTAACCCATGAGGACTTTATTGGACACATGTTACCAGGCACATGAAGGTTGGGTAGGTTGAGGAGGTGGAGGTGCTCGGGTAGAGGTAGACGCAGAGTCATTGGGTTTGGTATAGGACATGATAGGCACAAACTTCTAAATAGTGGTCTCACTAATACAAACCCCTTTCCGGGAAAGTCTATAATGAAAGTCATGGAAATGAGATTTCTTAGTGGCAAACTATAATAGACCACATATCAGGTCAGGGTAGGGAGGGTGGGTGCCATGGGTATTCTTGCCTGAGTCAAAACAAGTCATATGGTGGAGGATGTGTCTAGACCACTTGACTCTAACATTCTCTAAGAGGAAATACATGATTACCACAATGTTCTATGCAATCTCCATTTGATTTTTCTTCGGATGGATGTTGCAGTTATCTACTAGGGCAAGGATACACCTCTTGACATCTAAGGCAGAGGAGGGAAGGGTGCTCTTCTTCTTATAGGGGAACTGAGGCTTCTGTAAGTAACAAAGAATGTCTAGAAGAGTGAGATCGTATTGCTTGTAGAATGCCTCAAGGTCAAGAAGGTCAAAGTAGTCATTTTAATTCTTACACTAGGTGTCAGTCTAATCATTGGCAGAGAAAAAGATGTTTAAGGTATCCTACGAGACTTGGAATTTCTTCCCGGCTATCGTATACATTAGGATCACATGAGTATTTGGAGGGGTTACAAGGGTGTTGTAATTCCAATGCAAGTTCTCCTAGAATTCGTGAACGAATTTCATGCTAGTTATGGAATTGTTGTAGCACACGTGTTCAACACCCCAGTCTGAGAGACAATGAATGTGTAACAACTTCACCACTTGATCAATGACCTCTTGGCGTCTAAGGCTAGGCTCAAAGAGGGCGCAAAAGGGGAAATGCTTCCATGGGAGGAGGTCTTTATACATATTAACATCCTCATTTGAAACAAAGAGAGTCTCATCAAAAGGGATCAAGTGAGAAGACAAACAAGAGGATGGATCATTAGTAGGGGCGTCTCTCTTCCTTCTATTTGAAGCCATTGAGACAAAATAGAGAGGAAAGAGGAAGAAAAATCAAGAAATGCACCTACAAATATGTCCACACACCTAGGTTTAGTAAGGGGAAGGTCAAGGATGGTCTAGCGAGGTCGGATTAGGGCTAGGTTGAGGAAGGGAAGGGCAATAGTGGAGAGATTAGGGCTAAGGGAGGTGGAATAAGTCGACTTTTCTCTAGTTGAGAGGGAGAATATTTGTCCGAACCCAATTCAAGAAAGCTCTAGACCGACCATCGGTCGAGTTTTGTGAACTTGGAAACTCGACCGATTGGCATTTTCAAAAATCTCTCAGCCATCGATTGGTTGAGTTGGCAACTCAATCAATGGTCAACCAGACCTAAAACCAACAAACTTAATTTCTAGCCATTTGAGTGCTAATTAAATTTATATTTCAACTCCATTATGTATATTGAACATACTTAGGCACACATAACACATCATTGGGTACTATTTTGCAATAAAACATGTGTTTGGGAAAAATACCAAAAAACGAGAAAAAAAGGCAAAATGAACATGAAAAACCGATTTTTAGCATATTAGCAAGCAAAGATGATCAAAACAGAGACAAGACATATAGGATAGATAACAACTATCTAGAAGGCATATTAGATTCAGTCAAAGTAGTTATAAGTAATTTTGATCTAATAAAGTTAAATTTCTCTCTAGCTAGAGGTTTACTGAAAATGTCTGCCAACTAATTTTCCATATCCACGTTTGATATAGATATCCTTCTTGGCAATGTGATGATGAAGACAGTGATGGTGAATCTCTATATGTTTAGCTCTACTATGCAAGATAGGATTGTATGACAAGTTAAATGCACTAGTATTATCACAATATATAGGGGAAACATCAAAATCAATGTTAAAGTCTTGGAGCATTTTCTTCATCCATAGGACCTAGACACAACAACTCCCAATGGCAATGTATTCAGCCTCAGTGGTTGATAATGCCACTGTGCTCTATTTCTTGGAGAACCAAGACACCAATCATGGTCCTAGGAGGAAACAAGTGCCACTTGTGAAGTTTCTATCATTCAAGCATCATGCATAATCCGCATCACTATAAGCGTAAGAGTAAAGTCCCTTGACTTGGGATACCATAGTACAAAATTTTAGGTTTTGGCTAAGTACCTTAAAATCCTCTTAATAACTATAAGATGTGATTTCTTAGGATTTGATTGAAAGTGAGCACACAAGCCAACACTAAACATTATATCAGGTCTAGAGGAAGTTAAGTAAAGTAAACTTCCAATCATACCTCTATATATATTCTCATCTACCTTCTCACCTTCTTCATCTTTATCAAGTTTGGCGGTGTTTGACATGGGTGTATCCATCGACTTGGTGTTCTCCATTGAAAATCACTTAAGTAGTTCATTTGTGTACTTGCCTTGGTTGATGAGGTTCCCATATTTTGTTTGCTTGATTTGAAAGCTAAAGAATAATGTGAGTTCACCCATCATACTCATCTCAACTTCACTCTGCATAAGATCACTAAATTCTTTGCAAAGATCAAGGTTAAATGTGCCAAAAATGATATCATCAACATATATTGTATGATATGAAAATTGTTAGAAGTGTGTTTTAGAAATAAGGTAGAATCCACTTTGTCCATGATATACTCATGATATAACAAAAAGTCATTTAATTTCTCATACCAAGACCTTGGTGCTTGTTTGAGTCCATAGAGAGCTTTTGGCAATAAATATACATGGTTAGGTAGACTATCATGTTCAAAGACCAAAAGTTGTGCAACATACAATTCCTCCTCAATTGTACCATTCAAAAATGCACTTTTAACATCCATTTGATACAAGAGAAAATCTTTATAATTGGAAAAGGCAAGCAACATACGACTGGACTCAAGTCTAGCTACAGGTGCATATGTCTCATCAAAGTCTATACCTTCTTGTAGATTGTAGCCTTGAGCCACTAACCTTGCTTTGCTCCTTACCACTTTTCCACTTTTTTCAAGCTTGTTGCATTAGACCCATTTGGTGCCAATGATCTTTCTATCACTTGGTCTTAGTACAAGGGTCCAAACGTTATTCTTCACAAATTGCTCCAACTCCTCTTGCATAGATAGGATCCATTCTTCATCCCGAAGAGCTTCTTTGACATTCATAGGCTTGAGTTGTGAGATGAAGGAATTGTTGGCTTGTTCTTTATTAAAAGCATCTCGTGTCTTCACTCTTTCAAAGAGATCACGTAAAATCAACTCCTTTGGATGATTCTTTGCAAATCGTGGGGGGAGGGGGGGTTGGATTCTTCTTCTCATCATCTTTGTCTTCTGCTTGAGTGAACACCTCTTTTCTCTTTTGGGTGATGTTGAGCTCTTTAAGGATAGGAATTACTTCACTTGCAACATCATCATTTGGAACAATATCTTTGGGAATAGAGGGGTTAGTGTAACATCCCTGACCTGGGTTATGTGTCAACCCTAGATGATTTGCCTAATAAGGTTGAGTAGATGCTGAACCTTACCTTATGAAAAGTAATTAGGACTCAAGAGGAACTTATATTCCATTTTGGTCCTTTTTGAATAATGTTGTAACATAGTTTTACTAATTTGGACTAAAGTGAAAATTACCCAAGATGAGGGGTTAAATTGCAAATTATACATGATAATATGTTCCTCATATGTTGAAGCACCATGACATTGTCTCTCCCCCAAAGAGAATCAAATGAGACGCCCTAAAGATTCTCTCTCCCCTAAAGAGAATCAAATGAGACTCCCCTTTAATTTTATTGTCTATAATTGATACCAAGAAACATTAGAGACTCTCTTGAAATGGTATTTTGCATATTGATCCCTAGGTTTTGGGTAAATTGCACATTACACAAAAACTAGGTTTTAATGCACAAACATTACTTAAAAAGCTCTTTATTGGTGCTCAGGCTTCCACAAGCCATACCTCTGCATCATTTTCATTCTTATGATTCTTCAACACTTGAGGAACATTTATCATGTAACATTTGCACGTTAACCCCTCAACTTGGGTAATTTGCACTTGAGTCCAAAATGGGCAAAACATTATTTTCAACACTATTCAAAAAGGACTAAAATTGAAACATAAGTTCCTCTTGAGCCTGAATTACTTTTCAATAGATAAGAGCAAGAATATAATTATCTTTCTTAAACAAAGCATATAGGGTTAAGGCATAACCCAGGTCAGGGATGTTATAGGGACCATATAGCTAAATAGTAGGTCGAGTCCCTCCAATACTCTTCAGTTGTTTTAGTGATTTCTTCTCTAGCTTCTGGTTGTATTGCCCAAATGTTTCTCTCTCCCTCCACTTCTTCTTTTTCTATGGGAGTTTAGGGCTCTGATGGCATAGAAGAACATTTCTTTGGCTGTCCATCGAGCCCCTTTTCTACATTTTTGTTGTTTGAGTGCCTCAACGAGGCGGGGGATGTGGATGTGTCATATCCCTCAGTGGGCACTCTTTTGTGGCTTGCAAATCCAATTGGCTCCTCTTCTTCTAGCTATAGAGTGCACCTAGATGTTGTTTCCTTAGCTTCGAACACTTCTTGCCCTGCCTTCATTTTTGCTAACAATAAGACTTCTCTGAGGTGGTAATCAATGTCTAACATTGGTTCCATTGGAGCTGCTTGATATGTCTCCACTGACATGATGATAGTTGGTGGACAGTCCTCCTTTTTTTGTTGCTTCCTATCATTGTTTATTGTTTTCTTCTCAGACTTCATACCGTTCTTTTCACTGGGAGGATAGTTCACTAGTCACCCCAGCCAATTCCTGTATCACCTATAGTTGGTTGACAACTAATTGTTGCACCTGTAGAGGGAGACTGAGGATAGGTTGGATGTCCTCAGTCAACTTTTGTACCTTTACTGTTAGTGACAATATAGTTGAAGTTATATTCAAAAAGTTTAAATTAGAGTTAGAAATGTTCTCATAGAGGTCGGTCAATCTCCCATCCTATCTCAATGAATTTTGCCACTGCAGTTGCTTTCAATCTAGGCTTGTCAAATGAGCTTACTTTTGTCCTTCTCCATAGACTTTGGGTGACTCTTTTCCTTGGTGTGATCTTTGTTTTGGTTGTGGTGCCTCTTTCTCCGACGTGTCTATTTTTGCAGCTACGTTTGGCCCATCCAACTAGTTCTTAGGATCTTCTTTCTTTATTGGAGGCTTCATGTTTGCTGCTTGATTGGTGGTCGCCCCTTTTTTCAGGGACAACCGCTTCTGAGATAGTGGTTTTAGTGACCTGTTTAGAGGTGGTGACATTTTCATATTCCATGTCTACCACTTTTAGAGAATGTGGCTTCTTTTTTGGATTCTTTGGGACTCAGATGAGCACCCTCTTTCGACATGTTCTTGGTGGCTGCCTCCTTTGGGTGCTTGCTGGTTGTTTACCTCTTACCTAATATTATCCTTGAGAATGTAACATCCCAGGATTTGAGGCCTCATATAATATGATCTTAAAAGGAATGATTGGACTACCCACATCACCAAGGTGCATCTCCTTTACCGGGAGTACTTTGTTAAAGAACTTTGTAGTTAAGTGTGCTCATCTTGGAGTAGTACTAGGATGTGTGACCAATTAGGAAGTTCATCCTAGCTTCCATGTGAGTGAAGAAAAAGTGCACAGTTAAGGCTAATGGTGGTTTGTGGGGCCAGTCGTCATTCCTGAAACTCTACTGGAGTCTTGGGCAGTGGGCCGGGGCATTACAGAATGGTATCAGAGCCAATTTCCCTCCAGTAGGTGAGGTCCACAAGGGCATGTGCAATGCCAGTCTTGAGCTGTGCAGTCCAGGCTATCTACTGAGATGATATGGAGCCATCCTTGCACTGGTAGCCATGGTTGGGAGCTGGGTATCCATGGGACATTCTGGGTGTGCACTGAAATGGGTAAGAGATTATGAGGTTGTATAGTTGAGGCTTGATGGGGATGTGAAGAGTCTATGTGGGGGAGATTGTAACATCTCAGGATTTTAGGCCCCAGATAATATGATCTTAAAAGGAATGATTGAACTACCTACATCACCAAGGTGCACCTCTTTTTCCGGGAGCCTGTCGCCAAAGAACTATACAGTTAAGTGTGCCCATCTAGGAGTAGTATTAAAATGAGTGGCCAGTCGGGAAGTTGATCTTGGCTTTCGTGTGAGTGTGGAAAAAGTGATTATTTAAGGCTAGTGGTGGTCTGTGGGGTCAGTCGTCATTCCAGAAACTCTACTGGAGCCTTAGGCAGTGGGCATGGGCATTATAGAGACCTCCTCTTCTGGGAAGACAAACTTCTCTAGGTCATATCCTCTTAGTTCTATGTGTAGTATAAGGAGATTTGTCCTACAAAATCTATAGGTGAATCCATTTGGTGTCCTTGTTAGGACATTGGCTGCTACTAGATATTTGCCATCCACCAGTGTATCTCCTTCTGATGTTAGAAAGTACTTGAGCTTGTTGGGGTATCCCATCTGGTGTGCTATGTATGTTATGACCCCCATGCGAAAATCACAGGGACCATCGGCTCCCTTTACTGCAACTAGATTTACAAGAAGTATTTTTCCTATGTTAACTACCTTTCCTTCCATAAGGTTCCACATAATGTGGAGGTCCAACCTTGTTACATTTCCAGTGTCTTCTTTAAAAATCAGTGAATTAGCAAAGATTTTATGTACCACCCTCATGAATTCTGAGTGCATTACTATAGCCTTTGACTGGCCAGAGTAGTATTTGGGGTCCCTTGGTAGTATTTCCTGAGTCCTCTTAGTTGTGAATCCATTTGCATCCTTATTGCCTCGTGCCTTGTTAGCATGTTCTAACTTTTTGGCTGAGTCAGTGTAGACCACATTAATCCATTTCTCTGTTAGGATCTAGTCTTTCTTCATAATCCTAACTTGCAGCTTGTACTCGCCTCCACACTGTGAGATTTCACTGGTATCTACATGTAGCTTTATAATGGAGGACATGAACTCTTATGTCAAATCATCATAAGACTTCATGCTTATGAAACAAATTTTGTATGTTCCTAGTTTCTTGAAGTTCTGTTTCACCCTATTGAAGATCCCCTGTTTCTCAAAAGTGTTGATGGCATTACACCAGGTTGCATTGTAATTCTTCCTTTTAAATAAGTCACACCATATTTCATGGTGTTCTTCATCTCTGGGCACCAGTTGATTGCTAGGTTGCTCCCTTTTTCTTGTCAGTGTTCGTTGACTGGGGATATTTGTAGGTACTAATGCTTTCTCCTCAGATATCCTAGCTATTTTTTGGGCCTCTCCTCCTTAGTTTCTGGTGCAATTCTCTTCTTGGAATTGGGCACCTCCTCGGATGGTGTGTGCTCAAAATTGTTCTTCCTCTTCTTCTGACTCCTCAAGGATTGGTTTGGCTGGGATCCTTGCCGTTTTTGCTTCTAGTCTGGCCAAGATGCTGTCTAGAGTGGGTTCCCCAGGTTGTTTAATGCAACTAGCATGTTCATCTTTCAGTTTTTCCTCTCTACTATTTATTCTACCATCGTCAAGGCTCTCACCCTCTTGGTGTACTCAGACTCATGCACTTGGATCTTTCCCTGCTCTCCTTCCATCTTATGTTGGTAGATTGACTAAGTATCTCTAGCTAAATTAATTAGTTAGATAAAAGGCAATGGAAATATGTTAGGTTATAGATTTGCAGTTAAAGTAGTTAAATTGAGCTCTAGCAATCAGTGGTATCAGCTGGTAGATACAGTGGTGAAACAACCAATGAAGGTAACAACTGGTGGCCTCAACTGATGATTGGAATAGATAGTGAAAAGGTCATCTGGTGGCTCCTTCTACTGATGGAAACAAGATGGAAACATGTAGTGATTTAGAGGTTAAAGTAAAATATGGCTACTCAGATGATGGCTCAGAACAGTTAGTGAAAAGGTCAGCTGGTGGTGCCCTCAACCGATGGTTGACCAATTGAAGGCCTGAGACTGGTGTTGGAAACAGGTGGTGATGGGTGTGCTGCATTTCGTCAAAAGTCGGCATAGTCTACAGTTGGAATTGATCAAGTGACACAAAGGTTGAGGCAGGTGATGGAAGAGAAGGTTTGGCGACAATCAAAGGTTGGCGGTGATGCTGAAACAATCGATGGCTCAAATAGTCAGTGGAGGAATTGGGTGGTGATCTGAATCTACTGATGGGTACATAAAAAAGGCTATGGTGGGTGGTGGTTAGTAAGGAGGATGGAGATGATGATCGGACATTGAAGATCTGAATCATGCGGGAAGTAGGAAGCAGAGAATACGGAAGTGCAAGGTCAGGTAAAGAAAACCTAAGTTTTTGGCTTACCTTGTCGATGTTGGTGTTGTGTTTTTTGATGGCCTATAAATGTTGCTCTCTCATTCTCACTTGGTCAGAGATGGCTTTGTCCTACACCTCGCTAACTAGCGGAAGGAGGAATTGCCTTTGCCTCTTTGGCTTCCTTCACTGTTGTTGGTAGTCTTTTGACTTGTTCTCTTGGTGAAAGGAGAGCAAAAGGGGGTTAACCAATCCCCTTTTATAGTTTTATGTTTCATAGTATTCCAGCAGGTGTTTTGGAGGGCTCTTTGGTTCCTTCAACCATCAGTCAGTGTATTGGAAGGCGGTGAATGCACCTTGACTAGGTTATGGTCCATCTGTGGTTGACAACCGATGGAAGCCCTGCTATTATCACTCAATGGTGAGGTAGGGTGCCATCAACTGGTGGTTCATCCTAAGTACCAACCAGTGGTTGGGATCAACCGATGGCCCCACATGATTGTTTCTTGTAATGAAGGGTATATGAATTTTATTTATACTAAATCCCAACAACAAATTTGAAACCTTCCTTAGATAAACGTTTTGACAAAATTATATTACTTACTAAATTCAAGTGGCACTAGGGCCTTAAACTAAGATCTATTAAACTATCGATTGTTTATTATATTGAAATGTATATAGAAATCCTTGGGTTGCCTCCCAAGAAATGGTAATTTAGAGTCTTTAGCTTTATTCATTGTTTCTATCTTGTCATGGGTCCTTAGCTAGAGCAGGTATGCACACCTCTAGCTCTAATTCTGATCTTCTTACAAAGGCTTCATCTTCATAATATCTTTTTACCTTGTATCCATTAACCTTGAAGGTGCCAGTTTTATTGTTGATGATTTCCATCATTCGGGATGGATAGGTCTTACTATATAGAAAGGGCCAGACCATCTAGTCCTTAGCTTCCCAGGAAATAACTTGATGCTAGAGTTAAACAAAAGAACCTTGTCTCCCTTATACACATCCTTGTTTTTCAGGTGGGCATGATGTCACACCTTATTCCTTTGTTTATATATCCTTGAATTTTTGTAAGCATGTAGTCTCATCTCTTGAGTTCATGGAGTTGGAGAAATCTCTTCTTGCCTCATTTGTCTAGATCCATATTTCAAAATTTGATAGCCCACAAGGGTTTGTGCTCTAATTCAACAGGGAAGTTGCAGGAATTGCTGTAAAATAGTCTATAGGGCGTTTGCCTATAGGTGTTTTGTATATCGTGCATTAGGCTCACAATGCATCATTGATTTTCATGGACCAATCCTTCCTCATACGACATACTGTCTTCTCCAAAATCTGATTGATTTTCCTGTTAGATACTTCAACTTGTCCCAACATTTGTGGATGTTAGGGTGTTTCCACTTTATGCTTGACTCCATATTATTTCAATAGAGCTTAGAACTATTCTCGAAAAAGTGAGATCCCCCATCACTTATGGCGGTGTGTGAGACTCCAAATCGTGGAAAGATAGTTTTCTCAAACAGTCTGATTGCTACCTTTGATACACAGGTTTGTGTAGCAACAACCTCTACCCACTTTGAGACATAGTCTACATCGACAAGAATATATCGGCTTCGTCTTGATGATGGGAAAGGGCCCATGTAATATATTCCTCATACATGAAAAAATTCCACTTCTACCCAATTTTCCATGGGAATCTCATTCCTTCTACTAATTTTTCATGTTAGTTGGCCTTCTTTACAAATATTTACAAATGACATAGCATGTTTGAAGACATTAGTCTAATAAAAGCCCAAATGTAGAACTTTAGAAATTGTCCTTTCTCATCCATGGGGACCTCCGTAAGGTGAGGAATGGTATTCCTTAAGGATTTGAGGTACTTTTTCTTCTAGTACACAATGACAATATAAATTGTTAGAGCATCTCTTAAAAAAAATAGGATTATTCAAATAGTAATTATTTAGGTCGAAGTACAATTTCTTATTCAGATTATAAGTAATCTGGGGTAGTAGCTACCCACAGGCTAGATAGTTATAAATGTCAGCGAACCATGGCAGGGTTGGTTCAACTAACTGATCCATCAATAGAGCTTCATAGACGTAGTTTGCATTTACAAGCAATTGATTTTCTTCATCAAAAAATATCCTTGATAGGTGGTCCGTAACCACATTCTGTTTTCCTTTACTATCAATAATCTCATGATCGAATTCTTGTAGCAGTAAGCCCTATCGCATCAACCTCATCTTCCTGTCCTTTTTCTGCATAAGGTATTTTATAGCCCCATGATCGATATATACCTTTACTTTCAACCCCTCCAAGTATATGTTGGACCTAAGGGATCTAGAGGGGGGTGAATAGAGAAACACAATTTCTCACAAAATAAATTAGACCTTCAAATTATATCAAGTTTAAAGCATTAGCTTAAGTGCAATTTGAAGTCCTATCTATTAAGCATATCAAGGATGAGAGAGATTGATAGCAGAGGGTGTGGGAGCAGTGGAAGGAGCAGGTGCAGGTGGAGTAGAAGGGTAAAAGTGATTGTATGCATAGGATGCATAATCACTTCCTGGGTAGGGCTAGTAGGTTGTGTAGGGATGTGCATAGGACATGTTCATGTTTGACATGATTGAACATAAGTCCTCATGTAGGTGCTCCTATACATGGAGGTTGTATGCTTCTTGATGTATCATGTAACCCCTGAGGACTTTATTGGACACATGTTACCAGGCACATGAAGGTTGGGTAGGTTGAGGAGGTGGAGGTGCTCGGGTAGAGGTAGAGGCAGAGGCATTGGGTTTGGTATATGACAGGATAGGCACAAGCTTCTAAATAGTGGTCTCACTAATACAAACCCCTTTCCGGGAAAGTCTATAATGAAAGTCATTGAAAAGAGATTTCTTAGTGGAAAACTAAAATAGACCATATATCAAGCCATGGTAGGGAGGGTGGATGCCATGGGTATTCTTGCCTGAGTCAAAACAAGTCATATGGTGGAGGATGTCTCTAGACCACTTGACTCTAACATTCTGTAAGAGGAAATACATGATTACCACAATGTTCTCTGCAATCTCCATTTGATTTTTCTTTGGATGTATGTTGTTGTTATCTACTAGGGCAAGGATGCACCTCTTGACATCTAAGGCAGAGGAGGGAAGGGTGCTCTTCTTCTTATAGGGGAACTGAGGCTTTTGTAAGTAATAATGAATGTCTAGAAGAGTGAGATCGTATTGCTTATAGAATGCCTCAAGGTCAAGAAGGTCAAAATACTCATCGTAATTCTTACGCTAGGTGTCAGTCTAATCATTGCCAGAGAAAAAGATGTTTAAGGTATCCTACGAGACTTGGAATGTTACAACCCCGAATTTTGGGTTCCTTTGGTGAGAAATGTAATTTCTCACATTAAAGATAGTGGAACAAATAATGATATAATTTTTTTCAATAAATGATCTTTGTTTATCATAGCCTTGATGGTTTTATTGTGAGCTTTATTGGCTATTGGGCCCAAATAATGAGGAAATTCAATTAATAAAGGAATAATTGATAATTCAAGAAAAGAAAGATGTGGAAACCTCTAGAAGGCAAAAGAATGTAATCTAAAGGTGGATTTCGTGCCTCTTGGATTCCTTGGGTCCCAACGAGTCCAAAGTTGCATAGAGAATGCAATAAGAAAAGAAAAGGTTAATTAAGTATTTCTTTAGTAAGAAAGAAATTGAAATTAATGTTAAAATGTTGGAAATAAGTGGAAAAAGGTATAACTGAGTTATCCTTAGGGGAATTTCGTATACCAAGGATTTCTAATGATAAAAGAAATAAAAATGAGGAAAATAAAAGATAAATAAAGAGAAATCCTCAAAAAGAACTATTTTAATAAGAAATAAACAAGATAATGAGAAATAATGAAGAATAATGCATTTACATGCATCTAGAAGGATAATGAGTATCCTTAAAAGGAATTTCGAAATATCAAAGTTTCTTGGGGTCCAAGGATCCCCCAATAAATAGTAAAGAAACAGAAAATACCAAATTTGCAAAATAAGAATATAATGTGATACATTATTAAGGAATTTTGTGATATTGCTAAAAAGAAAGTATTTTCTAATAAAGGAAAATAGGATTTCGTGTTTATGGAGTAAAAGGCAAGCATAAAAGAGTCTAAGAGAAAGAATTTTTGAATTTCCTAATTAACCATGAAATATCGTTACTAAAGGAATAGGTTAGGAGAGAGAAGATTTCTTCTCCTTGAAGGAATGGGTTTCCTTTAAAGGGTGGGACTCGACTTCTCTTGGATGAACATCTTTGGACGTGGATACCCCCTCCCTATATAAGGGGTAAGGCCTAGGGCCAAGTCCAGAGAAACCCCATGCACATCTCTCTCTTCTTCTTGTTTCCTACTCGCCAAACCCTAACTAAGAGGAACAATGAGAACATGAAGCCACGAGGCAGAAAAAGAGAGTTGTACTGGTAGTTTGATACTTCGTGATACTAGGAAGGAGCTTTGCCACCATGACCGCCCACTGAACCAGGTGCAGCAAGCGGCTGCATGACTGCAACTCCGTCCATGGGTTGTGGATCTGTGCAACCCCAAACTAGCTGTATTGAATGCATTGTGGGTGGCGCCCCACGTGCACGAGGTCGTGTCAGAGTTCGGGAAAGGTTTCCCGGCGAGGAGCACGGCCAAGGGAGGAAGAACCAACCCACGCATGGCTGCAGGTCAGCCACAAGTGGCAGAGTTTAGTAGGCCTGACACTACCACCTCAATCGTGACTAGAGGGCTCCACGCTTGCGCCGAGGCATGGTGGAGCCAGGGCAAGGGTTGGCGGCAAGAATCGCATTGTAGGAAGGTGGGGAGAAGCCGCCCATCGCGGATAGGGCTACAGGACGACGCGCCCAGCAGCGTCGCGTGGAGGAAGATGGAGGCCCAAGGCCTTTGACCATTGTGCCCTTTGCGGGATGAAGCAATGGACAAACTAAATGAGGGCAATATCATCGTTTGATTATGTTTCCAAAACTGATCGCATAGCATGAGAATCGGACGACGTGGCGGCTTCTGGTTGGCCCAAAGTGAGAATTCTTACAAATTTCATAACTAATGATCTGTAGCTCGGATGACAAAAGTTTATACATGAATTTTTCTTATAAAAATGAGGGGAATCCATTAAAATATATTTGAAGCATGATTCCTTGTGTAATTCGAAAAGTAATGAAATATATCAACTTTAATTTAGTAATGTTTGAAGAACCCTATTTTGGTATCATTAAAGTGATTAGTAGGATGATTAAAGTTGATATTAGCATGTTAATCATAAAAGGGAACATTAGGAAGAAAAAGGATGAACTTTGTATATAATTAGTTAATTTAGAGTTTCATATGCATGAATATACTTTAATGGGCCTTGAAACCCTAATGTTGATTAATTTGAATATCATGTTGGTATGTATGCCCTGAGAGCCAATCATGGGATGATTGGTGGAATACATTAAGATTGATTTGATAAACATCATAGGCAAGCTTCCAATTCTTTCTGGTTCAGTCATATGAGATAGTGATAGAACAGATTGAATGTCTAGAGAATGATAGTACTCAATGATGTATGCCTTCAGGTTCATGACCTGAACGATGAGATCATACAGATGCTAAGAGTTTGTACATTCTTGTTATGTCCCTAGTTGGATGTCATTGTGGAAGGTAGATAGAAAACAATGACACACAAGACTAGATTGTGGTGTTGGTTGATGACAAAATCTCATTAGTCATGATATAGAGATATTAAACCAAACACATAGGTACTTGTTAGAGAACAAGTGTACCGGACAGACCCACCGTGAGTTTGGCATATGGAACCATGACATGGTAGTCACAGTCAATACTCACAGTGATGGTGGCGAATGTTATTCTTTGACCTGAAATGACTACACTCAACACATGTCGTTGGGCACACTTTGACATCATCAAACACAGTCCTGAAACATGGGTTGTTATAAAGGTGATGATTGGGTGGCTTTGACACATGAGGCTTTTGAGGGGTGAGTTATAGATATGGGATTTGGCCCTCCTGAGGGAGTTTGATATCCAAGGCCACTTGATGAGTAGCATTGAGATAGGCGTGCGCACGCATGTGTGAATCAGTATGTGATATTGATGTCATACATATCTTGTTCAAACGACTCTGAGATCAAGAAAGTGAATGAACGTTGACAGGATGACTGTTCCATGCCTTGAGTTCATTCAGGATATTAGTGACAAAGGAATTATACATTCGCTGTAACACCATTCACAGATTGTAGGATTGAAAGTTGTTCTCCAACTTTCTACTTTCACTTGGATAGCACTGATGTGTGATTAGGCACCGCTCTTTGCTTTTGAAGTCATAAGTGTTATGGACTTTCACTGCCAACGTGAAATGGACCTGCAGGGTCACACACATAGGATTTAACCTAGAAGAGGAGTTTTGTCCACAAGCAATGTTTAGATTGATTACTAAAGGAGTTTAGTAGTTCAATTAAACACTCAATTGATTGATAGCTCAAAATCATAGTGTTCAAGGTGTTGGACAGATTGATTAGAGTATCGGATTGATTGAAATCGCAATTGACTGATTCTGCAAAACCCGCAGTCCCAACTGATCAGTTTATATGATGAACCAGTCGGCTAAGGTTGTCGAACCGGTCGGCTCAAGTGTTGAGCCGATCGGCTCAAGTCCAGGGTGAACCAATTGCTTCAAGTGTTGAAATGATCGATTCAACTGGTGCAACCGAGCAACTTAGGAAAGTAGGATTGGTGAGAATTTTCCTTTCATTTCAATTGCCCAATTTGATTGGGAAATAGGATTGGTATTCGATACAAATTTGAAACAAAAAAAGGAAAGTCAATCGGGAACCGACCATGACCACCAATCGACCGGTTCACTTGTGAACCGACCGGTTGAGGTGTCCCAACTGACCGATTCACTTGGGAACCGATCGGTTCAGATCCCCATCTGACCGTTTCAGTTGTGAAATGATCGGTTCTGGTTGAGAGTTGGTTGCTTTTGTGGAAAATCTCGAACCCTTCTACTCTTGCTTTTAGTCCCGCATTGCCCGGGATGGAGAACCATGTGCCATGACCCTCCTATATATATAGGGGTTATGGGGGCTTCTCCAGGTACAACTCAGTGCAACCAGTTGCTCTGCATAGTTGTCATTCTCTGGTTTTGGTAACCGAGAGAGCCTGAGAAAGTGCTACCCGAAAAGGGAGGCGCAATAAGGGAAAGACAACTGCGGTTGCAACTGGAGGCAGGAGAGTGAGTTGGCGACTAGTACGTCAATAGGAGGGTGTGACTCCTTCCACTTCCTTATGGGACAAGGAGTGTGGAGTTCCAGGTGGTCTGTGTGGACTACTTCAGAGGCGGGAGGTTTCTGCCGCTCAGGAGGACAACCTTCAATCCTGTCAGTCTCGGTGCGACCAGGAGCTGCACAGACACCGTCCAAGATAGGTGGTGAAGACCGCGCAAGCCACGAGGTATTTTCGTCGAGGAAGCCTTGGGACAAGGTATGATTCCGCAAACCATCCTTTCATATTATATAGACGTTGACGTGTTTCCTTGTTTTGGGTTTGCGGGAGAAAATTTTTGTTTCCGCTGCCTTCTATGCCTCCCCTAAAACCCAACAGTGGTATCAGAGCCACGTCAACTGTTCTATATTTTAGGAATATCAACATGATCGATTTTGGTTTGTCACCTTTATTTATTGCATACGATGCAAATAATATTGCCTTTATGCATGTCCAATCCTAAATCCACAAATCCCAAATTACATATATGATATGTAATATTAATGCACACGATATGTGTCGCCCTTGAACGAGTTTTGTGGTGGATGTGTAGCATGATTATGGCCTATAAACCCCTATATTTGTGTGTGATTGTTTGTGGTTGCTTGCATCTCGGTATGTGCATCGATCCTCCCTTTCTCCTATTCCTGATGTAACTCAAAATAATTTGAGATTCTTTCCTACCTTTACTCCCCCCAAATGTAACTCGGCGTTTCCCTTTAAAGCAATGTAAAATTAGGATAGATTTTATTTTCTGTTATGTTGAAGACCGGCGGACATCTGATGACAGCTGAAACGATCGGTTCAAGGCATGAACCGATCGGTTGACGTTCCAGATGATCGGTTCAAGGAATGAACCGATCAGTTGATGACCGATTCGAGGAGCGAGACGAGCAGGTGGCAGCCAGAAGGAGATGCACGACGACCAGGTGAACTGATCGGTTCGAGGAGCCAACCGATCGGCTGGTGGCACCTAGACGATCGGGCTGAACCGAGTAAGTCGTTCATGTGATGAATTGATCTACTCCAAAGGCAAAGCACAAAGTTCATCTTCTACAGGTTGCATGTGATCTAGACCTAGATGATCGTGATTCCTCTTGGCTCGAGGAATCACATTAGGATGTCCATAATCATCGCTAATGTCGTTTTGCATGGTTTCTGTGGGATATAGCATGTATATGATACGTACTATGTATTGTGGTGATTGGATGTGTATATGTATATAAAAACCAAATCCCTCATTAAATATTAAGTTTTAGATGCCTTCCAAATGAGACACACATGAAAAGCTTGATCGACCAAGTGTGGGCACGCCCTAGCGTGGTGCACCGTCTATCTCATGGAAGCGTGAAGGATGAATGTGTGGGTCTGCCCTAGCAGGGTGCATATTCATCGTGTTTGCTTTGGGTTGGACTTAACAAGGTGACCTAGATAGGATCTAGCGCCTTGAGGCATGGATATGATCATGGAAAGGAGTTGCATATGACATCTTATCAAGAGTTGCATATGATACAATTGGCAAGAGTTACCTACCTGAGAGATCTAAGTTGTGGGTGACAGCCCTAGCTGGTCCATGACTTAGAGGATTTCAGGATCTTGCCCACTAGAAGGTTGTACGCTGCAATTTTCTGAATTGATGGTGAGGGCTATCAATTTGAATTAAAATAGTGGGAGTGATAATCAATTAAAGGCCTAATTTTATCGTAACTTTTCAAATCAATCAAATAAGTCAAAATTGAGTTTTTGGACTAAAATTGCATATCACTACTACAGAAATAGCATTCAGTGTCGCTTTTCTGGGCGTCGGTTATTAAGAAAAACCGACGCCTATCATATAGGGCGTCGGCTGTTTAAGCAAACCGACGTCTATATTCGAAGACCAGCCAGACACGGGTACCGCTTTGTATTTAGCGTCGGTTGACAATAACAAACCGACGCCTAAAAGCTCCTGCGAAATCCAATTTTCGAGCGAAAAGAAAAAATGTCACATACAGCGTCGGTTATTTAAATAGCCACCGACGCCTATATGTGATGAAAACTTTGCGCGCAAAGTGTCACTTATAGCGTCGGTTATCTGTTGATAACCGACGCCGAAAGTGGTTCCCGCCAAACAATTTCGTGAAAATATCGTCCATTTGAGCGTCGGTTGTTTCAAACAACCGACGCTAAATTATTTTAGGCGTCGGTTGTGACAAACAACCGACGCTATAGGTGAAATTTATATCCTGCGATCACCCGACTGTTCCCCTTTCTTCTGTTTCATCGCCTAAACAGCCGACTGCTCCCGCCGCAACTGCTGTCGCCCGACCCTCCAACTGCTGTCGCCCCTCCCCTCCACACCGCCGCCGCCGCAACTGCTGGACCCTCCAACTGCTGTCGCCCCACCCGACTGCTCCCGCCACGCCGCCGCCGCAACTGCTAGTGCCTCCACGCCGCCGCCGCCAGGACGACAGAGCTACTCTCCACCGCCGTCTCGCCGCCGCCGCCAGGACGACAGAGCTGCTCTCCACCGCCGTCGCGCCGCCACCAGGGTTTAGCTAGCTGCTTCTCCGCCGCGCCGCCACCACAGCTCCTCTTTACCGCCGTCTTCTCCAGACCTCCAAATCGGTATGCCCTCTTCTCTGTATTTTATTGATGTACATGTATTTTATTTGTGTGACAATGCTTGCGGGTGATTGGTGGGATTACGAGGGTAGTATTGCTGCAATAGAGATTACGATAGTAGGGGTGAGGCTTGGGGATGAATTTCTCTGCCATAGTTGAAATTTTCTTACTGAAATATGATAAGTAATTCACGGTTACCACTAAATATTATTCTCATTCCATTTCAAGTTACATTACCTTTTGTCATTAGGGTTAGGGTTGCTCTTTTGAACTTGACTAGGGTTTTTAGGGTTATGTTCAATCATCACCCCTATATCATAACTCCTCATTCTTAGGAGCTTATATTATTATCTTTACATTCAATTGTATCACAAATAATCTATCAATCAAGTCACAACCTTTCATAATTAGGGTTAGGACTTCTATTGTATCCGATTAAGGTCGTTAGGGTTTTATTCAACAGACAAACCCTAATTCATAACCCCGACATCTAGGATTTTAATTCATTACTTTAAGTATTCAATTATACTTGATTACTTTCATCAATTATCATTATAAGGTATTACCTTTCTCATACAATTAGTACAAGTTTCTTTCATCCTTACTAGAATATTAGATTCAACTTTAACTTGTTATATTGTCTGCTGCTTTTTAGGGTATACTAGCTAGCCTACACTTTTCAAAGTGTATCCTTCTCATTAATTTCAAGTGTATCCATTCATTATATTCAAGGTGTATCGGCCTACACTCATTAAGGTGTGTCAACCTAGGTATATCACCTACATGTTACACCTTGTGTCGGCCTAGAAACATGTGTTTGTAATGGTCAAAGTAATATGAAAAGGTCAACTTACCGAAAAGAATGCTCTTCTACCTTTTATGATATTCAAGAAAACCCTAGTTTGATGATTAGGGATACATATAATGTCTAGTAAAGATTCCTAGACCTTTTGTTTAAAACTATTGATTTCTTGATTTATTATTTAATAATGCTCTGTTGATTAGGATTAACCATGTTTCCTGTAGTTTATAGACAATTATTATATATAAGAATGACAACACATGTATTTGTTGGCCTAGAAACCCGTCCAAGATTTACTCATTAGGAGTAAATCTTGGATAGTCCCCGGTTTGGGACTGTTCTTGAACACCTAATCTCACTTAGGATGTAAGTGTATAATGTGTATTGGGTTTTCGAGAAGATTTCGGTAGCATATCCCCGTTTGTTCTCTAAGTACATATGTACTTAGAGAACATCGGGGAAATGCTGCCGAAATTTTCTTGAAAACCAAATACACATTATACACTTACTAGTGAGATTAGGTGTTCAAGGATGGGATAGGTGGTACACATTTATTATATATAAGAATGACATCAAATGTATTTGTTGGCCTAGAAACCCATCCAAGATTGACTCATTAGGAGTAAATCTTGGATAGTCCCCGGTTTGGGACTGTTCTTGAACACCTAATCTCACTTAGGATGTAAGTGTATAATGTGTATTGGGTTTTCGAGAAAATTTCGGTAGCATTTCCCCATTTGTTCTCTAAGTACATATGTACTTAGAGAACAGCGGGGAAATGCTGCCGAAATTTTCTTGAAAACCAAATGCACATTATACACTTACTAGTGAGATTAGGTGTTCAAGGATGGGATAGGTGGTACACATTTATTATATATAAGAATGACATCAAATGTATTTGTTGGCCTAGAAACCCATCCAAGATTGACTCATTAGGAGTAAATCTTGGATAGTCCCCGGTTTGGGACTGTTCTTGAACACCTAATCTCACTTAGGATGTAAGTGTATAATGTGTATTGGGTTTTCGAGAAAATTTCGGTAGCATTTCCCCATTTGTTCTCTAAGTACATATGTACTTAGAGAACAGCGGGGAAATGCTGCCGAAATTTTCTTGAAAACCAAATATACATTATACACTTACTAGTGAGATTAGGTGTTCAAGGATGGGATAGGTGGTACACATTTATTATATATAAGAATGACATCACATTATACGCTTAGGATGTAAGTGTATACCCTAATCTTTTCCTAATATATACTTGTTTCCTAATATATACTTGTTTTCTCTGATCATAGAATGGATAGATCATGGATGTCCATTCGTAATCGTTGCACCCCAGAGTTTATATCTGGTCTTGATCAGTTTATTAGATTTGCCGAGGAACATAGGAAAAAACCTACAGATAGGTTCTACTGTCCATGTAGGCATTGCGGTAACATCTTGAAAGTCAACACTGGTGAGGAAATCAAAAGTCATGTCATGTGCAACGGGATTGTACAAGGCTATACAGAATGGCACTGGCATGGAGAGATTTCAAAATCGAAACCAGTAGATGTCGATAGTAGTGCTTGGGTGGAAGAAGAAATTGCCTCCGATGACGTAAATGTGAACGAACCAGTTCCAGCAGACATCGTTGATGCGATGCTGGATAGTTGTAGGGTAGAGCACACCGATCCACCTCCTATCTTTACAAACATTGTGCATGATGCTGAGATACCGTTATACACAGGCTGTGCTAAGTTTACGAAGCTTAGCGCTGTTTTGAGATTGTATAAGTTGAAAGCTAACAATAGATGGAGCGACAAAAGCTTCACTTCATTGTTGACTTTGTTGAAAGAAATTCTTCCTGAAGGAAACGAGCTTCCAATCTCAACATACCAGGTAAAGAAAATGTTGTGTCCAATGGGAATGGAGGCCAAGAAGATACACGCATGCCCGAATGATTGTGTATTATTTCAAAAGGACTATGTAGATTTGAAAGATTGTCCAAAATGTGGTGCGTCACGGTATAAATTGACGACTTCGGGGGAGTCCAAAACTGGTTCTCCTGCCAAGGTGTTGTGGTATCTACCTATAATATCACGGTTTCAACGCTTGTTTGCAAATCCGAAAGATGCGAAGAATCTGAGGTGGCATGCAGATGTTAAGAAAAATAATGATGGGATCCTACGACATGCGTCTGATTCCCCACAGTGGAAGAAGATTGATCTACTGTACCCTAAATTTGGTGAAGAAGATAGGAATCTAAGACTTGGGCTTTGTACAGATGGGATGAATCCGTACGGGACATTGAGCAGCCAACATAGCACTTGGCCAGTCATGCTTGTTATATACAATCTTCCTCCCTGGATGTGTATGAAAAATAAGTACGTTATGTTGTCATTGTTGATATCGGGCCCTAAACAACCCGGAAATGATATCGATGTTTATCTTGAACCTTTGATTGATGACTTAAAGAAACTTTGGGCTGAAGGTGTGATGACCTATGATGCTTCAGCAAAAGAGACATTTCGTTTGCACGCTATGTTGTTTTGCACTATTAATGACTTTCCAGCATATGGGAATTTGTCTGGATATAGTGTCAAAGGAGCTAAAGCGTGTCCTATATGTGAAGAAAACACTGATTCAATAAGACTAAAACATGGCGGCAAGACTGTATATCTTGGTCATCGAAGGTTTCTTTCAAAATTCCATCCGTATCGTAGGAAGCGCAAAGCATTCAATGGATGGAATGATGAACGGAGTGCACCTAAACCTATACCAGGGGATGTTGTTTATGAAAGAGTAAAAGACATTGTCAATGAATTTGGTAAGAAATCACAATGTAGTATGGCCACACGGAGTGACAATTCTTCATTCAAGAAGAAGTCAATATTTTGGGATCTTCCTTATTGGAGTTCTTTGACAGTCAGGCATTGTATCGATGTAATGCACGTTGAGAAAAATGTCTGTGATAGCATCATTGGTACTCTATTAAATATACCAGGTAAGACTAAAGATGGGATAAAATCCAGACTGGACCTACGTGAAATGGGAATAAGGTCAGAATTAACAGAATTACGTGAAATGGGTAATAAAAGAACATACTTACCTCCCGCTTGTTACACGTTGTCTAGAAAGGAGAAGAAAACTTTTTGTGAATGCTTGGTAAATGTTAAGGTGCCACATGGTTACTCATCCAACATCCGTAGATTGGTATCAATGAAAGATCTGAAGTTGATAGGTCTTAAATCTCATGATTGTCACACTCTAATGCAACAAATATTGCCTGTGGCTATTCGATCTATATTGCCGAAGCATGTAAGGTTTGCAATTACCAGACTTTGTTTCTTTTTCAATAGTCTATGCAGCAAAGTTATTGACCCTGATACTCTCGATAATTTGCAAAGAGAAGTGGTTGTTACCCTATGTCAGCTTGAGATGTATTTCCCTCCTTCGTTCTTTGATATCATGGTACATCTTGTTGTCCACTTGACTAGGGAAGTGAAAATGTTGGGACCAGTTTTCTTGCATTGGATGTATCCTTTTGAACGATACATGAGCGTTTTTAAAGGTGATGTCCGAAACCGTTATCGGCCTGAAGGGAGTATTATTGAAGGTTATGTGGCGAGAGAGGTTATGGATTTTTGTAATGACTTTCTCAGTGGTAATGACACTCCTGATAATGACAAGAATATTGAGGAGGGCAAAGGAATTTTGGGATTACGGGTGAAAGTAATCAGCCGTGAGCAGTTGGAACAAGCTCACTTGTATATTTTACACAATATGGATGAAGTGAGTGTTTATATCGAGGAACATACCAATTTCATAAAGAGACAACATCCTCGAGCAAGTTCAATGTGGCTTGCTAGAGAGCATAATAAGACTTTTACTAAGTGGTTTGAAGATAAAGTCTTACATCAACTATCTCAAACACCAAATGATATTACAGAAACTATCAAATGCCTCGCCTTTAAACCAAAACCGAATGTTATGTCTTATGAAGGGTTTGACATTAATGGATTCACATATTACACAAAGCGCCAAGATGATAAGAGTGTCGTCCAAAATAGTGGGGTCACTCTTCAAGCGTCGACTATGTACTTTGCAAGTGCAAAGGATAAGAGTCCACGTGAAGCTAAAATGTCATATTACGGTGTCATTGAGGACATTTGGGAGTTTGACTACATAGATTTCAAAATTCCGCTCTTTAAATGTAATTGGGTTGATAACACCAAAGGAGTTATAGTGGATGAATTGGGTTTCACTTTGGTGAACTTTGAAAAGATTGGCGAGAAGGGTGAACCATTCATATTGGCATCACAGGCGAAACAAATATTCTATATCGATGATCCTGCAAATGATAAATGGTCGGTTGTTCTTCATGGTAAAAGACAGTTCATTGAAGATCCTATAGATGAAGAAGAGTACTATGATAAGTATGATGACTCCAGTCCATTCTCAGTTGGGTTGCCAACTCCACAAAATATTGAAGCTAATGATGACTTATATGTGCGCGGAGATCACAATGAAGGATTGTTAATTGATAAAAGATCACAATTTTAGAGACATGTATGTTTATACAAATGCTAAATGTTTGCCTTTTTCTAGTTAATACAAATGCTAAATGTTTGCCTTTTTCTAGTTAATACAAATGCTAAATGTTTGCCTTTTTCTAGTTAATACAAATGCTAAATGTTTGCCTTTTTAATGACATTTTCAGATGGCTGACCATGATGAGCATGATGTCCATGATGAGCATGAAGTCCATGATGAGCATGGCGAGGATACTAATGTAAGTTCTAAAAACATATCCTGTATTTCTATAAAATTCATTATCTTCTAGTTATGTCATATATCCTATATTTCTATATTGGGCTAAGTTAGTGTGTTTTATTTTTGTCAAATTTTAGGTTGATGCACCTGTACCCACTGAAGCACTGGAGCAACTTGATGCGCAACACCAGACACTTAACAAGAAAAGGGGCATCACCCTGTTGAAGAAGTTATTAGCGCTAAGTGGTAGTGGATCTAAATTGGTGGTGGAGTTTGATAATGGAGGAAATCCAATTGGAGTGAACCGCAATAATTTTGTGAACTATCTTGGGTGTACCACTCGGGGCCATTGTGGTGTTAAGTATGACAATTGGCATAAAGTTCCTCAAGCGAAAAAAGACTCGATATGGAAGGATTTATGCGTGAGTTATTATTATTTGCAATTCTATTTTGTAGATTACAAATTCTATTATTTGCAATTCTATTTTGGATACTAGTTAATAACATTTCTATTTTACAGAATCTGTTTGCATTGGATGAGAAGTTGCATCGTAAAAATGTGATGCAACGCGCTGGAAAGATGCTTAGGAATTATAGGACAAATCTGAACAGAGAATACATAAAAGAGGGTGATAAGAAGAAGAAGTCAGCCCTTGAACAATGGAACTTCTTGGACAAAGAAGATTGGGACAATTTTGTTGCTTCAAGAAAATCTGAAGAATTCAAGGTATTAGGCGTCACTCCTAATTTAATTAATATACATTGTATTCACCTATTCAAGATTAGCATTTAGTGCTACTAACCAAATCATTAATGTGCATACTAACTAGGCCCTCAGTGACGCACAAAAAGCAAGGCGTGCACTGAATGTGCATGACCACACTATGGGTCCAAAAGGCTATGCAAGCGTTCGCCAAAGACTACAGGCGGAGTCTGCGGCTACTCAGGAGTCTGCTCCTACTCAGGAGTCTGCTCCTACTCAGGAGTCTGCCACACCCATTCCTCGCCATGATATCTGGATAGCTGGCAGGCAAAACAAGAAGGGTGAAATAAAGAAGCCTGTAACTGCTGAGGCGGCTGCAAAAATGGTAAAATACAACTCTTAGAGAAATCATTTGAATATTGATTATTTGTGGTGTTAACTTACCAATTTCTATTTATGGTGATTAGCGGGAGCTGCACGAGCAGAGGAAACAAGGCACGTTCATCCCTCAGGGCACAAGGGATGAATTGACAGTTGCTCTGGGTAACCCAGAGCATCCTGGACGTGTTAGAGGTGCCGGCGCTGGTGTTGGCATCAAAGCATTCTTTGGGCCATCCCAGCGCAAACCCAGAGCGGGACTTTCTCAAGAAGAGGTAACCTATTCTTTTTTTAGAATGTTACTGCAAAAGGAAATTCATTAATAAGAAGCTAATGTTTCTTTTATCCATGTATAGGAGAATAAGAGAGTTGAGGATTTAGTTGCTAAGAAGATCAACGATGTAGTTGCTGAGAAGGTCAAGGAAGAATTGCTGCGGTGGCAGGCATCTCAGGCTTCCAATACGCCTATGGCGACCCACTCTTCTCCTGATGCACAGACTGCGAGTAATCCTGGAGACCCATCGCCTAGCACGTCTGCTGTAAGTATTGTTTATGACATTGTAGTTAGTCTTTTCAAGTTGTTATGTTTTCAAGATGATATGTATATATGTATAATATTCTTTACGTAAATTTGTAGGCATTGAAGCCATGCCGCTTAAGAATGCAAGACTACGTTGTTGCAGAGGCGCAGGCTTACCCGTCCCTTCCTGGGGCAATGTTTCACGGGACTCCAATGCCACAGGGCTACGTTCGTGTGAGCCCGATACGTGTGTTACCTGATTGGAGAGAAGCTACATTGCCATATGCCCACCCGGATATTGATACACTTGGTGAGGCAGAAGGCGGGGTGATATTGTGGCCCAAAGCAGATGTCGTCTACACGACTGAAATTGTAAGATAAATTTACATTGATTTAGACTGTTAATGTGTATATATGATGTCAACTGATCTGAAATTATATGTACAGGTTAAAAAGAAGACACCAGGAGCACCTAGGCCTCCACTTCCACTTCCCGCATTACCCGATTGGGTTCCAACTGACCTAACATACCCGTTAGGTCCTGCTTGTAGGGGAATGGCATGTTGGCTACGGGCACATAATGTACATTGCCCTATAATTATTTCTTTAGATGCAGATTATGCAGGTCAATCATACGATAGCTCTTTATTTATACAAGATATTATTGAGCTGTTTAAGTATGATTGGCTGAATACATCAATGATAGAGACATGGATAAGGTGAGATCTTGTTTATACATCCATATACCTTGTGTAAGATCCGGTGATCTGGTTTCTTATATATTAATGCATACGCCTATATGTTTTGCAGCTACCTAGTCGAAGATCATTGCAAACAATTTGCATTTGATCATGTGGGATTTTTGATTCCATCATTGATTAGTTTGGTAGCTAAAGATCCTGATAATGTTCAACAATACTGTATAGATGCTTTTACAATTTTTGGTCAGCAAAATAAGACGATAATAATAGCTCCATTCAATGTCAAGTAAGTTTACTTTATTTATAATTTGGACTTAAGAAAATTCCATTTTTATTTTGCATTTTGAGTTATTAATTGTTAACTTCTTACTTCTAGCGGTAGACATTGGGAGTTACTAGTTATTGTCCCCGGGACATTCACTGTTTATTATCTAGATCCTGCGGGGAGTACATTGAACACTAAAATTGGACACGTAATGAGAATGCCATTATTCTGGTGAGAAATATTTCATTTTTATATCCGTTAACATCTTTTATTACATTACTATTTACTTATGCAATTTATTGTGTTATATTAACATGTAGGGGTTTAGATGCATTCAAAAAGGCTGGAGGAACGGTCCCAAGGAAAAAGAACCAGCCAATAAATTGGCAGAACGTACAAGTAAGTTCCCGACTCAAATATATATATTATTGATGTGAATTGTGCTTAGTTGTATTATTTTGTATGTTTCAATTTATAGTGTGCTACACAAGACAATGGATGGGCATGCGCATACTATGTGATGCGATTTATGCAGATGATTATCAAATATGCCGCATTGGACATCGATACCATACGTGAGGTATTATATATAGTCTCATTAGTTAGTATGCAATATATCAATCTTATATTATTTTTATATTATTACTTATATATATACATCATTCTCTTTGCAGGTGTTTAAAACTGACAACACTACAGGTAAACGTTTAAAAAATATACATGCTCCATATACGATGGAAGCATTAAATGAAGTAAGAGAAGAATGGGCAAAAGCCATACAAGCAGTGGCAACTGTAAGATATAATTGGGATGTTGATAGCGATAATGAATGATACTATGTAAATGAATATTTCTGAATGTTAATACATGTATTTGAATGTTTCTATATGTGTGTGAATGTGAGAATTGAATTGATGTCTGAATGTATGTACTTGTGTAGAATTTTGCTTGTGACTTTTGCAGGTTTGCGGCCTGTTTGTAGGCTGATATCAATGGATGTCGTAAACCTGCAGTTCAGAAAACTGAACTGCAGGTTCTCATCCTGCTGACCAGCCACAGCAGGCCTGCAAACTGATTTGAAAAAAAAAAATATATAAATAGGCGTCGGTTATTTATAGAAAACCGTCAGGAAAGACCTACAGCGTCGGTTTTTTCAATAAACCGACGCCTGATGTGGCCAAAGCAGTCCTGGAAATGGCGTCGGATATTCATATCAAACCGACGCCTATTTAACATATAGGCGTCGGTCGTTTAGTATATAACCGACGCCAAAAGTGTTCGCGCCACAAAAAATGGCGTCATCTAGGGCACTTTATGCGTCGGTCATCTACTAAAAGACCGACGCTATATTCCATAGTGGCGTCGGTTATTTACTAAAACACCGACGCAGAAAGTGCCCTAGATGATGCCGTTTTCTGTGGCGCGAACCCTTTTGGCGTCGGTTCTCTACTAAACGACCGACGCCTATAGATTAAATAGGCGTCGGTTAAAAAACCGACGCCGAAGTGTTCGACCTTTAGCGGCGCCCACATAGGCGTCGGTCGGAAACCGACGCCAAATGGGGTTAAACGACCGACGCCAAAGGCCGTTTCTGTAGTAGTGTATATTTCCTTTTGTTAAAATAAATGGTTAATCAACAAATCACTTTATTTGTGATCGGTCCTTGAGACCAACAAATTAAATGGGAATCATTCCACGACTGGTTAGTGTGATGAGAAGTGTTCTCAAAGCGCAAAAGCTCTAAGTCCTAGTTATACCAAGACCAGATAAACTCAATCCCACCACATCAATTACTGAAAGTATGCTTATGGAAGAATACTGAGGAAACATTGATGAGGAGTGCTTGATGTTGTGTTCTCTAAACTATGAGTTGCAGAGACAACATGAGACATATGATGTCTCCAAGTCACTGTCCTAGTATGTCATGACAGAAGGAGATCCAGTAAGGTATTCACACACTCAATGTGATTGGGTATGTGGAAAACCTGACTAAGAAGGATTCCCTCTGAGCCAAGGGTTGGCTATTGGTATGATAATGCAAATGTTGCGAGAATCATACAATTCATGATAAGCTACAACATGAACAACTTTGACAATTGTTGACAGAGTTGTTGGAAATGTTGAGGATAGTAGAGGCAAAGATGAAGAAAGACAAACCATAATCTTTGATGTGATCAAAGAGAAAGGTAATTCTTAAGAGCAAGGATAAGGGCAAAGCAAAGAAGTGTTCTGATGCTAGCCAGCAATCCAAGCCGTCTTCTGCCTCAAGGCACATGGGGAAAGGGTGTATGAGGGAATCGCCCTCTATATCTGGAAGAACAAAAGAAGATAAAGGAGGGGATGGAGATCTCCACCTAAGGTATCATGAAATGAACCACTTCTTTATCTGAGGTATATGATACCAAGGTATGGATATGTCATATATGATATGCAATATCCACAAAGAAGTGATGGCCTTTGTGAAAGGACCAAGTACCCATCATTGGAGCAAGTGTTGCTGCCATAGATAGGAGTACCTTTCAGTTTATTTCAGCCTAAAGGGCACGGAATAGAGTTGAGAACTGCTATTTCATATATTGCCAATAGATAGAAACACCTTATTTTTTCATATTGTTTGAAAATGATGGCAATTAATAAAGTTGATGTTTCAATCTTAAAGATATGATCTTTGTGGCTATGCCTTGTTTATCTTGTGGTATTTGATATGCATAAGATAAAATGATACCTAAAAGTTATAGATAACTCAAACAATCAAATTAGCATCAATCACGAGAAATTCATTTCAAGTTTCCATGTGATGGATAAATCTAGACTCTTTTGGTTAGAGAACCAGTAAGAGACATGAATATCTTGGACATGATTAATCAATCTTCACTAATGGTAGTGGGAGAATGATTATCCTATTAGGTATAATACATGTGATGTATTTACATACCTATTGGAACAAATGCTAATACTTCAAATGGTTTTTAGAGAAATACCAATATGAATATCTTGAAGTGTTCAAGATTATCATAAAAGAAGTACAAATTTGGTAAAGTATTAATTCTTGATGACATCAATGAATGAAATGCTTGGACCAAATGTTTGAGATCCTTATCAGTGATTATGATATTGTATCATAGTGAACTCATGATAAAGGCATGGTGATGTCTAAATCAAGAAGGAATCATACTCTAAGGAGTTAGATAATGAATATCAAATAACTGAATTCTTCTTAATAAAAGAATACCCCACACTAATAAAGAACATTAAGAATCACAAGGGTTGTGAGTTCTTATATCCTTAATAGATACACCTCAATTGTCTATGTGATGAGTTGTTCATGTGATGAGTCAACTATCTAAATGAATATGAGGAACTGAATTTTGAGTTATGGTTTATGACCATTACATCCTAAATGACATCCATGTGAACCATAAGGTATGACCTTGATGGTAGCACCTATTGGATGAAATCCATAAGTGCAAATGAGTCTTAAGTGTAAAGACACATGGATAACATTTTGAGAAGGATGATGTTTGTTGATTGCAACTTAATGACTAAGACATTTGGCATATGGATACTAAAACTGCATTCCTATGAGGAATAAGACAAGGATGTGTACGTGACACAACCTATAAGGTTTATGTTTCCACTAATGCAAATGAAGTCTATAAGTTACAATGGACTAATCAATGTGATTGATTGAGTACAAGGAACTCATAATTGGATCTTTACTTTGATGATATAGTCAAAGGGTTTGACCGATATGTCAAAGATAAAGAAGGGATCTGTGATTTAGTGGGAGCGTATTCACATTCCACATATTGATGTGAAATGGAAATGTTCTAGAATGGAAATCCAAAAGTGGAAATTATCTTTAAGGAAGATAGAGATGTTTCCTATGTGATAGGAATAGAGACCTATAGGGATAGTTCTCGAAAACCTCTTGACCTGTAAGGAGAAAGCATACATTGGAAATATGTACTAAAGGGTTCAGTATGCACAGATTCAGTGTGAGAAAACTTGTCCATGTTACATGGAGTTGGTATCCCAAGGCCAAGTGTTCAATTCTTATGAAGAATGGAAACACTAAGAATAGATATGGATCTATCATGTATGTAATCATCCCATTATCTTGCATGTATCGACATGGCAAGAACAAAATGCATTCATCATGTTGTATGTATGACATGACAATATGATATGCTCATCCTGATAACTCGTATGTTGGACATGACGAGTGGATGTTTGTCTATTCCCAGTAAGGGTTACTGGAAAGCCATGAGATCTTGATAAGTACTTGTGAAGTACTAGTTCTATGGAGATAAGGAAGAGTTCGATGTAAAGAGTTACATTGATGCGAACTTCCGAAAGGACAGAAAATTAATCGCAAAATATGTATAGGATATATAAAAGTGAATGTTTGTTGATAATTGGAAGTGTTCCAATAAAACCATTTAAAAGGAAATGTCGAGTATCTGTGTGTTAGAGAACAGTAGTGGACACTATATGGATCTGGAAGTTCATGAGATGAACTTATAGATATTCCGCTCATTGATGACAAGTATGGAATCCTTGATCATGCAATGTGGCTAAAGGTTAGCAAAGGAATAATAGATCGCATATTCTGGAAACTCCATCTCATACGTTTGACGTACAATGAAGAGATGAGAGACATGCAATTTAAACTGACTTTGGCAAGGTGTTGCCATTACTCACTATGTTCGTACTAGAGCACAGTAACATGTGGGACATGTTTGAAGATCACTATGAATATGATTCAAGGGTGATTGGCTCGCAGTGCAAGTGGGAGTCTATTGGTATGTATGCCCTGAGATCCAATCATGGGATGATTGGTGGGATACATTAAGATTGATTTGATAAACATCAAAGGCAAGCTTCCAATTATTTCTGGTTCAGTCATATGAGAGAGTGATAGAACAGATTGAATGTCTAGAGAAAGACAATACTCAATGATGTATGCCTTCAGGTTCATGACCTGAATGATGAGATCATACATATGCTAAGAGTTTGTACATTCTTGTTATGTCCCTAGTCAGATGTCATTGTGGAAGGTAGATAGACAACAATGACACATAAGACTAGATTGCGGTGTTGGTTGATGACAGAATCTCATTAGTAATGATATAGAGATATCAAACCAAACACATAGGTACTTGTTAGAGAACAAGTGTAAAGGAAAGACCCACCGTGAGTTTGACACATGGAACCATGACATGGTAGTCACAGTCAGTACTCACAGTGATGGTGGTGAATGTGATTCTTTGACCTGAAATCACTACACTCAACACATGTCATTGGGCACACTTTGACATCATCAAACACAGTCCTTAAACATGGGTTGTTATAAAGGTGATGATTGGGTGGCTTTGACACATGGGGCTTTTGAGGGGTGAGTGATAGATATGGGATTTGGCCCTCCTGAGGGAGTTTGATATCCAAGGCCACTTGATGAGTAGGATTGAGATAGGCGTGCGCACACATGTGTGAATCAATATGTGATATTGATGTCATACATATCTCGTTCAATCTACTTTGAGATCAAGAAAGTGAATGAACGTTGACAGGATGATTGTTCCATGCCTCGAGTTCATTCAGGATATCAGTGACAAAGGAAATATACATTCGTTGTAACACCATTCACGGATTGTAGGATTGAAAGTTGTTCTCCAACTTTCTACTTTCACTTGGGTAGCACTGATGTGTAACTAGGCACCTCTCTTTGCTTGTGAAGTCATAAGTGTTATGGACTTTCACTGCCAACGTGAAATGGACCTGCAGGGTCACACACATAAAATTTAACTTGGAAGAGGAGTTTTGTCCACAAGCAATGTTTAGATTGATTACTAAAGGAGTTTAGTAGTTCAATTAAACACTCAATTGATTGATAGCTCAAAATCATAGTGGTCAAGGTGTTGGATAGATTGATTAGAGTATCAGATTGATTGAAATCACAATTGATTGATTCTGCACAACCTGCACTCCCAACCAATCGGTTCATATGATGAATCGGTCGACTGAGGTTGCTAAACCGGTCAGCTCAAGTGTTGAGCTGATCGGCTCAAGTCCAGGGTGAACCGATTGCTTCAAGTGTTGAAACGATTGATTCAACTGGTGCAACCGAGCAACTTGGGGAAGTAGGATTGGTGAGAATTTTCCTTTTGTTTCAATTGTCCAATTTGATTTGGAAATAGGATTGGTATCTGATACCAATTAGAAACAAAAGAAAGAAAGTCAATCGGGAACCGACCAGGACCACCAACCAACCGGTTCACTTGTGAACTGACCGGTTGAGGTGTCCCAACCGACCGGTTCACTAGTGTACTGATCAGTTCAGGTCCCCAACCGACCGTTTCAGTTGTGAAATGATCGGTTCATGTTGCGAGTTGGTTGCTTTTGTGGAAAATCTCGAACCCTTCAACTCCTTCTTTTAGTCCCGCATTTCCCGGGATGGAGAACCCTGTCCCATGACCCTCCTATATATAGGGGTATTGGGGGCTTCTCCAGGTACAACTCAGTGCAACCAGTTGCTCTGCAAAGTTGTCGTTCTCTGGTTTTGGTAACCGAGAGACCCCGAGCAAGTGCTACCTAAAAAGGGAGGCACTTCAAGGGAAAGACAACTGTAGTTGCAACTGGAGGCAGGAGAGTGAGTTGGCAACTAGTACGTCAACAGGAGGGTGTGACTCCTTCCACTTCCTTGTGGGACAAGGAGTGTGGAGTTCCAGGTGGTCTGTGTGGACTACTTCAAAGGCGGGAGGTTTCTACCGCTCAGGAGGACAACCTTCAATCCTGTCAGTCCCGGTGTGACCAGGAGCTGCACAGACACCGTCCAAGATAGGTGGTGAAGACTGTGTAAGGCGTGAGGTATTGTCATCAAGCAAGCCTCGGGACAAGGTATGATTCCGCAAACCATCCTTTCCTATTATATAGACGTTGACGCGTTTCCTTGTTCTGGGTTTGGGGGAGAAAATTTTTGTTTTTGCTGCCTTCTCTGCCTCCCCTAAAACCCAACATATCAATGGCTTTAATTGATTAATTTCATGATTAAAGTTGGAATATGCTGAATCTAAGCTATTTCGAGCATTAAAGTTCCTAACTTGTGGATAAATACCCCAAATGTAATAATTAGGGTTTTCTCATGAATAAAAGGTGGAATTAATTGCAAATCATGTTCATATGTGATTTGGATCGTAATGAACTATGAATTAATGATAAATGTGTATAATGATCTTGTCGTGGATTAAAATGATAAAAATAGTAGCTTTAATAAAAAAGAGGCTTAATGAGCTTAATTATGGTTAATTATGCCTTTAATCCGGAATTGATAATTAGATGTGGAAATACTTAGGGTTTGTGATCAATTGTGTTAAATTAGGGTTTAAAATAGTAAAAGATGAAGGGAAACTTTAATTGCAATGGAAACCCTAAAAGTGGACTAGAAACCCTAAGAAGCGAACTAGATTTAATAGATCTTAATGACATGAGTAATAAAAGGAGATTGTATAATTGTTTCAGGATCTTATTGAATGCTTGCTTGCTCATTGTTGTTTGGATTATTCCTGCACCTGAATCTACATGTACAGCTATGTGGTTACGCTTATGACTATCCGAATTAGTTTTCCCAGATTTTATCAATGTTTCCATCCTAGCTTGAATTAAACTGTTGGATGTATTTAATTCATGCAAAGTATAATGTAAATATGACTATCACATAAGAAATATGCCTACTAGCTCAGATCTCGGTCCCCTCTGTGGCTTAATAATTGACCTAGTAAATGGCTACCAATGGATTAGGTCCATCAGGTCATTAGATGACTTAGTAAATGGCTACCAATGGGGTAGGACCATTAAGTCATCATGAGTTAGATATTGGGCTACCTATGGGTAGTGCCATGCGACTCTATTACCATAGGTATTGGCTACCTGTAAGGTAGGTCCATGGGGGTAAGAAGCTACCTAAAGAGAGGTAGCATACAAGGGATAGAACAGAGTTAGGGGATAGGTAAGGATTGATTAGTATATCTTAAAATGTAATCTTGGTTGTTAAATGATTAATTGAATGATTACGTTGTTAACATATTTGCATGATTATTGTTTCCCCAACATACCAGGTAAGAAAAGTTTTATTTTATACCAGTTTTCAGTTTAGTTAGTAAAGTTTATTAATTATTATTGATTATTTGTCGAACCTTTGATCCTGTTAATTGAATAACGGCTCTCACCTTCGGGTCTCCCTTAATTGGGGGTTACCGGGAGGCTGGGTCGTTACAATTGGTACTAGAGCATAGGTTCCTCAATTAATCTTTAATAATTATTAAAATTTTCAAATTCTATAGAAACCAAGGGAGTTATTAGAGGATTGTCCGAAAGGTTGAGGTGTCTAGAAAAGGATCACGTCTGGGGGCTGGCAATATTTTCCACCGCACCGCTAGTCGGAATACGAGGACTCCCAGATTGTGTGACTGCCTAGCTGATGTCTTAGGGTATGACTCGAAATAAGATACCTTTAGGACTCTCTCATCTTTTTCATCCCTTCTCAACTCAAATTCTATTAAGGACCTTAAGGATTAGGGTTTTCTCTCTTCTCCTCACCCTCTTGAGGTATGGGTAAAGCTAATAAGATCTAAGGAATCCTCCACCAAATTAATGAAAAGCATGTAAATAATATGTCATGGACATAAGCTTATTAGATTAAGTGCAAACTAAAGAATAGATACATGCTTAGGTCGTATGATACAAGTTGTAATTGCCCTCAGGAGAGGCATGAGGATAGATCTCTTGTTTGGAGGATGAGTAGAGAAGGTTAGTCTGGGAGGTAGAGACATCCATTAAGGGTATAGACCTAGCACATCCCTTGAGGAAGATGGTAACCCTTACCCTAAGTGAAGGTTAGAGAGAGAGATGACATGATGAGTTAGATGTCATGGTTGACCGAGTGTTTGGTTGGTCATGCCTTTGGAATGCCATAAGAGGGTAGATGACCTAGTACCTTTGGCGACCCAACCCTGGAGAGGGTCATGCATCCCATAGCAAAGGATATCTCCTTCATGGACGAGGTTAAAGGAGAACCTATAGTTACCCTATGGGCTTAGGAAAGTAGGGTATAGCTTGATGAAATCCTGGTTAAGAGATCATGATGGATGGCTTATGAAAGGGGTATGGATGCTCTTGAGCCAAACATGAGTTGAGCATAGGCTTCAACCACATAGGTGTATGCTTGTGAGCATGAGCCTTCATGGAGAAGGGATCTCTAGTAAGTATGGTTGGAGGTGGAATTAGCTCTAGAGATAGAAAGCAGAACCCAACAAGGAGGTTGGAAACCTGAAACCCCAAACATGAGGAATAGTTGGTAGTTGAGGATGATGCGACCTACGTGGATGATAGTGTTGCCTTATGCTTGATTCCTGGAGGCTGATGATATCTTGGTTGCCTTTAGAGGAACCCAACCCTAGAGAGAGGATGATGTTTCTAGTACCCAGGGTATAAGTGGTTACCTACTGGATGAGATAAAGAGTGCCTTAGACCCTGAGGAGGTTTAAGTACCCTGTTGTGAGGTTGTATACCTAGTTGAATGTCCTAGTGGAGGACTCAACTCTGAGGTGTTGCTCATATAAAAAAATCATGGGAGTACATGGCATACCTTGGACATGCTTGATTCGTGGTTAAGAGGTGGAGCATGTAGTTGGATATCCAAAGGTGAATCTAGGGTTCCTGTCGGAAGAGGGGAAGTGGTGTACCTAATGCTCATGATGGGAATTGAGTCTCTATAGTTTCGAGTATGGTACTCTTCATGTATAGAGGAAAAAGGAAACCCCTTAAGTTGAAGGTAGGTTTGATGAACCCCTCACAACTAAGTGGGTCTAATGTTGAGGAGGAGAACAAGTGTGACCTAGCATGGTTTAATAGGTGACCTGCTTGTGCCTTAGTAGCTGATGGATTAAGCATGCTCATGTGGATGTATACCCTAAACATAAGAACGTTTGTGATTGTTGTTATCAAGGTATAGTTTCCTCCCATCCTAGGAGAGGGACCCTTTGGTAAGGAGTTTACCAGTTGGTTGGTTTTGAGGTAACCTAAGGAGGTTTCATAGGATCTTGAGAAGCTAAGTGAAGAGTACATGGCATTAAAAATGAACCTGTAGACCCATATATAGCCATCTCTAAAAGTGCATGTGGATGTGTTACCATGGAGGTAACCGGTATGGGGCCTGACCAAGGTAGGCAGGTAACCATGATACCTGAGAAAGGATAAAAGACAACCCATGAATGATGATGAAGGGTTGGGTAAGGTTCTAGGTTTGACATGTACTATAAAAGAATCCTAAGTCTATCCTAGGGTCAGGTAGGGATAAGACCGATGGAAGGAGTTGCCTAATTCCCTAGTTGCACATGACCATAGGGTCGGGAGGTAACAACTATCATTGTCCGAGGGCCATGGGTTAGGAGACTGATCACCTTCATGAACTCATGGGACCCAAAGGGCAGATGAGTAGGGCACTCTTAGGATGTATAAGGGAAAAGGGATGACCCCAAAAGTGTCGGCACCCTATAAACCTAGAGGAGATGACCAACGTTTGTGTGGTGACCCAAGTAGGTTCGAGACCAGTTTTCCATGAAACTAACTTTGATATCAAGATGACTGAGAAGTAGAGACATAAGTTGCACGTTTCAACTTAGTTTTAAAGGTGTACTGGAAAGGTGGGATGTACCATCCCTACTCCTGGAATGGGAAGAACTCTGTATTTGGATGCCTACCAAATGCTTATTTCTTCATGTTATGGGAGTGAGAGATAGGATAGTACGCATGCCATACACCAAGGATAAAGATGATGTGCGTTGGAACGTTGCTATGAGGTATGAGGATAGAGATGATAACATACCCTAGTGGAGCGAATGATACATGGATGGATTACAAACACTAAGAGGGATGAAGTAGTCACCTTATGAAGATGTTTTTATCATGAGATATGAGTCATACAAGGTTGAGTTTGATCACTATGAGGATGAGCTCGGAGTTTCTTCATGAAGACAAACGTAAAGTTTGAGATGAGATGATAAGTGGAATATGTGGAGGTGTATGTCTTCAACATTACTTAACACCTAGGGAGGTGAAGTGGTACTGAATGCTCTGGTTGAGATATAGCTACCGAGGCTAAAAGAGGTTGAGGTTGCTCAGCTAACCCTATGTTTGGAAAGAGGATGTGTTTTTGCTAACACACAGATGTAACAAGATATGTCTAACAAGTTCATGGTTGTTTCGTTAGCCAGTTTATTCCTTGATGTAGTAAAAGGATGGTGATAGAACCTCAGATACACTTGGATAGGAAGGTAATAAAACCCTTTGAGAGTGGTTTAGGGTTTCCGAGGTATCAAGCTTGAGGAATCTTAACAATATAGGAGGTTATGATATACCTTGGTACCACAAAGATAGAAGTGATGGTAGCACTCTGGATGGTTAAAACAAAGTTGCATGTAGCATGTGGCCATGCAAGCTAGGAGGTGAAGGACAGACACCACTAACCCAATGTATCGATATAGAGGATAAAAGAGTTCCGGAGAGGGAATGGGAGTTCACCGTTATGGAAGTTGTGGTAAGTCTCCCCTTGACCAAGGAAGGTCAAGATGCAATATGGGTTATGGTACAACTCCTTACCTAGATGACATGAGATAGAAAGAGTATTGTCATGGGAATCATTTGGTTGAACTACTTCTAAGAGAGAGATGGTTCAACTACACCATGATGCGAGTTCAAAAGTTCATGGGTATGACCAAGGTTCACTTCCATAAGGTGGAAAAAGATACATGAAGAACTCAATGTTAGGATAGTTTATCACCCCTAACTAATGGTTAGTATGGTCCAGACTAGAGGGTCTGATGAGAGCAAGTGCGCTTGTTCAGGGTGATACATAGATACAGTTCTTAAGATGTGATGTTAACCACCATAGCTTTTATTGGGATGAAAGAAGTTATAGAAGGAGGTTGTGTGGGTCACCACTTCATTAAGATGATGTTGGTGAAGGAGGCCTCGTAAAGGTCAGAAAAGAACCACAGTGTGTGCAGATGAAGTCGCTTTGATCATGCAACGGCTGAGAGAGAGCCCAGTGGAGACATGAGTTGCGAGCTGATGCAAAGAAGAATGACATGCAGTTCACTGTGGGAGAGTATGTGATGTGAAAATCTGACCCCTCTAAGCTTCAACTGAGAAAGTTGAGTCATCGATATATGGGCCCATTTGAGATGGATTGGTGGAGATGGTTGTGTTTTGCCTTACCCCTCAAGATAACTTGATGAATAAATGTGTTCCAGGAGTCCTATCTAGAGCACTATGTGAGGTACCCATGCCATATGTTGAGCCCTGAACCTATTCAGCTTTTGAGAGGCTGAAATGTCCTGAGTCACCTATGAGGGTACAATATACGAAGGTAAGAAAGAACTCAAATGGAAGAATATGAGATAATAAAGGTTCTTGGGAAGAACCATGGAAAGGGTGGAACCACATGGGAGCCATGATGGACATATGAAAGGCTTATCCTATTTGTTTGCTTGCTTTATGGAATTTTGAGGGCAAAATTCTTACAAGAGGGGAAGGATGTTACAACCCCGAATTTTGGGTTCCTTTGGTGAGAAATGTAATTTCTCACATTAAAGATAGTGGAACAAATAATGATATATATTGTTTTGAATAAATGATCTTCATTTACAATAGCCTTGATGGTTTTATTGTGGGCTTTATTGGCTATTGGGCCAAAATAACGAGGAAATTCAATTAATAAAGGAATATTTGAGAATTCAAGAAAAGAAAGATGTGGAAACCTCAAGAAGGCAAAAGAATGTAATCCAAAGGTGGATTTCGTGCCTCTTGGATTCCTTGGGTCCCAAGGAGTCCAAAGTTGCATAGAGAATGCAATAAGAAAAGAAAAGGTTAATTAAGTATTTCTTTAGTAAGAAAGAAATTGAAACTAATGTTAAAATGTTGGAAATAAGTGGAAAAAGGTATAACTGAGTTATCCTTCGGGGAATTTCGTATCCCAAGGATTTCTACTGATAAAAGGAATACCAATGAGGAAAATAAAAGAGAAATAAAGAGAAATCCTCAAAAAGAACTATTTTAATAAGAAATAAACAAGATAATGAGAAATAATGAAGAATTATGCATTTAGATGCATCTAGAAGGATAATGAGTATCCTTAAAAGGAATTTCGAAATCTCAAAGTTTCTTGGTGTCCAAGGATCCCCCAATAAAGAGGAAACAAAGAGAAAATACCAAATTTGCAAAATAAGAATATAATGTGATAAATTATTAAGGAATTTTGTGATATTACTAAAAAGAAAGTATTTTCTAATAAAGGAAAATAGGATTTCATGTTTATGGAGTAAAAGGCAAGCATAAAAGAGTCTAAGAGAAAGGATTTTCGAATTTCCTAATTAACCATGAAATATGGTTACTAAAGGAATAGGTTAGGAGAGATAAGATTTCTTCTCCTTGAAGGAATAGGTTTCCTTTAAAGGGTGGGACTCGGCTTCTCTTGGATGAACATCTTTGGACGTGGATACCCCGTCCCTATATAAGGGGTAAGGCCTAGGGCCAAGTCTGGAGAAACCCCACGCACATCTCTCTCTCTCTTCTTCTTGTTTCCTATATGCCAAACCCTAACTAAGAGGAACAACGAGAGAACCTGAAGCCACCAGGAGGAAAAAGAGAGTTGCACTGGTAGTTTGATACTTCGTGGTACCAGGGAGGAGCTTTGCCACCATGACCGCGCACTGAACCAGGTGCAGCAAGTGGCTGCATGACTTCAACTCTGTCCATGGGTTGCGGATCTGTGTAGCCCCAAACCAGCTGTGTTGAACGTGTTGTAGGTGGCGCCCCACGTGCGCGAGGTCGCGTCGGAGTTAGGGAAAGGTTTCACAGCGAGGAGCACAGCCAAGGCAGGAAGAACCGACCCGCGCATGGCTGCAGGGCGGCCACAAATGGCGGAGTTTAGCATGCCTGACACTACCACCTCAATCGCGACCAGAGGGCTCCCCGCGAGTGTCGAGGCACGGCGGAGCCAGGGCAAGGGTTGGCCGAAAGAATCGCGTTGTAGGAAGGAGGGGAGAAGCCTCCCATCGCGGCTAGGGCTACAGGACGACGCGCCCAGCAGTGTCGCGCAGAGGAAGATGGAGGCCCAAGGCCTTGGACCATTGTTCCCTTCGAAGGCTGAAGCAACGGCCAAACTAAAGGAGGGCAATATCATCTTTCGATTATGTTTCCAAAACTGATCGCATAGCATGAGAATCAGACGACGTGATGACTTCTGGTTGGCCCAAAGTTAGTATTCTTACTAATTTCATAACTAATGATCTGTAGCTCCGATGACAAAAGTTTATACATGAATATTTCTTAGAAAAACGAGGGGAATCCATTAAATGTATTTGAAGCCTGATTCCTTGTGTAATTGGAAAAGTAATGCAAGATATCAACTTTAATGTAGTAATGTTTAAAGAACCCTATTATGGTATGATTAAAGTGATTAGTAGGATGATTAAAGTTGATATTAGCCTGTTAATCATAAAAGGGAACATTAGGAAGAAAAAGGATGAACTTTGTATATAATTAGTTCATTTAGAGCTTCATATGCATGAATATACTTTAATGGGCCTTGAAACCCTAATGTTGATTAATTTGACTATCAATGGCTTTAATTGATTAATTTCATGATTAAAGTTGTAATATGATGAATCTAAGCTATTTCGAGCATTAAAGTTCCTAACTTGTGGATAAATACCCTAAATGTAATACTTAGGGTTTTCTCATGAATAAAAGGTGGAATTAATTGCAAATCAAGTTCATATGTGATTTGGATCGTAATGAACTATGAATTAATGATAAATGTGTATAATGATCTTGTCGTGGATTAAAAGGATAAAAATAGTAGATTTAATAAAAGAGGCTTAATGAGCTTAATTAATGGTTAATTATGCCTTTAATCCGGAATTGATAATTAGATGTGGAAATACTTAGGGTTTGTGATCAATTGCGTTAAATTAGGGTTTAAAATAATAAAAGATAAAGGGAAACCCTAATTGCAATGGAAACCCTAAAAGTGGAATAGAAACCCTAAGAAGTGAACTAGATTTAATAGATCTTAATGACATGAGTAATAAAAGGAGATTGTATAATGGTTTCAGGATCTTATTGAATGCTTGCTTGCTCGTTGTTGTTTGGATTATTCCTGCACCTGAATCTACATGTACAGGTATGTGGTTATCCTTATGACTACCCGAATCAGTTTTCCAGGATTTTATCGATGTTTCCATCGTGGCTTGAATTAAACTGTTGGATGTATTTAATTCATGCAAATTATAATGTGAATATGACTATCACATAAGAAATATGCCTACTAGCTCAGATCCTTGTCGCCTCTGTGGCTTAATAATTGACCTAGTAAATGGCTACCAATGGAGTAGGTCCATCAGGTCATTAGATGACTTAGTAAATTGCTACCAATGGGGTAGGACCATCAAGTCATCATGAGTTACATATTGGGCTACCTATGGGTAGTGCCATGCGAATCTATTACCCTAGGTATTGGCTACCTATAAGGTAGGTCAATGGGGGTAAGAAGCTACCTAAAGAGAGGTAGCATACAAGGGATAGCACAGAGTTAGGGGATAGGTAAGGATTGAGTAGTATAGCTTAAAACGTAATCTTGGTTGTTAAATGATTAATTGAATGATTACATTGTTAACGTATTTGCATGATTATTATTTCCCCCACATACCATCTTCTTGCTGACCGACATTTTGTTTGTCGGTGTTTTAGGTACAAATGAAAAGAACAAACAATAAAGTGATAGATGTAGAATTAATTGAGAAATAACATGCATAGGAGGATTAGTTAGTTTAGCATCTTCATGGATAGAAGTTTAGAAATCCCAGTTTTTCCAAGGTAAGAAAAGTTTTATTTTATACCAGTTTTCAGTTTACTTAGTAAAGTTTATTAATTGTTATTAATTATTTGTGAAACCTTTGATCCTGTTAATTGTATAACGGCTCTGACCTTCGGGTCTCCCTTAATTGGGGGTTACCGGGAGGCTGGGTCGTTACAATTGGTACTAGAGCATATGTTCCTCAATTAATCTTTAATAATTATTAAAATTTTCAATTTCTATAGAAACCAAGGAAGTTATTAGAGGATTGTCCGAAAGACTGAGGTGTCTAGAAAAGGATCATGTCCGGGGGCTGGAAATATTTTCCTCCGCACCTCTAGTCAGAATACGAGGACTTCCAGATTGTGTGACTTCCTGGTCGATGTCTTAGGGTATGATTCAAAAGAAGATACCTTTAGGACTCTATCATATTGTTCATCCCTTCTCAACTCAAATTCTATTAAGGACCTTAAGGATTAGGGTTTTCTCTCTTCTCCTCACCCTCTTGAGGTATGGGTAAAGTTAATAAGGTCTAAGGAATCCTCCACCAAATTAATGAATAGCATGTCAATAATATGTCATGGGCATAAGCTTAATAGATTAAGCGCAAACTAAAGAATAGATACATGCTTAGGTCATATGATACAAGTTGTAATCGCCCTCAGGAGAGGGCTGAGGATAGATCTCTTGTTAGGAGGATGAGTAGAGAAGGTTAGTCTGGGAGGTAGAGACCTCCATTAAAGGTAGAGACCTAGAACATCCCTTGAGGATGATGGTAACCCTAACCCTAAGTGAAGGTTAGAGAGAGATATGACATGATGAGTTAGATGTCATGGTTGACCGAGTGTTTGGTTGGTCATGCCTTTGGGATGCCATAAGAGGGTAGATGACCTAGTACCTTTGGCGACCCAACCCTGGAGAGGGTCATGCATGCCATGGCAAAGGATAGCTCCATTGTGGATGAGGTTAGAGGAGAACATATAGTAAACCTATGGGCTTCGGCAAGTAGGATATAGCTTGATGAAATATTGGTTAAGAGATCATGATGGATGGCTTATGAAAGGGGTATGGATGCTCTTGAGCCAAATATGAGTTGAGAATAGGCTTCAACCACATAGGTGTATGCTTGTGAACATGAGCCTTCATGGAGAAGGGACCTCTAGTAAGTATGGTTGGAGGTGGAATTAGCTCTAGAGAGAGGAAGCAGAACCCCAACAAGGAGGTTGGAAGCCTAAAACCCCAAACATGAGGAATAGTTGGGAGTTGAGGATGATGCGACCTACGTGGATGATAGTGGTTGCCTTATGCTTGATTCCTGGAGGCTGATGATATCCTGGTTGCCTTTAGAGGAACCCAACCCTAGAGAAAGGACGATGTTTCTAGTATCTAGGGTATAAGTGGTTACCTGCTCGATGAGATAAAGAGTGCCTTAGACCCTGAGGAGGTTTAAGTACCCTGTTGTGAGGTTTTATACCTAGTTGAATGTCTTGAAGGAGGACTCAACTCTGACGTGTTGCTCTTATAAAAGGATCATGGGAGTACATGGAATACCTTGGACATGCTTGATTCTTGGTTAACAGGTGGAGCATGTAGTTGGATATCCAAAGGTGAACCTAGGGTTCCTGTCTGAAGAGGGGAAGTGGTGTACCTAATGCTCATGATGGGAATTGAGTCTCTATAGTTTCGAGTATGGTACTCTTCATGTATAGAGGAAAAAGGAAACCCCTCAAGTTGAAGGTAGGTTTGATGAACCCCTCACAACTAAGTGGGTCTAATGTTGAGGAGGAGAACAAGTGTGACCCAGCATGGTTTAATAGGTGATCTGCTTGTGCCTTAGTAGTTGATGGGTTAAGCATGCTCATGTGGATGTATACCCTAAACATAAGAACGTTTGTGATTGTTGTTATCAAGGTATAGTTTCCTCCCATCCTGGGAGAGGGACCCTTTGGTAGGGAGTTTACCAGTTGGTTGGTTTTGAGGTAACCTAAGGAGGTTTCATAGGATTTTGAGAAGCTAAGTGAAGAGTACATGGCATGAGAATGAACCTGTAGACCCATATATAGACATCTCTAAAAGTGCATGTGGATGTGTTACCATGGAGGTAACCAGTATGGGGCCTGACCAAGGTAGGTAGGTCGCCATGATCCCTGAGAAAGGATAAAAGACAACCCATGAATGATGATGAAGGATTGGGTAAGGTTCTAGGTTGGACATGTACTATAAAAGAATCCTAAGTCTATCCTAGGGTCAGGTAGGGATAAGACCGATGGAAGAAGGAGTTTCCTAATTCCCTAGTTGCACATGACCATAGGGTCGGGAGGTAACAACTATCATTGTCTGAGGGTCATGGGTTAGGAGATTGATCACCTTCATGAAGTCTTGGGACCCAAAGGGCAGATGAGTAGGGCACTCTCAGGATGCATAAGGGAAAAGGGATGACCCAAAAAGTTTTGGCACCCTATAGACCTAGAGGTGATTGAAAAACTACTAGAGGGGGGGTGAATAGAGTTTTTGAATTATTTTAACAATTTATTGAATTCAAACAACCACAATTGAAATTGGAAGGAAGAGACAGGTGTTTAGAGTGGTTCCAACTATAGCAAATACTATAGTTGTCAGTCCACTACCCGGTTGCTTACCCAACCGGGATTTGAAAGTATTTATTTTATTACCTATCGAGGATTTATACAAAATACAATACTTTCCTTTACACCCTTTGAACAGCCTTCACCCTAAAGTAGGTGCACCAACTTTGAGGTAGCCTTCTTTGAAGTAACTCCAAGCTCCCCCTTGAAGTAGCCTTCCTCTCTAGAAGTAACCTCCCATTGCACCAGCCTTCTGAAGTAGCTCAAAGTCTCCTTCTTTGCCAAGAAGATCTTTACCCTCTCCAATCCGCAGCCTCCAACCTAGGAGTAGCAAGGAGAGTACAAACAATAATAGGGAACAAGAAAGAAAACAGAAATTACAACGTATCCTTTGTAGCCCAAGGCTTGATTTGCCTAGATCAAGTGTATAGATCTCCTAACCAAGTATGTGAACTTGTGATTGCAGTGGGTAGGAGATACTAGCCTATAGGACATGAATTATGAGCTAAGGAATGAAATGGCCAATTGTCACAATGCTCAAATTGCTCACAAACAGATTGCACAAAGTATGCTCAAAGGTTTCTCAAGTGTAGCAAGTGTAAACAAGTGAGTTTGAGTGTCCTATGGCTTGTCCTATTTATAGGAATGGCCTAAGGATGCTTAAGGACGTTCTAGACAACTTCTAGGGGTTTCTAAGTGCTTAACTAGCCGTTAGGTACAAAGTTGTTGCTTTAACAACGGCTAATTAATTAATTCTGCAGTTGCTGTCAGAGACCATCTCGGTCGACAAATGGTCGACCGAGACACCTACTCGGTCGAACTTTTGTCGACCGACAGGCTCTCTGGAACAAGTGATTTGCAACGTCTTTCTCCAACTGCCAACTAACTTGTCTGTTGTGTCTAACGGCTACTTTGGATCTTTCTCAGTCGAGAGGATTGTCGACCGAGAGTGTCTCGGTCGAGGAGTTTGTCGACCGAGATTGATCCTATTTCAAGGTTTCAATTTAGGCACTAATTATGTGTGTGAGTGTGCAAAAGTAATCCTATTTGAATGGGATGACTTGTCTAACTGTGGTGTTTAGCTAGGGAGAATCTAACGCTTGATTTACATGCAATTCTAAGTACTTGTACATTAAATTTTTGTACAAGTTTTTACAACAGTTATTACATTGCATGAAAATATAAATATGTAAGCTTGTAGATTTTCCCTTGTTGCTTTTTCATCCTGCACACTCAAGTAGCTCGTTAGATTAATAAGAATGAAATGTTTGTCATAATCAAAACAAAGGGATTTATAGATGTCCATTTAGCCAACAATCTCCCCCTTTTTGAAGATGACAAACATTTCCAAAATATAAATAAAGGAAATATAAAACATATGATTTTCATACCTTTAGATTACCTTTTGTAGCTTTTTCTCTTGTGTATAAAATGTGTGCTTATTATTCCCCATGAATTATGGAACATGAAATCCAGATCATTTGGGAATATAGCAACTTTTAATGTAAAGCCAAGAGTTTATTTATGAAACTCATTAATTGAGTTTTACATAATTACTAAGTTTTAGTTTTATATTTATCTCTCCCCCTTTGTCATTTCAAAAAGATAACCGTTAAGAATAAAAACTCCCCCTTAATTAGATATCCCACCAAATCTAATGAAAAAGATGTCCATTTAAAAAAAACAAAGTATCATGATGCAAAATAAGAGTTTTTGTTTAAGTAGCACAAATATCAAAGAAAACATCTTCCAAAGGAGTGATAAGCAATTGCTTCCTAATTTTTTAAAATTGATCTAGTGGAAGCGGTTTTGTAAAAATATCAGCCAATTGATCTTCCGTATCAACATGATGAAGGGAAACATGATTTTTGGAGATGTGATCCCTTAAAAAGTGATGACGGATTTCAATATGTTTAGCTCGGCTGTGTAAAATAGGATTGTGTGCTAAGTTTATGGCGCTCATGTTGTCACAAAAAATAGGCGTAGATGAAAGATTAATACCATAATCTCTTAACACTTGTTGCATATAAAGCACTTGAGCACAACAAGACCCGGCTGCCATATATTCAGCTTCAGTTGTAGATAGGGCAACCGTATTTTGTTTCTTGCTAAACCAAGATACTAAAGCTCTCCCTAATAAGAAACATCCACCACTAGTACTCTTGTGATCAAGTCGACAACCAGCATAATCCGCATCAGTATAAGCTTTGAAATCCATGGATTGTCCTTTTGGATACCATAAACCAAAGCAAGTAGTGTCGGCTAGGTAACGAAGAATTCATTTAACTGCTAGAAAATGAGAATGCATAGGTTGTGATTGAAATCGAGCACAAAGACCAACGGAAAACATGATGTCCGGTCTAGAAGCCGTTAAGTAAAGCAAACTACCAATCATGGCTCTATATAAGGAATCATCAATAGGTTCCCCATTTTCATCCTTATCAATTTTGATAGAAGTAGCCATAGGAGTAGTAGCATGTTTGCACTGATCCATCCCAAAACGTTTTAAGAGTTCTTTAGTATATTTTTCTTGGCTTATGAATATTCCGGCAGGTGTTTGCTTAATTTGAAAACCAAGAAAGAAAGTTAGTTCACCCATGAGGCTCATTTCAAATTCTTTTTGCATAATATCTCTAAATTGTGTGCACAATGAATCATTAGAAGCTCCAAAAATAATGTCATCAACATATATTTGCACAACTAGGAAATCAGATGTATATGTTTTGAAAAATAAAGTAGAATCTGAATTTCCAATAGAAAAACCATTATCAAAAAGATATGTCTTGAGCCTTTCATACCAATTTCTAGGTGCTTGTTTTAAACCATAAAGTGCTTTCTTAAGTTTATAAACATAGTCACCTTTTTCTGGAATTTCAAAACCAGGTGGTTGGGCAACATAAACTTCTTCTTGAATGATGCCATTTAGAAAAGCACTTTTGACATCCATTTGATAGAGTTTGATGTTTTTATGGGCAGAAATAGCTAGTAACATTCTAATGGCTTCAAGTCTAGCTACGGGTGCATATGTTTCATCAAAATCTATTCCTTCTTGTTGATTATATCCTTGTGCTACTAACCGAGCTTTATTCCTGATGACTTCTCCTACCTCATTGAGCTTATTCCTAAAAACCCATTTAGTTCCTATGATGGTTTTATTATGTGGTTTAGGAACTAAATCCCATACATCATTTTTAGTGAATTGATTCAATTCTTCTTGCATGGCTATTATCCAATAATCATCCTTAAGAGCTTCGGATATCTTCTTAAGTTCAATGATAGAAACAAAAGCCATGTTTGCAACATCTTTGAAGGAAGACCGAGTTTTGACTTTATCATTTGGATCTCCAATAATTAGTTCTTGGGGATGATCTTTAATGAGCCTAGGTGTAGGTTGTGGTTCAACTTGGTGATTATTTGTAGTACTTTTCTCATTATTATTTGGTATGGTTAGATTTTCGAATTGATTTGTGAGATCTATGATTTCTAGATTTTCAGATTTGGATTCTTCATGAAAAGAAACATGAATAGATTCCTCAACTTTTCTAGATATAGTGTTATATACTCTAAAAGCTTTGCTAGAGGTGGAATATCCCAAAAAGAATGCTTTGTGTGATTTTGAGTCAAACTTATCTCTATCATCTTTGGTATTTAATATATAGCATGTGGAGCCAAAGGTATGAAAATAGTCAACTCTAGGTTTCTTAGAATGTATTAGTTCATATGGAGTTTTCTTTAAATGAGAGTGAACAGTTACTCTATTTAGCACATAGCATGCAGTGTTTACAGCTTCAGCCCAAAAGGTTTTGGGTGTGTTATGTTCAAGCATCATAGTTCTAGCCATTTCTTGTAGTGATCGATTTTTCCTTTCAACTATACCATTTTGCTGTGGGGTGCGTGGAGCAGAAAAATTATGAGTGTATCCTTGAGATGTACAAAACTCTTCAAATGTATGATTTTCAAATTCCCCACCATGATCACTTCTAATGGTACATATTTTATTTTGTAAGAGATTTTCAATCTTGGAACAAAATTGCATAAAAACATGAATAGTATCATCTTTAGTTGCAATAAAATGTACCCATGTATATCTACTATAATCATCAACAATAACAAAACAGTATCTCTTACCACCGATTGATTGTGTCCTCATTGGTCCAAATAAATCCATATGAATTAATTCTAATGATCTACTGGTGCTAAGTACATGTTTTGATTTAAAAGATGTTTTGTTTTGCTTTCCCATTGTGCATGGTTCACAGTTTTCAACTTGATCAAAGGATAAAGTAGGCAATCCACGAACAAGATCATATTTCACTAACTTTTTGATAACATGTGAACTAGCATGTCCTAGCTTTTTATGCCATATTTGTAAGGTATTGTCATTTGCAAGCAAGCATTTTCCCACTACTGATTTCATAGAGTTAGGTTTAAGAATATAAAGATTTCCAACTCTATTTCCTTCATAAACAACATTTGTAGTATTTTCTATTAATAACTTGCAGCAGGTTTTGTTAAATAACACATCATAACCACTATCACATAATTGACTAACACTTATCAAGTTATGGTGCAAACCATCAACAAGTAGAACATTCTTAATTTCGAGGTTTGTACCAACATTACCTATTCCAATGATTTTGCCCTTACCATTGTCTCCAAAAGTGACTGTTCCACTTTTCTTTTCTTCAAAGGTTTGGAATGCATCCTTGTTTCCGGTCATATGTTTGGAACATCAACTGTCAACCACCCATTCCTGCATTAAAATGTAGATTTTGGTACCCATGTGATGGTCTGATATGGTTAGAATCATTTAAATACATATTTGTATAAAAGTTTTGAATCAGAAGTCCAGTCGGTCGACAATTATTCGACCGACATATGTCTCGGTCGACAATTTGTCGATCGAGAAGATTACTGTAATACAAAACCAGAAAACACAGAATTGTAGCTCGGTTGAACAATTTTCGACCGAAATAATTGCTGTAAATTTGATATGTTACAGACATTCGGTCGGTCGACAATTCTTCGACCGATTAATGGTTTGGTCGATAATACTTCGACCGACTAAGTTTCTGTTTTAGTACAATAATGCAGAAAATTACCAATGAGCATAAAATCTTTTGTTTAGTTGAGATAAGACAATATAAATAGCAAGATGGAGCTTTTTGGTCATATCTCAACTAAATTCTATTTGACTCTACTAAGTTTGAGGTTTTGGGACCCAAACTAATTCGGAATCCTTAGTTTTATAAGGGCATGAAAAGGAATAGTGTCCAAGACGTAAACAAAAATGGCAGGTAATAGAGTCAACTTCATTTCTCTTTCTAGCCATTGTGTTCTTGGGTACAAACCTAGTTTGAGTTCTTTTAGGTTGATTTTTCTTTGGAGCATATCCCAAACCTTTTCTTCCGTTGAAAACAGTACCAATGCTTAGAATGTTATCAAGTATATCTTTTCTTCTTAACTCATGAAGTTCTCTTTGCAGCAGAGCAATATCATTCATTTTCTTGTGTAAATCTTTTCTTGCTTGATCTAAATCAGATAGCAATGAATCTCTTTCTTTTATAACATTATCATAGTCTAGATGGTTACACAAAATAGGTTGAGTCTGAAAATCTTTTAGTTTAGCTAACAAGTCAGTCTTTTCTTTAGAAAGGAGATCAACATTTGTTTCTAGAGTGAGTAGCTTTCTAGTGCAATCATCTAAAGATGTTTTTAAAGATAAATTCTCAAGATCAATGTTATTCTTTTCAGAAGAAAGATTATCTAATTTAGCAATTTGCTCATCATTTGATTTTATAACCTTCTTTAGTTTCTTCTTGACATCAACATACTTATCATGAATTTCTTGTATACTAGTGACTAACTCTTCTTTATAAAGATCAAGTAGGCTTACCTCTTGAGAGTTTTCATCATCTTCTCTTGCCATTAGACAATCCACGGTTTCTTCTCCGCTTTCACTGTCACTTGATTCGTCCCATGCAGCTTTATAGGCTTTTTCTCCCTTCTTCTTGTGTGAGCTTTTCTTTCCTTTCTTTGCTTTAGGACATTCATTCTTGAAATGCCCTTTCTTCCCACATTCAAAGCACCTAGGAGGGGTAGAAGAAGAGCTGGAAATTTGGTTAGATTTAAATCTTTTGTATTTCTTACCATTTACTATCAAGGCTTCTTCTCCCTCTTCTTCACTTGACTCCTCACTTTCTTGTGTGATAGCTTTTGAAGCTTTTAGAGCCACATCCTTCTTCTTTCCTTACTGAAGTTCACGTGCTCTTCTTTCTTCCTCTTCTAGAGTTGCTTCATGAGCTTCTAAGTTGCCAATAAGTTGCTCCATTTTCAGTCGAGTGAGGTCGTTTGCTTCTTCAATGGCTGTCACCTTTGGCTTATATTTTGGAGGAAGTGAACGAAGGATCTTTGATACCTGATCTTCTTCAGGAATAGGTTTTCCTAAAGCACTTAAACCATTAACAATAGTAGAGAATTTTGCAAACATTTCACTAATTGATTCATTAGTATCCATACGAAAGTGTTCAAATTTTTGTTTAAACATGCTAATCTTGGAATTTTTGACTTGGATTGTACCTTCATAGGTTATGGACAGTCTATGCCAAATATCATATGCTGTGTCACAATTAGATATTCTATTAAATTCTCCTACCGAAATAGAACAATATAAAATGCTTACAGCTTTTGCATTCATTTGGGCCAGCTTTACCGTGTTTGCATCCCATTCCGCAAATTCATTTTGAGGAAGTACATATGGAGTAGACACCATTCTCCATAAATCCCTGTTGATGCCTTGGAAGTATAATTGCATCCTTCTCTTCCAATATCGGTAGTTTGTTCCATCGAACGCTGGAGGCCTAGCAACAAGTGTCCCTTCAATGTTGAGGTTGTTGAGTACTCCGTCACCCATTTCTTCAAGACCTTGTTAGGGTTCCTTGAAGCCTTGCTCTGATACCAATTGAAAAACTACTAGAGGGGGGGTGAATAGAGTTTTTGAATTATTTTAACAATTTATTGAATTCAAACAACCACAATTGAAATTGGAAGGAAGAGACAGGTGTTTAGAGTGGTTCCAACTATAGAAAATACTATAGTTGTCAGTCCACTACCCGGTTTCTTACCCAACCGGGATTTGAAAGTATTTATTTTATTACCTCTCGAGGATTTATACAAAATACAATACTTTCCTTTACACCCTTTGAACAGCCTTCACCCTGACGTAGGTGCACCAACTTTGATGTAGCCTTCTTTGAAGTAACTCCAAGCTCCCCCTTGAAGTAGCCTTCCTCTCTAGAAGTAACCTCCCGTTGCACCAGCCTTCTGAAGTAGCTCAAAGTCTCCTTCTTTGCCAAGAAGATCTTTACCCTCTCCAATCCGCAGCCTCCAACCTAGGAGTAGCAAGGAGAGTACAAACAATAATAGGGAACAAGAAAGAAAACAGAAATTACAACTTATCCATTGTAGCCCAAGGCTTGATTTGCCTAGATCAAGCGTATAGATCTCCTAACCAAGTATGTGAACTTGTGATTGCAGTGGGTAGGAGATACTAGCCTATAGGACATGAATTATGAGCTAAGGAATGAAATGGCCAATTGTCACAATGCTCAAATTGCTCACAAACAGATTGCACAAAGTATGCTCAAAGGTTTCTCAAGTGTAGCAAGTGTAAACAAGTGAGTTTGAGTGTCCTATGGCTTGTCCTATTTATAGGAATGGCCTAAGGATGCTTAAGGACGTTCTAGACAACTTCTAGGGGTTTCTAAGTGCTTAACTAGCCGTTAGGTACAAAGTTGTTGCTTTAACAATGGCTAATTAATTAATTCTACAGTTGCTGTCAGAGACCATATCGGTCGACAAATGGTCGACCGAGACACCAACTAGGTCGAACTTTTGTCGACCGACAGGCTCTCTGGAACAAGTGATTTGCAACGTCTTTCTCCAACTGCCAACTAACTTGTCTATTGTGTCTAACGGCTACTTTGGATCTTTCTCGGTCGAGAGGATTGTCGACCGAGAGTGTCTCGGTCGAGGAGTTTGTCGACCGAGATTGATCCTGTTTCAAGGTTTCAATTTAGGCACTAATTATGTGTGTGAGTGTGCAAAAGTAATCCTATTTGAATGGGATGACTTGTCTAACTGTGGTGTTTAGCTAGGGAGAATCTAACTCTTGATTTACATGCAATTCTAAGTACTTTTACATTATATTTTTGTACAAGCTTTTACAACAGTTATTACATTGCATGAAAATATAAATATGTAAGCTTGTAGATTTTCCCTTGTTGCTTTGTCATCCTGCACACTCAAGTAGCTCGTTAGATTAATAAGAATGAAATGTTTGTCATAATCAAAACAAAGGGATTTATAGATGTCCATTTAGCCAACAGTGATGACCAAGGTTTGTGTGGTGACCCAAGTAGGTTCGAGACCAGTTTTCCATGAAACTAACTTTGATATCAAGATGACTGAGAAGTAGAGACATAAGTTGCAAATTTCAACTTAGTTTTAAAGGTGTACTGGCAAGGTGGGATGTACCATCTCTACTCCTGGAATGGGGAGAATTATGTATTTGTATCACTGCCAAATGCTTATTTCTTCTTGTTATGGGAGTGAGAGATAGGACAATATGCATGCCATACACCAAGGATAAAGATGACATGCGTTGGAATGTTGCTATGAGGTATGAGGACAGAGATGATAACATACCCTAGTTGAGCGAATGATACATGGATGGATTACAAAGACTAAGAGGGATGAAGTACTCACCTTATGAAGATGTTTTTATCATGAGATATGAGTCATACAAGGTTGAGTTTGATCACTATGAGGATGATCTCGGAGTTTCTACATGAAGACAAACTTAGAGTTTGAGATGAGATGATAAGTGGAATATGTGGAGGTGTATGTCTTCAACATTACTTAACACCTAGGGAGGGGAAGTGGTAATGAATGCTCTGGTTGAGATATAGCTTCCTAGGCTAAAAGAGGTTGAGGTTGCTCGGCTAACTATATGTTTGGAAAGAGGATGTGTTTTGGCTAACACACAGATGTAACAAGATATGTCGAACAAGTTCATGGTTGTTTGGTTAGCCAGTTTATTCGTTGATGTAGTAAAAGGATGGTGATAGAACCTCAGATACACTTCTTTGGATAGGAAGGTAATAAAACCCTTTGAGAGTGGTTTAGGGTTTCCGAGGTATCAAGCTTGAGGAATCATAACAATACAGGAGGTTATGATATACCTTGGTACCACAAAGATAGAAGTGATGGTAGCACTCTGGATGCTTAAAACAAAGTTGCATGTAGCATGTGGCCATGCAAGTTAGGAGGTGAAGGACGAACACCAATAACCCTGTGTATCGATATAGAGGATAAAAGAGTTCCGCAGAGGGAATGTGAGTTCACCGTTATGGAAGTTGTGGTAAGTCTCCCCTTGACCAAGGAAGGTCAAGATGCAATATGGGTTATGGTAGAATGCCTTACCTAGATGACATGAGATAGAAAGAGTACTGTCACAGGACAGATTCGGTTGAACTACTTATAAGAGAGAGATGGTTCAACTACACCATGATGTGAGTTCAAAAGTTCTTGGGTATGACCAAGGTTCGTTGCCATAAGGTGGAAAACGATACATGAAGAACTCAATGTTAGCATAGTTTATCACCCCTTACTAATGGTTGGTATGGTCTAGATTAGAGGGTCTGATGAGAGCAAGTGCGCTTGTTCAGGGTGATACATAGAGACAGTTCTTAAGATGTGATGTTAACCACCATAGCCTTTATCAGGATGAAAGAAGTTCTAGAAGGAGGTTGTGTCGGTCACCACTTCATTAAGATGATGTTGGTGAAGGAGGCCTCGTAAAGGTCAGAAAAGAACCACAGTGTGTACAGATGAAGTCGCTTTGATCATGCAATCGCTGAGAGAGAGCCCAGTGGTGACATGAGTCATGAGCTGATGCAAAGCAGACTGACATGCAGTTCACTGTGGGAGAGTATGTGATGTGAAAATCTGACCCCTCTAAGCTTTAGCTGAGACATTTGAGTCCCCAATATATGGGCCCATTTGAGATGGATTGGAGGAGTTGGTTGTGTTTAGCCTTACCTTCAAGATAACTTGATGAATAAATGTGTTCCATGAGTCCAATCTAGAGCACTATGTGAGGTACCCAAGCAATGTGTTGAGCCCTGAACCTATTCATCTTTTAAGAGGCTGAAATGTCCTTAGTCACCTATGAGGGTACGATATACCAAGGTAATAAAGAACTCAGATGGAAAAATATGAGATAATAAAGGTTCTTGGGAAGCACCATGGAAAGGGTGGAACCACATGGGAGCCATGATGTACATATGAAAGGCTTATCCTGTTTGTTTGATTGCTTGATGGAATTTTGAGGGCAAAATTCTTACAAGAGGGGAAGGATGTTACAACCCCAAATTTTGGTTTCCTTTGGTGAGAAATGTAATTTCTCATATTAAAGATAGTGGAACATATAATGATATAATTTGTTTTGAATAAATGATCTTCGTTTACAATAGCCTTGATGGTTTTATTTTGGGCTTTATTGGCTATTGGGCCCAAATAACGAGGAAATTCAATTAATAAAGAATAATTGAGAATTCAAGAAAAGAAAGATGTGGAAACCTCTAGAAGGAAAAAGAATGTAATCCAAAGGTGGATTTCGTGCCTCTTGGATTCCTTGGGTCCCAAGGAGTTCAAAGTTGCACAGTGAATACAATAAGAAAAGAAAAGGTTAATTAAGTATTTCTTTAGTAAGAAAGAAATTGAAATTAATGTTAAAATGTTGGAAATAAGTGGAAAAAGGTATAACTGAGTTATCCTTAGGGGAATTTAGTATCCCAAAGATTTCTAATGATAAAAGGAATACCAATGAGGAAAATAAAAGAGAAATAAAGAGAAATCCTCAAAAAGAACTATTTTAATAAGAAATAAACAAGATAATTAGAAATAATGAAGAATAATGCATTTAGATGCATCTTGAAGGATAATGAGTATCCTTAAAAGGAATTTCGAAATCTCAAAGTTTCTTGGGGTCCTAGGATCCCCCAATAAAGAGGAAAGAAAGAGAAAATACCAAATATGCAAAATAAGAATATAATGTGATACAATATTAAGGAATTTTGTGATATTGCTAAAAAGAAAGTATTTTCTAATAATGGAAAATAGGATTTCGAATTTATGGAGTAAAAGGCAAGCATTAAAGAGTCTAAGAGAAAGGATTTTCGAATTTCCTAATTAACCATGAAATATGGTTACTAAAGGAATAAGTTAGGAGAGATAAGATTTCTTCTCCTTGAAGGAATAGGTTTCCTTTAAAGGGTGGGACTCAGCTTCTCTTGGATGAACATCTTTGGACGTGGATACCCCCTCCCTATATAAGGGTAAGGCCTAGGGCCAAGTCCGGAGAAACCCCATGCACATCTCTCTCTCTGTTTCTTGTTTCCTACACGCCAAACCATAACTAAGATGAACAATGAGAACCTGAAGCCACGAGGCAGAAAAAGGGAGTTGCACTGGTAGTTGGATACTTCGTGGTACCAGGGAGGAGCTTTGCCACCATGACCGCACACTGAACCAGGTGCAGCAAGCGGCTGCATGACTGCAACTCCGTCCATGGGTTGCGGATCTGTGCAGCCCCAAAGCAGCTATGTTGAACGTGTTCTGTGTGGCACCCCATGTGCGCGAGGTCGCGTTGGAGTTAGGTAAAGGTTTCCCGGCGAGGAGCACGGCCAAGGGAGGAAGAACCGACCCCCGCATGGATGCAGGTCGGCAACAAGTGGCGGAGTTTAGCAGGCCTGACACTACCACCTCAACTGTGACCAGAGGGCTCCCCACGTGCGCCGAGGCACGGCGGAGCCAGGGCAAGGGTTGGCGGCAAGAATCGCGATGTTGGAAGGAGGGGAGAAGCCGCCCATCGTGGCTAGGGCTACAGGACGACGCGACCAGCAGCGTCACACGGAGGAAGATGGAGGCCCAGGGCCTTGGACCATTGTGCCCTTCGCGGGCTGAAGCAACGGTAGAACTAAATGAGGGCAATATCGTCTTTTGATTATGTTTCCAAAAATGATCGAATAGCATGAGAATCGGACGACGTGGTGGCTTCTGGTGGGCCCAAAGTGAGTATTCTTACTAATTTCATAACTAATGATCTGTAGCTCGGATGACAAAAGTTTATACATGAATTTTGCTTAGAAAATCGAGGGGAATCCATTAAAAATATATTTGAAGCCCGATTCCTTGTGTAATTCGAAAAGTAATGCAAGATATCAACTTTAATGTAGTAATGTTTAAAGAACCCTATTTTGGTATGATTAAAGTGATTAGTAGGATTATTAAAGTTGATATTAGCATGTTATCATAAAAGGGAACATTAGGAAGAAAAAGGATGAACTTCGTATCTAATTAGTTAATTTAGAGTTTCATATGCATGAATATACTTTAATGGGCCTTGAAACCCTAATGTTGATTAATTTGACTATCAATGGGTTTAATTGATTAATTTCATGATTAAAGTTGGAATATGCTGAATCTAAGCTATTTTGAGCATTAAAGTTCCTAACTTGTGGATAAATACCCTAAATGTAATAATTAGGGTTTTCTCATGAATAAAAGGTGGAATTAATTGCAAATCAAGTTCATATGTGATTTGGATCGTAATGAACTATGAATTAATGATAAATGTGTATAATGATCTTATCGTGGATTAAAAGGATAAAAATAGTAGCTTTAATAAAAGAGGCTTAATGAGCTTAATTAATGGTTAATTATACCTTTAATCTGGAATTGATAATTAGATGTGGAAATACTTAGGGTTTGTGATCAATTGTGTTAAATTAGGGTTTAAAATAGTAAAATATGAAGGTAAACCCTAATTGCAATGGAAACCCTAAAAGTGGACTAGAAACCCTAAGAAGCGAACTAGATTTAATAGATCTTAATGACATGAGTAATAAAAGGAGATTGTATAATTGTTTTAGGATCTTATTGAATGCTTGCTTGCTCGTTGTTGTTTGGATTATTCATGCACCTGAATCTACATGTACAGGTATGTGGTTACGCTTATGACTACCAGAATTAGTTTTCCGAGATTTTATCTATGTTTCCATCGTGGATTGAATTAAACTATTGGATGTATTTAATTCATGCAAAGTATAATGTGAATATGACTATCACATAAGAAATATGCCTACTAGCTCAGATCATGGTCCCCTCTGTGGCTTAATAATTGACCTAGTAAATGGCTACCAATGGAGTAGGTCCATCAGGTCATTAGATGACTTAGTAAATGGCTACCAATGGGGTAGGACCATCAAGTCATCATCAGTTAGATATTGGGCTACCTGCGGGTAGTGCCATGCGACTCTATTACCCGTGGTATTGGCTACCTGTAAGGTAGGTCCATGGGGGTAAGAAGCTACCTAAAGAGAGGTAGCATACAAGGGATAACATAGAGTTAGGGGATAAGTAAGGATTGAGTAGTATAGCTTAAAACATAATCTTGGTTGTTAAATGATTAATTGAATGATTACGTTGTTAATATATTTGCATGATTATTGTTTCCCCCACATACCAGCTTCTTGCTGACCGACGTTTTGTTTGTCGGCGTTTTAGGTACAAATGAAAAGAACAAACAGTAAAGTGACAGATGTAGAATTAATTGAGAAATAGCGTTCATAGGAGGATTAGTTAGTTTAGCATCTTCATGGATAGAAGTTTAGAAATCCCAGTTTTTCCAAGGTAAGAAAAGTTTTATTTTATACCATTTTTCAGTTTAGTTATTAAAGTTTATTAATTGTTATTGATTATTTGTCGAACCTTTGATCCTGTTAATTGAATAACGGCTCTGACCTTCAGGTCTCCCTTAATTGGGGGTTACCATGAGGTTGTTTCGTTACATGAAATTTCTTCCCAGCTATCGTAGACATTAGGATCACATGAGTATTTGGAGGGGTTACAAGGGTGTTGTAATTCCAATGCAAGTTCTCGTAGAATTCATGAATGAATTTCGTGCTAGTTATGGAATTGTTGTATCACATGTGTTCAACACCCCAGTCTGAGAGACAGTGAATGTGTAACAACTTCACCACTTGATCAATGACCTCTTGGCATCTAAGGATAGGCTCAAAGAGGGCGCAAAAGGGGAAAGGATTCCATAGGAGGAGGTCTTTGTACATATTAAAATGTTTGGAACATCAACTGTCAACCACCCATTCCTGCATTAAAATGTAGATTTTGGTACCCATGTGATGGTCTGATATGGTTAGAATCATTTAAATACATATTTGTATAAAAGTTTTGAATCAGAAGTCCAGTCGGTCGACAATTATTCGACCGACATATGTCTCGGTCGACAATTTGTCGATCGAGAAGATTACTGTAATACAAAACCAGAAAACACAGAATTGTAGCTCGGTTGAACAATTTTCGACCGAAATAATTGCTGTAAATTTGATATGTTACAGACATTCGGTCGGTCGACAATTCTTCGACCGATTAATGGTTTGGTCGATAATACTTCGACCGACTAAGTTTCTGTTTTAGTACAATAATGCAGAAAATTACCAATGAGCATAAAATCTTTTGTTTAGTTGAGATAAGACAATATAAATAGCAAGATGGAGCTTTTTGGTCATATCTCAACTAAATTCTATTTGACTCTACTAAGTTTGAGGTTTTGGGACCCAAACTAATTCGGAATCCTTAGTTTTATAAGGGCATGAAAAGGAATAGTGTCCAAGACGTAAACAAAAATGGCAGGTAATAGAGTCAACTTCATTTCTCTTTCTAGCCATTGTGTTCTTGGGTACAAACCTAGTTTGAGTTCTTTTAGGTTGATTTTTCTTTGGAGCATATCCCAAACCTTTTCTTCCGTTGAAAACAGTACCAATGCTTAGAATGTTATCAAGTATATCTTTTATTCTTAACTCATGAAGTTCTCTTTGCAGCAGAGCAATATCATTCATTTTCTTGTGTAAATCTTTTCTTGCTTGATCTAAATCAGATAGCAATGAATCTCTTTCTTTTATAACATTATCATAGTCTAGATGGTTACACAAAATAGGTTGAGTCTGAAAATCTTTTAGTTTAGCTAACAAGTCAGTCTTTTCTTTAGAAAGGAGATCAACATTTGTTTCTAGAGTGAGTAGCTTTCTAGTGCAATCATCTAAAGATGTTTTTAAAGATAAATTCTCAAGATCAATGTTATTCTTTTCAGAAGAAAGATTATCTAATTTAGCAATTTGCTCATCATTTGATTTTATAACCTTCTTTAGTTTCTTCTTGACATCAACATACTTATCATGAATTTCTTGTATACTAGTGACTAACTCTTCTTTATAAAGATCAAGTAGGCTTACCTCTTGAGAGTTTTCATCATCTTCTCTTGCCATTAGACAATCCACGGTTTCTTCTCCTCTTTCACTGTCACTTGATTCGTCCCATGCAGCTTTATAGGCTTTTTCTCCCTTCTTCTTGTGTGAGCTTTTCTTTCCTTTCTTTGCTTTAGGACATTCATTCTTGAAATGCCCTTTCTTCCCACATTCAAAGCACCTAGGAGGGGTAGAAGAAGAGCTGGAAATTTGGTTAGATTTAAATCTTTTGTATTTCTTACCATTTACTATCAAGGCTTCTTCTCCCTCTTCTTCACTTGACTCCTCACTTTCTTGTGTGATAGCTTTTGAAGCTTTTAGAGCCACATCCTTCTTCTTTCCTTACTGAAGTTCACGTGCTCTTCTTTCTTCCTCTTCTAGAGTTGCTTCATGAGCTTCTAAGTTGCCAATAAGTTGCTCCATTTTCAGTCGAGTGAGGTCGTTTGCTTCTTCAATGGCTGTCACCTTTGGCTTATATTTTGGAGGAAGTGAACGAAGGATCTTTGATACCTGATCTTCTTCAGGAATAGGTTTTCCTAAAGCACTTAAACCATTAACAATAGTAGAGAATTTTGCAAACATTTCACTAATTGATTCATTAGTATCCATACGAAAGTGTTCAAATTTTTGTTTAAACATGCTAATCTTGGAATTTTTGACTTGGATTGTACCTTCATAGGTTATGGACAGTCTATGCCAAATATCATATGTTGTGTCACAATTAGATATTCTATTAAATTCTCCTACCGAAATAGAACAATATAAAATGCTTACAGCTTTTGCATTCATTTGGGCCAGCTTTACCGTGTTTGCATCCCATTCCGCAAATTCATTTTGAGGAAGTACATATGGAGTAGACACCATTCTCCATAAATCCCTGTTGATGCCTTGGAAGTAGAATTGCATCCTTCTCTTCCAATATCGGTAGTTTGTTCCATCGAACGCTGGAGGCCTAGCAACAAGTGTCCCTTCAATGTTGAGGTTGTTGAGTACTCCGTCACCCATTTCTTCAAGACCTTGTTAGGGTTCCTTGAAGCCTTGCTCTGATACCAATTGAAAAACTACTAGAGGGGGGGTGAATAGAGTTTTTGAATTATTTTAACAATTTATTGAATTCAAACAACCACAATTGAAATTGGAAGGAAGAGACAGGTGTTTAGAGTGGTTCCAACTATAGAAAATACTATAGTTGTCAGTCCACTACCCGGTTTCTTACCCAACCGGGATTTGAAAGTATTTATTTTATTACCTCTGGAGGATTTATACAAAATACAATACTTTCCTTTACACCCTTTGAACAGCCTTCACCCTGACGTAGGTGCACCAACTTTGATGTAGCCTTCTTTGAAGTAACTCCAAGCTCCCCCTTGAAGTAGCCTTCCTCTCTAGAAGTAACCTCCCGTTGCACCAGCCTTCTGAAGTAGCTCAAAGTCTCCTTCTTTGCCAAGAAGATCTTTACCCTCTCCAATCCGCAGCCTCCAACCTAGGAGTAGCAAGGAGAGTACAAACAATAATAGGGAACAAGAAAGAAAACAGAAATTACAACTTATCCATTGTAGCCCAAGGCTTGATTTGCCTAGATCAAGCGTATAGATCTCCTAACCAAGTATGTGAACTTGTGATTGCAGTGGGTAGGAGATACTAGCCTATAGGACATGAATTATGAGCTAAGGAATGAAATGGCCAATTGTCACAATGCTCAAATTGCTCACAAACAGATTGCACAAAGTATGCTCAAAGGTTTCTCAAGTGTAGCAAGTGTAAACAAGTGAGTTTGAGTGTCCTATGGCTTGTCCTATTTATAGGAATGGCCTAAGGATGCTTAAGGACGTTCTAGACAACTTCTAGGGGTTTCTAAGTGCTTAACTAGCCGTTAGGTACAAAGTTGTTGCTTTAACAATGGCTAATTAATTAATTCTACAGTTGCTGTCAGAGACCATATCGGTCGACAAATGGTCGACCGAGACACCAACTAGGTCGAACTTTTGTCGACCGACAGGCTCTCTGGAACAAGTGATTTGCAACGTCTTTCTCCAACTGCCAACTAACTTGTCTATTGTGTCTAACGGCTACTTTGGATCTTTCTCGGTCGAGAGGATTGTCGACCGAGAGTGTCTCGGTCGAGGAGTTTGTCGACCGAGATTGATCCTGTTTCAAGGTTTCAATTTAGGCACTAATTATGTGTGTGAGTGTGCAAAAGTAATCCTATTTGAATGGGATGACTTGTCTAACTGTGGTGTTTAGCTAGGGAGAATCTAACTCTTGATTTACATGCAATTCTAAGTACTTTTACATTATATTTTTGTACAAGCTTTTACAACAGTTATTACATTGCATGAAAATATAAATATGTAAGCTTGTAGATTTTCCCTTGTTGCTTTGTCATCCTGCACACTCAAGTAGCTCGTTAGATTAATAAGAATGAAATGTTTGTCATAATCAAAACAAAGGGATTTATAGATGTCCATTTAGCCAACAGTGATGACCAAGGTTTGTGTGGTGACCCAAGTAGGTTCGAGACCAGTTTTCCATGAAACTAACTTTGATATCAAGATGACTGAGAAGTAGAGACATAAGTTGCAAATTTCAACTTAGTTTTAAAGGTGTACTGGCAAGGTGGGATGTACCATCTCTACTCCTGGAATGGGGAGAATTATGTATTTGTATCACTGCCAAATGCTTATTTCTTCTTGTTATGGGAGTGAGAGATAGGACAATATGCATGCCATACACCAAGGATAAAGATGACATGCGTTGGAATGTTGCTATGAGGTATGAGGACAGAGATGATAACATACCCTAGTTGAGCGAATGATACATGGATGGATTACAAAGACTAAGAGGGATGAAGTACTCACCTTATGAAGATGTTTTTATCATGAGATATGAGTCATACAAGGTTGAGTTTGATCACTATGAGGATGATCTCGGAGTTTCTACATGAAGACAAACTTAGAGTTTGAGATGAGATGATAAGTGGAATATGTGGAGGTGTATGTCTTCAACATTACTTAACACCTAGGGAGGGGAAGTGGTAATGAATGCTCTGGTTGAGATATAGCTTCCTAGGCTAAAAGAGGTTGAGGTTGCTCGGCTAACTATATGTTTGGAAAGAGGATGTGTTTTGGCTAACACACAGATGTAACAAGATATGTCGAACAAGTTCATGGTTGTTTGGTTAGCCAGTTTATTCGTTGATGTAGTAAAAGGATGGTGATAGAACCTCAGATACACTTCTTTGGATAGGAAGGTAATAAAACCCTTTGAGAGTGGTTTAGGGTTTCCGAGGTATCAAGCTTGAGGAATCATAACAATACAGGAGGTTATGATATACCTTGGTACCACAAAGATAGAAGTGATGGTAGCACTCTGGATGCTTAAAACAAAGTTGCATGTAGCATGTGGCCATGCAAGTTAGGAGGTGAAGGACGAACACCAATAACCCTGTGTATCGATATAGAGGATAAAAGAGTTCCGCAGAGGGAATGTGAGTTCACCGTTATGGAAGTTGTGGTAAGTCTCCCCTTGACCAAGGAAGGTCAAGATGCAATATGGGTTATGGTAGAATGCCTTACCTAGATGACATGAGATAGAAAGAGTACTGTCACAGGACAGATTCGGTTGAACTACTTATAAGAGAGAGATGGTTCAACTACACCATGATGCGAGTTCAAAAGTTCTTGGGTATGACCAAGGTTCGTTGCCATAAGGTGGAAAACGATACATGAAGAACTCAATGTTAGCATAGTTTATCACCCCTTACTAATGGTTGGTATGGTCTAGATTAGAGGGTCTGATGAGAGCAAGTGCGCTTGTTCAGGGTGATACATAGAGACAGTTCTTAAGATGTGATGTTAACCACCATAGCCTTTATCAGGATGAAAGAAGTTCTAGAAGGAGGTTGTGTCGGTCACCACTTCATTAAGATGATGTTGGTGAAGGAGGCCTCGTAAAGGTCAGAAAAGAACCACAGTGTGTACAGATGAAGTCGCTTTGATCATGCAATCGCTGAGAGAGAGCCCAGTGGTGACATGAGTCATGAGCTGATGCAAAGCAGACTGACATGCAGTTCACTGTGGGAGAGTATGTGATGTGAAAATCTGACCCCTCTAAGCTTTAGCTGAGAAATTTGAGTCCCCAATATATGGGCCCATTTGAGATGGATTGGAGGAGTTGGTTGTGTTTAGCCTTACCCTCAAGATAACTTGATGAATAAATGTGTTCCATGAGTCCAATCTAGAGCACTATGTGAGGTACCCAAGCAATGTGTTGAGCCCTGAACCTATTCATCTTTTAAGAGGCTGAAATGTCCTTAGTCACCTATGAGGGTACGATATACCAAGGTAATAAAGAACTCAGATGGAAAAATATGAGATAATAAAGGTTCTTGGGAAGCACCATGGAAAGGGTGGAACCACATGGGAGCCATGATGTACATATGAAAGGCTTATCCTGTTTGTTTGATTGCTTGATGGAATTTTGAGGGCAAAATTCTTACAAGAGGGGAAGGATGTTACAACCCCAAATTTTGGTTTCCTTTGGTGAGAAATGTAATTTCTCATATTAAAGATAGTGGAACATATAATGATATAATTTGTTTTGAATAAATGATCTTCGTTTACAATAGCCTTGATGGTTTTATTTTGGGCTTTATTGGCTATTGGGCCCAAATAACGAGGAAATTCAATTAATAAAGAATAATTGAGAATTCAAGAAAAGAAAGATGTGGAAACCTCTAGAAGGAAAAAGAATGTAATGCAAAGGTGGATTTCGTGCCTCTTGGATTCCTTGGGTCCCAAGGAGTTCAAAGTTGCACAGTGAATACAATAAGAAAAGAAAAGGTTAATTAAGTATTTCTTTAGTAAGAAAGAAATTGAAATTAATGTTAAAATGTTGGAAATAAGTGGAAAAAGGTATAACTGAGTTATCCTTAGGGGAATTTAGTATCCCAAAGATTTCTAATGATAAAAGGAATACCAATGAGGAAAATAAAAGAGAAATAAAGAGAAATCCTCAAAAAGAACTATTTTAATAAGAAATAAACAAGATAATTAGAAATAATGAAGAATAATGCATTTAGATGCATCTTGAAGGATAATGAGTATCCTTAAAAGGAATTTCGAAATCTCAAAGTTTCTTGGGGTCCTAGGATCCCCCAATAAAGAGGAAAGAAAGAGAAAATACCAAATATGCAAAATAAGAATATAATGTGATACAATATTAAGGAATTTTGTGATATTGCTAAAAAGAAAGTATTTTCTAATAATGGAAAATAGGATTTCGAATTTATGGAGTAAAAGGCAAGCATTAAAGAGTCTAAGAGAAAGGATTTTCGAATTTCCTAATTAACCATGAAATATGGTTACTAAAGGAATAAGTTAGGAGAGATAAGATTTCTTCTCCTTGAAGGAATAGGTTTCCTTTAAAGGGTGGGACTCAGCTTCTCTTGGATGAACATCTTTGGACGTGGATACCCCCTCCCTATATAAGGGTAAGGCCTAGGGCCAAGTCCGGAGAAACCCCATGCACATCTCTCTCTCTGTTTCTTGTTTCCTACACGCCAAACCATAACTAAGATGAACAATGAGAACCTGAAGCCACGAGGCAGAAAAAGGGAGTTGCACTGGTAGTTGGATACTTCGTGGTACCAGGGAGGAGCTTTGCCACCATGACCGCACACTGAACCAGGTGCAGCAAGCGGCTGCATGACTGCAACTCCGTCCATGGGTTGTGGATCTGTGCAGCCCCAAAGCAGCTATGTTGAACGTGTTCTGTGTGGCACCCCATGTGCGCGAGGTCGCGTTGGAGTTAGGTAAAGGTTTCCCGGCGAGGAGCACGGCCAAGGGAGGAAGAACCGACCCCCGCATGGATGCAGGTCGGCAACAAGTGGCGGAGTTTAGCAGGCCTGACACTACCACCTCAACTGTGACCAGAGGGCTCCCCACGTGCGCCGAGGCACGGCGGAGCCAGGGCAAGGGTTGGCGGCAAGAATCGCGATGTTGGAAGGAGGGGAGAAGCCGCCCATCGTGGCTAGGGCTACAGGACGACGCGACCAGCAGCGTCACACGGAGGAAGATGGAGGCCCAGGGCCTTGGACCATTGTGCCCTTCGCGGGCTGAAGCAACGGTAGAACTAAATGAGGGCAATATCGTCTTTTGATTATGTTTCCAAAAATGATCGAATAGCATGAGAATCGGACGACGTGGTGGCTTCTGGTGGGCCCAAAGTGAGTATTCTTACTAATTTCATAACTAATGATCTGTAGCTCGGATGACAAAAGTTTATACATGAATTTTGCTTAGAAAATCGAGGGGAATCCATTAAAAATATATTTGAAGCCCGATTCCTTGTGTAATTCGAAAAGTAATGCAAGATATCAACTTTAATGTAGTAATGTTTAAAGAACCCTATTTTGGTATGATTAAAGTGATTAGTAGGATTATTAAAGTTGATATTAGCATGTTATCATAAAAGGGAACATTAGGAAGAAAAAGGATGAACTTCGTATCTAATTAGTTAATTTAGAGTTTCATATGCATGAATATACTTTAATGGGCCTTGAAACCCTAATGTTGATTAATTTGACTATCAATGGGTTTAATTGATTAATTTCATGATTAAAGTTGGAATATGCTGAATCTAAGCTATTTTGAGCATTAAAGTTCCTAACTTGTGGATAAATACCCTAAATGTAATAATTAGGGTTTTCTCATGAATAAAAGGTGGAATTAATTGCAAATCAAGTTCATATGTGATTTGGATCGTAATGAACTATGAATTAATGATAAATGTGTATAATGATCTTATCGTGGATTAAAAGGATAAAAATAGTAGCTTTAATAAAAGAGGCTTAATGAGCTTAATTAATGGTTAATTATACCTTTAATCTGGAATTGATAATTAGATGTGGAAATACTTAGGGTTTGTGATCAATTGTGTTAAATTAGGGTTTAAAATAGTAAAATATGAAGGTAAACCCTAATTGCAATGGAAACCCTAAAAGTGGACTAGAAACCCTAAGAAGCGAACTAGATTTAATAGATCTTAATGACATGAGTAATAAAAGGAGATTGTATAATTGTTTTAGGATCTTATTGAATGCTTGCTTGCTCGTTGTTGTTTGGATTATTCATGCACCTGAATCTACATGTACAGGTATGTGGTTACGCTTATGACTACCAGAATTAGTTTTCCGAGATTTTATCTATGTTTCCATCGTGGATTGAATTAAACTATTGGATGTATTTAATTCATGCAAAGTATAATGTGAATATGACTATCACATAAGAAATATGCCTACTAGCTCAGATCATGGTCCCCTCTGTGGCTTAATAATTGACCTAGTAAATGGCTACCAATGGAGTAGGTCCATCAGGTCATTAGATGACTTAGTAAATGGCTACCAATGGGGTAGGACCATCAAGTCATCATCAGTTAGATATTGGGCTACCTGCGGGTAGTGCCATGCGACTCTATTACCCGTGGTATTGGCTACCTGTAAGGTAGGTCCATGGGGGTAAGAAGCTACCTAAAGAGAGGTAGCATACAAGGGATAACATAGAGTTAGGGGATAAGTAAGGATTGAGTAGTATAGCTTAAAACATAATCTTGGTTGTTAAATGATTAATTGAATGATTACGTTGTTAATATATTTGCATGATTATTGTTTCCCCCACATACCAGCTTCTTGCTGACCGACGTTTTGTTTGTCGGCATTTTAGGTACAAATGAAAAGAACAAACAGTAAAGTGACAGATGTAGAATTAATTGAGAAATAGCGTTCATAGGAGGATTAGTTAGTTTAGCATCTTCATGGATAGAAGTTTAGAAATCCCAGTTTTTCCAAGGTAAGAAAAGTTTTATTTTATACCATTTTTCAGTTTAGTTATTAAAGTTTATTAATTGTTATTGATTATTTGTCGAACCTTTGATCCTGTTAATTGAATAACGGCTCTGACCTTCAGGTCTCCCTTAATTGGGGGTTACCATGAGGTTGTTTCGTTACATGAAATTTCTTCCCAGCTATCGTAGACATTAGGATCACATGAGTATTTGGAGGGGTTACAAGGGTGTTGTAATTCCAATGCAAGTTCTCGTAGAATTCATGAATGAATTTCGTGCTAGTTATGGAATTGTTGTATCACATGTGTTCAACACCCCAGTCTGAGAGACAGTGAATGTGTAACAACTTCACCACTTGATCAATGACCTCTTGGCATCTAAGGATAGGCTCAAAGAGGGCGCAAAAGGGGAAAGGATTCCATAGGAGGAGGTCTTTGTACATATTAACAACCTCATTTGAGACAAAGAGAGTCTCATCAAAAGGGATCAAGTGAGAAGACAAAGAAGAGGATGGAGCAATAGTAGGGGCATCTCTCTTCCTTCTATTTGAAGCCATAGAGACGAAATAGAGAGTAAAGAGGAAGCAAAATCAAGAAATACACCTCTAAATATGTCCACACACCTAGGTTTAGCAAGGGGAAGGTCAAGGATGGTCTAGCTAAGTCGGATTAGGGCTAGGCTGAGGAAGGGAAGGGCAATAGTGGAGAGCTTAAGGCTAAGGGAGGTGGAATAAGTCGACTTTTCTCTAGTTGAGAGGGAGAATATTTGGTCGAACCCAATTCAAGAAAGCTCTAGCCCGACCATCGGTAAAGTTCTGTGAACTTGGAAACTCGACCGATTGGCTTTTTCAAAAATCTCTCAGCCATCGATTGGTTGAGTTGGCAACTCAATCAATAGTCAACCTGACCTAAAACCAACAAACTTAATTTCTAGCCATTTGTGTGCTAATTAAATTTATATTTCAAGTCCATTATGTATATTGAGCATACTTAGGCACACATCACACATCATTGGGTACTATTTTGCAATAAAACATGTGTTTGGGAAAAATACCAAAAAACAAGAGAAAAAAAGGCAAAATGAACATGAAAAACCAATTTTTAGCATATTAGCAAGCAAAGATGATCAAAATAGAGACAAAACATATAGGATAGATAACAACTATCTAGAAGGCATATTAGATTCAGTCAAAGCAGTTATAAGTAATTTTGACCAAATAAAGTTAAATTTCTCTCTAGCTAGAGGTTTAGTGAAAATGTCCGCCAACTAATTTTCCATGTCCACATGTTTGATATAGATATCCTTCTTGGAAATGTGATGATGAAGAAAGTGATGGTGAATCTCTATATGTTTAGCTCTACTATGCAAGATAGGATTGTATGATAAGTTAAATGCACTAGTATTATCACAATAGATAGGGGAAGCATCAAAATGAATGTTAAAGTCTTAGAGCATTTGCTACATCCATAGGACATGGACACAAGAACTCCCAATTGCAATGTATTCATCCTCGGAGGTTGATAATGCCAATGTGCTCTATTTCTTGGTGAACCAAGACACCAAGCATGGTCCTAGGAAGAAACAAGTGCCACTTGTGAAGTTTCTATCATTCAAGCATCATGCATAATCCACATCACTATAAGAGTAAGAGTAAAGTCCCTTGACTTGGGATACCATAGTCCAAAATTTTGGGTTTTGGCTAAGTACCTTAAAATCCTCTTAACAACTATAAGATGTGATTTCTTAGGATTTGATTGAAAGTGAGCACACAAGCAAACACTAAACATTATATCAGGTCTAGAGGCAGTTAAGTAAAGTAAACTTCCAATCATACCTCTATATATATTCTCATCTACCTTCTCACCTTCTTCATCTTTATCAAGTTTGGCGGTGTTTGACATGGGTGTATCCATCGACTTGGTGTTCTCCATTGCAAAGCACTTAAGTAGTTCATTTGTGTACTTGCCTTGGTTGATGAGGTTCCCATCTTTTGTTTGCTTGATTTGAAAGCTGAAGAATAATGTACATTCACCCATCATACTCATCTCAACTTCACTCTGCATAAGATCACTAAATTCTTTGCAAAGATCAAGGTTAGTTATGCCAAAAATGATATCATCAACATATATTTGTATGATATGAAATTGTTAGAAATGTGTTTTAGAAATAAGGTAGAATCCACTTTGTCCATGATATACTCATGATATAACAAAAAGTTCTTTAATTTCTCATACCAAGACCTTGGTGCTTGTTTGAGTCCATAGAGAGCTTTTGGCAATAAAAATACATGGTTAGGTAGACTATCATGTTCAAAGACCAAAAGTTGTGCAACATACAATTCCTCCTCAATTGTACCATTCAAAAATGCACTTTTAACATCCATTTGATACAAGAGAAAATCTTTATAAATGGAAAAGGCAAGCAAAATACGAATGGGCTCAAGTCTAGATACAGGTGCATATGTCTCATCAAAGTCTATACCTTCTTGTAGATTGTAGCTTGAGCCACTAACCTTGCTTTTCTCCTTACCACTTTTCCACTTTCATCAAGCTTGTTGCAGTAGACCCATTTGGTGCCAATGATCTTTCTATCACTTGGTCTTAGCACAAGGGTCCAAACGTTATTCTTCACAAATTGCTCCAACTCCTCTTGCATAGATAGGATCCATTCTTCATCCCCAAGAGCGTCTTTGACATTCTTAGGCTTGAGTTGTGAAATGAAGGCATTGTTGTCTTGTTCTTTGTTAAAAGCATCCTGTGTCTTCACTCTTTCAAAGAGATCACATAAAATCAGCTCCTTTGGATGATTCTTTGCAAATCGCGGGGGGAGGGGGCAGGTTGGATTCTTCTTCTCATCATATTTGTCTTCTGCTTGAGTGACCACCTCTTTTCACTTTTGGGTGATGTTGAGATCTTTAAGGATAGGAATTACTTCACCTGCAACATCATCATTTGGAACAATATCTTTGGGAATAGAAGGGTTAGTGTAACATCCCTGACCTGGGTTATGTGTTAACCCTAGATGATTTGCCTAATAAGGTTGAGTAGATGCTGAACCTTACCTTATGAAAAGTAATTAGAACTCAAGAGGAACTTATATTCCATTTTGGTCCTTTTTGAATAATGTTGAAACATTGTTTTACTGATTTGGACTAAAGTGCAAATTACCCAAGTTGAGGGGTTAAATTGCAAATTGTACATGATAATATGTTCCTTATATGTTGAAGCACCATGAGATTGGATATGATGCAGAGGTATGGCTTGTAGTAGTCTGAGTACCAAGAAAGAGCTGATAAAGCAATGTTTGTGCATTAAACCCTAGTTTTGGAGTAATGTGCAATTTACCCAAAACCCAGGGTTCAATATGCAAATTACCACTTCAATATGGTCCCTAATGTTTCTTGGAATCATGTAGAGAAAAGAAAATGAGAGGGGTGCCTCATTTGAATTAAGTTGGAGGAGAGAGAATCTTGATATTAAAATAATCAAGATTTAATCCTAATTGAAACCCTAATTCAATTTAGTGCAAAAATAAATGTATTAATTAAAGGCCTTCAACCAAATTTAAAATGGTTGGAATCATATGTGTTTGGACGTCCTTGATATTTGCAAGGACCACGAAATATCCTAAGGAGGTGAAAATTCCACTCACCTTATTATAAGAAAAAGAATTTCCACTCAAAAATGGATATTACTATTATAAGGGTTAAGATGCTTAATTTCTTTTCCTTTAATCCTTGGATAATGAAGAGGTTTTACAATAGGATGAAGATGTCTTCGTGGCCAAGAATTGAGGGGGGAGTGGTGGAAATAATTTTGGGAATTAAAGGAATTAATTCCATTTTCTCTTTCCTTGGAAATTCCTTATACATATCCCATTTCCAAACCACTTAAGGACCTTTCTTGGAATTTCTTTTCCCTTCTTGCCTTGGCCGACCACGAGAGAGTTGGGGAGCAGGAGAAGGATGCCCCCAACCTGTAGCCAACTTGTTCATCTAAAAGCTCAAGAACGGACCTTGGGCAATTGCTAGAACTCCATCCACCATTAGAACCATGGAGCTTGGATCTTAGAGCTTGGAGATCAGATTTTGAGGCGGGTTTTATAACTCAAACCCTAAACGTTGATATTGCAATCCATTCTTCAATAATTATTGATTGTTTTCTTCTATTTGGTACTCTTTTGATTCATTTCTGAAATTCTCATGAAAAACGGTTGTTGTTCTTAGATGCACGAAGGAAGATGATGATGGCACCATCTTGACACTTTTCCCAAGAAAGTTTTTAGGCCAAATGTTTCAATAGTTTGTTCAAATGTTTTACCAAACTGATTGGGAGCAAACAGTTTCAAACTGTTTAAGGGAAAATGATTTCATCAAACCGAATGAGAGCAAACAATTTCAAACCGTTTGGATGTGTTGACCAGGGTTGACCATTTGAAGATTTGTTTATAATGATGTTGGTTAATGACCCACTAATTATAATTTATTAGTTCCATTTGGTTCATGAGTTGAAGGACAATCAATCACCAAACCCTAATCGGGTTAAGTGTTGATTTCTAATTTGATTATTTTTGAACTTTGGGTTGATTGACCCAAACGGTTTCAAAATCATTTGGGAATTACCCAAACGGTCTCAAGACCAATTGGGGGTCACCCAAGACCGCTTGGAGGTCTAGGGTTAAGTATAGTTGAGAAATTAAAGGTTCAAAGATACTAGGTTGAAATGTAATCAAATGATGATTGATTGATCAATCCAATGATTCAAACCCTAATTGGATGCCATGGATTTGGATGATGAGATGGGAAAATGGTCTCGAGACCGTTTGGAGATCATCCAAACGACCTCAAGACCGTTTGGGGGTCATTCAAGACCGCTTGAGGTCAGGTCATATCATATAATGATGATGGTTCATTGATTTCAATTGAATTGGTTCCACAATGTCAACCATTTATGGTTCCTCAGTTTCAAAACCCTAAGTGATGGTTTCTTGATTATCAAACCAGTTCAATTGGGTTCAAAACCCTAAATTGAAGGTCTAATTGAATGGTGATTCAGTGGTTCAATTGATGAATACTTTAGTGGTCCAATAGATAGTTGATTCATGGATTGGAACCTTGAATCGATTAAGTGTTGATGTCCCTTTTTGGTCCATTTGGTTTTGAGAGGGTTTGGACCAAACGGTCTCAAGACCATTTGGCCAAACGGTCTCAAACCGTTTGGAGACTCAAGTTCATTCGGTTACAAGATGTGTTGATTAAACGGTTTCAAGCACCAACTTTGCCAAACAGTTTCAAACCGTTTGAACTTAATTGATCAAGACCGTTTGAGGTTTAAGTGACCAAGATCGTTTGAGGTCTAAGTGACCAAGACCTTTTGAGATTCAAATTGGTTAAACCATTTGGACACCTTATATGATCAAAGGTCAATTAGCTACTTGATTATTAATAACGTAGACCAATGGTGATTATGAAGGTTAATCTTACTAGGTGTACTTAAGTGAAGAGTTAACCTAGATCAATCTTGAAGTATTTAACATCCTAGAGAGGATGAGAGGGAGAGATAATGGGAGATATGATTTCTTATTTAATAAGCCCTAATTCTCTCATTATGAATAAATATGTAATCAGGATTTGATCGATAATAATGAGATCATGAAATCCTCATTGAAAAGATTGATGTACCTTGACCCTACTCTAGGGCAAGGCTATGTGAAACCCTAATTGAGGGATAAGCTTAGTGAAACCATAATCTAGGGTGATGATGTAACCCTAACTTAGTGTAATAATGTAAGAAACCCTAATTTAATGGGAATTGTACATCCTAACCATAATTTGGGTACGGGGCAAGTGAAACCCTACTTGGATGTGAATGGTAAACCTTAATCCCTAAAATGGGTTAAAGGTGCATGAAACCCTAATAAATGGTAGTGTTGATAGTGCTATGTGAAGCCCTATCATTGAGTGATGTGTTGTGAAATCCTAATTTCACATAATACTAGGTGAAACCCTGATAAAGAAGAATGTTATGTGAATCTCTAATGAAGAGAAATACTATGTGAAATCCATATAATATATGAAAGATGCTACGTGAACCTCAAACTATAATTGTGGAAATCCTATTCCTATTAATGGAAAAGTGATTAATGTATTGACAATTGTAACACCTAGAGGGGTTGATAATGGATATCCTTAGATTAATAATTCTAACTCAAGGATGAGTCCATATTAGTGGCAATGGTTCTATATTCTAAATAAGTGACATATGACCATTACCTTACATGATGAATGTAATGAACTGGTGCATAAAGTATTAGGGTGGGGAATACCCTAAAATAAGTTAAGTGGATGAGTTCTAGTAAGATAAAGGTGTTGAGGTAAGTGATACATCAAGATAGGATAGATATCACATCCAACACCCCAATACTAAAATACCTTGATGTGATTTAAATCCAATTGGATAAGTGACACATGAAATGTGTCATGTCATTTGTTACATTGAGATGTAATGCACCTTGATGAATGTAGGCTAACATACTTTATGAAAAGGTTAATCGAAATCAATAGACTATGATACAATCATATTTTGATAAGGATGAGAAAGAAACTCATACTTTGTGTTGATAATACATTCAATGATGAATGATGAGAATAAATAAGTATGTTTGAATACTTATGATATCAATATTGGCTTGTAGCTGTGAGAAGCAATGAAATAGGGTTGATCATTAATAATATGATCTTAAGAGCCTAAGTGGTTATTTATGGAAAACCCTAATGAAGGGTGTTGATATGAAAGAGAAACCATGAACCCTAAAGAGGGAATAGTGGTATTACTTAGTGTTGTATGGTGTTGATATGAAAGAGAAATCATGAACCCTAAAGAGGGAGTAGTGGTATTACTTAGTGTTGTATGGTGTTGATATGAAAGAGAAATCATGAACCTTAAAGAGGGAGTAGTGGTATTACTTAGTGTTGTATGCGGAAACATAATTAACTAATGCATTTTTGCTTCTGCGTTAGTTAATTATGTTTCCGCATACAAGACTAAGTAATACCACTACTCCCTCTTTAGGGTTCATGATTTTTCTTTCATATCAGCACCATACAACACTAAGTAATACCATTACTCCCTCTTTAGGGTTCGTGATTTCTCTTTCATATCAACACCATAAAACACTAAGTAATACCACTATTCCCTCTTTAGGGTTCATGGTTTCTCTTTCATATTAGCATCCTTCATTAAGGTTTTCCATTAATAACCACTTAGGCTCTTAAGATCATATTATTAATGATCAGTCCTATTTCATTGCTTCTCATAGCTAGAAGCCAAATGTTTTTTTTGGATACTGGTTCAACGAGTTACATCAGAGAGTTTCTTGAAAGAAAGTCTGGAAGGACTTGAGGTCAGCTAGATAGATATGAAGAGCATGGGATGGGCACTCACTCCACATCATGGGTGATGATGGTTGCTTCAGACAAAACTTAGCTAAGGTGTCAGTCAGTTTGTTTTGACTCCTTCTCTGGTATATTACCTTTTAGATTGCAGAATTCTGTAAGGCATCGATGACCTTCCTGGTGAGTAGGAAGTACTTGTCTAGAGGCTTCTTTGACTTAGTGGCCCATTGCACCGCATTCCATGTGTCAGAGATGATGAAACTGTCATAGATTCCATTGAGAGTAGCCAGATTTATGCCCAATAGGATGGATTTCAGCTCCCCTTCCATAGCGTCTGTGTCGGGGTGAGATAGGAACACCCTTTTAGCCACTAACCTTGACAATTTCTGGCGATGGCACAGGAACTTATGGTATTTGTGTTGCTTGATAGCGCTGCATCCACATGTATGATAGTAGCCAAGGGGTGTATCGCCTTTGGAGGGGGTGACCCCCTACCTTTGGAGGTATCAGAATCAGGTGTTAGGGAGGGTGAAAAAAACATGTATGATAGAAGAGGCCTCAGCTAAGCATTGAATAGCAAGTACTCAAGGTGGGGTACGTCTTTTCTCAAAGATATGGGAGTTACGATTCTTCCAAATCTTCTAGAAGGTCACTGCGAATTTGATATCCCAATGCGGAGACGTATAGATATCTCTGAGATTGTATTCAAACCATTCATGGACTTCCTAGTTCTGGAAGAAGTTGTGTGCCTTCGGTGGTAGGATCTTGGCCTAGGTCCTCTTCGCGTCAATGCATTCTCTTATGGCATGAAGGCAGTCCTCTTCTTCAGTAGTGCAAATGGAGCAGTTGGGACCGTCTTTATATTCTTGTGGGTTCTCATAGAATTTGTAAGGAGCATGTTGTATAGTAGGAGCCAGAGATGGAGCTTGAGATGATGTGGTATTCTCATGGCCTAAATGTCTTTAAACAGTTGTTGGTCCACTTCGTCAGTCTGGGTGATGGCAGTATAGGCAGAGCTCGACGAGAAGGTGCCATGTGGAGTAAGTTTCCATATTTGTTTGTCTGTTCCATAGGAAATGCTTGGAGTAGGCATGTTCAAAATGGATTGAACACTGTCATTTTTGAACCAGTAGTTGAAAAAATTGCCGTCCCATCTGCCATCCTCTTTGACCAGACTGGAGACCTTGAGGTCGAGCAGGTCCTCAGGGATGGTTAGACCCGACTTGGTTGTAGGCTTAAGATTGTCTTCCAACCATTCATACAACTAGACAAGGGTGTCAAGGCCAGAGATGGCAACTCGTCTAGAGTTGTCAAGCAGGAAGGGTGTTAAGCTTTTAATACTTCTCCATAGGTGACATCCATTGGGACTGGGGTGTCCCCTACTCAGGTATTTTCCAACCATGAGATTGACCCAGGTAATGCCGTGACGTTGAAGAAGGGTCCATGCCCATTTTAGTAAGAGAGAAGTGTTGAAGTCCTTAGTGTGTTTGATGTCCAGTCCTCCCCATGACTTAGGCTTCATGACATGCTTCCATGCCACGAGGTTGAGACGTTTGCTAGATTTCCCATTCCAAATGAAGTTCCCGATAAGTTGGTTGATCTTGTGGCAGGTAGAAGACGGGAGTTGGATGGACTAAATGACATAGCACGCTTGTGATTGCAACACAGAGTGGGCCAGGGTAGTCCTACCAGCAAGTGAAAGAATCTTGTTATGCCATTGATTGATTTGGTTGTGAATTTTCTCCGTAAGAGATAAGAACAACTCTTTACTTTTCCTTTTGTCAACAATTGGGACTCCGAGATGGCACCCCAGATTACTTGTTTCTTGTATTCCTAGCTTCATGCAGATCATGTTCTTTAAGCTTCTTGGTGTATTGTGCGAGAAGAACAACGAGGATTTTTCATGTGACAAAAATAAGACAGATGCATCGCTGAATCTTCTGAGACATGCCTTGACAGTCTTAGCTTGGGAGGTAGAAGCTTCTCCGAAAAGAATGATGTCATCTGCAAAACTTGTGTGTGTGTTGAGGATTGTTGACTTAGAGATAATGATGGGTTTCTAGAAGTTATTGACAACCTCTTGAGTGATCAACTGGCTAAGCCTCTCCAGGAAGAGGATGAAAATATATGGTGACATAGGGTCGCCTTGCTTCACTCTGCAGGAGGGCTTGAAGGAGCCCGCCATTTCACAGTTCCAAAGGATAGTTGACTTCCCAGAAGTGATAATCTGCACGATGATGTTAATAATAACCTCTGGTAGATTTGTTTTGATGAGTGTGTTGTGGATGAAATGCTATCTCCGTTTGTCGAAAGCCTTCACAAGACCAAGCTTCAAGGCCAACGATTTCTTCTTGCTCGTTTTGGACTCCATTGTGTGAATAACTTCCTAAACTATAGCTGTATTGTCACTAGTCCTTCGCCCAGGGATGAAAGCCGATTGATGAGGGGATATCTAGTCACAGAGATATGGTTTGATTCTAGTGGCTATAACCTTGGAAAGAAGCTTTGAACAAACATTGTTAAGGGAAATTGGGCAAAACTGAGAACAATATTCTGGTGTAGCCAACTTGGAAATGAGGATGATAAGGGAGTCCGACCACCCGATAGGCAAGGCTACACCTCTAAAGGGTTGCGGAATGAACTGTCATAGCTGGGATTTGAGGGATGTCCAGTTCATTTGATAGAAAGTTGTGTCCACACCATCAGGGCCCGGGGCCTTGATAGGGGACATAGAGAATAGAGCTTCATAAATCTCATCCTGAGACGGGGCTTCTTCGAGATGGGCTTGCTGACTGCTGGATAGTGGCAAGAAGAAACCTGGGAAGGATGGGCCGACATTCCTTCTCAGCTCGTTGTTGGATTCCATATACATATTTGAGAAAAAAGAGAGAACAAGGAGTTTGGTGTCCGTCTCATCATAGATCCATTCACCATTGTCACCTTTGAGGCAAGTCACTCGGCTTCTCTGTCTCCTTGCTTTGATGAGAGAATGAAAGAACCAGGTATTGTTGTCACCCAGCCGGATCCAATCACATCTGGCTCTTTGATGAGTCTCAGCTTCCTCTTGTCTAAGAATCGAGTCTAAATGACCTTGTAAGCTAATGGTCTCTTGAGCCATGTCTTGGTTGTAATGGAGGGCCAAATTCATCTGGTTCCATTGGATCTTATTTAAGATCATATCCTTCTCCTTCCTATCGTTCTATCTTTTGGTTGAGTCCCATTTCCTGGCTTTAGAGAGAAAAGAGGCGTTTGCAGTCATTAGGTCTTTCTCCATAGACCATGATTCATTGAAGAAGTTGGTGTATCCAGGCGTGGTGTACCATCTAGCATAGGTACAAATAGGCAGAATGTTGCGGATAGTCGGATGACCAGTGTATGACACCATGATAGGGGTGTGGTCGGAGTGGTTCTTTTCAATCATGCGGATTTTCTTAGTGGTGGAAGAGTCGATCTACGGCCTATTCGTCATGGCTCTATCGAGACGTTCATGAAGGAGTCCTCTCCTAAAAGTAGTTCGGGCCCCAAACGCTCCCAGATCATAGAGAGAGCAGCATTCCATTGCTTCAATGAAATCAATATTGTTAGTAGTGTCAAAGTATCACTCCCATATTTCTCCGAAGGGTACATGACGATGTTGAAATCTCCCATCACCACACAGTGATCTATGATGGAGATGGCCAAGGTGATAAGGTGGTTCCATAGAAGTTTGCGGCCGCTTCTAGTTGTGCTAGCGTAGACAAAAGTGAAGAGAGTGCCCTCAAGATTGCAATGGACAAATTGTTTATGAGAGAAAAGAATTTCCAAGTTGACATTGTGCTTCCAGAGCACCCAAATGCCACCTGAGAAACCAGTAGCTTCCACTCTATGTGAGTGTGTGAAACCCAACTTCTTGATGATCTCATTTGCCTTATTGCCACTGCAAAGGGTCTCGAGTAGGAAAAAGACTGATATGTCATACTTTAGAGCAAGATCCTTGACTGCTATATGGGTGTCTTTGTCACAGGCACCCTGCACGTTCCAAGAGACTGCCTTCATTTATCAGATTCTGCTAAGGTTGATGTACCCATCGTCCTGGCTTCATCTTCAAGGTTAGGTAGAAGAGAGGTTTTGGTCCTCTTCCGGTTGGATGGAATCCAGGAACCCCCAGATTAGATCACCTTCCTATTTATTAGGTGGATTCCAATCGAGTTCCGTCTAGGACTCTGGTAGGGGTGGATTGGGATGTCCCTGGTGGACGTATCGCCCAGTGAGAAAGATGTGGTGATAAATGGGTGTGTTTCCTATGCTCTATCAACGAGAACGGTGTTTGCAGTTGGGTTCACTGCAGTATGGTTGTCAGGCTTTTGCATGTTTGTGGAGCGATGATTGGGTGTTCTATGAGAATTCAGAGGGGGACCAGAGTGTTGTTCAAGAAAGTGTTGGTCTGTGTCAGTTTGATCTCTGCTTAGCCTGGAATTTCTCTTCCGTGTCTTCCAATCAATACTGTTGTTTATCCTCTCGGCAACGTTATCAACATCTATAATCTCAGTAGCATCATTATCACCTTCCTGCATTTCTAGGGTTTGTAAGTGGTTGCTCGTGTTGTGTTGTGACTTTTGGCTTGCAGTTTTGGTAGGCCTCTGCTTGCGCTGGATAGGTTTTGCATAGATGCAGTCTGTGAAGCCTGGGGTGGGCAGAGGAGGTGTCTATACGGGAGCGTCGCTCAAAGTTGAGTGCTTCCTCACTTCATTTTCCGCCATGATTCGCTTGGTGTAGTCTCTTTCCAGATGTCCTGCACATCCATAGTACATACATATGAAAGGGATGTTCTCATACTCGATTCTATAGTGGTTGCCTTCGATCATTACTTGTGGAGTTAAGGGCTAAGTAGTATCCAGTTCGACCACAATTCTTGCAAAGTGTCCCTGACGTTGTGTCAAAGTGTTGAGATCCACCTTGATAGTCTTTCCGATAAAATCTCCTATCTTTGCGAGTAGAACTTCATTGTACAGATGGATGGGGAGATTAGGTATCCGTGGCCAAGATACCAAATTTGGAGGTGAAGAGGATTTCGGCGTGAACTCCGGATGCCAGCGCTGGACTATGAGATATGACCCAAACAACAGCCAAGTTCCGCCTGTCAAGGCGTGAATTTCGTCATCTTCCCTCTGCAATTGGACAACAAAGTAGTCATTTGTTAGGTCAATGAGATTGAAACATCCTTTCAGCTTCCACATCAGTTTCAGTCTGTCTTGGAGGGTAAGAAAGACGATTTCATTAGACAAAATCTTGATGACGAATGTATATTGCCATGGTTTGAGGAAGTTCTCGCAGGCATCTGGTTTCAGCCTGAAGGACGGCATGTCGTTCTCGGAGGTGAAGATGATGTCGTCAGGATTCAAGACGGTGTTGTTATCTTCAGGATCAATGTGTATGTAGCCCTAGTCTTCTATCATGTTCCTGCCTACCGATTCACTAGATGAAAGATGATGTGCAGCAGGGGGTTGCGACATGTTGTGGTTTCTGTTGGGCAGATCAAGGAACTGAGCCACCGTAGGAGCACTGTAATCAACATCCATGGTGTTGTTGTAAGGTGCCGACATGGGGTGTTGTTGCCTTGTGGTTGAGAAATTCATATTGATACCCGTGTTGCCTAACGGGACATGTAGAGAAGGGCTGGGACAGTGACCGTCACCATCGTCAAGATAATTGTCTCTAGGGTTAGCGCTGCCACCTCCAGTCATACTAGGATTTCACCAAAGGAGCATACCCCTTTGTCTTCTCTATTGTTGAGATAGCTAGAAGCAACCATCATCACCCATGATGTGGAGTGAGTGCCCATGCCATGCTCTTCATATCTATCTAGCTGACCTCAAGTCCTTCTAGTCTTTCTTTCAAGAAACTCTCTGATGTAACTGGTTGAACCAGTATCCAAAAACAAAAAAATATATTGGCTTCCAGCTATGCAAAGCAATGAAATAGGGTTGATAATTAATAATATGATCTTAAGAGCCTAAGTGGTTATTATGGAAAACCCTAATGAAGGGTGTTGATATGAAAGAGAAACCATGAACCCTAAAGAGGGAATTGTGGTATTACTTAGTGTTGTATGGTGCTGATATGAAAGAGAAACAATGAACCCTAAAGAGGGAGTAATGGTATTACTTAGTGTTGTATGGTGTTGTTATGAAAGAGAAATCATGAACCCTAAAGAGGGAGTAGTTGTATTACTTAGTGTTGTATGGTGCTGATATGAAAGCATTATAATTGTTATTATGATTACTAATCATGTAGGAATGATGAGATGGAGAGTGTATCCAGGAAAGGGCTATGATTCTCTTTATTGAGAATGTTTTATAGGCTTTATAGGCCTTCATATGCTTTGTGTAGTAAGAATCATTGAGTTTTTGTACTATGTGCAATAATTTGTGTAGCAAGAACCATAATGTCCTTGGTCAGATGATCTGAAGGTATTAAGTTACCTAATAAGTGGTAATAAGTATCCTATGATGAGATATGGGTTCGAATACCCATATTCTATAATCATGATGATGAACTTGTTAAGAAGTGGAAATGTACTTAATGAGTTGAGAGATTAAGATCCCAATACTTTGTGAAAAGAGTATGGCTATAGGCCATGACTCCACAATGACAATGCCAAGCATTAGATATATAATTTAAGCCTGAAGAGAGTTAATGTTGTGGAAATGATTCTATAGTGAATAAATGTTATACATGTTCTTCATATTCCTTAATGGATAAGTGACATATTTCTCTATCAAGTTATAACTACAATGCTTTTAATAAGAATAATGTTCTTATCTATTAGACAATGATTTAACTGCTGTCAAACAATTATAATTCCTTTGTTCAGTTTTATCTTATTAAACTACAATAATAATGTTTCTGGCAGAGAGTTATATCTCTCACTGGGGCAATTTTACAATTGTCTCACCCCCGTGGGAACTACATTTTTAGGTGGACGCGGACAAGGAGGCAAGAATCATTTAGTAGGTGAAGGATAGCAGAAGTAGCAGCAGGGACTACAGTTACGTCTTAGGTGGAGACACTGGTTGTTATGCCTTGTATAAATGTAGACAGAGTCCTATGTGTCATCTATGTACTCTCAGGTCCTCGTAGTATTAGTTAGTGCTTTCGAGATTTTGGCTCAGTGCCTCGAGATTTTACACTGCTTTTGTTTAGTTTAACAAGAGTAGTTGATGCTTGTAATTTTTAGATAGAGATGATGCAGGACATGTACATTTAAACCTGAATGTAAATGTGTTACTTTTGTTCTATGTGAGAAATTTTTCCTTGAATGCACCTCCTGGTAAAAAGGTTTTAATTTTTAGTGATTTTCAGTAATCCACTGCTTAGTGAACGCTTCCCGCATTAGTTAATTATGTTTTTATGAGTTGTATGCCACAGTTAGTCTCAATACATTTTACATTAATGGATTGTTCTACTTTAGCAAGATCAACATTAAAAACTCTATAAGCCTTGCTAGTAGTGCTATAGACAAGAAAGAAAGCCTTTTAAGATTTCACAATAAACTTGTCGAGTGAATCTTTTGTATTCAAAACAAGACAAGGACATCTGAAAACATGGAAATACTCGATAGAAGGCTTCCTACCACGCCACAGCTTATAGGGGGTTTTTTTCAGCGAAGGATGAGTAAGAAACCAGTTTTGCACAAAACATGAGGTACTGATAGCTTCAACACAAAACTTTTTAGGAGTATAATACTCTAGAAGCACGGTCTTATCCATCTCCTACAAAGACCTTTACTTCCTCTCCACAACCGCATTTTTTTGAGGTGTTCGAGGTGAAGAGAAGTTGTGTGCATAACTCGATTCGTGACAAAAAATCTCAAAAAGATCATTTTCAAATTCTCCCCCATAGTCACTACAGATGGAAACAATGCGGCAAGAAGCTTCATTCTAAACTCATTTACAAAAGCTCGAGAAAATATCAAGAGTATCACTTTTAAAAATGAGAAATAAGTTCCAAGTATATCTAGAGAAATCATCAACAATAACAAGACAATACTTGGAACCATGAAGCGATTGAGTTCTCATTGGTCCAAATAGATCAATGTAAAGATTATCAAGAGCTCTCTTGGTACTAAGGACTCCTTTTGATTTGAAGGAGGACTTGGTTTGCTTTACTTGGGTACAAGGTTGGCATTCCTCATCCTTTTCAAAATCCAATTTAAGAAGTATGTGGACCAAGACCTTTTTTCTCAACTTCCTCAACTAATGCATATTTACAAGACCAAGCCGACAGTGCCAAAGACAAATACCATTCGAGTTGACTACTAGGCATATACCAACCACATGCTTAATAGATTTAAGAATAATAACAAAAATATTACCACTTCTGGCTCCCTTATATATAACTTGGTAGGTGAGGGAATCTAGAATCAAGCATTCCAAGGAAGTAAAAAGCACAAGGTAACCATTATCACATAGTTGACTAACATTAATTAATTTTTTATGTAGGCCATCCACAAAAAGAACATTTTTATACACAAGGATTTACCTACATCGCCCTCACCTTTTACTTTACCTTTCTTGCTGTCTCCAAAGGTGACCAATCCTCCTTTCTTCTTGGTGAAATTGTTGAAATGGCTTATGTCACCAGTCATGTGCTTTGTGCAGCCACTATGCGCACCATTTTCCTTTAATAAAGGAGAACGTTAGTTCCCAATTCAAACTTTGGGATCTGGAGTACGCTTGGGGACCTATTTCCTAGTCCCCTTAGGCTTGTAAGGATAATAAGTATAGTAATGATCATGACAGTTGCAATAAGAACAAATCATAGGATTCTTAGTGTCAAAAGACTCTCCTACAAATAAAGATGTCTCCTTGATCTTTTTCTTACCTTTTTCTTTACTCTTTCCCTTTGATTCCCCCCCTACAAATCCCAAACCACAAGTACCACTTTGTTTGGTATAATGGTCAATCCTTTCATTTACGAAGTTCTTCCCCTTGAGGAATTTCTATAGGGATGCTCTCAATCTATGGTTATCATCGTTTAAACAAACAATGGTAGAAGATAAACTAGATATGTCATCCCTAGCATATACAAGATCAACCTCAAGACATAAATCTTTATCTAAATATGAATGCTTTTCAATAGAGATAGAAGCAACATTAACACTAGGCAGTAAAGCTCTAGAAGATAGATCATTTACTTAACCAATCAATCAAGCATTTTCAGATTTAAGCATTTGGATTTCTTTGAGATAGACATCTCTCTCTTCTCTACAAGCATCAATAAGGAGCTTAGATTCAGCATTTTCAGATTTAAGCATTTGGATTTCTTTGAGATAGATATCTCTCTCTTCTCTACAAGCATCAATAAGGAGCTAAAATTTAACATTTTTAGTTTTAAGCATTTCAAGCTCTTTAAGGCAATTTTGGTTTTCGTCCTTAAGATTCTCAATGTTCTTAAGGTAGATACCATTCTCAACTTTAACCCCATTGTATTGGAGTTCTAGATTAAGGTATTTCCCTTGTAAATTATCAATACTCTCAAGATTTGTTTTCTCATTCAATTCAAGAATTTCAAGCTTAGCATATAGATCATCAATAATTTTTCCTAATCATTTTCTTTTAGATTTACATTTAGAAAAACATGAATGGGTAGATATAAGCATGTCAATAACAACTTCATTAGATAACTCATGCAAAATTACCTCACATAACTCACTTACCTCGCCAATATCTTCACTAGTAGAGGCCATGAGTGTAAGGTGGCACTCTCCATCTTCTTTGGAGTTTGAGCTGCTTGAATATGAAGCTTCCCAAGCTGCATGAGCCGCATTCTTGTGTCTCTTCTCCTTCTTGTCCTTCTTCTTGTATTTGCTCACCTTCTTGTATTCCTCTTCCTTCTTTGAGCTGCCCATGTGGTGTGACTATCTTAACTTGAAGTATTCACTCTTGTAGTGCCCCTTTTGCCCACACTTGTAGCATCTCAGAGTAGAAGAGGAGGAGGCTTGCTTTCCCTTGAAGTGTTTCCCTTGATGTAGTTGTCCTCATGCTCGCTAGGGCCTTCGTCTTCACTATAGGAGGAGGGAGAAGTCCAGAAAGCAAGTCATTGTTGAAGGATGACAACCTCTACATGTGCTTTAAAAGCACTATCTTTGATCTTCTTGGCTTCCTTATCTTCTTGCTTGGCTTCTTCTTCTTGCTTGTCAAGTCTAGGCTCATGGGCTTGAAGGTTGCCAATGAGCTCTTCAGTTGGGATGTCACAAAGGCTCCTCACTTCTTCAATGGAGGTGATTTTTTACTCCCATATCTTTGGAAGAGTCCTCAAGATCTTGTAGTTGATTACACATCTATCCAAAGTGTTACACAATGCAGCCAGTCCATTGATGATGACAATGAGTCTTGAGTACATCTCCACAATCCCTTCTTTCTTACCCATCTTGAAGTTCTCTAGGAGGTTGTTCAACATGTAGATCTTTGCCTCATTGACTTGCTTTGTGCTTTCATCGGTAATGTACAACTTTTCCCAAATCTCATAGGTTGGGTCCCAAGATGAGATCCGGTTGAACTCTGTTGGGGTGAGGGCTGCATAGAGGATGCTAATGCCTTGGCATTGAGTTGGGCTTCTTTGGGTGAAACTTCACTCCATGTTGCTATAGCTCTTGTTGGATCCTTGTAAGGCATGACCATCACCTTCCACATTTCAATGTTCATCCCTTGAATGTAGAAATGCATACGCCTCTTCCCATAGAGGAAGTTGGTGTCATCAAAGACCAGAGGATGCATGGAGAAGCTGCCCTCTAGGTTGAGAGAACCAAGTAGGTTGTTTCCATTCTTCTTGTCTCATGGGAGATTGTTGGAGAGGATACTTAGCTCTAATACCACTTGTTGAATCTAAGGGCTCTAGAGAGGGTGAATAGAGCTACAAAATTTATCACAAAATAGATTAGACCTTCAAATTATATCAAGTTTAAAGTACTAGCTTATGTGCAATTTGAAGTTCTATCTAACAAGCATAGAAAGGATGAGAGAAATTTATAGCAAGCACTTAACAAAGGGATTTAGAGTGGTTCCACACTTCAAACTAGAAGTGAATCAGTCCACTACCTAGAGAGGTCAACCTCTAGGACATTGCAAGTTCTTTCTCTATATTATCACCAATATGAGATACAAAACAAGACCACCAAAGGACTTACCCATCCAGGCACAAGGTGATATCTACCTTACCAAGCGGCATACCTCATCTCCTCAGGGCATAATTATGATTGTAAAATGTAATCAGCCGTGTAGCATATTTACTTAGGGTTGAATTACGAGAATCAATGTTTGACGATACATTGTTTATTATGTCTTAGAAAGATAAATGATATACATGTTCTTCATATTCCTTATTAAATGAATGACTTTCTACTTAATCAAGTTATAATTGAAATGATTGTACAGAGAATACTTCTCTACTTAGCTCAATCAATGATTTATGTGCTGTTGAATATTTATAATTCTACTGCTCAATGTTATTCTATTACCAGCAATAACAATGTTTCTGGCAAAGAGTTATATCTCTCGCTAGTATGATTTTAAATTGTCTCACCCCCGTGGGATTCAACTTTTTAGGTAGATGCTGAGGAAGAAGAAACCCTTCAGTGGGTGAGCAACAACAACAGTCACAACTGCAACAGCAAGAGCAAGGACAGCAGTGATCCATAGGTGGAGACATTGTTTGTCAAGTCTTGTATATAGAGAGAGTCCTATGTGTCGTCTCTGTACTCTCAGGTCCTAGGAGTCAGTAGACGGTTTGATATAGATATCAGATTTTTGGCTTGATGCCTCGAGATTTTGTATACTGCTTATGTACAGTTTAACTGGGCAGCCAATGTTATGACTCTCGATATGAGATGATATAGAGTTGTACTGATGAATCAGCATGTAAATAACTTACTTTGGTCTTTTATGGTAGAGTTTTACCGTTTGTGGATTTCTTTACAAATTTTTTTAAATTTTTAGTGATTTTTAGTAATGCAGCTGCTAATGATTTGCTTCCGCATTAATTAATCCTATTTTCATAAGTTGGATGCCACCGCTTGGCTAGATGTGATCCCCAATGTTGAAATTAGATTGGGATCACATATCTTCAGTGACCATGCATGGATGAAGGTATATGTCGATAACTCACCGCTTCCCCCTCGCCCTTTTCGGTTCCTCAATGTGTGGAGTGACTGGGATGGGTTCAATAATCTGGTGAAAAATTGTTGGGCTATTCATATTGATGGTCACCCTCTATTTAGGGTCCTCAGAAAAATACAACACATGAAGAAAGCACTCAAGAAGTGGTCCAAAGAGAAATTTTATATCCCCAATCTCCTCCTAGAAGCAAAGAGAAAGTATGATGAAGTCGCATTGAACCTGCGTCTTAAACCTCTCGATGAAGACTACATTTTCGAAGAAATGAAATGTGAAGATAGAATTACACTACTACAGAAATGGCTTATAAAGTCGGTTTTCAAGGTGTCGGTTGTATACAAAAACCGACACATTAACCCTACTGTGTCGGTTTTTAACATAAACTGACATCCAATATGTGAAGGTCGACCAGACACGGGTACCACTTTCAATAATTGTCGGTTATTTAATAAACAACCGATACTTAAAATCAACCGCCAAAACCAAAATTCCAGCGAAAAAATTACCTTCAAAATTGGACATATGTCGTCGGTTTTTTAATAAATAACCGACAACTAAAGGGTATGCATGAGACATGAATAGTTGTCGGTTGTCTTATATTTATAAACCGACGAATATTGGGTAGTATAGTTGACAGTTTTTTTCAAAGAGCCGACACTGTTGGTTTAGTTGCCAGTTTTGTTAAATAACCGACACATATTGTCAACTTAATAGCCCCGCGAATAGAACTTTTCCCTATTGTCTATGTTTCATTGTCGTGCGCTAGGGTCTGGCGATTTCCCCCGTCGTCGTTGCCGGTTGCCTCCCCGCGCCGTCGTTCGTTTGTCGCACGCCGCTCGCCGCCGTCGCCGCTGGTTGCTGCGCCGTCGGTTGCTGTTCTCGGCGACGCCCTCACCGCCGCTCCGCCGAGCCGTCGCCGGTTGCTGGTCCTCCTCTTCTCGCCGCCGTCACCTCCAGCTTCTCTCCTCTGCTCCGGCGCTGTCAGCTTCACCTTGTTGCCCTCAAGGTACGCCGGCTTCTTCCTTCTTCCTCATCCCCTAGCTTAATACTGCCTGTCTAATAGACTCAACTCAAGTTTTTCTATCTTTACATTTGCATTATTCATTGCCATTGTTCTTTAAAATGTCAATGAAACTATAATGGTTATCCAATGTTAAAGTTGAATACCTTGTTGTAGGCTACACAACAGATGAAACTATAGTAGCGTTTTCGTGTATATGTGTTTGATATTCTTATATCACTAGAAAGAAAGACAGCCATTTTCATTACTAGTAGATGAATAAATACATTAAATACAAATCAATTGGTAAACTAATATAAATCAGTAGATGTTTACAAAATTCCTAATTCAGCACATAAATAAATACAAATAGTAAATGAATAAAATACAATAAATACAGTAATAGAGTTAAATCAGTAGATGATTAAATGATATCAAAATTAGTACATAAATAAACACAAATCAATAGATAACTAAATAAAAACAGTAATAAATAAAAACAAATAAGTAGATGAATAAATACATAAGTGGAAAATTAAATATGAATCAGTTGATAAATAAAGTTACATCAGTAGATTCTTACATAATTTCAGAAGCAGTATAAATAAATTCAAATGAATAAATAGATAAATAAAAAACAGTACATGAATAAATACAAATAAGTAGATGAATAAATAGAAATCAGTTGATTAACTAATATAAAATTAAAATCAGTGATGATTAATCAATTCTCAAATCAGTACATAAATGAATACAAATAGTAGATGAATAAATATAATATAATCAAATCAGTTGATAATTAAAGTTAAACAGTTGAAAACTAAAGTTAAATCAGTAGATGATTAAATAGTATCACCACAATTGCCAATCATGCTTTTAAAGACATCAATAATCACGCTAACTTGAAGAACTAGGATTTTAGGTACAACAATGACAACACATTATTTGTTGGCCTAAAAACCCGTCCAAATGCTGCCGAAATTTTCTTAATTTATAATGTGAGATTAATTTATAATGTGAATTACTTTACAATGTGAATGTGAACTTTACAATGTGCGCTTTAGAATTTGAATTACTTTACAATTTGAATTACTTTACAATGTGAGCTTTACACTTTGAATTACTACTTTACAATGTGAACTTTACAATTTGAATGTGAATTTGCAGATGGCTGACCATTCTCCTGATGACCGTCTTGATGACTACCGTGAGGGTGAGGACATCAATGCACCGCCTCACAATGTAAGTTTTAAAAATATATCATATATTTATATCTATATGTCCATTTATAGTTATATTTTATAAATGTGAATTATTTTGTCAAATTTTAGGTTGATGATGCACAGGTACCATGTGCAGCACTTGAGGCACTTGATCAACAACACCAAAAAGTTGACAAGAGAAGGGGCATCACTATGATGAAGAAGTTAATTGTGCAAAAGGGCTATGGACCCAAACTTGTTGTGGATTTCGATAATGCAGGAAATGCATGTGGTGTGAATCACAATTCATTTATTTCATATCTTGGATATGTTACTCGTAGCCATTGCGGTTGTCGCTTAGATTCTTAGAATAACGTTTCTAAGGAGAAGAAAGATTTAATATGGAGAGATTTATGCGTGAGTTATTATTAATTTGCAATTCTATTTTGTAGATGACTAAATTTTTGGATACTAGTTAATAGCAATTCTATTTTGCAGAGTATATTTGAATTGGATGAAAAGCTGCATCGTAAATGCGTGATGCAACGCTGTGGGAGAGTCCTAAGGAACTATAGGACAAATCTCACCAGAGAATACATAAAAGAAGCCAACAAGAGGAAGAAGACAGCCACTGAACAGTGGAACTTCCTGGACAAAGAAGAATGGGACGCGTTTGTCGCTTCAAGACAAACTGATGAATTCAAGGTATTAGGCGTCAGTCTCAATCTCATTAATTAATATATTTTGTATTCACTTATTCAAGATTAACATTTAGTGTTACTAACCAAATCATTAATGTGCATACTAACTAGGCCCTCAGTGATGCACAAAGATCAAGGTGTGTGATGAATGTGCACAACCACACAATGGGTCCAAGAGGATATGCAGGCGTTCGCCAAAGACTACAGGCTGAGGCTGCTGCTGCTCAGTCTGCTGCTACTCAGGAGTCCTCTACCATAGGTAGCACACCTCTGCCTCGCCATGATGTCTGGATAGCTGGGAGGCAAAATAAGAAGGGAGAATTAACTAAGGCCGCAACTGCTGAGGAGGCTGCAAAAATGGTAAAATACAACTCTTACATCAATCATTCGAATATTGATTATTTTTGTTGTTTACTTAAGTACAAATTTTTGTTTTGGCGATTAGCGGCAGCTGCACGAGCTGAGGAAACAAGGAAAGTTCATCCCTGAGGGCACAAGGGATGAATTGACAGTTTCTCTGGGTAACCCAGAGCATCCTGGACGTGTTAGGGCTGCAGGCGCTGGTGTGGGCATCAAAGATTTTTTTGGGCCATCCCAGCGCAAACATGTCCCAAAAGTGGGACTTTCACAAGAAGAGGTAACATATTTTTTCCTTGTAGATGTTACTGTAAAAGAGAATTCAAAAATTAGAATTTGACGTTTCTTTTATCCATGTATAGGTGGATAAGCTATTTGACAGGAAACTCAAAGAAAAACTCGAAGAAGCAATGAAAAAGTGGCAGGCATCTCAGACTGCCACTTACCAGTCAATACGTACTGCAGCCTCTACTCCTACTCCTACTGCAGAGGTTGGGAGTAATCCTGTAGACCCACCACCTAGCACATCCACTGTAAGTATTTTTATGACATAGTAACTAGTTTTTTAATTCAAGATGATACGTATATATGACAGTGTAGTCGTTTCAAAAAAGATGATATGTATATATGTATATAACATTCTTTACACAAAAATTTGTAGGGGTTGAAGCCATGCCGTCTAAAAAGTAAAGAATATGTCGTGGCAGAGGCGTCGGCTTACCCATCCGTACCATGGGAAACGTGTCACGGGTCTCCAGTACCAGCTGGTTGGATTCGGGTGAGCCCGATACATACATTCCCCTAATTTCAGGAACTTCAACTGCCATATGCCCACCCAGATTGTGAAACGCTTGGTGATGCAGTAGGCGGAGTGATATTGTGGGAAAAAGCGTATGTCTTCTTTACTAAAAAGGTGTGGTAAATTTACACTACGTTCAATTGTTAGTGTGTGTATATGCTGGCAGTTGATCTAAAATTATTATATATATATACAGGTTAAAAAGAAGACACCCACAACATCTAGGCCTCCACTTCCACCTCCTGCATTACCTAGTTGGGTTCCACAGGACCTACCTGTCCCATTAGGTCCTAACTGTAGGGGTATGGTAGTATGGTTAGGGGAACATGATATAAACTCCCCTATAACTGTTTCTTCTGATTCAGATTCTACAGGTCAGTCATACGAAACAAAAATATTTATACAAGATATTTTGGAGATGTTTCGATATGATTGGCTAAATACATCTGTGATAGAGCTATGGATAAGGTGAGATATTCTTTATACATCCATATACCTTGTGTATGATCTGGTGATCTGGTTTCTTATTTATTAATGCATGCATAATTAATACATATTTTGCATCTACTTAGACAACATATGTGCATATTTTGGATTCGAACATGTAGGGTTTTTGATTCCATCCTTGATTAGTCTAGTAGCTAAAGACCCTACATCAGTTCAACAATACTGCTGTGAGGCTTTTTCAATTTTTGCTGTAAATAAGAAGACGGTGATAATGGCTCCATTCAATGTAGAGTAAGTTTACTTTGCTTATTATAATTTGGACTTAAGAAAATTACATTTTATTGTGGATTTTGAGTTATTAATTTTTAACTTTTTTTCCTCTAGTGGTAAGCATTGGGAGTTATTGGTTATTGCCCCCGAGATGTTCACTGTGTATTATCTAGATCCTAAGGGGTGTAAATTGAATACAAGATTTGGACACAAAATGAAAATGGCAATATTTCGGTGAGAAATATTTCATTTTTCATATCCATTAACATATGTTATTACATTACTATTTAATTGCAATGTTCTGTGTTACATTAACATGTAGGGGTTTTGAGGAGTACAAAAAGGCTGGAGGAAAGGTCCCCACGAAAAAGAACCAGCAAATAATTTGGAAGAACGTGAAAGTAAGTTCCCTACTGCAATATATGTATATATTATTTATGTGAACAATGCTTAATTAGTTGTATTTTTTAATATTTTGTATGTTTGAATTTATAGTGTGCTACACAAGACAGCGGATGGGCATGTGGATACTATTTCATGCGATATATGCACATACTTGTCAAAAATGCCGCAATGGACATCGATTGTATTGCTAAGGTATTATATAGCCGACAAGAGATAATATGAAATATATCAATCTTATTTATAGCTCATTAATTATATATATACATCATTCTCTTTACAGGTGTTTAAAATGGACCCCAATACAGGAAAGGACATACCATATGTACATGATCCCTATACGATGGGAGAATTAAATGAAGTAGTAGAAGAATGGGCAACATCCATACAATTAGTGGGGGCTTTAAAATATAATTGGGATCTTGATAGCGAATAATGACTAAACAATGATACTTTGTAAATGAATTTCTGAATTATAATATATGTGTGAATGTTTCTACATGTCTGGATGTTTCTACATGTGTTTGAATGAAAATGAATGAAAGTGTTGGTTGCTATATGAAGTCTACATGTGTGAATGTGAAACAATGGAACTACAGATTGCTAGCATGTGTGAATGTTTATAAATGTGTGAAAATAAAATGGAACTGCAGGTTGCATTGCTATATGCATGTGGTACTTTTTTATTGTTAATTTTGCAGGTTTGCGGCCTGTTGTCGGCTGATATCAATGGATGTCATAAAACCTACAGTTCATAACTGAACTGAACAGGTTTCTCATCCTGCGACCAACCACAGCAGGTCTGCAGACTGACAGCAAAAAAAAAAAACCAATAGTCGTCGGTTATTTGTAAATAACCGACACATAATGTTATAGTGTCGGTTTTTTACAAATAACCGACATCTATTTCGTGTGGTGTGAAGGGCTTGGTTGTCGATTATTTGTAGATAACCGACACTGATGGTGCCCAACATGGCACCCTTTCTGTGGCGCGAAGGGTTTGGTTGTCGGGTTCTTACCTAATAACTGACACCTATAGTCCCATGATGGCGCGTTTTCGGTGGCGCGCGAAGAGTTTGGGTGTCGGTTATGGAACCGAAGACCAATGGTTGGACTTTTAGTTTCGCCCACATAGGTGTCGCTTATAAACCGACACTAAAGGCTTTAAATAACCGACACTAAATGTAGGTTCTGTAGTAGTGTTAGGAAATTGGAAAAAGTTGAAGAAGTTTGCCTTTGGCAAAGAAGTAGATTGAAATGGATTGTCGATGGGGATTGTTACTCTAAAGTGTACCATGCGGCAATCAAGAAAAAGGAGATGAGGGATTCTGTGTATGAACTAATTAATGAGAAGGGTGAAATAGTTGACAAACGAGAGGATGTGGTTTCCACTGCTACTCAATATTTCACTATATTGTATAATAACGATCATGTATTCTTGATTGATGATAACAACTTATCTACTGAGAAGGTCACAGCTAATATGAATGCTGACTTGTGCAAGGAAGTGACTGAAGAGGAAATGAGAAAGGCTTTGTTCTCCATACATTATTCCAAGGCCCGGAGGCCTGATGGCTTCAATAGCCACATCTTCCAGAAGGTGTGGACTATAATCAAACATGATATCTATGATGTTGTAAATTGGTTTCTTGGAGGAGGTTTGATGCTGAGAGCAGTGAACCATGCTTTTATTAAGCTGATTCCCAAAAAGAACAACACGAAAGAAATGACTGACTTCAGGCCTATAGCATGTTTCTCTATTCTCTACAATATAATATCCAAATTTCTTGCTAAAAGACTGAAGGAAGTACTACCTCATGTTATATCACCAAACCAAATTGCATTCATTAAAGGAAGAAACATGTTAGATTGCTCAGTTTTGGCCTTAGAATTTCTCAATGAATTTAATGTAAAGAAGACGACAATGAAAGCATGTATGAAGATTGATATCAGTAAGGCTTATGATCATGTTTATTGGGACTATCTTTGGAAGGTGATGGACTCTTTAGGATTTGAGCAGAAGTGGATACATATTATCAAACAATGTGTCAAAACGTGCTCCTTTTCTGTCCTCATCAATGGATGTCCTTCTGGAATGTTTAGATCCTCTAATGGGCTCCGTCAAGGGGATCCCCTATCTCCTCTCTTGTTCACCTTAGTGATGGAGAGCCTGACAAAGATGATAAACACTACTAAAGATAATGAGCTGATTAAAGCTTACAAAGTCAAAGGAACCAAGATGATGACACACATCATTTTTGTTGATAATGTGCTTCTTTTCTTAGTAAGTAATATGAAAAGGCTTAGGGAATACAAACATCTATTGACAAAGTTTGGTAAACTCACAGGTTTGTATGTAAGCGCTATTAAATCACAAGCATTTCTATCGAAGTCATGTGATAACATAAGAGGAATACTAAAGAAAGCTATAGGGATGCATGTGGGCAAACTTACAACCAAGTACTTGGGATTCCTTCTCACTGCTGTTAAAATTACTTCCAAAGATTTCAATGGCTTCCTTGATAAGTACAAAGCTCGAATTGAAGGTTGGAGTGGGTTGCGTATCTCTTTGGTTGGGAGATTAGTGTTAATCTGTTCTGCCCTTCAAGTTATGGAATGTTTCTGGACCACAATGGGTGCTATATCAAACCCCATACTACTTGCTTTCAGATCGCTCATGGATAGCTTTCTTTGGGTTGGTAAAAACCATGCTATTGCCTAGGATGTTATAGCAAAACCTTTTAAAAAAGGGGTTTTGCAGGTAGTGGATGCTATGGAACTGATGCGGAAGAGCATTGGTAGATGATTTGATCAGTTTATAAACTCATCTCTCAACTATTGGACCACTTGGATGAAGGAACGATACAGAACCAATCTGAATTGCAAGATGGGGAGGAGACCTTCTCAGATGTGGCATATGATGTGCACTCATATGGAGAAGAACCAACACTTGTATAGTGTTGATGTGAATGGTGTTTGGACTCTTGCAAATTTATCACCTCTGATCAACACAATCACAAGCAGCTCCTTAGGGACTGGTTGAACGAGCTTCATTTGGGACCGTGTCCATTTCCCAAAATGGACTGTGTTCTGTTATAGAATCATACGTAATAGGCTCCCCTGCCTAGATAGAATGGCTGGTTGGGGTCTCCCAATTGCAGAGATTTTTTACCTGTGAAAGATCATAATTGAGACGAGCATCTATCTCTTCTTCAACTACAGATGGTCTACGTGAATCTGGAGCATCATGTGTCTCAGAAATGGTTGGGGTCAAGCTATCCCTAACAATCTCATCGACGCTATTAAATGGGCTGAACAAAAATTCAAGAATGATAAAAGCATGAGAAGCTATGCTATGCTTTGCTTCACTGTCATGAGCTACTTTATATGGAATGAAAGGAATAGGAGGTTGCATGACAAGAAAGAGACCAGCCAGAATGCTTTTATAAACAACTTTGCCAAGGAACTCAAATGTCATGTAAAGAGCAGAAAGGACATTTTGTATAGGTCTAATGAAATCACACGAACATACTGGGGTTTTTGTATATAATCCCCATGTATAGTTTCCTTTGGGCCCAGCCTATGGGTGCCAAGCTTTGTTAGTATAGTTCCTAACTATACACCCCTTTTGGTCTAATATATTTACCTTATTCCAAAAAATACATGAGCATAAAGATACATAAATTTATGGTTTTCAAAACTTGATAATACTTGCAGAAAGAAAGAGAGATCATAGAAAATATTTCTTTATTAAGGAAAATTAATATGCTGACTTTAATCATTTTTCTAGATGATTTGGATTATCAAGATGGACTAGTACTAAAAATGTATATGTTTGGGACCTATGTCGTGTACCAAGTACTTTAGGAAACTCCATGTACACCGCCTGCTCTAGGGAATCATACTAGTTAACATTAATCCATTCCTCGTAAGGGGATAATGAACACCTTCATAAATACAAAACATCTACTAATGATTTATATTTTCAAGTGAGAAAACACTAAGTATTGATAGTAGTAAAACATCCAATATGTGCAAGTAGAAGTGAGAATACATACATATCATCTTTTGAAAGCAAAATATCCATTGTCATATAATTAAAAAAACCCACGTACCTGAGTTCATAAATTTGTATCTACATCCATGATCATCTAGTCACTTGTCACCATCAATTAATCATTATTAATACAAGATTCATTAAATAATTAATATTTTAGGTCCAAATTAGGGCTTAGTCAAACCTAGGTTCAATTTGATGTTAGGATGGTCTATGAAATTTTTATATTGATATAGATTCTAAAAATTAGGTGTGATTTTACTTTCATAATTTTGTGATGGTTCACATATTTAATTAAAATAAGATGAGGCTACAATCATCTAATTAGTCATTAGTTAGGAAAGACCTATTATTTTTAAATAATAATTAGATCATTTTTCGTATTCTTTAGCCATGTGATATTAGGGCTCATACTTATTTTTCTAAGAATTAATTTCCATTATATGGTTATTATACCATTTAAATGAACCCCAAAGTATGCATTATGATCTAACTAATTAACATTCATTATTTATGTGTCAAAAGTCTAATATAGTGATCTAGTATTGAAGTAGAAGTTTGTATGATTATAAGGTTATTTTTTGGGAATTATCTTGACAAGAAAGCTATTTTCTATAATTTATGTAACATTTTGATGTTTTATATTGATATGATTTGAATTTACAATTTTTGATTTATTGTGGTCATCAGATCCTCATCCAAGAGTGTTGATGCATACCACGTCACTATCAGATAGTGTTGTGGCTTGAGCCTCATGACCTGGCCAGTTCACTTGATTTCATGTAAGCCAACCTGAGGGTTGGAACTCCCTCTCTCTCATTGTGATCTACACATCATGATTCCCTTCTCCTCTGCTGCCCTGTCTTTAGAAAGAGTGCAATGGGTGCCTCTATGGTATGGTGTTGCATCCAAAAATAATAGGAGATCAAGGAATCCTCACCACTTTGGACGCAATTGTGGTTAGGTAGGTTGGCACCAGTGAATTCATGGGTTGCCCGAGCTGGGTTTCATGGATGAGGTGGTGTGGAACCTCATTGATGCACTTGTCCTAGTAAGTGATGGAGCATAGGTGGAGTAGAAGGGGGGATTACCGGTGACCCAACTCGGCCCATGATATTTGGATAAGGTATGTAGAGGCTTACCTATACTTCCAGAAACATCTTTTGCAGAAGGCTTCTTGGATCCTGGGGTGGTAGGAGACCCAACGAGTTCACTGTTGCTGATGATGAGAAGGAGGAAGGAATGATTTTTGCATCTCTAGCCTGAACTCTAGGGATCAAAGTCCACCAAAGATTCTCCAAGTTCTTGTTTTGTGTTCCAGTATGTCGTGAAAATGTATCCTCCTCTCCCATAGATATCCACCAAAGCTAAAGGTTGGAGCTCCCCATGACACACCTTCACCTGAATCTTGTATCTATTGAGGTCTTGATTGGGTTTCTTTAGGTAATTTGGTTCTCTTTTGTTGAAAAGCCCCTGTCAAATACCACTGCATCCTACTTCTTCCTTTGTCTATGAAATGCAACATGGGATAGAGAAGCCACAATGGGGGTGAGGGTAGTTCTTGCTACTATAGAGACCAAAGGAACGCTTGATAGTTCATTAAAAAGGATGTTTCTCCCATGATCCGCACAATCAAAGATGAGTCATGGCATGGTTATAGCATGTTCATCACTCCGAATTAATCAAAGGTTGGGAGAAAATGCCTCACCCTTTTGATTTAAATTATTCTAAGGTCAGAGAAAGATCAACACATCTCCCTTAGTTATGGGCCGACTGACATATAATGGTCGCAACACCTAAGATTTTTAATAGTAGATGACCAATATTTGACAGATCGCTTAAATCAAAGTTCAAAACTTCAAACTCTTAAATCACCCAGGAGACACTTTGAATTAAATGAAGTTTGATTCATGGGTTCATCAGTATACAAGACCTCTTATGATTAAGTTTGAAATTAAAACGACCACATTTGGTCATCTAACCTAATTCTTTAAATTAGCTCAAGTTATTGCATAAATCTTGGTTACAAGTCAACCACTGCTCAACTTGTTATCAGATAAGTTCAACTTGCATCATTTGGCCTAATAAAACATCAAGTTCCATCATTTAATTAGTTTACTCGATTATGTATTCAAATATTATATTTATACCAAACAATAAAACCAATGTTATCACATTCACACCACGTTATATGGAATTTGTCATAAAAATTCAATGTGTTATATAAGTCAACACTTCTAGGTTCCATACCATCATAGTTCCACATGCACCCTAAGTTTTCAATCATAGGATTTAGATTATCTAGGATATACCCACCCCACCTTAATAGGTTGAAGCATCACTAAAAAAATGAAGAGCCACTTTGTGTCTTAGCCATGACATCACATTCTTTTATGTTATAATATACATCCTAAGTCCCTTATGAATTAGGGTTTTTTTTAAGTGGAGAGGGTATCAAGTTTTCATTTTTCACCCTATAAACCATGTAAGGTGATGTTAAAGTTCTATGTCATTGTAAAAAAGAACCACCACACTTAACATCATTATTGTGGTTTATGATCACATAGTATTAGGTTTTCATCATTACATAAGGAGTTCCTTTACATACTTGAATATTAAGGTCTCACCCTAATGTGTGAGAGTTATCATTAAACTAAATGCCTAGATTCAATAAGATTGAGGTTATAGAATATATTTTCATGATCATGTAACATATGATTCAAAGATATATTTATTTCAATATCATGATTCAAAATCTATATATTTCATGTATGATATGAAGACAAAGAGAATATACAAATTCAATCTTATCATGTTTTCAAACTTGGATATCACATGTATGATATAGGGACGGAATATATAAAATGTCAAGCTTATATGATTGACCCCTCATATCTAAATCATATTTATATATCATGTGAGGTTTTTAGTATCATATATCAACAAGTAAGAGTGAAGGGAACAATATTTAGGAGTCTCTCAAGTGCAATGCATTTTACTGCCATAACTAGAGTGTCATATGTCACCTCACTTGCAACTAATCATAAGCTTCACAAACATCAGTCACTCAAGCTATGACGTAATTAAGTCAAATCATTGACTTTCTCATTATGAGTCTTCTACCCATCACATTAATTTTTTTGTACCCAACTCTCAAATTTAGGACTTACATGAATAATATGAATCATGCATAAAAACTTAACTCACTTACTCATGTGTAACCCATCTTAGGACACATTATTTCACATATATCTAATATTTTACCTATATTGGAGGTCAGGTCCTATGACCTTCTCCTTGTGGGTCTCACTCTCTTTAGATTTCACCACATATTTGATCCTAACACTAGGGCTCATCCTTTGTAAAAGATCTTGAGACTCATGTATATTCAACCTTATTTTAACACATATTTCCTTAAGTAAGAAAATCATACATACTTTCATTATGAATACTTTACTTAGATTGTCAACATTGAATTCAAACCTTAAAGACAAGCTTAGATAAGAACAAATAAAACTTATATTCTTGTTGATCAACTTAGTCAAGGCCTTTTACATTCTTACATTACTCACCATTCTATTGTCTATTCTGTCTACCACATATCCTGATAAGGTTCTAGACATGTAATCTAGACTACTCTCTCTTCAAGACCGATGCCACTCCCTTTTACTTAGGTTTCAAGAAGACATGCTACTCTCCTGGTGAGGGACACAATTTTATATTTATATATACATAATAAAATGTTATATAGTTTTATATAAGAAAATAGACATTACAAAAAACTGACAAGACTTGAGTTGATTGGAAAAAACACCAAATAAAAAAAATTGAGTGTCTCACACACAATAGATAGTCTAGTTCCATGTCACCTAGTGAAATTGCAAGAACAAGGTTTAGACTAGTGTATATATTTAATAAATATGAGCTCTATATTGAAATGGTCTCACACACTTGTCTAAATCGGGTCTTGAAAATCTAGATTCTTACCTAGAGGCTAAGTGAAACCTAATTCATATGGAACAACTTACTAAGTTTCTAGGATTTCAAGTGAAGTTGATATTTAGTTTATGTTTCATGGTGAGAAAATTTCAGATGTATCTATGTTCATGCTCTGACACCAACTATAATGCCCCCAAATTTTGCCTTCCCGAGACCCTATGGGGCTGAGACGACGAACTTCAAAATGTTACTCAATCTTATCCAAGAGCAATGTGGAAGCATTAGTGCATACACCAACATTCAAATATATAAGCATAAACCATACCTTCCTCAACATTATACATTTATATTACAAAATGAAATATTACAACTATCATTTACACATTGAGTATAGAATTTTGCAAGTCTAAACATGTATGCTAACAAGGATCTTACACAATAAATACAACTTGTACAACTTCTCACTTTCTACTTTTTCTCCCTTGCTAGCTCTGAACCTCTAGCACACATGAAACATATAATCAACACACAAGGTGTTGGATACATGGGCACAAAGATACATATATTTAAGGCTTTCATAACTTGAAAATATTTTTAGAAAGAAAGAAAGATAATATAAAAATAGTTCTTTATTAAGAAAAATATGTTGATTTTAGTCAGTTTTCAAGATGAGTTGCATCATTTAGTGGACTAGTACCAAAAACATATATGTTGGGCCCTATCTCATGTACCAAGTATTTTAGCAAACTCCATGTAAACTGCCTTGTCTAGGGAAGTGAACCAGTCAACATTAATCCATTCCTCATAAGGGGATAATGAACACCTTAATAACTACAAAAATCTACTCATCATTTATATATTCAAGTGAGAAAACACTAAGTACTGATAGTAATAATACATTCAATATTTGAAACTAGAAGAGAGAATAAATACATATCTTTATTTGAAAGCAAAAAAGCCAATGTCATATAATTAAATAAACCCACATACTTGAGTTCATGAATTCCTATTTACATCCATGATCATCTAGATCACTTGTCACCACCGGATTCATAACAATTAATCATTATTAATACAAGATTCATTAAATAATTAATATTTTAGGTCAAAATTAGGTTTAGTCAAACCTAGGTTCAATCTGATGTTAGGATGGTCTATGGTATTTTTATACTAATATTGATGTTATAAATTAGGTATGGTTTGACTTTCATAATTTTTTGACGGTTGACCTATTTTCTAGAATGTAAATGAGGCTACAATCATCTAATTAGTCATTAATGAGGATAGACCTATTATTTTGACATCATAATCAGATTAGATTCCATATTTAGGTTCCAAATGATATAAAGGCTCATACTTATTTTTCTAAGATTTCTATTTCATTTTATGCTAATTTTACCATCTAAATGAACCCTAAAGTATGCATTATGATCTAAATATTTAACATTCATTATTTATGTGTCAAAAGCATGATATGGTGATCTAAAATTGAAGTAGGAATTTTATGATCTTAGGAGTATTTTTGGGGAATTATTAGGACAAGGGAGCTATTTTCTATGATTTATGTAATGTTTTGATATTTTCCATTGATATGATGTGAATTTACCTATTTTTGATTTATCATGGTCGTCCAATCCTCATCCAGGAAGTGTCGATGGGTGCCAAGTCACTGCAAGACAAGTTTGTGGCTTGTGCCTCCTTCTCCGGCCAGTTCGATTGAATTGGCACATTTTGACCTAAGGGTTGAAAAGCGCTCTCTCTCCTCACAATCTATGCATCGTAGTTCCCTTCTCCTATGCTACTCTATATTCAAAAAGATCATGGTGGGTACCTTTATAATAAGGTTTTGCATCTAGAAATCACATTAAATTAAGGAATCCTCAATGCTTTGGACTCCATTATGGTTAGGTAGGTTTGCACTAGTGAATCCCTAAGTGTCGCCTCGACTAGATTTCGCTGATCGGGTGGTGTGGAAGCACACTGATGCGCCTGGCCTAGTTGGTGATAGAGAATAGGCGGAGCATAAGGGGGCGTCAACGGTGACCCAAATCAGCCCAATCTATTCGAGAAGGTTTGTAGAGGCTTGCTAATCTTACTAGAAATTTTAGAGCCATGAAGCTTCCTAGATCCTTAGGCAGAAGGACACCCAATGAGTTTGTTATTGTAGATGATGAGAAGGGGGAAGGAATGATATTTTCACCTGTAGCCTCAATTATAGGGATCAAAGTCCACCAAATATTCTCCACATGCCTATTTTTTAGTTTAGTATGCCATGATAAGGCCTGCTCCCCTCGTATAGATATCGACAATTACTAAAGGTTGGAGCTCCTCATGACACACCTTCACCTGAATCTGGTATCTACTGCATTCGTGATTGGGTTTCTTCTGGTAATGTGGTGCTCTATGGTTGAAATGCCTCCACCCGTACTTCTTGCTCTATCTACACAATGAAACATGTGATAGAGAAGTCGTGAAGGTAGTGAGGGGAGTTCTTGCTACTCTAGAGACCAAAGGCACGCTTGATAGTTCATTGAAAATCTCATGGTACTGAGGATCTACACAAACGACTTCTGAAGGATGTTTCTCCCATGATCCGCATAATTAGGGATGAGTCATGGTTTGTATATAAGGTGTTCATCACTCCAGTTTAATCAGAGGTTGGTAGAAAATGCCTTATCCTTTCGATCTAAATTATTCTAAGGCTGGGGAAATATTTGTGCATCTCCCTTAGTTTGAAGACGACTGGCATATACTGGTCACAACACCTAATATTTTAATAGTATATGACCAATATTTGGTAGATCTCTTAAATTAAAATTCAAACTTTAAACTCTTATATCATCTAGGAGACACTTTGAAATTAAATGGAATTTGATTCATGGGTTCATCATTTCATAAGACCTCTTATCATAAAGTTTGAAACCATAACTACCACATTTTTTCATCTAACCTAAGTCTTCGAATCACTTGAAGTTACTGCATAAACATTGGTTACAAGTCAATTACTCATGAACTCATGATCATATAAGTTCAGCTTGCATCATTTGGCCCGATCACACATCAAGGTTCATCATTTAATTATTTCACTCCAGTATGTTTTCAAATGTTATGTAGGATACCAAAATCTACAACCAATGTTGTCACACTAGGGTTTGGAACTCTCCCAACTGCCATGGAATTAACTCTTTGTGTACCATGGAGGAGAAGGGTCAGTGTCAGCTTGAGGAAGATGATGAGTCACCGACCTATAGGACTTCCTTCGGTAGGCAAAAAGTTAGGGAGAACCTCGGTAGGTGAAGAGTAGGGAGGACCATTGGTACAGAACATAGAACAAGCATCAGAAGGTGGCATGTGGAACTTTATTAGATGAGGAAGCTAAAGTTCCACGGTAAGATAGCATGTTGGAGAGCAATCAGTAGGTGAATGTAGAGGTTCCATTAGAAGGTGAGAGGAGAGTCTCCATCGAATAATAAAAGCATGACTTACTTCAATTGTTGGCCATAGGAAGAGATGCATAGAAAAACCTTCAGTTGTTGAGTGAAAAATTTCCATTGTAACGTGGTAGGATAATTTCCATCAAAAGTGACTCGTTGGATTTCCTTGAAAGGTAGTCATTGGGAAACCATCAATGGATGGGTGGGTCATCCATCGAGAGGTAATATTTAGGCTTCCTTTGATTGTCAACTAAAGGAAGGATGGAATGATGGAAAACAATAGATTTACAGATGAAATTGAAACTAATGGTTTAGTGGAATGCAACACAAATTGATGAATCAACATAAGTGATTGATTACAATCCCACACTAGGGGGTTATTGATACAAGGTTGACGAATTTCACTGTTTTAGCTTCTATCAAAGGAATTTCAACTAATGAAGTGGTGAATCAATGGAAAGTGATGTCTTGACATGTCCAATGCAAACTGATGGCATCAACAACCATTGAAGGATCATATCATAAAAAATATGGTCCATTTATTCAAAAACAAGAGTTCCCACTTGTTAGTTAGCAAGACCACCATCTCCTACACTCCTACCACGCAATGAAGTTAAACCCTATAATGGAAACTAGAGAAATGGATCCAAATCCTATAAACTAATACAAAATTAAGACAATCTAAATGTAAATTATTCTAAAGTGAAATGATGGAAATGAATATAAAATTAAGTTGAATATGCGACTAATACAAGGATGAATATGCATTCATCAGTCACCAGGAATATGTGATAGATTGTCAATTATTTTTAGAGCGGGACTAATATTTAGGAAAGCCATTATCAATACAGTCAATAATGCACTACAATAGCGACATTACTATGATCATGTTTGGAGATAGATTGTATAATTTGATTTTATCTATTAACACCATGAGTATGGGTTAGTAAATAGTTTATATAGAGTGATATAATATGAAAGCGGGTAGTAAATGATACATACATTTAATCCAAAAGATAAAAAAAAATTATATTAATTTGATAGAATTCATACATTCACCGCATTGTGGTGAAACTGGAATGTTAAAGACTTCACTAATCTGATCTTCAATCCATTTTAATTATCTATTTTTTAATTTCGATATTTAGTTTAATAAATCAACCAACACTTTTACTAGGCCTAAATTATCTATTTTGTTTAGTAGTAGTCACAATTCTCTAACATTCAACCCTCTTTGAATATCTTTACTAATGAAACACATACACTTGCATTTAGCGCACACACTAGTGGTGTGTCAAGTAGAAATTAATAAATAAAGGAAAAGATAAAATAAATGAGATACCATTGTAGTACGGGAGTATTATATAATTATCTATAATGTATATGCACAAGTGATCTTATTCCACCAAATGTGAGGAATTCAGTCCCTTCTTCGTCTCCTATTATCTTCAGCTTCTAGAGGATCAAAATCACTTTCTACGATTCTTGAAGATCCTCCCGAAAAGTTAGAATGAGAGAAAAATGAAAGATCTTCTCTCATAACTTCTCTTTTGATATTTGTAATTTTTTAAAAAATTTAGGAGACACAGCTTGTCTCTTAGTACCTTTTGAGAGTTCACACCAAAAATCAATAGGTATAATGTTGTGATTGGTTGGTAATTGTGTTGGAAGATATTTTGATCAAATATTTATGAGGATGCATGCCAACTCCTTGTAGAAACTATGTTTGTGTGTTTGATCATGACATGGTGATGCTCCGTGAAACTCACTGAGCTAACAAAGTATTTATAATTTCCCAATCTAGATACACTCGTGTTAATAGATCTTCAATCGCATGACTCGATACATAGTATAGAGAATGTGGTAAGTACATGTTCAAATCTATGGGGAGTGGTTGGACACTAGAGCTAGGGTGTTTCTTTGGGTTTCTAGAATGTATACTACAGTATAACAAGTTAGAATGGTGGTTTTGCTTATTAGAATTAGGGTGAAAGAAAGTAAATAGAGAGTGAGTGGAATCTAATTTAAAGTAACAATTAGGTAAAACTTATTAAGAAAAGAAGACAAATAATACCTGCTAATAAAAATCTATCCTAATTAACCCTAAGAAAGACAATTAACTAAGCAAGGGAATCTAAGACTACACTAAGCTATTTTCTAATAAAAAAATCATCACAAGAAATTGAAAGAATGAACTAATTACTCTACCAAGAAATAACAAGAATGAACAAGAATTTAGACTAAGTGAACAACAGGGAAATAGCTTGGAAAAGGATCAATTTATGATTCTAGATAGTAACTGGGATTGTGAGTATTTGGGGGATATGAAACCATAAACTATGTATAAGGGTCCTAATCATGCACATACATTCAACAATTAAGATATTAAAACAAACAACAAGGAATATTTTAGTGTAATCCTACCATATTAGTTGGTCATGGGAGGTATGGTAGTATAGAGGGGATCTACTCCCTATCACTTCTGATCCAACTTTACAAGTCTATGTTAACTAAGGGATGGGTAGATGGTGTGTCCTGCCAGAGGTGAATACATTAATTAATTGGACTTCAGTAGATGCACCCCATGAGCTCATAACATACTTGGGATCTTTAAAATTTATAAAACCCAAGACAAGGTTCACTCACAATATTAAAACACTCACCTACAAGTGCACAGGGGCATGTCATAGTATAGGTGAATGGAAAGTGAGGGGTTGATCCACAAGGAGAGAGGGGGTACTAGATCTAAGTTAACGTAAGCTACATTCCTAATGTGGAGTGTAGGGTCTTTACAAATTGTTCATGGTTTTGATTGATAATAAATATGACGCAAGAAGGAAAACTAGATTATCTTAAACCCTAAGTTGCCCCTAAGAAAGTTAATTCTAACTATAAAATAAGTGAAATAACTAAGCATCAGCAAGAGACTACAACTACGTTACACTAATGAGGTGAGTTAAGAACTCGAGAAAATAATGACCTAGGTTATCAATAACTAACAAGATTAGCACTATAAAGCTCAAAAGACCACTATCTACTCAAGATAGACCTAACTATTCAAATCTAAGCAATTGAATAAGAGGCAATAAAAGAAATTAACTAATCTAGCATTAACAAGCTAAGAGAGAGCAAGATGGGTTTTAACAATATTAATGAGAGGTCGACCATTTGGGAAATGATAGTAAGATATTAGTTGAGGGGAGATATCATGCAAACCAAACAATTCATTCTAGGCTTTCAAACCAAACAATTAGTTAAATCCAACAAAATTTCCCTACACTATTTGGTGGCCATGGATAGAATAGAGTGTGGGAAGGGGAACTACACCCTTACACACCCTATCTAGCCTTACAAGGCTCAATTGGCCCAAGATTAGCTGGGATTTTAATTGCATTTGGATAATCTAGGTTTCTAGAGTGAGGCAGATTAGCGTAATTGGGAGCCAAATGTAGAAATGGGAAGTAGAGGTGAGGGTATTTCAACCCACATTACTTCCCATCTAGCTTTTAGTAAACTCCTAGGCAGTTACACTAAACAATCTCCCACTATCCACTTAGATCTCAAACTTAGGAGTAAGAAAAGGTCTATATGTGTGGCAAGAGGGGGTGCTATCTAGGGATCCACTAGTTGGACTTAGGAGAAAATCCCACAATAGCCTCACATATGATATTTTTTCCTAGACTTAGTTGTATCTAGCATAAAACCATAAGAAATCCATGTTTTCAAGCACAAACCACAAGAAGAATTATGTGAAACAAGATATAAATAGAAAGAAACCATCATAAAATGAAATTATAGAGTTCACAAGATATATTCCCCCAAAAGGGTATCAAAATAACATTGTAACCCGAAACAACCCACCACAAAGGGCTTAGATACTCAGAAAAAGAAAAGGAAAAGAAAGAAGGATGAGTATAAGAGTGGGGATCCATAGAACGTGGTGAATACTCCTCCTTCCTCAGCTCCTTTATGTACAATAGAATCACCTCCCTCCAAGGTAGAAAATTGCATAAATGGATATGGTTAGGTGGTGAAAACCCTAGAAAACTAGGGTTTTTGGATGGAAATAAGGTGGAAATGGAAGAAGGAAGGTAGGTGGAGCTATTGAATGAAAAAGGGTTTGGATATGAATTCTAGAGGTATCTAACCTAGTATTGTGGCTACCACTATGGTATATATAGGTGGTGGGGAAGCACTAGGGTAAGTGGGGGAAAAGTGGGTAATGTAGTGGAATACATTGTTAGGGTTGCAAGGTCACCACTGTCATAGTGAATACCATGTCCATGGAAAGTGATATGGGCGTGGTGGAAATATGTTGTAGAGAGGAGGTTAGGAGAGCGAAGTGGCCACAGTCATGTTGGGTGGATGATGCCACAACAGTTTTGTAGAGCACAACCATGCCAGAGGAGAGATGCCTCAGTCATTCTTTTGTGTTGCTTGTGTTGACTTCTACTGGCCACAGTCATGGAAGTTTCCATGTTCGTGGTCATCTTCAGTGGCCACGATCATTATGTTGGCCACCACCATGATCATTCCTTGGTATTTCATGCAGAGTCCCTACTAAAATTTGCATCTTCTGCAATGGTTGTGGCATTGCACAACGGTGGTGATGGATATCATTAGCCATGACTGTAATGATGTTCACAGCCATTGGGGACTAAGTATACCATAGTAGTTTTGGTGGTGACAATTGTGGAAGTTGACGTTCAAAATTGCTTGTATCCCTATTGATTTTAGACCATCCTTCCATGGCTGTAGCAAAGTACCACGACCCATGGTGAGGCTACAACTGCTTGACTTTTCTTTAATCTTCTTGAAATGGTTGCTAATTGTTTTGGAGCAATTTTTTTCCAAGCAAAGGGTTCTAGGGGAATATTTGGGTCCAATCTTAGGGTGTAGAAACGCAGGGACCACATCCTTCTCTCTCCTTTGCATCCAATGCATGTACAAAAACCCTTAAATAGATGTAAAAAGTAGCCATAAGTGTATTTGACATGATAGTTCATATTTTGGGAATTGACTTGCAATGTAACATGTTTAGATGTGATTATAATGAAAAAATTCACAAGATGAATCCCTGAATTAGGGTTGCATCACCAACCCAAACTTAAAGTATACTTTTCCTCAATTATGCTTCAACTTATTCTCTTTTCCAGTTCACTCAAGGAGATTATGGATAATGCAATCATTGTGATGTTTATCGGGTAAAATGAGTTCACATGAGGAATTAGGCATGCAGTCCACTACTCTCTACGCATTTGAATCTTTCAAGTGTGAATCAAGAATAGAGTACAAGAACTTATAATATGGGACACCATTCACATATGCAAGTAATGAAATTTTCATAAATCTATTGGTAGATCGTATCATGCATGAAATACATTCTAAAGGTTAGAATTACTATTTCATTTTCTAAAGATACCTTATACACTTCATCTCCTACTCATGACCCACTTGACTTGTGTATGGGGATTATGGCTAGAGTTGATTACCCTAGCCCTATTAGGCATAAAAAAAGAGAATAAAGGGTTGCGGAAGGGAGTGGATTGCTATTACATAGAGAGCTTTTTTTTTTCTTCTTTTCTATTCTTGAGAGACTATTACATAGAGCCAATATTTTATTTATTTTTCTTCTTTTCTTTCTTTCTTTTGTTTTCCCCATGTGAAGAGAGGTCATATCATGACAAGAGTGATCGGGAGGTAAATATATGGTCACTTCAAACTTTTGGGGGTGTCCAAGGCTAATACGTGCACTTTGACATCGTTTCCTGAGGAAGAGAGGTAAGAAAATGGTAGAAGAAATGTCGGGTCAAAGAGGGTTCACAAGAAGTGGAAATTCATGTATAATCTCACTTAATCAAGTTAGTCCATGTAACATTCACCAATCAAACAAGCCATGCATAAAATGAATAGTATAATATATTGCATCCTTTTCATATAGATCAAATACACCCAAACGTTCAAGACTTGCAAGAATCACCCTTTTATTCAAAATATCAAATTATTTCAAGAGTCTTGGAGCGCATGCGAAATTCCTACATAGGACTCATTCTAGCCAAAAACATCAAAATCAAGTTGCATTATCTAAGATTTAATCATTGTCATCAAAACTAATAGAGATTTAGTTGAAACATACTATTGGGTAAGAACATTCAAGTTTGGGTAAAAGTTGGCCAAATTGGTGCCAATTTTCACATTAATCACATCCAAACCTACTTTAGGGAAAAAATGACATAAAGCAAGAAAATTCTAACTAAGACACACAAAAATTTCCAATAAAAACATGAAAATGTAGTGCATGAGATGGAAGGTAAAAAGAGAAAAAGTTTTGAAAAATTACTCAAAAATGCATGAAAAAGATCTATATGTGCATGTATGCAAACAAAAGGAGAATCTTCTCTAGATATGGTGATGTCAATCAATGACATAGTCATTTGAAATAGATCAACAAAATGAGATGATAAAAGATAGGGCATATCGTCCTACAACCTAGAATCTTTTAATCATGTTGTCCTCAGTATGAAACTAAAGTTTTTGAATGTTAAGGTAGATGTCACTACTGTGGTGGTGGTGGATCTTGTGGTGTGTCACCTTCTACTGGTGGGTTGGCCTGTGGAGGATGCTCCTCTTGTTGGAGAATGGGGTTGGACTGAGGTGGTGGAGGAGCTGAATGAGCTGGTGAGAACTGGTAGTAATGTCCCCAATAGTCAGCCTAAGGGGAAGGACAAGTCTCTGGGAAGGTAGAAAGGGCACTCTAATAAACCTCCCCTATTGGGGGTTCCTCTCTGCCCGTGCATGATAGTATTGGTACATGTGTTTGATCTAATAATGCATTTTTTGTTGATCTTGCTACAATGTATTGCAAAATTTATTGCATAGTCTACTGGGTCTGTGTAATGCCATCCAGGTGTGCCTATGAAGTGGACATGTGATACCCACTCACTGAAGGCTTCTTCTTTGAGGATTCTTCTTCTCCCCTTCTTCTCACTTGATGGTCCTGTCTCTGCTACTCATTTTCTCTTTGTTGTTGTATCATTATTGTTTCTCCCACTCTTTTGGGTGGAACATTGGCTTTCCCTTTATGGACCTCCCTTGGATTCTCTACCTCACATATTCTCACAACATCAATCAAATGTCTTATGGGACATAAAATCTCTAGTAGTGGGGCTACATGGTAAGATAGCTCAAGGTCACGTATTAACATTGGGAGGTAATATTGTAACTCATTCTCTTGTTAACAAAGGTGATCAAATGGGAGCCTATGAGGTATTTAAGATCAACAAACTATGCTCCCTCTGCCTTGGTGAGCCCGATGAGATCACATCCTAGGGATACAACTCTCTTATTTGCGTACCATACCAGAATGGTATTTTATATGAATTTTTGGGCGTACCATACAAAAGGATTTGTGATTGCGCTAGTCATTGATTTTTCTAGTGTGATGTTGGAGTGCCACGACAAGCTATACCACAAGGCACTATGTCAATGTTTTTTTATCTTTCAATACAACCTCCATTAAGTTTCTTGGCCTCCTCAACATTTGTATCAAAGATGCAATTCAATTTACAATATGTGAGTGTAAGAATTTCATTCAGCATCCCGAACCTAATGGTTTATTATCCTCTATATTCAATTCTTTTTAAAGTAGTAAAGAATTTTTGTGTCAAATTCACATAGGTGACTTGTTTTGTGCATAGAATCTTCCAAAACTTGGATTCCAACAGTGTGTCTTCTACTGCTTCTTTGATGTGAATGGCATCCATTGCCTTATGGAGAGCATATCTAGTTGTAATGAACTCCTTGTCATGCACTCGAGGTAGAGAGGAGTTATTAAGATCATTCTCTTTCTACGTCTCCCATATGATACCCCCTCTTCAGCCTATCTTCCTTAAGCATAGCCATAATATATTCTGGCTCTAGAATAAACTTCTCAACATCTCTATCCTCATCTACCTCCTCAGCCTCATATGTGCGCAACCCTACACTTGTATCAATGTTCAATAGAATTATTTTCTCAGATTACTCTGCTTGAGCATCCTCTTCATCCTCAATCATCAATTTCCATCAATCTAATTGATGTTTTTGTGACCTCTTCATTTGCTAAAGAAGTAAAGTGGAATTCTGGCATAGGGCAGGGAGAAGTACGTAAAGAAGAAGGGGCAGATATCTCCTTGACCCACTTTGGGAGGGTGGTGAGCTCTGGTTCTTAGGAATCAATAAGTGCATCAAAATTTGTCTTTGATGCCTCTTCTTCCTCCTCCTCGTATGTGGCATTGGTGGTGTGGTGACTCCCCGATGAGTGGGGGTGACAACCACTCATGGATGTTGAGCAACGAAGCGAGACATAGAAGGAGTTTGAAGGTGGTGGGGTGTGCGATGGACTGGAAACATTGGAGGTTGCTTTCTTGGTGCGCACTTCTCCCCTGGTGATTTATTTGAGGCTTTTTTGAGCCCCCTTCTTTACAACCTTTTTGAATCCCTTCATGGCATGGAGGTGGGGGTGGATGAGAGGGTTGTGATTTTTGGGTTTTATTTTGAAAAAAAGGTGAATATAGGTAGGAATGGGTAGGAATTGATGGGGAGGGTCGAGGTGGATGTAGAGGAGTGATTGTGGGGTTGGGATAGTGATGGAAAAAAGACTTTGGTAGGGTTTTTGATGGGGCAGCGGGTGGCATTTTGTGGAGATAAATGGAGAAGAAGGTGGGGCTTAGGAGTGGTTTGATGGTGGGAATGTGTAGAGGGGGTGTGTAGTGGAGGTGACTAAGGGATTTCATAGGTGGATTGATGGTGGATGGTGGATGGAAGAGGAAGGTTAGGTTGGAGTAGGTTGTCGGAGCACCACCATAATCATTGTGGTCAGCCATGGATTGTAGAGGTGAATGGGGAGGGTCATGGTGGAATAGGTTATTTAAGTGAAATTTTTGGTAGGGTCGGGACATGCCACGGTAATGGCGGGTGCTACGATCATGATGATGTGGTGGTAGAAAGACCATGGAGGAAGTAACGATTGGTGACCGATGGGTGGATGTTGAAGACTTTAACCCTTACCACACCTGTGAAAGTCGAAATGAATGCGGTGTTCTTTGAGTGCCACACCCATGGAAGTCACTGCGGTCGTGGTGATTCCTTCACATTTTGTCATCCTTTTATGTAAACTTTATTAAGTTTCTCTTCATGCATGTATAATGTGCCATGCTCATGTTGGGATGCTATGGGCACGACTGTGTCACACTCTACGGTCATGGTGGTGAACTCCAGCCATGCCTGTGGTGTCCTTCATGATCGTGGGGATTCCTTCACATTTTGTCGCCCTTATCTGTGATTGTTTGTGAGTATCTCACCACACCTGTGGAAACTTCCACGCCCGTGCCTGGGAACTTTGACCATGACCATTCCAATCTCAACGACTATGTTGGCTTCTTCCTTTTCTAATCAACTTCTTTGTTGATTTTTGAATGAAATGACCACAGCCATTTTACTATAGTGAGTCTTTTATGTGAAAATTTTTTACAACAACTTCATGAGACTTCAAATTATTCAATGTAAACATTGTTCTATCTCATTTTTCTTTCCTTGTAGTTGTTGCACCCATCTTCATACTCTCTCTTAACTTGTCACCTGTCATACCCCAAAAACAAAGAAAAACTATCAAGCACAAGTGAGTGGGTGTGTGTATTTTTGAATTATGTAAAAAAAACTAAAAGCATCAAAAAGTAAAGGTTGGGTGCAAAAGATCCTGAACCTAGGTGGGTTGCCTCCCACTATCACTAAATCTATGCCTTCAGTCGGGCTTATTTATTTTTAATTTAATCATCCTCACGGAACCAGAATATGGCTGATGATAGAGCTGAATGGAAATGAAGAATGCATGTAGTTGACGCCAATATGGTTGGGACTGAGGCTTAAATGATGATGATGATCCTCGTGGAACCTTCCAAGCATATTTTTAATGGATGCCTCTTTCATGTGCCTTTAAGCACATCTCTTCATCAATCGGGTGTTTGGAAACAAACATTATGATCTCAAAACTTTGATTCTCTTTATCCGGACCGACTTCAACCTTTTTCCATTGACTGTGAATTCCCTTGTGCCTTCTTTATCACATATCATGATGGCATCAGATGGATATACATTCTTGACTAGATAAGGTTCTTCACAACTAGACCTAAATATTTTGGAAAAGACTTCATCCTTGAATTGTACAACCATACCCATTGGTCACGCTCAAAATTCTTCTTTTTGATCAACCTATCATGCAAGAATTTGGTTCTTTCCATGTATCTTTTAGACAACTCATAGGCTTCATCCCTAATCTCTTCCAACTCATGGATCTGTGATTTCCTTCTTACTCTGGCGATATCTACATCCATGTTCATAGTTTTGAAAGACCAAAATGCCTTTGTTTCATCTCAACGAGTAGATGCCACCTCTTATCATACACAATCCAGAATGGTATGCTGCCAATCGAGGCCTTAAATGTCGTTATGTATGCTCATAAAGCTTCATTAAAACATAAATAAAAATCCTTATCTTGACTCACTATCTTCTCACTAATGAGCTTTATCTCCCGATTTACCAACTCAACTTGACTACTAGTTTGAGGGTGGTAAGGAGTAGCTACATGATGGTTCACACCATGTATTTTCAGGAATCATTCAAAAGTTATATGATTGAATAGGCTTCCATCATCACTGAACATCACCCTTGGCACACCAAACTGGCTGAAGATATTAGACTTGACAAAGGAACATACCACCTTGTTATCATTGGTCCTTGTAGAAACTTCTTCAATCCACTTGGAAATAGAGTCAATGGGCTCCAATATGTACACATATGTAAAAGTGGAGGGAAATGGACCCATAAAGTCAATAACACAAACATCAAACACCTCAACAACTAGAATAGGTGAGAGAGGCATCATGTCCCTTTTTGAGATAGTTCCCACATTTTGGCACTTCAAGAAACACTTGCAATATTCATTAGATTCTTTTAACAACATCAGCCAATAGAATCCACTTTGAAAAACTTTAGTGGTTGTACGCTTCCCACCAAAATGTCCCCCAAAAATGTCAGAATGGCATGTGGAGAGGATCTCTTGCTGCTCACTTTTGGGTACACACCTTCTTATCAATTGATTAGGATAATACTTGAAGAGATGAGGGTCATCCAACACATAATTCTTTACCATAGCAAGAAACCTCTTACTTTCTTCTCTAGTCCATGTGATTGGTATACTACAACTTACAAAAAAGTTGGCTATGTGCTTGTACCATAGATTTTAAGTGGTCAAGTAAGAAAAATTTCTCATGGGGCAATGCCTCTTTAATCCGATTCACATTGTTATATGGTGCCTCAATGCGGGAAAGGCGGTCAGGTGCAGAATTTTCAATCCCCTTCTTGTCAATAATTTCTCGATCAAACTCTTAGAGCAATGGGATCCTATATATCAATTGTGTATTTTAATCTTTCCTTGCCATAAGATACTTGAAGACTACACAATTTGTCTACAAGGTAACATTATTTTACAAAAGGCAAGAAAATAATTTATCAAATGCAATAATCACATTAAGTAATTCCTTCATGGTGGTGTTTTAGTTTCTTTGGGCCTCATCAAGGGTTTAACTTGCATAGTAAATGGTATGTGGAATTCAGCCAATCCTTTGGCCCAACACATTCCCCACTTCCATATCTGAAGCATTGGTCATGATCTCAAATGGTAAAGAGAAATTCAGGGGTTGCATTAGGAGTAGAAACTAGCTTATGCTTCAAGTGGATTAATGCTTAAACACACATGTCATCAAAATTGAATTCCACATATGTTTCAAGCAAATTCCATAATGGTCTAGAAATTTTGCTAAAACAATTTATTAAATGATGATAGAAACCTACATTCCCCAAGAGAGAACAAACATGTATTATGGTGGAAGGAATAGTATGAGTTGAAATTGGTGCCACTTTGGCCTTGTCAACCTCAATCCCATCTTTTGAAACTCTATGTCCCAACACTATGCCTTCTGGGACCCTGAAATGGCTCTTCTCACAAGATAGAACTAAATAGACTTTGACACATCTTTCAAGAATGGCGGAGACATGGAGCAAACAATCATTTATTTTTTTTCCGAAAAAGGAGAAATCATCCTCAAAGACCATAAGAGATGAATCCAACGTATCATGGAAGATTGATGTGCTATGTCTTTGAAATGTAGATAGGACACTACACAATAAAAATGGCATCCTTCTATAAGAAAAAGTACCACTTGGACAAGTGAATGTAGTCTTCTCCTGATCCACTGGGTACACTGCCACTTGAAAGTAACACAAGTAACCATCAAGAAAATAATAGAATCTCTTTCATTCAAGCCTCTACAAGATTTCATCCATGAATGTGGGGAGGAAATGGTCCTTATTTGTCTTTTTCATTGAGCTTCCTATAATCCACACACATCCTCCACTTAGATTCTCTCTCAAGGGTACAAACTCTCCATCTTCATTTGCAACTACTATGATCCTACCCTTCTTGGGAACAACATGGATGGGACTCACCCATGGGCTATCAGAAATGGGATAGATAATCTCAACATCTAGCAACTTCACCACTTCTTGTGTTACAACCTCTTTTATGTTCATATTCAATCTCCTTTGCATTTTTCGAGTTGGCCTGGCATCATTTTCAAGATAGATTCTATGAAGACAAAAAGATAGGTCAACGTCCCTCAAGTCAGTAGTAGACCATCCTATGGCCTGAATGTTTCTCTTCAACACAAAAATAAGAGCATCATCTTGTACATGAGATAGGAAAAATTAAATGATCATCGGGAGGGTATCATTAGAACCTAGAAAAACATCCTTCAAGCCTTCAAGAAGAGACTTGAGCTCAAGGACTGGAGGTTCTTCAATGGAGTTCTTCAGAGTTTTTTTAGAAATGGATGGGAGGTCCTCACTTGTAGCAACTAAGGATAGCTCATTTTTCTCCTCATTATCATCATCAGTGAACTCCACAATGGGCCCTTGACCCCTACCTTGGGTAGCAGTCTGAATCCATATATGCAAGCATTATTCTACCATCTCGTCAAGGGAGTCAATCAGATAACAATCTTCTTGAATAGAACCTATTACCTTGGGCTTATCAAAAGCTTTGAAAAATGTTCAACTAGATCTTTATGTGCATTAATGCCACATACATGGTGTCAATTCTCATATGAATCACTACATCATTTTAATCTAGGAAGGGTCTTCCCAAGATAATTGACACCTTCCTTGAGTCTTTTTCCATATCCAGCACATAAGATTCGAAGGAAAGAATGTGGAGGTGTCATTATCAAGCTTGACCAACACATCATCAAGTCACCCTCGAGGTGTATTCATAGAACGATTGGACAATTACAAGGTGCAATTAGCTCATTGCAATCGTCCAAAGTTCAATTTGACATACACATCAGATTGCATCAAATTCATGCTATAACCCAAGTCAAGGAGTGTTTGGTCTATATGATAAGTTCCAATGTAGCAAGAAACGATGAGTGTGCCAAGATATTTATCTTTTGTGGTGTGGCGTGTTATAAAATATAACTCACTTGCTAAGTGATCTTGATTGTCTTTGTTGTTCTTCATGTTGTCCTTCTCTTGAAGGTACAAAAATCTTTCAAGAACTTTGCATAAGATGGGATTTTTGTGACGGCATCTAGCAATGGAATATGCATCCTCATTTGTTTAAAGGTCACATGATATCCTCGGTATGCTTCTTCTTTCTTTCCTCGGTGGATGGTTCTTCAAATGCATCATGAAAGGGAAAAAGTTGTGCTCCCGACTAGTTCACATCAATAGAATTATCAAGAGGTATCATAGGAATCATGATGTCATCACTCTAGATCATAGAATCAGCCTAACTTCCGATAACAATATCACACCCCGAATCTCTATATCACTTCCTCAAATCATGGTATCAACTCTAGCTTCACTGCCTGCATTATCAATTGTTGCACCTCTAGGCTTCTCCAAATTCCCCCACTCCTAAACATTGTCACAACCTTCACTTGCTCGTGGGTGGTAGAGGAGGAAGCTCATGGTGGTTGTTGTGGTTGTTCAGGTGGTTTTGGCCTTTCTTGTGGTAGGTTTAAGTTTTGGAGAATGAATTGTTGTTGAGATGGTGGTTGTGGTTGTTTTTATGGATGGGGGTGATATTGTGGAGGCGTTTGTTGGTATGAGTGAGGTGGAGGTGGATCTTAGTGATAGTTGAAAGTGGATTGTGGGGGGTTGGGAGCATAGGGATTAGGATGTCCTTATTACTATTGCAGAATGGGTACTTTCCCTTGTGGTGGGATGAAATCACCTTGAGGAGTGCTCAAAGAACCACCTTCATTGTTTGGATTCTCCATGGGTTGGGACAGGAGTCTTCCCTCCTCATTATGAGCAAGTGAAAGAGTGATATGATCAATCCTTTGCTCCAATCTAATGATTTTTTTCCCTATAGCAGACACATCTTGCTCTGCATCATCAAGGCTCCTTAGCCTTCCTAAAACTTCCTCTTCAATCATAGAGCTATAATTTGACCCTTGGTGTTGCCTTTGTTGCCCTTATCCTTCATCACCATATTGCTTACAAGAGAAATTCGGGTGATTCCTCAATTTTGGAGTGTAGGACTTTGACATGGGGCCTTGGTTGTTCCTATTCCTAAAAGATTACAAGGCTTGCACTTATACACATATTGCCTCCACAAAATTAGTAGAGTGGATAGGACATCATCTAGTTTGATTCTTCATCAAGTTCATCATATCATCCAGGATTTTCATCATTTAAGGATTGACCTCATCTTTGACTAGAGATGGAGAAGGAGGGAGAGGAACCCAGTTCAAGTCAAGGTGATCGCCCTTGCTTGAAGCTCGATGGCGTCAATTTTCAGCAAGGTGCTCAAAAAGAGTGGCGAAGACTCCTTTGAAGGTCTAGACATGAATATTCTACCACGAGAAGAGTGAACTATAGTGTGTCTCAACTCAAAAAGTCCATTGTAGAAATAGTCCACTAGCTGCCATAGAGGAATTTCATGGTGAGGGCAGTCTAACAGGAGATTTTGGAATCTTTCCCAAGCTTCATGTAAAGGCTCATTTTCCCTTTGTGTGAAGGACGTGGTGCATCTCATCATCTGAGTTAGCTTGGATATTCGATAGAACTTCTTTAGGAATTCATTCTTCATTGCCATCCAGGTCACTAGCTCGGGTTTGGACATGTACTACTCTTTGGTTTTTCTTTGAGAGAGAAAGGAATAGGGCTCTTCTTATGGAATCATATTGTGGCTAGCAGAAGGTGGTGAAGGTCTCCAGAAAGCATCAATATGGAGGTACGGGTTCTTGTTCTCCATCCCTTAGAAAGTGGGTAGGAGTCCAAGAAGGGTCAGTGGGATGGAAAACTATTGTCTCAAAATTTGGCCAGGGTGTCAATGGGTGAATTGTAGTTCCCTGGACTGAAGTACTCATGGAGGGGCGATTGGGTGGTGGTTGGGGGTCCCCATGCGGACCTTCCTCAACCATATTAGCTCATTGGTGTTGTTTGTGGTGGTGTTGATGTCTTATTCTACCTATGTCAAGGTCGAAGGGAACCAAGGCAGTAAAAGTTGAAAGTCTACCAAGAATGCACAATTGTCACCTACAAAATACATAAACAATCAATAAGACTCAAGTTAGAAAACAAGTATGCAAAAGTAAGCAAAAAATAAAGAATAACAAAGATGAGGGCATTAGGAAAAGCTATGCTACTCTAACTATCTATGTCGAGAGCATCTATCCCCAATAACAACACTAGAAAGCTTGGAGCCTCCCTTCAGAGGTGCACACACTAATCAATTAGAGTTGACTAGATGCACCCCAGGAGCTCGTAACGCACTTGGGATCTTGCAAATTTATAAAGCCCTAGGCAAGATTCACTCACAATACTAAAATACTCACCTACAAGTGCACGGGGTTGTGTCATAGTATAGGTGAAGGACAAGTGAGGGGTCGATCTGAAGGGAGAGAGGGGGCACTAGAGCTAAGTTAGGGTAAATTATGTTCCTAATGTGGAGTGTAGGATTTTTAGGGTTTGTTGGTGGTTTTGATTGATTATACTAATGAAGAAAGAAATTAAAAGCAAGAAGGAAAACTAGATTATCTGAAACCCTAATTTACCCTTGAACAAGTTAATTCTAACTAACAAAGAAGGCAACTAACTAAGCAAGAGAAAGATACTACAACTAAGTTACACTAATGATGCAAGTTACGCACTACAATATTTAATGACCTAGGTTATCACTAACTAACAATATTAGCACTAGCAAGCTCAAAAGAGAACTAAGTACTCAAGTAAGACCTAACTATTCTAATCTAAGCAATTGACTATAAGGTAATAAAAAAAATTAACTAAAATAGAATTAACAAGATAAGAGAGAGAAAGATGGGTTTTAGAAATATAAATGAGAGGAGGGCCATTTGGGAAATGATACTAAGATATTAGTTGGAGGGAACATATCATGCAAAGCTAACCATTCATTCTAAGTTTTCAAACCAAGCAATTAGTCAAATGCAAAAAAATTGCATTAGATTATTGGGTGTCCATGGATATAATAGAGTGTGGGAAGGGGAACTACATCCTTGCACCCCCTATGTAGCCTTACAAGGCTCAATTGGCCCAAGGTTAGGTGGAATTTTAATTGGATTTGACTGATCTAGGTTTTTAGAGTGAGATAGCATAACGTAATTGGGAGCCAAAGGTAGGAATAGGAAGTAGAGGTGAGGATATTTAACCACACATTACTTCTAATCTAACTTTTAGTGAAATTCTTGGCAAATACACTAAACAATCGCATACCAGCTACTTATATCTCACACCTAGGAGTAGGAAAAGGGCTATATGTGTGGGAAGATGAGGTGCTGCTAGGGATCCACTAGTTGGACCTAGGATCAAATCCCAAAATAGCCTCACATATGTTATCGTTTCCTAGACTTAGGTGGTTTCTAGCATAAAATGACAAGAAATCCATGTTTTCAAGCAAAAACCACAAGAAGAATTATGGGAAATAAGACAAAAGTAGAAAGCAACCATCATAGAATGAAATTATAGAGTTCACAAGATATATTCCCCCAACATGAAATCAAAGTAACATTGTAACCCCAAACAGCCCACTACAAAGGGCTTAGCTACTCTTACAACAAGAAAAATAAAAGAAAGACAAATGAGTAGAGGAGTGGGGATCCATACAAAGTGGTGAATACTACTCCTTCTTCACCTCCTTATTGTAGAAGATTAAGCACCTCCCTCCACGGTCAAAAATGGCATAAATGGATATGGTTTGGTGGTGAAAATTCTAGAAACGTAGGTTTTTTGAGTGGAAATGAGGTGGAAATGGAAGAAGGAAGGTAAAGGGGGATGGAAATGAATGCTAGAGGTAGATAACCTAGTGTTCTAGCTTCCACTATGGTATATATAGGTGGTGGGGAAGCACTAGGGTAAGTGGGGGTAAAGTGGGTAATGAAGTGGAAAAATTGGTTAGTTTTGTAAGGTAACGCCAATGCCATGGTCAGTGTGGGGTTGTATGGCCGTGGGGAGTGATACGAGCATGGATAATATACGTTGAAGAGAGGAGGTTAGTAGAGTGGAGTGGACATGAACGTGGTGGGTGACATGGTCATGATGGGTGGATGATGCCACAGTCATATTGTAGAGCACGACCGTGTTGGAGGAGAGATGCCTCAGTCTTTCTTAGGTGTTGCCCATGATGACTTTTGTTGGCCACGGTTTTGGTCATCTTCATCCTCCACGGTCTTTGTGGTAGCAACGATCATGGTCATTCCTTCATATTTCATGCAAATTCCCTGTTAAATTTTACATCTTTCTCCACAGTAGCAACGTTATGCCACGAGGGTGATGGAGTCCATCAGCCACGTCCATAATGATGGCCAAAGAAGTTGGGGACTAAGTGTACAATGCTCAATTTGGTAGTCACAATTGTGGCAGTTGACGCTCAAAATTACTAGTCTCCCTATTGATTTTGGGCCATCTCGCCACAGCCGTGATGAAGTACCACAGCTCATGGTGAGGGTTCAGCTACTTGACTTTGCTTCAATCTCCTTCAAATGGATGTTAATTGCTTTATAGAAATTTGTGTCCAATGCATGTACCCAAGGACCTCATCCTTATCTCTCCTTTGCATCCAATGCATGTACAAAAACAAAAACAAGCCACAAGTGTATTTGACATGATAGTTCATATTAGGTGAATTAACTTGCAATATAACATATTTATATGTGATTATAATGCAAAAAGGCACAAGATGAAGCCATACAATAGGGCTGCCTCAATATACATAAGTCTATGTTAACCAAATATATGTTTCTAGGTTGAGTTTTCCGAACACACATACGGTCAAGGAATGGTTTTGAATGTAGGAGAAGGGTATTTCACCTCCCACTATTCCCATCCAACCACTAAAAACATTTTTTTCTTAGTGTAAACATACCTAGTCATTTAGATATCTCACTTAGGGCTACTGGATTGGATGGATAAAAAGGAAGAGGTAGACAACTGGCTATGGTTCCTCTAGTAAAGATAGGATTTTTTGACCAAAGAGCCCAAAAGCACGCCATTATTAATGCAATAGGTGAATTCATAGCTTAGTGAACCTTATCAAGAGGTAAGGAAGGAAGAAAATAGATAACCTAATAGTATGCAACAAAGTTGGAGTATAATAAACAAATGTTCCTGACATGGTATCATAGTTACATATATTTGCCCCCAAACAGTGAAGAAGGGACTCAGACACTCAAGGTCAAATGAAAAACAAAAGAAAGAGTACTACATAGAAACTCCATCAACATGGGTGGAGAATCTTCAATCTTCACATCTAGCAGCTCCAAGCATGACCTTTGCCTCAAAATGGATCAAAATGGCATGAAAAATGGAATACATATAGCCAAAACTTGAGAAAACAAAGTTTTTATTGCGGGAGATTGAATGAAATGGAGCAAATGATGTATCTAGGAGTTGGTTGTAACATCTCTGACCAGGGTTATGTTTTAACCCTAGGTGTTTTGCTTAATTAAGTTGATTAGATGCTTGATATTATCTTTCAAAAAGTAATTAAGGCTCTTGAGGAACTTATATTTCAATTTCAGTCCCTTTTGAATAATGTTGAAACATTGTTTTGTTAATTTTGGACTAAAGTGCAAATTACCCAAGTTGAGGGTTTAACTTGCAAATTACACATGGTAAGATGTTCCTCTGATGTTTTAGACATCATAAGAATGAATATGATGTAGTGGTATGGTTTCCACAAGCTTGGGCATCAAGATAAAGCTTGTAGAGCAAACTTTGTGCATTAAAACCTAGTTTTGGTGTAATGTGCAATTTACCCAAAATCTAGGGTTCAATATGCAATATATCACCTCTAGAGGGTCTCTCATGTTTCTTGGAATCACGTAGAGCAATGAAAATGAGAGGGGCGCCTCATTTGAGTTATCTAGGAGGAGAGAGAATCTTGACATTAAAATAATCAATATTTAAGCATATATGGAACTTTAATTTAATTTAATGCAAAAAGAAATAAATTAATTCAGGAGACATTCAACCAAAAGTTGAAGGATGTGTTTGTAATAGTTTTGGACGAGATTGTGCCTTGATATGGCACAAAAAGATCTTGGTTGAGGGGAATCCACTCACATTAAGATAATAAAAAGTAATATCCACTAAAAGGATGGATATTAATATAAAACTCTTTAAGGTGCTTAATTTATTTTCCATTAATATTTGGATAGAGAGGTTTTGCAATAACATGAAGATGGATTCGTGGCCAAGAAATGAAGGGGGATTTGATGGAATTTATTTTGGAATTAAAAGAAAATATTACATTTTCTCTTTCTTTGAAAATCCCTTATACATGTTCTTTTTCCAATACACATAAGGACCTTTCCTTAGTTTTTCTCTTATCACTTTTCTTTGTCTGACCAAGGAAGATCTCAGTAGCAGGAGAAGGATGAAAAAAAACCTGTTGGTAAGGTTTTTATCATCTTCTACCTCGGATTCATGGTGGAAACCTAAAGCAATGCTTGATTCTTGGTTTTCTTCACCCGATTTCCCATTCTATCCATCTTTTTCATCCAATAGCTCAAGAACGGACCTTGGGAAGTTTCTGGAACTCCATACACCATTAAATCCATGGATCTTGGAGCTTGGAGATCAGATTTGAGGTGGGTTTTATAACTTTAACCCTTAAATATTGATATTGCATCAAGTTCTCTATGATTTGTTGGTTATTTTCTTCTATTTCGAACTCTTTTGATGCATTGCTGCAATTTCCATGAAAAACAGTTGATGTTCTTGGATGCACGAAGGAAGATGATGATGACATCATATTTACACATTTCCCAAGAAAATTATTAGGTCAAACGGTTTGCATAAGTTGCTCAAACGGTTTCCCAAACCATTTGGGAGCAAACGGTTTCAAACTGTTTGAGATGAAACAGAATCACCAAACCGCATGAGAGCAAATGGTTTCAGATCATTTGGAGGTGTTGATTAGGGTTTACCATTTGGTAATTGTTGATAATATTGTTGGTTATTTATACACTAGGTATAATTGACTAATTGCAATTGGTTCATGAGTTGAAGGTCCAACAATCAGCAAAACCCTAATCGGGTTGAGTGTTGATTTGATAAGTGTTTGAGTTTGAAACTTGGGTTGATTGACCCAAACGATGTCAAGACCATTTGGGGATCACCCAAACAGTCTCAAGACCTATTGGGGGTCACCCAAGACCATTTGGAGGTCTAGCGTTGGATATAGTTAAGTGTTTGAAGATCCAAAGATATGGTATTAACCCTAATCGGCTAAGTGTTGATTTTGCATTGGAATGAGTTGATGTTTTGGGTTGAATGACCCAAATGGTTTCAAAACCGTTTGGGGATCACCCAAACGGTCTCAATACCGTTTAGTGATCACTCAAGACCGTTTGGATGTCTAGGGTTAAGTATGGTTGAGAAATTGAAGGTCCAAAGATATTAAGTTGATGTACAATCAATTGTTGATTTGGTGACCAATCCTAGGATCCAAACCTTAATTGAATGATATTGTTGATGATGATGTGATGGGAAAACGGTCTCAAGACCGTTTGGAGGTCATCCAAACGATCCCAAGACTTTTTGGGGGTCACCCAAGACCGTTTATAGGTCTAGGGTTGACTATGGTTAGGTGTTTGGAGATCTAAAGGTATTGAGTTGAAGAGTAATCAATTGTTGATTTGGTGAGCAATCCAATGAACCAAACCCTAATTGGTTGACTTGGATTTTAATGTGGACATGGGAAAACGGTCTCAATACCATTTGGAGGTCATCGAACGACCTCAAGACCATTTGGGGTCAGGTCATGTTCAATTTGGATGAAGGTTCAATGGTTTCAAAGTTACCAATCTCACATTGATTAATGTTGAAGGATCATCGATTCTAAACCCTAATCCAATTTATTCAAACCCTAATTGATAATTAATTGAGGGTTAATTGAGGGTCAAATCAATTGAAGGTTGTCCTATTCAACTCAATTGAAGTATGGTGATTGGTCCAATTGATGATTGGTTACATGAATCCAATGGTGGAAGGAACCAACATTTCCCTAATTCAATTTGACTTGTTGAGATTGTTTTTGGTCCTTGCGGTTTAGAGGAGGTTTGGACAAAAAGGTCTCAATACGGTTTGAGTCCAAATGGTCTCAAGACCGTTTGGGACCAAACGATTCCAAATTATTTAGGTTCATGTGGTTTCCAAATCGATTGAGTTCATGTGGTTTCAAAAGTAAACTTTGGGCAAACGATCTTCCCCACCTACTTTACTAAATGGTTTCAAGGAGGTACTTTAGCAAACGGTTTCATTGGTTTCTCAAGACTGTATGAGGTCTGATTTGGTCAAGACCGTTTGGGGTCTATATAACCAAGACCGTTTGGTGGATAATCAAACAAAACTGCATGAGTACTTAAAGTGGTCAAGGACAAGTTGATGAATTGATTAATACATGATGTAATCAAAGATGATTATATTATTTATATCCTAATAAGATAGGGTGATTAGTACCCTTTGAATAATTAAGCCTTAATGGTCATGGTGACAATGACATAACTCATGATGTCAATTCTTCCTCAAGAGTGAGTTGACTTAACCTAATCAAGACTGAAGTAAACGTCATCTTTCGAGGATGAAAGAGAAGATTGCCTACATGGATGATAATTTAGTAATGGACTTATAACATGAATGAATGTCTAATTAGGGTATGATCCTTCATAGTGGGATCATGAAACCCTAATTATGATGGTTAATGAATCATAACCCTAATTGAGGGCATTAATAGGTGAAATCCTAATACATGATGATGGTATGAACTTAATTCATAGTGATGACATGATAAACCTTAATTCAAGGTACTTTGAAGCTCACTCCTACTTGGGGTGAATAGTAAACCCTAACATAGGGTGATGTGATGTGAATAGTAAACCCTAACCTAGGGTGATGTGATGTGAATAGTAAACCCTAACCTAGGGTAATGTGATATGAATAGTAAACCCTAATTATGGGTTGTTGGTTATAAACCCTAATCAAGGGTGATGTGATGTGAAGAGTAAACCCTCATTCCAAATAAGATGAATGAATATGCGAAACCCTAATTCTGGGTTATACTTTATACTAAGAATCTCTAAGGTTGGACAATGACATGATGAGTCCTTAACCCTAATTGAGCTAAAGGGGATGATTAACCCTAATTGAATTGAAAAGGGAAACCCTAACCCTAGAAAGGGCATAGTGGTGTAACCCTTGAATAATGATGTCATAATTGTTTTGCAATATGTTGATATGAAATTGATGTATCTATTATCATATCTACAAATCATGTAGGTCTTATGAGATATTGAACATAGCCAGGTATGAGCTATGATGCTTTGTTTATTTAAAGCACTTTATGAGCTTTGTAAGAAATGATTTTCTATGTTACCTAGTGAAAGGTAATAAACGAGATTGATAGGTTTTAAGAGGCATGTTAAATACCTGCACTGCAATTGTCATGTTTATACTGTCAAATGACTTGATGGCATTAAGTTACATGTTAAAGTGGTAACAAGTGTTTTGATTATCTAAGGGTTTGAACACCCATATTTTTGAATCATGATGATGAGACGACAAGGGATTGAGTTTCCAATGATTAATAAAGCTTTGAAATGAACTTGATAGAAATAATACTCATTCTTTATAGCAATTTTTATAATGTTTTATGATTTAAAACATGCCTGATGCTAAAAGAATATTGTAATGTACTTAATTAATCAAGTGAAATGATATCATGTAGAGCCCTGACCATAGATCCATCATCATCTGCAGTTAGGTGATGGTGAAACATGTTTTCCTAAAGAACTCCTAGAGAGCATACTTTTGAGTATGTGGGGGTAATGGGCATGAATATCCTTACGCCCTAATGGAGGAATTGATGTGAGACAAACATTAAATCTCTCAATCCTTCATTATATGTATATGTCGGGATGATGTATCACAAATCTCCCGATGATGATGTTAATGCGAAATCGGTGCGAGATAAACAAGAAATCCCTCGATTGCGAAGAGAGTACAACATTCCACTATAACTCTAATAGCGAAGTTGCCAGTATATCCTGGAAAGTTATTTTTGTAGAGACACGAGATGTCATGCATGTTGTTCCTCACACTGATTGAGGAAGATGAGGTCATAGAAATCTGGCTCTTCTGATGACCTATGTATGGTAGCGATTTCGATTTCGCAATGGTCGGTTGGAGTATGAGCGGTATACCTCATCTCCTCAGGGCATAAATATGATTGTAAAATGTAATCATGCCATGTAGAATATTTGCTTAGGGTTGAATTACGAGAATCAATGTTTGATGATACATTGTTTATTATGTCTTAGAAAGATAAAGGATATACATGTTCTTCATATTCCTTATTAAATGAATGACTTGCTACTTAATCAAGTTATAATTGAAATGATTGCATAGAGAATACTGCTCTACTTAGCTCAATCAATGATTTATCTGTTGTTGAATATTTATAATTCTACTGCTCAGTGTTATTCTATTACCAGCAATAACAATGTTTCTGGTAGAGAGTTATATCTCTCACTGGGACAATTTTCAATTGTCTCACCCCCATGGGATTCAACTTTTTAGGTAGACGCCGAGGAAAAAGAAACCCTTCAATAGGTGAGCAGCAACAGCAGTCACAGCAGCAGCAGCAACACCAAGGACAACAGTGATCCACAAGTGGAGACAGTGTTTGTCAAGTCTTGTATATAAAGAGAGTCCTATGTGTCGTCTTTGTACTCTCAGGTCCTAGGAGTCAGTAGATGGTTTGATATAGATCTGAGATTTTTGCCTTGATGCCTTGAGATTTTGTATATTGCTTATGTACAGTTTAACTAGGCACTCAATGTTATGACTCTCGAGATAAGATGATACAGAGATGTACTGATGAATCAGCATATATATAACTTAGTTTGGTTCTTTATGATAGAGTTTTATCGTTTGTGGATTTCTTTACAAAAAGTTTTAAAATTTTAGTGATTTTCAGTAATTTCACTGCTAATAATTCACTTCCGCATTAATTAATCTTATTTTCATAAGTTGGATGCCACAATTGTTGGTATCACAGCTCTAGGTTCACTGAGTCTACAGAGACATAGGACTAGGGTTGTTAAGTCTGTTCTAGTGTCTTCCAGTCTATTTGATAGTGTCTTCTTCTCATATAGGAGGAGAAGAGAAAACTAAAGATGTCTGGATTGCATGATGAACATGTTGCTGAAAGTAGTGTCGCTGCACCCGGAGGAGGTGCAAGAGACCAAGGAAGGGAGGAGCCTGTTCTTGAACCACCCCAGTTGAATCAAGCTGACATGGGGAATCCAGCCTTCCAGGATATGTTTGGGCAGTTTATAGCTGCCATGACACATATGACTGATAGAATGCCCATACCTGCACCTAGGGCACCTTCCCATCAAGAAGGACAAGGAGCCAGCAAGACATTTGAACGACTATGCCAGGTTGGAGCCACGGAATATGCTGGGACAGCTGACCCATCAGATTCTGACATGTGGCTAATAGAGTTATAGAAGGACTTTAGAATCGTGAACATCCCAGAAGCTGAGAAGGTTAGACATGTTGTGTACCTTCTCAAAGGGAGTGTTGGTCACTGGTGGACCATAGAGGAAGCGAAAAGGCCAGGTGTGGAAAATGAATGGGAAGTGCTCCGACGGGAATTTGTCAACATATACTTTAGTAAGACCTTTCTGGATGAGAAAATCTCTCAGTTGGAGAGGTTAAGGCAAGGACCAATGAACATTAGCGAGTACGAAGCTAAGTTCATGGAACTTTTGCGGTTCTGTCCGCATATGGCAACCACAGATGAAGAGCGCGTTCATCGTTTTGAGAAAGGATTAAACATTGAGTTGACTACCCCTGTGTCTGCTCTGGAGAATAGGGACAGATTTGCTGCCTTTGTGGAGTCTGTCAGAAGGATAGAGAGGTATGTGATTGAGAAGAGACAGACCAAGAACAAGAATATGTACCCTCAGTGCCAAGGATCCTCATCCAAAGGTTTCAAGAAACCAACGTTTTCTATGCCTACACCACCACCTAGATTCAGTACCCAGACGCAGTGTACGTCAAACAGGGGTAGAGGATGGAGTTTACCACCAGAAGGAGCTCATAGATCAGCATCTATATCGGTTACAGGACCATCCAAACCACAACAGAGGATCAAAAGTTGTTTCATATGTGGAAAGGTGGGACATCTGATGAAGGATTGCAGAGCCCGAGAGGCAAGTGTGACTCAACCCCAAAGGCAGAGTCAGAAAGGTTCTCAAAGGAGACAGTTTCCAGGTGGTGCTAGAGGACGTGGACAAGCGTCATCACATGGTATGCACATGCCCATCCGTTGTCTTGTGTATCACACTATAAATTGAAACATACAAAATATTAAAAAATACAACTAATTAAGCATTGTTCACATAAATAATATATACATTGCAGTCGGGAACTTACTTCCACGTTCTTCCAAATTATTGACTGTTTCTTTCTCCCGGGGACCATTCCTCCAGCCTTTTTGAACTCATCTAAACCCCTACATGTTAATGTAACACAGTACATTGCATAATTAAATAGTAATGTAATAACATATGTTAACGGATATGAAAATGAAATATTTCTCACCGAAATAATGCCATTTTAATTGTGTGTCCATATTTTGAATTCAATTTAGTCCCCTTAGGATCTAGATAATAGACAATGAACTTCTTAGGGACAATAACTAGTAACTCCCAATGCATACCACTATAGGTAAAAAAGTTAAAAATTAATAACTCAAAATCCACAATAAAAATGTAATTTTCTTAAGTCCAAATTATAAGGAAAGTAAACTTACTCCACATTGAATGGAGCTATTATCACTGTCTTGTTATTTTGAGAAAAGTTTGTAAAAGCATCACAGCAGTATTGTTGAACTGACGAAGGGTCTTTAGCTACTAGACTAATCAAATATGTAATAAAAAATGCTACATGTTCGAATGAAAAATCTGCACATATCTTGTGTAAGTAGTTGCAAAACATGTATTATGTATGCATTAATAAATAAGAAACCAGATCACCAGATCCTACACAAGGTATATGGATGTATAAAGAAGATCTCACCTTATCCATAGCTCTATCACAAATGTATTCAGCCAATCATATCTAAACAACTCCAAAATATCTTGTATAAATAGTTTGCTTTCGTATGATTGACCTGCAACATCCGCATCTATAGAAATAGTTATAGGGCAATTCATCTCATGTTCGCCTAACCATATTGCCATATCCCTACAATTAGGACCTAACGGGACAAGTAGGTCCTGTGGAATGTAACTTGGTAATGTAGGAGGTGGAGGTGGAGGCCTAGATGCTCTGGGTGTCTTCTTTTTAACCTATATATATATATATATATATATATATATATATATATATATATATATATATATATATATATATATATATATATAATATTTTAGATCAATTGACATAATATACACACACTAACAACTTAACGTAATGTAAATTTATCATACAATTTTAGTATAGAGGACATCCACTTTTGGCCACAATATCACTCCGCCTTCTGCCTCACCAAGCGTTTCACAATCTGGGTGGGCATATGGAAAATGAAAGATCCATCCAATTGGAGAATATACGTGTCGGGCTCACACGAACCCACCAGCTGGTAATGGAGACCCATGAAACATTTCTCCTGGTAGGGATGGGTAATCCGATGCCTCTACAACGACAAATTCTTTACTTTTTAGATGGCATGGCTTCAACCCCTAAAAATTTTTGTGTAAAGAACGTTATATACATATATACATATCATCTTGAAAACATATAATCTTGAAAAGACTAGTTACTATGTCATAAAAATACTTACAGATGATGTGATAGGTGGTGGGTCTACATGATTACTCCCAACCTCTACAGTAGGAGCAGAGCGGGACGCCATAGGTACTGTCTGCTGACTGGCAATCAGAGATGCATGCCACTTTCTCATTGCTTCATGGAGTTTTTTATCAACTGCTTCCAAGATTCTCTTGTCAACTACTTCATCGACTCTCCTATCAACTATCTTATCTACCTATACATGGATAAAAGAAATGTTAGCTTCTGATTATTGAATTCTCTTTTACAGTAACATTATAAAGAAAGAATAGGTTACCTCTTCTTGTGAAATTCCCACTATTGGGACATGTTTGCGCTGGGATGGCCCAAAGAATGCTTTGATGCCCACACCAAAGCCTACATCCCTAACACGTCCATGATGCTCTCGGTTACCCAAAGAAACTATCAATTCATCCCTTGTGCCCTCAGGGATGAACTTGCCTTGTTTCCTCAGCTCGTACAGCTCCCGCTAATCTCCAAAAAAAATTTTGTAATTAAGTAAACACCACAAATAATCAATATTTGAACGATTGCTCTAAGAGTTGTATTTTACCATTTTTGCAGTCACCTCAGTAGTTGCGGGCTTCCTCATTTCTCCCTTCTTATTTTGCCTCCCAGCTATCCAGACATCATGGTGAGGCAGAGGTGTGGTACCTATAGTAGAGGAATCCTAAGTAGCAGCGGATTGAGCAATAGACTCAGCTTGTAGTCTTTGGCAAATGCCTGCATACCCCTTTGGACCCATTGTGTGGTCATGCACATTCAGTGCACACCTTGCTTTTTGCGCCTCACTGAGGGCCTAGTTAGTATGCACATTAATGATTTGGTTAGTAATACTAAATGTTAATCTTGAATAGGTGAATACAATGTATATTAATTAAATTGGGAGTGACGCCTAATACCTTGAATTCATCAGTTTTTCTTGAAGCAACATACGCGTCCCATTCTTCTTGGTCCAGGAAGTTCCACTGTTCAGTGGTTGTCTTCTTCCTCTTATCACCTTCTTTTATGTATTCTTGGGTGAGATTTGTCCTATAGTTCCTTAGGACTCTCCCACAGAATTGCATCACGCATTTACGAGCAGCTTTTCATCCAATTCAAATATACTCTGCAAAATAGAATTGCTATTAACTAGTATCCAAAAAATAAGTAATCTACAAAATAGAATTGCAAATTAATAATAACTCACGCATAAATCCTTACATATTACGTTTTTCTTCCCCTTAGGAACTTTATGCCAAGAATTTATCTTACAACCGCAATGGCTACGAGTAACATACCCAAGATGTGAAACAAACGAATTGCGATTCACTCCAATTGCATTTCCTGCATTATCAAAATCCACAACAAGTTTGGGTCCATTGCCCCTTTGTGCTATTAACTTCTTCATCATAGTGATGCCCCTTCTCTTTTCAACTTTTTGGTATTGCTCATCAAGTTCCTCAAGTGCTTCAGATGGTACATGTGCATCATCAACCCAAAATTTGACAAAATAAACACACCTACATGATATAAATATAAATGGACATATAGATATAAATATATGATATATTTTTAAAACTTACATTGTGAGGTAGCGCATCGATGTCCTCACCCTCACGGTAATCATCAACACGGTCATCAGGAGAATGCTCAGTCATCTGAAAGTTCACATTCACATTGTAAAGTTCACATTGTAAAGTAATTCACATTGTAAAGCTCACATTGTAAAGTTCACATTCACTTTGTAAAGTTCACATTGTAAAGTAATTTGCATTGTAAAATTCACATTGTAAAGTTCACACTCACATTTTAAAGTAATTCACATTGTAAAGTTCACATTTAGAAAAATAAAACATATAAAAAAATATAAACATGCCTCTAATATTGTGATTTTTTATCAATTAACAATCCTTCATTGTGATCTCCGCACACATACAAGTCATCATTAGCTTCAATATTTGCTGGTGTTGGCAACCCAATTGAGAATGGACTAGATTCATCATACTTATCATAGTACTCTTCTTCATCTATAGGATCTTCAATGAACTATCTTTTACCATGAAGAACGAATGACCATTTATCATTTGCAGGATCATCGATATAAAATACTTATTTTGCTTGTGATGCCAATATGAATGGTTCACCCTTCACGCCAATCTTTTCAAAGTTCACTAAAGTGAAACCTAACTCATCCACAATAACTACTTTGGTGTTATCAACCCAATTACATTTGAAGAGCGGAATTTTGAAATATATGTAGTCAAACTCCCATATGTCTTCAATGACATTTTAGCTTCACGTGGACTCTTATACTTTGCACTTGCAAAAAACATAGTTGACGCTTGAAGGATGACCCCACTGTTTTGGATGACACTCTTATCATATTGGTGCTTTTTGTAATATGTGAATACATTACTGTCATACCCTTCATAAGACATAACATTCAATTTTGGTTTAAAGGTGAGGCATTTGATAGTTTCAGTAATATCATATGGTGTTTGAGATAGTTGATGTAAGACTTTATCTTCAAACCACTTAATAAATTTCTTGTTATGCTCTCTAGCAAGCCACATTGTATTGTCTCGAGGATATTGTCTCTTGATGAAATTGGTATGTTCCTCGATATAAACACTCACTTCATCCATGTTGTGTAAAATATATAAGTGACCTTGTTCCAACTACTCACGGTTGATTACTTTCACCCGTGATCCCAAAATTCCTTTACCAAATTGCTCCTCAATATTCTTGTCATTACTAGGAGTGTCATTACCACTGAGAAAGTCATTGCAAAAATCCATAACCTCTCTCGCCACATAACCCTCAATAATACTCCCTTCTGGCCGATAATGGTTTCGAACATCACTTTTAAAAACGCTCATGTATCGTTCAAAGGGATACATCCAATGCAAGAAAACAGGTCCCAACATTTTCACTTCCCTAGTCAAGTGGACAACAAGATATACCATGATATCAAAGAATGAAGGAGGAAAATACATCTCAAACTGACATAGGGTAACAACCACTTCACTTTGCAAATTGTCGAGAGTATTAGGGTCAGTAACTTTGTTGCACAGACTGTTGAAAAAGAAACAATGTCTGGTGATTGCAAACCTTACATGCTTCGGCAATATAGATCGAATTGCCACAGGCAATATTTGTTGCATTAGAGTGTGACAATCATGAGATTTAAGACCTATCAACTTCAGATGTTTCATTGATACCAATCTACGGATGTTGGATGAGTAACCCTATGGCACCTTAACATTTACCAAACATTCACAAAAAGCTTTCTTCTCCTTTCTAGACAATGTGTAACAAGAGGGAGGTAAGTATGTTCTCTGATTTCCCATTTCACATAATTTTGTTAATTTTGACCTTATTCCCATTTCACGTAGGTCCAGTCTAGATTTTATCCCATCTTTAGTCTTACCTGGTATATTCAACAAAGTACCAATGACACTATCACATACATTTTTCTCAACGTGTATGACATCGATACAGTGCTTGATTGTCAAAGAACTCCAATAAGGAAGATCCTAAAATATTGACCTCTTCTTGAATAAAGATTTGTCACTCCATTTGGCCATAGTACATTGTGATCTCTTACCAAATTCATTAAAAAAGTATTTTACTCTTTCATAAACAACCTCCCCTGGTATAGGTTTAGGTGCACTCCGTTCCTCATTCAATCCACTGAATGCTTTGCGCTTCCTACGATACGGATGGAATTTTGTAAGAAACCTTTGATGACCGAGATATACAGTCTTACCACCATGTTTTAGTTTTGTTGAATCAGTGTTTTCTTCACATATAGGACACGTTTTAGCTCCTTTGACACTATATCCAGACAAATTCCCATATGCTGGAAAGTCCTTAATAGTGCAAAACAACATAGCATGCAAATGAAATGTCTCTCTTCGTGAATCATCATAGGTCATCACACCTTCACCCCAGAGTATCTTTAAGTCATCAATCAGAGGTTCAAGATAAACATCGATATCATTTCTAGGTTGTTTAGGGCCCGATATCAACAGTGATAGCATTATGTACTTATTTTTCATACACAGCCAGGGAGGAATATTGTATATAACAAGCATGATTGGCCAAGTGCTATGTTGGGTACTCAATGTCCCATATGGATTCATCCCATCTGTACAAAGCCCAAGTCTTAGATTCCTGACTTCTTCACCAAATTTAGGGTACAATAGATCAATCTTCTTCAACTATGGGGAATCAGACACATTTCGTAGGATCCCATCATTATTTTTCTTAGCATCTGCATGCCACCTCAAATTCTTCACATCTATTGGATTGGAAAACAAGCATTGAAACTGTTATATTATAGGTAGATACCACATCACCTTGGAAGGAGAACCAGTTTTGGACTCCCCCAAAGTCGTCAATTTATACCGTGACGCACCACATTTTGGACAATCTTTCAAATACACATAGTCCTTTTGAAATAATACACAATCATTCGGGCATGTGTGTATCTTCTTGGCATCCATTCCCATTGGGCACAACAATTTCTTTACCTGGTATGTTGAGATTGGTAGATCGTTTCCTTCAGGAAGCATTTCTTTCAACAAAGACAACAATGACGTGAAGCTTTTGTCGCTCCATCTATTGTTATCTTTCAGCTTATACAATCTCAACACAGCGCTAAGCTTCATAAACTTAGTACAACCTGTGTATAATGATATCTCAGCATCATGCACAATGTTTCTAAAAATGGGAGGTGGATCAGTGTGCTCTACCCCACAACTATCCAGCATCGCATCAACGATGTCTACTGGAACTGATTCATTCACATCTACGTCATCGGAGGTAATTTCTTCTTCCACACAAGCACTACTATCGACATCCACTGCTTTTGGGTTTGAAATCTCTCCATGCCAGTGCCATTCTATATAGCCTTGTATAATCTCGTTGCACATGACATGACTTTTGATTTCGTCACCAGTGTTGACTTTCAAGTTGTTACCGCAATGCCTACATGGATAGTAGAACATATCTCCAGGTTGTTTCCTATGTTCCTCGGCAAATCTAATAAATTGGTCAAGACAAGAAATAAACCCTGGGGTGCAGAGATTGTGAATGGACATCCATGATCTATCCATTCTATGATCAAAGAGAAAACAAGTATATATTACAACATGATTAGGGTCTAGGGTTAACAGATTAGAGTTTTTGCATGGTTAAAACTTTAGGCCAACAAATACATGTGTTGTCATTCTTATATATAATAAATGTGGACCACTTATCCCATTCATGAACACCTAATCTCACTAGTAAGTGTATTATGTGTATTGGGTTTTCAAGAAAATTTCGGCAGCATTTCCCCACTGTTCTCTTAAGTATATATGTACTTAGAGAGAAAACGGGGAAATGTTGTCGAAATTTTCTTGAAAACAAAATACACATTATACACTTACATCCTAAGTGATATTCGGTATTCGAGAATAGTCCCAAAATGGGGAATATCCAAGGTTTACTCCTAATGAGTAAATCTTGGACGGGTTTCTAGGCCAACAAATACATGTGATGTCACTCTTATATAATAAATGTGTACCACCTATCCCATTCTTGAACACCTAATCTCACTAGTAAGTGTATAATGTGTATTGGGTTTTCAAGAAAATTTCGGCAGCATTTCCATGTTGTTCTCCAAGTACATATGTACTTAGAGAACAAATGCGGAAATGCTACCAAAATTTTCTTGAAACCCCAATACACATTATACACTTACATCCTAAGTGAGATTAGGTGTTCAAGAACAGTCCCAAATTGGGGACTACCCAAAGATTTACTCCTAATGAGTAAATCTTGGATGGGTTTCTAGCCTAATGAGTACATATCCACTACATGTATTTTCTCACTTACACTGCATCACTCACAATTAGAGCATTATTAAATAATAAATCAAGAATTCAATAGTTTCAAACATGCAATAATTCACAATTAGAGTGATAAGATTCACTTTTTACAAACAAGCATGGCATAATTCAGGCACAATAGTAGGTGTGTTCATTGACCTGATTCAACATTATAAGAATAATTTTAGAAGAGTAATAATATTTCCCAATTGGGAGTATATGAATTGTCCAACAATTGGAACAAGAGCAAGGTATTGTAAAAATTGCCTCATTATGGGAAAAACTAGTCATAATAATGCCCAATCATGTTTAAATCAAACAAAATATCACCTGGGTCTGAGCAAAAATTAATATCTCAAAGATTAATATCACCTACGCATGAGATTATGCTAGATTTAATATTATGTCTTCTGGGGTCATTTAATCTAAAAAATCACTCCCTTTAAAAAATCCTACTATTTCGATGAGCACACGCATATACATATCCGATCTACTAGCGGTTTAAGGATTGACTTAATAAATGAATTTGCTCACACCCTACCACTGTCAACATCACAATAAGAAGAAACAGTAGCAACAATAGTGACACAGCAAAAATGCTCCCCACCACTGTCAAGTCAGCTCACCACCATGAGGGAGAAGAGGAGGAAGAAGGTACCTCAAACGGCGGTGGAGACCAGTAGGTGCGAGAGCAGCGAGCAGGCGAGGAGCTCCAGAGAGCGGCGACGCCGACCAACAAGTGCAGAGCAGGCGCGGTGAGCAAAGAGGGTGGGTGAGCTGAGAGGGCGGGCGAGCAGCTAATCTAGCTAGGGCGGCGGCCGACGAGTAGAGAGGGCCTTCGTGGCGGCGGTCGGCTTGGAGCGCAGTGGCCGGAGGACCAGCAAACGGCGATGGTGGAGTCGAGTGGCAGCACAGGAGCGGTGAGTAGAGGAATCGTCGTCGGACCCTAAACCCTCAATCGAGATGAATGAAAGAGAGAAAGGAGAAGAGTCTGGCTCACGCGGGTGTTGTTAAGTTAACAATAGGCGTCGGTTATTAGAAACAACCGACGCTTCAAACTATAGGCATCGGTAACCAAAAAAAACCGACACTTCTATTCACTTATAGTCGTCGGTTCAAACAAGAAACACTGACGTCTATATATATATGCCGACAAAAATAAATGTTCTCGAATTAAGACCATAGTCGTCAGTTTCCTTGTAAAAACTGATTCTATATGGTGGTGAAAATTTTTGCGGTTAAACGCGCGAAAACACATCGGTGTCAGTTACTATAAGACAACTGACGACACAAATTGGTCAAATTTCTATCCTTTAGTCATCAGTTTCTTGGTTAATAATCGACACTGTATGTTAAATTTTGGAGGTAATTTTTTTCACTCAAAAAATTGGATTTTGTGGTCAATGTTTAGCGTCGGTTTCTAATTTAGGAACCGACGCTAAATAAAAAGTGATACCCGTGTTTGGTTTCCCTTCACAGATATATGTCAGTTTCATTATTTGCCCGACGTATTATGGTTTAGGCGTCAGTTTTTGTATGCAACCGACGCCTATAAATGTGACGTTATAAGTCATTTCTGTAGTAGTGATGCTATTTCGAACAATAAATATCAGCTCAAGTCAGGCAGGTATCATGCGGATATTGGAGTCCTCATAAACCAAGCTAGTGGCGTAGAAGCAAAATCTTGCTAGCCCGTGAACCCTGTTCCTTTCTTGACACCCTTGCTTTCAACTTATGCCCTAACAGCTACCTATCAGACTTTGATACCATGTTGTAAGAAGTCTACATCACCCCTTACTAAAATTTTGAAAAACAAATACACAACATCCATCTTTTTCAAAGAATTTGGATCATGAGGTATGCATGCATGATAATCCCATATAAATAAGCATGATTCAGATATATAAATTTCAATAATAGCAGCAAAAAAGAAACATTAAGATATTACATGTCTTTGATCCAAGTTCACCACATGAGTTCATGAAAATAAAATAGAAAAGAAACTTTGGGATATAACAACAACAACCTAGACATATCAACAAAGATTTCTTTGGATCTACTCCTAGACTGGTCCTCCTTGATCTTGTTCCACTCCTTATCCTAGGCATGGGTGGTTGGGGTCACCCATCAAGAGGAGAAAACAACATATGTGTCAAATAAGGAACAATAACAAAAAAATAGGATAACAAGGAAAATAAAAGGTATAAATTACCAAAATTATGGAGGGTCAAAAGTATGAGGCATATAGATTCTTGGCATAACAGTCAAACACTACGTAAATTTACATTTGTCATTATAGTTAGAATACATTAACTTTGTAGTGTTGAGGCACCTACCAAACCTCAACCAATATGTGATGGGAGAGTAACACATTCCTAGTCACTTACAAAATATTTATATATATAGGGAGAGTAACACATTCCCCTGGGTGAAATAACACATTCCCAACTATGGGTGGTTGTACAAAACTACCACTATATTAGCTAAATAGTCAACAAATAATCATGTTGAAAAGAAGTTATATGGAAAGTTTTAAGCATCAAATAATAGAAACATGGCAAGTGGTGTTCAAAACCCAACAAATGATAGATTTATCAATAATTAAGGCAAATATATCAAAAGAAGCAATAATAGAAAATTTAGGGTTTGATTCATCACAAATATGCCCAACTTCTGGGGTAAGATGCACATACCTCAATTCAGAGTCCTAGTACTCACTTTCACCAATTAAGTTGTTTCCAAGTTTAGTTTTCCCTAAGATTAAGTTATTCAGAAGTATTAGGTTTATAATTCACATAAGTATAAAGAAAACTCTAATTTTAGACTTTTTTAAAAAACCTTGGACTTTGATCATAAAACCCTAATGAAATGATTCATTATCTTCTCCTGATCAACAAAACATATTTATGTTCCTTATTTGGATTTTACATGAATTAATCACAACTTTGGAGTTCTTCCATGTATTTATTAGAATTCCCAAAAATCAACTATCCAAAACATTAGCATTAGACTATGGAAACATTTTTTTAGAAAGATCTCATTTTTCTGATTCTAAAACATATTTATATGAAATTTTTGGAAAAGAAAAGAAAAATATATTATTTTTGCATTTTCTAACAAAACAGAATTAGCCAAAATGTCAAATAAGAACAAAATAATCCTTGCAAGAGAGGAATTGGGCCCACTGACATGGCCCAATAAAACAAGGCCATGTCGCCCGAACAGTGGCTAGTGAGGCTCTCTCAAGGCAAAAGAAATCAGGAAAAAAGATAATCATGCCCTTGGAGGAAAAACATAATGAAACTAGAAAACAAGAGGGTAGAATCAAGAAAGTACACATGGATTCAACCACTTCACCTGAGAGCCATTGCTACTCAATGAAGTAGGTAGTAACTTTGCCAGATTTGGGAAAACGTGAAGAGGCGACATCATGGAGATTTGAAGATACAGAATCAAAGAACGGAGTGTAAGTAACTCATCCCTTATCTCAATTTGGTTGATGGCATTATTGGGGTCCATGACAAGTAGACACAATCCCAGAATGAAGTCCCTATAGACAATAGTCAAACCAGTAGCCTGTGAGGAAATTGAGAGAGGAAAATTCGAGTGAGGGATGGAGGAGGTAAAGGTAGGGTTAGATACATATAAGGTGTTTAGTTAGGGCTTCTGTGTTTCCTAAAAGGGGAGATTTGGGTGTTTATTTAGGGTTTCGAGAAGCAGAAGGGGAGATTTGGGTGTTTCCTAAAAAATCGATGATACATTTTGAGTAGGGAATCATTCATGCGAAATCGAGAGAGAAACTCATAGGTTAAGAAATTTTGAATAGTGATCGAGTTTGGAGAGAGAAAATTGAATTCAAAAAATCCACAATCCGGCGCCTATTTTTCTTTTTGCTCGCAAGATAGGTGATGACTCATGAGCATTGGATCTTGATCCAACAGTCATGATAAACATGTGCATCCTCTAAGTGACATGTGATATTTGTTTGATTCCTAATCCGATTGGTCCTAAATTTGGATATAATTATTTCTTTTTCTTTCTCAGCAATTGAAGGTGCAAACAAGACCCAAATAAAGTGAAAATTGACACATAGCCTAATTAGGATATGTAGAATCCAATTTTGGTATTATCTATAAGTTTTGGAAACTCCTAGTATTCCATTTAATTCTTTTAAAGTAAATCATATTTTCTCTTTCCTATCACATTAGAAACATCTAGAAACAACTAATAAATGTGAAACTTCACCCTCGAGTAAACTTAAACATGTAGATCACAATTTTGCCATACATTTTCTCTCTTGGGATTATTTAACACATTACTCAATGTTTGGGGATTTACTCCTATTTTCTTTTCAAAAATAAATTAACATAATTATTATTATGCAAATAAAATGAAACATGGCACTGAAGTAAATTGAGACTTAAGGAATTCAGATCTGAAGTTATCTTTATTCAATGAATCTTATTTTTATGATTTTTATTCCCTTTAGACATTATTATCGCTACTTATGACATTAAATTATCTAATGCCACATTATCATGTTTAAAGCTTTATTATTCATCCTTTTTTCTCTTTTTTGCTCCATAAGGCTAACGGACGTTCTAGACAAAAATTATTTTATCAATATCCCACCCAAGTGGTAATTTTGCATCTTAGACCCGAATTGAAAACACTAACTGAGGTATTTGTTCAAAAACCCGTACATTGGCAAGAATAGTGATCTTATATACTACAAACTACTAATACTTCCCACAAATTCAACACGAAGGCCAAAAATGATAGAAAAGAAAGGAAAAACTTGGAAAAGGGAAAAATTAAGAATATAACTAAATTTTTGTTTGTGATAGAATCATTCTTAACATGAATATAATCCATACATACTTTTTAATTTTCAACTTTCTTATATTTCATAAAGTCAAATGCTTTTTTCACTCTTGAGTTTGCAACTCCTCCTTTAAGTTTTCATTGTTGTATGACGTCTTGTATCTTCTATATTTACATCCCATGTATTATGATACTTAGCCACTTCCTTGAGATCTCTTGGGGTACATGTACTTTTAGAGTGATCTTACCCTTATGCATGTAGGGAGTACCTCTTACATTCACCAATCAGGCCACATGGACTTCATGAATGTGGCCAATCTCCTGAGACATGTACCTCGGTCAAACATAGTTGCTACCTCCCAACAAAATGGTCTTGTGCATTCAGGGAACAATCAACTCCTATTCCCATTGGTCCCATGTACCTTTAGTACTCCCTATATTGACCTTAGGATATACTTAGGGTCCTGCCCTTCCAAGGGTTCATCCGCAAAACATTACTTTCATATGTAATTCTTTAAACCATTTTCCTTGATCTCTTATAATGATTATAATTCCCTTTGCTTCCCCTCATTGACCTCATGGAAACATTCTTGGCTGAGCTTGATCTCATACGCTCAGCCACTTCCATAGTGAATTTTACTCATCTTTCTCAGAGATGGCATACTCGGGTTCAAAGAATCATACTCAATATATGTTCTTTCATATTTTATATTTGGTGAATTTCATAGTTACCTCAATTTTTAAATTGATTTATCATCTCACCATTCTATGGAAGGTCCTAATCTAGGGTTCCTTATTGGTTTATAGGAGGAATTTAAGCTGTCTAACAAAAACATGACATCAAGGTCTAAGGTTTTTCCTCCCCTTTAGGTCCTTTCCAACTCTTTGGTTGACCCACCCCAGGTCGGGACACCAACCCTAAGAGTTAAACTAAGGGTTTCATATTAATATCTTTTTATGGAACCTAAATAATCATTTCTAGTTTTAACTTTGCCCTCTCTAAGGAATGAATCTTTATGGGGAACCCTCACTAAGGATTTTGGTCCCTTTAGTGGACAATCATACATAGGCTTTTCTTGGTAAACCAGATCATCAATCATCCCAATGTGATGACTTTGTTCACCCCATGATCTTTAGCTCACCAGAGACAAATGTAGGGTTTGAGTATGCTACATCTATAAATATGTTATTCATAGGTTGCTTATGGTTTTTTTTACTTTTCTCATTAATTCCTTTATTTTACATGTGCATATGGGAAATCGAGTCACCTAACTCATTACATGAACATTATTATTTCCACCCTTCTTCCCCATTCCTTCTAAACTACATACCTACAACTTGAGATGACACCTACGATCCCATAGCCATCTAATTTCTTGATCAACCGATTGGATCTGCAACTATCTCCTACCCCTCTAACCTGAATTTGGACCCTCCCAATCCACTCACATCACCTTTTCAACCATGGTAACCTCAACATTGAACCTATAATGAAGCAGTGAGCCAGGTGTTAGCAGTAGGGAGTTGTTCACCTCCTCCTTTTACTATTCTTTGATCCTTGTGTATCTATCACTAGTCAGAATATCATGCTCCTAATGGTGTCTATATGGACCTTGATGACCTGCATCAGATGTATAAGTACTTCTTCCTCAATCTATTAATGTTAGTCATTAATAGTAACAGAGCCCGAGATCCTCATCTTCAAATTTGCAACGACCTAGCTATAAGAACCATGACGACAGTTGAAACTCTGGCCAACTCCAGAGATCTCCTCAGAATGTCTACTCTACAATAGCACCATCAAGATTCAACCAACAACACTATATGTTCAAGATCAGTAATACTCAACGATTTGTAGGTCAATGTCTTCATTGATATTCTCAAAATTGAATAAGTACAAGATAACAATAGTTAGGTAATTTTTAGGATGTATTTGAAGGATATTTGTTAATCCCATATTATGAACATAGATATTAGAATGGAAATTCTAAAACCAATAGATCCATCTCTTGAAATTCTGTTCCCATGAAAATCAGTATTAGAAATACATTACATTTAACTTGGTTTTAACCTAGATGTTTAAAATGGGCTAGATATAGATAAATTATTGAGAACCACTATGGATGGTAGTATTATAGTGATATATAAACATGCCAAAAATTAAACATCAATATTGTACACATTAGGTAATGATCATGGAACATAGCCTAAATTTCAATATTCATCGTGTTATTCATGAAAAGCCTACATTGATAGATAATATATAGAGATACTATATTATGAATGAAGTATATTCTCTAGACTAGATTAATGTAGAGGAAGGAAATAACTTATAAGAGAAAATTCTTTTATAAACATATTTATGGATGACTTAAATGCAAATGGCTAAATGCTTGACTATCGTGATAACAATCTAGAAATGAATAAATAATATACTTTGGACAACTAATTGGGATAATGTTGAGACACTCATAAAATATTGTTAATTCTCAAAAGTATATTAATGGATATATTCTTATTCAAAGAAAAGTTGACCTTGCTTGATTAATGAAATCCGGGTTGACATTATACCAAAACATATGATATTTCATTTTAAATCGCATGAAATGTTTTATGGTATTTTATACCCTTAATGACTTGAATATATAAATGAGTATTACCATAAATATATTTATATTGATAATATAAAATAAAAAGGAAATGGAACATTAGATCAAACTCGACAATGTGAATTTGGACATTTGAATATGTAATTTTGAGGATGACATACACACCTAGTCTTATAGTCTCTATCTATATATTGACATATATGTGATTATAGTCCTACCTTAAAATGGACATAAATACACTAAGGATCATATGTTAGCTTAATGACATGACACACCTAGAGAAATAATAAAGGCAGCTATTAATAATACAATGTGGTGGTTATCTATTGTATAAGGTAAATGGACTAGTGAAATTGAGTATATACTTAACTTAACTAGAAATCCTAGATATAGAGAGATTGGAAGAACAATAAAATAGTTAAAACCCTAGATGGGAAATTAAAACCTCAAATATAAAAAGATTTAATAACGTTGATTCCAAGACATACAATGACAAATATTCATCCACATTCATTGATTTCTCTATTTGATTAAATATTTGGAGCTGAATACTTCGACGTCACAATTTTGCACACTTTGATAGAAAGGTACAAAATTTCAAATTTATATTTGAAATTTTATTTCCCTCATTGATTGCATGCATGAATATATAGGATGGTTGGCAATAAAAATTTATTTTTAACCTTAACATTCCTCTTTGAAAGGCCACCAACATTTATTCATGAAAAATAATATATCATTGTTTAAATGGCGATGAGGGCATGCTAGTGGACATAGTTTAGTAGAATAGTGCTTCCAAACTCTACACAGAGAGAAGGACATGAGGTCCCTTAGTATATTGGGAAACACAGTTGGTGTGTTGTCATTCTCATGAAGAGAACATATGGCTTCCCCAACAACATAAACATTGACATGTGCTATCTATTGAATAAATTGTCTGGCTAGTTTAGAAAAAAAATGGAAATTGGATCTTGTTGAATTTGAAAACACATTGTTACCTTTTGATACTTAACTATAAAATTTGTTCATTTGCATTTTGTTAAAAAATCCTATGTAGAGAGTTTCACATTGTTTTACTATGTAAATATTGATTGTGTACCATCTTTGTTGACCCATGTTTCCCTTATTGGCACATATATGTGGTTTCTTTACCTATAGGAATGTGGTTTCCTTAGCTATAGGAAGTTATGTGTTAGACGTGCACAAGTTGTCCCCTACTTAAGAGTAGATACAAATCAATGACAAATTTTGTAATCTTATGTAGATCTTTCGTAACTTGACATAAAACATGTTTGTAAATAATTTGTTTATATTTTCTGATGTAATTATGTAAAAATTTGATTGAGGAATTGAGTCTTTACAACATCGTATCAGATCCTATAAATAGTCGACACTCATGCACGTCTCATAAAACTAGGGTTAGTTAGGAATACAAATGGAGTATATGATTGACAATAAACCCTGGGGTATGTTGAAACTACAAAAGGGAACACTAAGAGACTAGCATGCCAGGGTATCTACCTTAGTTTATAAATTCATGGTACATACTCTTTCTTCTATGCTCTAGATGTATGATATACACATATGTTTCAAACAATGACAAAACTCATTTATTTTGTTTGATATATGAAGTCAGAGTCAATTTCTAAGTATATTCCTATATATAATATTTCTTCACATTTTTAGATTTGTCTAGTTAATTTTCATCAGAAAATATTCAACAAAAACTTCTATTGAAACAAGACATGGAGAAACTTATATATCTTTTAAACATCTCAATGCATGTATTTTTTTTCAACGCATGATATGTATGTCATTTTATTTTTGAGTAATCGTGTGGAAAATATGCCCCATTACACATGCAAAAATTGTGCTCATTGTCATATGTGTTTGTTACACATTCATATTTATGTGTCTGACACAGATATGGAAATATGAGTATTACATGGAAAGTATTTTTAATATGTCTAAGTATGTCCAACTTCTTTGATTTGAATCTGAACAACTGGAGTAATCAGAGCATCAAGGGAAAACACGGCCAACAGACCCAGTTTATGATTGCTTGCTAGTACATTTGGACATGCAAGAACTACCATATGTTTGATAAAAGCATTAAATGTGATAACCTAGATTTTTGAGTTTTAATAACTAATACAATATTTGAGAGACAAGCATTCTATGTATAGGTCAAATACCAAATTGAGGAATTGGTAATACAATCATGGATTCCTTCACCCAAATTAGGTGTTTTGAGTTACGATAGAGGGCTATGATGCCTAATTGAATTCAATTGTGAATTAATACCCTTACTAATTGATTAAGCTCTCATGAGACCAATCATTCATTTAGTGATTCAGTGAGTAGTGAGCTAATTGCTTTTGAGGAATTATGTACATTTGAAGTCAAGAGGTCAATTCGTAGACGTAGCGAAATCAAGTGACAAATGGACAAGCCTTGAGTTATTTTAGGATCATAATAAGTGTTATTGGACTTGTTGGAACAATGTTTGATAGTTGCCTATATTGAATTCAAGGCATATACATATATTTGTATGGTTGTTTGAAGAATTAATTTGCATGATCAAATAATTGAGTTGTGTCTCAAACATTTATAGGAGTTGCTTTAGGTTATCATCAACCTATGCCTAAAATATTAGAATTTTTGGAGATTTCTAGAAATAGATGTATCTTTTTTTTGAATATGAGGACATAATAGATATAAATGTGATCAAACTATGTTTTTTTAACTATTAGTACTTAGATCCGTGGCATATTAATGTCGCGCTGCCTCTTACAGCATTGAGAGCCACTGATAGAGGGAACTGGTCATCCCTAACCTCTGTAAAAATGGAGGAACAGAAACCAGTCTAGGTGTCCTTTAGATCCGAAGAAGGTGGGGGGCAACCAATGGAAATATAGTTGCAAGACCATGATATACACATCAGTCCGAATAGATAAACCCCTCCAACGCAATGTGGAACAACCTGCATCTCCAGTCCGTCTTTCATTTGTCTCTCCCGTCTCCACTACCTGATACAGGTGAGGGTCGAACGTAGAGGTGGTAAGAAGAAACCCCCAAAGGAGATCATGAGATGTACAGATTGATCGTAGTGGGTAACTAAAGTTGAGGAAGCACTAGAGTACATTGTGGAGGAGGAGAAATAGGCCTACAAGCTCCATCTATATTGTTAGCAGCACGAGGATGGTGGATGTCATTGCAGGCCAGTGACGCCTCAATCAATCGAGGGAAAGAGAACAATGAAGCTCGTAGATACTTCATCTACCTCCAAAATGAGTAAGGATAGAGGTTGGCTCTTTCCCCCTTTTCGTTCCTCACGGTGGCAGAGGAACGCCAACCTAATCTTGGTTTCACGTTTCCCTTTCTTGATTTCTTAAGACGAGGTGGTTGGGAGGAGTAATGGAGAGGAACAGAGCTAATCAAGGCTTTGGTCCTCGAAGGAACTTCTGAAAGCTTGCACCTTTGCTCATGGGTGAGTTTGTGCTTGCGGTGGCTATGGCGTGAAACAGAAAAAGGGGGGCGCTTTTCCCCTTCATCTTCACCATGACGGTAGAAGCCAACGATGTGTTCGGGAGGCACAGCCCCAACGCAGCATCAATCACCGCCGAGATGGAGCTTAGTGCTTCAGAAAACCCTTATCCTGGACCATGGAAGCTTGGAGCTCGGTAGAGACCTCGTCAGGGTCAGACCTAGTAGAGGCACCTGGAGGCGGACTGTGAATGCAAGGCTTAGAGGGAGGTTCAACTGATTGAGCGGCCTAGACCCTGCGGAAGATTAGAAGAACTTGGAGAAGAGGAAGGACGATATGGTTGTGAGACGATAACATGGTTTGCTCCTTGTTCTCCGGAGATCCAGACACACGGCTGCGGCGGCTTCACGCCCAGGTCAGCGCTCACGCGACAAAGTCACGAGTGAGCATGAGAAAGACACAGAGTTCGGGTCTAGTAGGCAAATGAACCAGCCGGTCTACTGACCCTGATGTGGATAGCACACCCTCAACAAGGGATATGTGGTGGGCGCCTACACCACTTAGAGAAAGATCCAACAGACACGTAAATAGAAAAGGTATTTCATCTTCTTAATTCAAGATATTAGGCAATGATTAGAAAACTGATTAAAAATAACTCTTGTGTCCAAATATTTCCCCAAGAATATCCACAGAACCAGAAAAATGCCCTCTTTCTTATCAAATCCCTAGATCAAAATTTTGAAACATTCTTATTGACTATATTTAGGTTGGATATAAACACACCTATTTTATATTTCATTAAGTGAAAAAAATAATATCCAACTGACATAAATTCTCAGAAAATTGTATTTTGAACCTTGGAATCATTTAGAAACCATACTTGGACTCTAAGTTGATTATTATGTCAAATGTTAGGCCTTTTGTATTAAAATACAACTAGATGTTTAAACCTCATATTAATTCTACAAAATAGAGCAGTCACTTGAAAAATATGAAAACTGAATCAGGCCTAAATAGTAACCTCTACACCAGTACAAAAAAATCATAAATCTGCTAAGGCCAGTTTGAACCTAAATATCATTAATAATGGTAAAAATCATATAAATGATGATGATTATTATTAATCAGGTGATGACCAGAGATGTAGATGATCCAGAATATAAATTGGAATCTTTGAACTCAAGTATGTGGGCTTTATCTAAGTATATGACTAGTTTTCTTGTGTGCAATAGCTATGATGTATTGCTTGTCTTTATTTGAGAATATTGCTTGGATGTACTATGATTGTAGTATCTTCGCCATGTCAATAAGAACAACAAAGAGTATAGATGGTTTGTAGCTACTAAGTGGATATATGCTCTCTTTCTCTCTCTCCCTCAATACTCTCTCTCTTCCTCTAAATATAAGGTCAGCACTCGGTCCCCATAGCCCAAGGGGTGGGGAAAAATGAAGTCGACATCTCTCTCTCCCCTCTAAATATAAAGTCAGCACTCAGTCCCCATTGCCCAAGGGGCGGGGAAAAATGAAGTGCGACACCACTTAGTAGTACAAACACATCAAAAGACATCTAAAAATATGTGTTTACCTGATTATTGCTTTAAACAATGTTTTCTTTTACTCTTTCTTTCTCAAGTTATTTCAATTATGCAAACATATTAGTATGTATCTTTCTACCCACGTACACAACACCTTGTGTGTTGATTCGTTGTTTCATGTATGTTTTAGGTTAAGAGCTAATGTGGGATAAAAGAAAGGAAGTGAGCAGTTGTCCAGGTTGTACCTATTGTCTAAGATCCTAGTTAGCATACATGTTTAGATTTGTGTAAAATTCTCTTTCAATATACAATTGTAATTCATGTTGTAATTTACATGTTGAATTATGAGAAATGTTATCGTGTTGTTATGTTGAATGTTCATGTATGCTTATTATGCTTCCACATCTCTCTCTGAAACAATTGCCTAACGTGTTCAGATTTCGTCTTCTCATCTCCATGGGGTTTTGAGAAGGTGAAAATTTGGGGATGTTATAGTTGGTATCATAGCATGAATTGCTCACCATGAAAAATAAAACTAAATTCCACCTCTCACATTAAATCATAGAAACTTAGTAAGTTTTTATATAGGAATAAGGTTTGACTTAGCCTCTAAGTTAGAACCTAGATGTTCAAGAACTAGGTTTATACAAGTGTGAGAAACCCTTTCCATATAGAGCTCATATGTATTGGGTAGATACACTAGTCTACACAATGTTATCACCATTTCACTAGGTTACATGGCATCAGACTATCTACTATGTGTTGGACACTCGAGTTTGTTGGTTTGGTTTTGTTTCCCAATTGGCTCGCACCTCGACAGATTTCTCTGATGCCTTCTTTCTCGGAGAAAAACTATATAATATTTTATTAAATATATGTACATATAAAAATGTGTCCCTCACACAGGAGAGCAGTGGGTGTACATGCAATCTAAGTGAAAGGGAGTGACATCAATATAGAAGAGAGAATAGATCTATATTAGATGTCTAGAGCCTCATAAGGTTATGTGATACATAGATAGACAAAAGAAAGATGAAGGAAAATAAGCATATATAATATTATCTAACTTTAATCCATGATGGTATAAGTTTCCTTATTAATATTTGAGTTTCCTTATTAAGATTTAAGTTGTATATTAGACGAATCCACTGTTAGGGGATCTATGCTAAGTCATGATGATGAAAGTACATTCCCCTTTCCTACTTCAGATAAGCTAAGTTATGATAGAGATGAGTGTGCATGAGCCTCATGCTCTTATAGACGGAGGGTGTCTAGTGGTAGGATGAGATATGTGGTGAACTCTAGAGAGAGTAAGACCCACAGGGAGAAGGTCATAGGACCTAGCCTCCAATATATGAGATATGTGTAAAACAAATGCCCTACACTAGATTACTCTTGAGTGTTGAGTTGAGTCCTTATGCATGATTCAAATCTATATGTGAGAATTGGGTAAAATAAAAGGATGGGTAGATGACCCATATGATAAAGCCAATCCTTTTTCTGAGTTAGGTCCTAGCTGGAGTGACATATTTTGTAAATCTCATCATTAGTTGCAAGTGAGGTAATATATGAATCCTAGTTATGAGAGTATGATGCTCTGTGCAAAAGATACTCAACATACATGTTCTCCCTTCTTCTTCTCCTTCTTAATATATGATGATAGAAGCCTCACTTGAGCTATATAGATGATTTATATATGAGGAGTCACTCGTATAAGCTTGATCTATTCTATAGTTCCCCCCTATATCATACAAGTAGTACCCAAGATTGAAATCATGATAAGTTTGACTTTAAAATATTCTCTTCCCTGTCATATGAAACATGAAAGATATGATGCTGAGATCATGGGATAAACTTAGTATATTCTCTTTTTCCCTTCACCTAATACACACAAGACATAAAAAGTTGAACTCATAAACTTGATATAAAGATATTTTTGGATCATAGGACATATGATCAGAAATATAGTTCGTAACTTTGATCCTTCTCAATGTATGCTTGTATGTTGAGTATGAATATCATCACCATAGGGTGAAACCCTAATGGTCAGGCATGTTACGTAAGGCCTTCTTATGTAGAAAAATTCTAATATCAAGTATGAAGACAAATCTCCACTAATGCTGAAATCATTGTAAATTGTTGATCATAAAACATATTAGTGATGTTAGATTTGAATGATCTGAATATCATGGCATATAAACGAATTCCTCCTAAACATTAAAAGTATGAATAAGACATTTACCCTTAGAGGTGATGTAACCCTAACATATCATAATGTCATGTTATGGCTAAGACTTTAAGTGATGCTTCCACATATATAAGGTGGGGTGGACACACCCAAGAATCTCTAGACCCTAAGGACAACTTAGAGTGCATGCAACTATGGTGCTCTTAGAACCTAAGCAATGATGATGTATATCAAGTTGAACTCCTAAATAGCCTCTTAAGGATGAGATTAGTCAAATTTCGAGGACAAAATTCCAAATAAGGTGGGGTGAATGTGATAACCTAGATTTTTGAGTTTTAATAACTAATACAATATTTGAGAGACAAGCATTCTATGTATAGGACAAATACCAAATTGAGGAATTGGTAATACAATCATGTATTCCTTCACCCAAATTAGGTGTTTTGAGATACGATAGAGGGCTATGATGCCTAATTGAATTCAATTGTGAATTAATACCCTCACTAATTGATTAAGCTCTCATGAGACCAATCATTCATTTAGTGATTCAATGAGTAGTGAACTAATTGCTTTTGAGGAATTATGTACATTTGAAGTCAAGAGGTCAATTTGTAGACGTAGCGAAATCAAGTGAAAAATGGACAAGCCTTGAGTTATTTTAGGATCATAATAAGTGTTGTTGGACTTGTTGGAACAATGTTTAATAGTTTCCTATATTGAATTCAAGGCATATACATATATTTTGTATGGTTGTTTGAATAATTAATTTGCATGATCAAATAATGGAGTTGTGTCTCAAACATTTATAGGAGTTGCTTAATGTTATCATTAACCTATGCCTAAAATATTAGATTTTTTGGAGATTTCTAGAACCAGATGTATCTTTTTTTGAATATGAGGACATTATAGATATAAATGTGATAAAACTATGTTTTGTTAGCTATTAGTACTTAGATCTGTGGCATATTAATGTCACACTGCCTCTTACAGCATCGAGAGCCACTGATAGAGGGAACAAGTCATCCCTAACCTCCGTAAATGGAGGAATAGAAACCAGTCTAGGTGTCCTTTAGATCCGAAGAAGGTGGGGGGCAACCAATGGAAATATAGTTGCAAGACCATGATCTACACATCAGTGTGAATAGATCAACCCCTCAAATGCAATGTGGAATGACCTGCATCTCCAGTTCATCTTCCATTTTTCTCTCCCGTCTCCACTGCCTGATACAGGTGAGCGTTGAACATAAAGGGGGTAAGAAGAAACCCCCAAAGGATATCATGATATGTACAGATTGATCGTAGTGGGCAACGGAAGTCGAGGAAGCGCTTGAGTACAGTGTGGAGGAGGAGAAATAGGCCTATAAGCTCCATCTCTACTATTAGTAGCACGAGGATGGTAGATGTCATTGCAGGTTAGTGACAACTCAATAAATCAAGGGAAAGAGACCAATGATGCTCGTAGATACTCCATCTACCTCTAGAGTGAGCAAGGATAGAGGTTGTCTCTTTCCCCCTTTTTGGCCCTCACAGTGGCAGAGGAACGCCAACCTGATCTTGGGTTCACATTTCCCTTTCTTGATTTCTTAAGACAAGGTGGTGGGGAGGAGTAACAGAGAGAAATAGAGCTAATCAAGGCTTTGGTCCTCGAAGGAACATCTGAAAGCTTGCACCTTTGCTCGTGGGCGAGTTTGTGCTTGCGGTGGCTATGGCGTGAAATAGAGAAAGGGGGGCACTTTTCCCCTTCATCTTCACCATGACGGTAGAAACTAGTGATGTGGTCAGGAGGCACAGCCCCAACGCAGCATCAGTCACTTCCGAGATGGAGCTTAGTGCTTCGGCAAACCCTTATCATGGACCATGGAAGCTTGGAGCTCGGTAGAGACCTCGTCAGGGTCAGACCTAGTGGAGGCGCCTGGAGGCGAACTATGAACGCAAGGCTTAGAGGGAGGTTCGACTGATCGAGCGGCCCAGACCCTGCGGAAGATTAGAAGAACTTGGAGAAGTGGAAGGACGAGATGGTTGCGAGACGATAACAGGGTTCGCTCCTTATTCGCCGGATATCTAGGCTCACGACTGCTGCGTCTTGACGCCCAGGTCAGCGCTCAAGTGATGAGGTCACGAGTGGGGGAGAGAAAGACACGGAGTTCGGGTCTAGTAGGCAAATGAACCGGCCGGTCTACTGGCCCTTATGTGGATAGCACACCCTCAATAAGGGCTATATGGTGGGTGCCTACACTACTTAGAGAAAGATCCAACAGACACGTAAATAGAAAAGGTATTTCATCTTCTTAATTCCAGATATAAGGCAATGCTTAGAAAACTGATTAAAAATAACTCGTGTCCGAATATTTCCCCAAAAATATCCACAGAACCAGAAAAATGCCCTCTTTCTTATCAAATCCCTAGATCAAAATTTAGAAACATTCTTATTGACTATATTTAGGTTGGATATGAATACACCTATTTTATATTTCATTAAGTTTAATAAATAATATCCAGCTGACATAAATTCACAGAAAATTGTATTTTGAACCTTGGAATCATTTAGAAATCATACTTGGACTCTAAGCTGATTATTATGTCAAATGTGAGGCCTTTTGTATTAAAATACAACTAGATGTTTTAAACCTCATAGTAATTCTAGAAAATAGACCGGTCACTAGAAAAATATGAAAATTGAATCAGGCCTAAATAGTAACCTATAGACCATTACAAAAAAATTCATAAATCAGTTAAGGCCAGTTTGAACCTAAATATCATTAATAATGGTAAAAATCATATTAATGATGATTATTATTATTAATCAGGTGATGACCAGAGATGTAGATGATCCAGAATATAAATAGGAATCTCTAAACTCAGGTACGTGGGCTTTATCTAAGTATATGACTTGTTTTCTTGTATGCAATAGCTATGATGTATTGCTTGTCTTTATTTGAGAATATTGCTTGGATGTACTATGATTGTAGTATCTTCACCATGTCAATAAGAACAACAAAGAGTATAGATGGTTTGTAGCTACTAAGTGGATATATGCTCTCTTTCTCTCTCTCTCTCTCCCTCAATCCTCTCTCTTTCCTGTAAATATAAGGTCAGCACTCGGTCCCCATAGCCCAAGGGGCGGGGAAAAATGAAGTGCGACATCTCTCTCTCCCCTCTAAATATAAGATCGGCACTCAGTCCCCATAGCCCAAGGGGTAGGAAAAAATGAAGTGTGACACCACTTAGTAGTACAAACGCATCAAAAGACATCTAAAAATATGTGTTTACCTGATTATCTCTTTAAACAATGTTTTCTTTTACTCTTTCTTTCTCAAGTTATTTCAATTATGCAAACATATTAGTATGTATCTTTCTATCCACGTACACAACACCTTGTGTGTTGATTCGTTGTTTCACGTATGTTTTAGGTTCAGAGCTAATGTGGGATAAAAGAAAGGAAGTGAGCAATTGTCCAGGTTGTACCTATTGTCTAAGATCCTAGTTAGCATACATGTTTAGACTTGTGTAAAATTTTCTTTCAATATACAATTGTAATTCATGTTGTAATTTACATGTTGAATGCTGAGAAATGTTATGGTGTTGTTATATTGAATGTTCATTTATGCTTATTGTGCTTCCGCATTGCTCTTTAAACAATTGCCTAACATGTTCAGATTTCATCTTCTCATCTCCATTGGGTTTTGAGAAGGTGAAAATACAGGGACGTTACATAAAACCTACTGCTCACCTCATTAGGTATATACAGAAAGAAACTGTCCATTCTATGGATTCTTGGCAAGAGGATGAGGAAACGTCAGCAACACAGTCAATGAAGCGACAAGAGATGTGGCGTAGACCACCTATTGGTAGGGTGAAAATGAACGTAGATGTCGTGTTTATTCGGAAGAAATGTGCCGCAGCAATGATCATAAGAGATGATGGGGGCAACTAGAGGATAGGATACGGGGTGTCCTCGCCGGCTGATTCATCTCTTCAAGCGGAACTCTTGGCCATATAGTTCGCCATGCACAAGGCAAAGGAGTTAAATATAGTCTCTATGGACATCGAAATAGACTGTAAGCAAGTGGTTTTGATGATGGAAGAAGACCCAACTACTTACCCAAAGAACACACAAACTTTACATGTGAGTCAACGGTACCTAGAAGAAAATGAGAATTGGTCTCTACAACACATTCATAGAAATTGCAACAGAGCCACTGGTAGTCTTACAAAGTACCATCTAAGAAATAAGCAAGGACCTTATCAATACACTAGACACCCAGAACAAATTGGGGAATGGTTAGCTAGAGATAAATGTAATGGTAGTAGTACTATCATGTTTAATTTGTAGTCTGAACCTTGTACCCATTTTGTTTCTAATTTGCATGCAAGAGGAGAGTAGGATGAATAGATGATCTCCTGACTTATAAAAAAAAATGTTTTACTATAGGTTGTCATATATTTTTATGTGATGATGACTAAAATGTTGCTTACTCAGTTATGGGGCCAAGCCATACAAGGTTCTCTTCTTTTATTTACTCTTTTCTTTTATAAGCATATCCTTTTCATTGGTACAAAATAAACCAAGCATGTGTTTGTGATGGTCTTCTATCAATGAGCCATGATTCATCAACATCGTCACTTTCACCTAATGGTGAAGAAAATTATTATAAATTTTATATGGATTTGATTCTCATATAGTGTTTGAATGAGTATCTTGGAAATGCACAATTCATTCTTCACCGGAAAGACTTTCTTTTGATATTTTATGTCACTTCAAAGTTGTGTTTGTTTCTGAAAGAAATTCTTTGCCTAGTTAACAGAGAAGTTTGATAATTGTTTATGCATTTTGATATATCAATTGTGAAGCTTGCATGTTTGGTGGATATGGAATTATATCAAAAATAAGTTCCAAATCATGTAAAAACTCAACTTCTTATTTGATATATGGAATTATTGTTAGTTTTAATATATATTTCTATGTTCGATATTTTTGTTTATTTTTAGGCAAACTTTGCTCATTTTACTTGAAAAAGACAGCAAAGACTTATATTGAAAGACAACATGGAAAACCACATCTATCCTATAACCATCTCAATGCCCACTATTTTGTTTTCATCACATGATGTATATGTTATTTTGGTTTTCGAGTGAGCAAATGAAAAATATGCCTCGTTGCACATGCATAAAATGTGATACTGCACATTTGACTTTATGTGCCCAACTCACATCTGGAGATATATGCATTTCATGAATAATGTGTCTAATACATATAAATTATTTTTGTAGGTATTTACTTATGTCAAGTGATTACGACTAATCTTCATAAGATATAATTCACAATTGTTTGTGGGTCGAAGCTATATATGGTTTTTCTTTTTCTATTCTCTCTTAATGCTGTGAGAATTCATTATCTTTGATGCAAGAAAAGATATAAATTGGCACTAAAAAAGTACGTACTCTTCCTTTTTCATATTAATTGTATAACATGTAAGTACTCTTCCTTTATTCATATTTGATATATAATATAATTTTGAAGTTCATAGTAAGCTACAAAGTATGTCTAAAACTTCATATCAAATATTCAAAAAAATTATTAGTCTTCACTGGAACCAATTGGTTCCACATATGACTCGCGTACAATGTAAAACAAAATCTATGATTAACATATTTAGTTGCTCAAAACATAGCTCACTAAATCATAATTTTTGAGACCTTACCATGTACTACTTGTATTCAATGCATGGAAAAAGACTTCAAAACATTCATGATTTCACAAGTCTTAGGATATGATATCACAAACATGTATTCTTTCAAATTTAGTGCATAGTAAAGTTTTAACATGATAGGATATGTGTTGCATACATGCTAAATTTTCAAAAATTATGTATTAGAAAATAGTTTTTTTTGTTCATTATAGTTATTTAGGACTAAAAATTATGGGCAATTGACCTTTTTGATGAAACTAGTAACTTGTCATTATTAGTTCTCGTGGATGAACTATGTTATTAATAATGGTATTAACGAAGACTAATTGTTATTTTTATTATTGCTACTTATTTTTGTTATTGTTAATCACAAAGGAAAAAACATCTCAATTGAAATTTTTGATCAAAGTATTTAGTTTCCATTATTAGTATTTATGACATGATTATATGGACATGATCATGATTAACGTCAAACATTCAATATCATCGTTTAGAACTATTAATGACAAACTATGTAAGTCGTCATTATTTGAATTAGTGATGAACAAAAGTTTTTTATTGTTATTTAAATTAGTGGTAAGACCAACAACGACAACATGTGATGATTAATTTTTCCATCATCAATATTTATAATGATGAGTTTCTACATTTATGACTAATAGTTTTTCCATTATTGATAATTATTCCTATAGTATTATTTATGACTCTAAACTTTGGAATTTTATATATAATAATTGGCAATTCAAGAAAAAAAAATTTGGATCAAAATAAGAGGTTCTTGGAAATATAAGCATAATGGGTGAAATAGTATGACATGATGAATGATTTCGATCTTAGGACTTTGGTTGGAGTTTTTAATTTAAGCAATTGGTGTAATGTTAGTATGGATATGCATATATAATCATATAAAACTTCAATTGAGGATACTGTGTAAATTATCCTTATATGTGGAACTTGGAATGTCGTTGAGCTTTTGGATTCATTGAAGTACCTTCATATGAACCATGATCTCTAGAATCCAACTAACCCCTAAATTAGCCTATTTTCAATTTCAGATAGGTCCTTGGGTTATAAATTGATAACTAAATATTTTGTGCCTTCATTAAACCCCTATAATATTTTAATAGTTTGATAATTGTATTTTGAAGTATTTAATGAAATTCTATAAGATTCCAAACTTGTTAATAACCTGCATAATTAATTATTTAATTATTTCTCTAACATCTTGATAATCATGTCTTGGATAACAAATAAATCTATTTTCATTTGGTCTTTTGCGTAAGTCTACATAATTATGAAATAAATATTGTCATAAAATTTGAGATAAATGTATTATAATATGTGGACTATAAAAATATTTCTTTTAATTGAGGTTTTATAAAAAAGGGTATATTTTTAAATGAAAATAGAGTCCACCTAGAGCCGGACATCAGATTTTGACAAAACATTGACTAATGAAGAATGATCCCTTCTCTAAACTCCTTACCCTCATGGAATACAAAGTTCAACTTACTTTTTGCTTCTCTCTCACACTCTCTCCTCACCTCCCCTCATAACTACACCCTTACCTTTGAGATATTGAGCCAAACACAACTAAATCCATAATTCCCTTTATCTTTACAAATATCGATTATGCACAAAAATGCAGATAATCCCAACAAATGGGGATTAACATTGTTGTTGTTCCCCATGACCTTAGGTCTATATAAGACCCATATTGATCCCCCTCTACTCCCAAAGCATGAGCCTAGCTTCCTTTTCTCTTGAGGAAACCCTAAGACTGATTCCCAGACTTTGTCCATTTATGCTCAAAGCTCATCATTAAAATCCTATCTTGGAGCATCTTAGATCCTCACAATAGGTGGAATTCATCCCCAACCTACATTTTACTTCCCCGATTATCAATGTATCTAGAACCCTGATAATTACCCTTCTATTCAATTTGGTACCCTCCTTGCTTCTCATATATAGAACCACCATCTATGACCATGCTAGGGACTTCTATACGACTTGACTACCTTGCCAAAGTCAGTTCAACCCTACCCAACCCCTGAATGACACTTCTAGGCCAGAGGGTGACAATCAACTATGGGTTTGACTCCATGGTTGCTTGGCTCGTAGGCTGGCTGAGGAAGAAGAATACCATCTGGGATTTTATCCTTTTGCCTATGACCATGTGGACAATTAGGGTTTCAATACAAAATGCACCACACCCAAATAAGGCTATTCAGGGTGACATGATGGGATATGATTGGCTATATATGTATTTTTTTAATTTATAGAAATAAACCCAATTTCCTAATATAATCAAAATATTTATCAAAATATGTAGAATACTAATAAAATGTTAAAGAGATGATTATGCTTCTAGTTGAAAATGTGTATCATGATGAATAAATTTAAAGTGATGGTTACATGAAAACCCTAATTTGGAAAACAAGATGTTCATTATGATGAAAAAGGTCTATTGTGATGTAATTCGGTCCTATTTAATGATATTGAAATGTCATGATTATTGGAATATTAGGAATACATTGATTTCATATAGGAATTCATTTTTGATATACCTTTAACATGGGAAACTTTAGAGTATGAAACCTTACCCTACTACAACCCTGAACATGACCTCTAGGATCTAGACTAGGCCCTAATCCCCACTTAGAGGAAGAAGGGGACCGAACCCTTTGAAATTCTCACCTTTTTGAGGGCGACGTTTGATCTAGGATTGGCGAGGAGAGGTATCATATGATGGTAGCAACTTAGAAATATGTGTTGCTTTTGAGGTTATTTGAAGTACATCTCATTTGGATTGTATAAAACCTAAAATGCATAAAAGAACTTAGATAGTTCATTTAGTATATACATGGTTACTTTATAAATAACCATTATAGGCAACTATTGATGATTTCTTAATGTATTTTGAATGTTTTTTCATTATGATAAACTTCTTGGTTGATTAAATTTTGGTTTATCTATAATTCCATGTGTGCATCACATATGAATATAATGATTTTCTAAACACTATCTTAAACCTCATAAGGGTGATTTAGGAAAAGAATCCCTCTCTGAGAATTACAGTGGTGGACAAAAAAGTGGACTTATCTATGGGGATAAAACAAGTATGGGTTAGATAATTAAACTAACTAATGCATATTCTTTTATTGTAAAATTTCAAGCACTCATGTACACATTATATGAATATACTAATCACATATTTGTGTGTCGGCATTTTTATTAGCTAATTAAATTGAAGACTAGATAAATGGACTACGGGAGAATGGATCAAAAGATAATAAAGGTAAATATACCTAGAGGAGTAGATAGTAAATTGTGATATCTCCCTTTATGTAGTAATTTCCATTTTTGTAGATACCTTCTCATTTCAGAAATATATGTGAACTCCTTACAGGATTATCTTGTACCAATATTGTCATCAAAAAAGTTTATTGTTTGGTAATTATTTAGTATTATTGGTTATTTTTTAAATTTGGATCCTAGATATCATAATGATGATCCTTCCCCCTTGATTTACCTTCAATGGGAATAATAGTAGGAGGGGTTGCCACAACTTATTTACTATGGAGTTTTAAATTTGAACATCTCATGGTTGTAAGGAGTTCAATTAAAAATTCACATATGGCTGAGATGTTGAATAATTGAGGTCGGTGCAACTAGTCTAGTTGATGTCCTTGGTGTGCATCACATTAAGTTGTATGTTTTCTAGGTTAGGTAACAATTCAACATTTATTTACAACAAATCAAATGTTTCTATATTATTATCTAAATTCATAATTCAAAAATACCATATGTTTTTTATAAATTATTCAAAGTTGTTAATGTATTACTAGAAGGGGCTTGTCACAAGATGATATATTATAATGATACTATTGATCTTTTCTTTATCTTATTTACTATTTCTATGTAAAAGAGAAAATCAACATGAACTTCCAAGATAGTTTGAAAACAAATTGGTTTCTAGAATTTTCCATGCAAGTAGGAGTGTAGCCATACCAGTTAGGTGAAATTGCTATTGATTTCAATTATAAACTTAAAATCTAGAATGTTACTGGGATATGCTTAGATAATAATACATGAGTTTTTGACATCCAAAAATGTATTTGAACTACACTATTCTATAACTTAGTTAACTAATAAAGGCTTCATTAACCAAAAAATGCACAATGAAACACATCCCTAATGTCACAGAAACACTTCAAGGCGTTTGACATGTACATGGAATTTATTTTATTATTTTGATGAATGTAGGCTTGTGATCGAGCAAGTGTGTACTAGTTGGTTTCCTATTTCAAAGATAATACAAAATAAAATAATAAGAAATATATCAAGGTGTGACCCACATCATCAAAAACACCAAGAAGAATGAATGAAAACTACACTAGTACAGAAATGGGTTATAACGTCACTACATGTAGGGTCGGTTTTACCAAATAACTGACTTTATATGTAGTGACGTTATAACCCATTTCTGTACTAGTGTAGTTTTCATTCATTCTTCTTGGTGTTTTTGATGATGTGGGTCACACCTTGATATATTTCTTATTATTTTATTTTGTATTATCTTTGAAATAGGAAACCAACTAGTACACACTTGCTCGATCACAAGCCTACATTCATCAAAATAATAAAATAAATTCCATGAACATGTCAAACGCCTTGAAGTGTTTCTATGACATTAGGCATGTGTTTCATTGTGCATTTTTTGGTTAATGAAGCCTTTATTAGTTAACTAAGTTATAGAATAGTGTAGTTCAAATACATTTTTGGATGTCAAAAACTCGTGTATTATTATCTAAGCATATCCCAGTAACATTCTAGATTTTAAGTTTATAATTGAAATCAATAGCAATTTCACCTAACTGGTATGGCTACACTCCTACTTGCATGGAAAATTCTAGAAACCAATTTGTTTTCAAACTATCTTGGAAGTTCATGTTGATTTTCTCTTTTACATAGAAATAGTAAATAAGATAAAGAAAAGATCAATAGTATCATTATAATATATCATCTTGTGACAAGCCCCTTCTAGTAATACATTAACAACTTTGAATAATTTATAAAAAACACATGATATTTTTGAATTATGAATTTAGATAATAATATAGAAACATTTGATTTGTTGTAAATAAATGTTGAATTGTTACCTAACCTAGAAAACATTAACCGACTTTATATGTCTAAAAAAACGCGGGCACCACTTAAGACCTCTTAGGTCGGTTTTTGTAAATAAACCGACCTTGTAGTGTAACTCTATAGGGTCGGTTTTCCAAATAACTGACCTTATATGTGTATAAAAAATGTGGGAACCACTTAAGACCTCTTGGGTCTCTTTTTTTAAAATAACCGACCTTGTAGGGTATCTCTATAGGGTCGGGTTTCCAAATAACCGACCTTATATGTTAATAAAAAACGCGGGCACCACTTAAGACCTTTTGAGTCGCTGTTTTTAAAATAACCGACCTTCTAGTACATCTCTATAGGGTCGGTTTTTCCCAAATAAGCGACCTTATAGACCATTTTTCCGACGGCAAAAATTTGCTTGGTTTTTGGCTTCCCGCCTCGATCTATAGGGTCGGTTCTACATTATAACCGACCTTACAGGGATCTTCGGTCGACAAATTCGTCGACCGAATAAGAGCTGAATTTCACGTATACAAGCACCTATAGGGTCGACTTTTTCTTTATAACTGACCTTACATTCCTCCTCGGTTCAGCACCTCTAAGGTCGGATATTCTTAGAAAACTGACCTTTAAAGGCCCCCTCGGTCGACAAATTCATCGACCGATATCTATTCTGGATCCAAATTGTTCACGCATGTATAAGCACATCTAGCGTCGAATATGCACTTATAACCGACCTTAGAGCCTTCCTCGGTCGACCTATATTTCGACCGACACCCTCGTTCGACAAATTCGTCGACCGATATGTACCTCTAAGGTCGATTTTTTCCTTAAAACTGACCCTACAGGTCCTTATGCGAAGGAAATCTGGCTCTATCTCGGTCGAAAAATTCGTCGACCGATACCTATTCTCGATCCAGATAGTTCACGCATGTATAAGCACTTCTAGCGTCAGATTTGCACTTATAACCGACCTTAGAGCAATTTTCGGTTGACAAATTTGTCGACCGATAAGAAGTCAGTTTTCATGTGTGTAAGCAACTTTTAGGGTCGGTATTTTCTTCAAAATCGACCTTAGAAGTCAATTCGATCGACAATATTGTCGACCGAAACATTTCGGTCGACGAATATTTCGACCGAGAAACGACTAGAAAAACCAACCGCCGTAACGGCTAAAAAAATCAACCATCGTAACGGCTAAAAAAATCAACCGTCATAACGACTAGAATTTCAACCGTTAACGGCTATAAATACGACCATTGACCTCCCAATGGCTCTTTTTTCGATCGACCGTTCGCCGACCGATTTATGACCGTTGCAGCCGTCGGTCGACAAATTGTCGACCGAAATTGGCTCTGTTTTGCTATAAATAGCACCCAAAACGATCCATTTCTTCACACCTTCACATTCTCACTTCTCTAGGTCCTCTCTAGTGTATTCTTGTGAAAATCTTCAACTTCTCTACATCTAATTCTTGCTTGCTATTTCTCCATTTCAAAGCAATGAAATGACTTCATCATCTACGCACGAAAAGAAGCAAGTTGCGGGTAGGAAAGGAAGGACGGGCATTGCACCGCTGCCGGTCATCAACGACATCCCTTTCATCGACCAAGCTGCAGGCGACCGCTACCTCAGGCTATCGGCAAAAGCTCCTCTTCCACGACGGTCGGTCGACGTCATGGACTTCCAAAACATTGTCGATTTGGAGGAACTTTTCGAGGTGCAACATTTGAATGATTTTCTAAATCCCTCCTTCCCTTCCTACTCCTCCAAAATAGTTACTGAATTCTATGCCAATTTAGCCGAACATCCTGACCATGATTCCTTCTCCTCTATGGTTGGTGGGTATGGATTCCATTTCACTGAGGAGGGTATTCTTGATATGCTTGACATAGATATAGAAGAATATAAAAATTTTATTGATCTCACTAGAGGAACTCCACTCAACAAACTCTCCCAAGATAACACTGCCATTAGCCTTAGTGATGTCAAAACAGCCATCTTTCAATCCAATACGACTTGTCATGAAGATAGGGGTACCTATTATGCAATAAATTTAAAACCTGAAGCTAGGATCATAAATCTCATTGTTGCCACCAATATCCATCCTAGAGCAAACAAATCTAAGGTACCCACCTTTCGTATGTACCTTATCAATGTCATTCTCAAAAGTATTCCCATAAACTTTATTTGTATCATCATTAAGAATATGTTTGAGTTTTCTGGAAATCCACCATATGCCGACTTTGTATGCCAAATCATTCAACATTTTCTTAAGAAGAATATTGAGGACGACTTAGGTTACACATGGGATAGAAAACCCCAAAAAAAAGTAAAAATATGGTGGAAAAGATGGGAATTGACTTTGGCCACAAAAGGGCTAGGACTGAAGGGGAGACATCCACCCAAGACATACCTCCACCACCTCCTCCTACCAACCTACCCCATGATCCTATTACAAATACCTTGACATACATTGTTGGCTCCCAATATCACCTAAGTAGGCAATTGGATTATAATCACCATGCCATGACTTATTTAAACGAAAGGATGCAAACTCTCTCTCCTAACCAACCTGATGAATATCCCTATTCCCTTAATCCTGGCATGATAAATCCCTACAATCCTTCCTACAACTACTATCAAACTCCACCTCCACCATCTCCTGATCTCACACATACTCAGTTTTCCCCAATTCAACTTCAAGACATTGCTGCCAACTTTCGCTTTGATCGTGTTCCCACCTTCTTGGAGGCTTATGCCTTAACCATGACAGGTGCTGGTCAAATATTATGGAGCTGAGCCCTTTCTTGGAAAAGACCCAGACATTTATGTAATCCTTCGGTCTTTCCAGTGAGATTATGAGATATATCTTTGTAATGATGTAATGTATATCTTTTTATAAAGCAAGTATGTCATGTTTCATCTTATAAAGTGTATGGGCATTGAATTGTTATGAATAAAAGTGTTTTCCATGGCTTCATTTGGACAAATACATGTTATATAAGAATATTGTTATTTCAAATGATTGAAAAATAAATTATGGCTAAATTTGACAAAGCATCACTTGGTTAATCTCATACACACACACTTGGTACTTAATTTAAAACATTGAAACAGGGTTAATCTCGGTCAAAAATATTATCGACCGAGACAAATTCGGTCGACAATATTGTCAACCGAGGATGACTTTAGGGTCTTTTTCCTTGTAACCGACCCTAGAGCTTTTTCGTTCGACAAATAGTCGACCGACTGAATTTTTGAATAGAGTTTAGTACTTTTCAAAACGTTATAAAGCATTGGGATCTCAATCTTTTGTCTCATTGTTTGAAACTCACATCCCTCAATACCACCATCATCACATTTGTTGATTCTGGGTATTCAAACCCTTAGTTCATCACTAAACATGGTTATCACTTATCAGGTAACTATTACCTTCAGGTCATCTGACCAAGGTATTAAGGATATTTGTTACACAATCATCTCAATTTCATATCAACCATATCAATTTCATATCAACATCATGCAATACACAAATAACATGTTTGAGAATCATAGACCAAGAGGAAAGATAAAGTTGTGTTATGAGATACTCATAGAGTTGAGCTAGCTCGGAGAGACTGAGCATGGAAATACCCTCATGATATGGGTCAGGAGAACCTCAGTTGGACTAGATAAAGTTTGATATATGTTTGATAAGCCACTCACATTAGTTTGTTTAGCACAACCATGATAGAATATATGTAAGATGTGATCTAATCTCGAGACGTGATATATAGACATGATAATATGGAAACCTAGAGATGGTTTAATAGATGGCAATGTATAAATGGTTAACCACATACATGTATAATTATGACAATGTGATATTATTGGTTAATCTTGTGATAAATTCACTAGTAAATGATGCAATTTATTATGAACAATGAAATAAGATCATATGAATGAAACATGTTAGATGAGGTGTTAATCTTAGTGCTTAATGAATATGTTGAATACGTTGTGACAAATAACACAATATAATCATGGCGACACCTTGATATGATCTAGATGGATAACATGTGTTAATTATAGTTAACTGCCTCCTAAAAAGCATATGTTTATGTTGAACATGTTCTAACAATTAGCTCAATAAAATGTTGATGACACCTTGGTATAATGAGTTAAGTTTGTTTAACTCCTTTAGAGCATGGTAATAATATGTGGGAACCCTAATGCATGGGTTAAGATAAGGTTGCATCCCTAATATATGAGATATGTAATGACATAGCCAGAGTTTATAACCTTGTTTGAACCTTCTATGGAGTGAGGTTTCACCCTTGATGCTTTTGAAACCCCCCCTAATAGTTCTTTGGATACATGGTTCTAGGTAACCTTTGCGGATATGTTACACATAGAATAGTGCCTGCATGAGAATGAAGGAAAGATAAGGTTTTCCCTGGAAGTATGAGTATGGTGTACTTTCGAGGACGAAAGTTCCTTTAAGATGTATATGATGTGACAAAGTGGTTTTTGCTTTAATTTCGAGGATGAAATATCTTTTAAGGTGTGTAGGATGTGATGGAGTGGACTTTTAGAATCCTAAATGTCCAATGACTTAAGTGAAAGCATATGTTTCAGTTAGATTGAGAGTTTCAAGCTTTTGATAAAGTAAGTGTGTTGAGGTGAGGTTGATGTCATGATTAAGACCTATCTTTGTATACCTTCTTGAGGAATTTATTTGACAAGTCTAATAGCTTAGTTTTTTCACAAAAATCCAAGGGATTGTACCTTGAGGTATGGTGAAGCTATGGTTAAATTTTGGTTGCTTTTGGATGTCCCTAGAGGAAGTTATGAAGGTTTGAAAATTGGGAAATAATATGCATTATTGGTGCTTGATTAGTCTAAGTTGTGGATTGAATAGGTGTCACACACCCTTGGCTTCTATACGATTCATGTGGCCTATCCCTGGCCGTGGATCCCATATCCAGTGGTTAGGTTCCCAGTTCTTAAGTTAGCCACAGATCCGGTTCTTTTGTGGGCCTTTCATAGCTGTTGGATGTAGATTGGACGTCACATCTCTATTCCCTCATTAGGGTTAGAGTTTCCCATCTTTATCAATTAGGGTTCACATATCATCATCCCATATTGAAATTTCACATAACATTATCCCATATTAGGGTTTTTACACAACACCACCCTATATTAAGGTTTCACATAACTTTTCCATATTAGGGTTTCACAAAACATCATTCCATATTAGGGTTTCACATAACTTATCCCATATTAGGGTTCATACGACATCATCATATATTAAAGTTTCACATAACATCATTATTAGGGTTGTGGAAGTACTTTAGAGATTCTCGGTCGATGAATTTGTCGATCGAGATCGTATAATAGGGTCGGTTATTAGAAAAACTGACCCTACAGGTGCTTCTAAGAAAGAAATTTGGCTTCATTCGGTCAAAAAATTAGTCGACCGAAACATTCGGTCGATGAATTTGTCGATCGAATGAAGCCAGAATTCTTTCTTAAAAGCACCTCTACGGTCGGTTTTTCTAATAACCGACCCTATAGGTGTTCTCGATCGACAATATTGTCGACCGACAATATCCAGTTTAGTTATTCACACATGTATAAGCACCTCTAGGGTAGGTTATACTAAAAAACCGACCCTAGAGGTGCTAATACGAAGAAATCTTGCTCCTTCTCGGTCGACAAATTGTCGACCGAAACGAGTCAGATTTGCTTTGTATTAGTACTTGTAGCGTCGGGTTTACCTATTAACCGACCCCAGAGGTCCTTTCGGTCGATAAATTCGTCGATCGAGTTTGCTTAAACTACCCGACATGGGCACCGTTTATCTGTAGAGTCGGATTTTGTTTGTTAACCGACGCTACAAAATTTTGCTCCGTGCAAAAAGCTGAAATTTTAGTCTTTCTTCCTCCCGCGAAACCCTTTTTCTCTTTTCTGAACTTTCTCCCACGGCGCCACAAAACCCCTTTTTCACCGTTGTCGTGAAGCTCTTCTTTGCCGCCTCTCCACGCCGTTGCCGCCTCTCCACGCTGCCGCGAAGAGGATCGTGAAGCTCGTCGTCGCCGCGAAAAGGATCGTGAAGCTCTTTGTCACCGCCCTCCCCTCTTCTTCCATGAAGCCCGTCGTTGCCGTGAAGGTCTTCTTTGCCATGAAACTTTTCGTTGTCGTGAAGCTCGTTGTCGCCTCCTTCCACTCTTCCACGAAGGTCGCCGCCTCTCCTTGAAGTTCTTCTCTTCCTCCACGAAGCTCGCTGCCATTTCCAAGTAAGTTCGAGCTTCCTTCGTTCCTTGTTCCGCTTCATTCCCGCCCGCCGCCACTGCTGCTTCCAGGTCCATCTCGGTCGACAATTAGTCGACCGAGAGCACACCTGCGCGCAGCGTCCAGGTCCACTCTCGGTCGACAATTTGTCGACCGAGAGTGGACCTAGACGATGCGCGCAGGTGGGTTCTCGGTCGACTAATTGTCGACCGAGATGGACCTGGAACTTATTTATGTTGGAGCTATAAATGTTTTAATCATATTTGTTGTAATGTTCACAAATAGTTCTGAATATTATAATGATTTCAATCTTTGGACTATTGGAAACGGCCTTACTTTGCTAATTTGTACAAGTATTTTCCATTTTATATGATTTGATAACCCAATAATAAAAACATGCATGTGTTTTTTCATATGTAATCATAATATAAATTTTAGAAATTAATACTAGATTAGACATGTGTACTCCTAGATTGACACTTTAGGGTTGATGCATGATGTTTAACTTAATATATAAATATGTGAAAATAATGCATTTATATATTAACTTAGAAACCCGTTCAAAATTTACTCATTAGGAGTAAACTTTGGATAGTCCCCGGTTTGGGACTGTTTTTGGATATTTTAATCTCACTTAGGATGTACCTGTATAATGTATGTTTAGTTTTATAGATTATTTCAGTAGGATTTCTCCATTTGTTCTCTGGGTACATATGTGAGTGGTTATTTGCCATTTACATCGGTGTACTTGGAGAACTTAGGGGAAATGTTGCTGAAATTTTCTTCAAAACTAAACATACATTATACATTTACTAGTGAGACTAAATATTCAAAACTGGGATAGGTGGTACACTTTAGTATATAAAATTAACTTTCTATCAATAAAAACTTACAGATTATTATAGTATCAATATTAAACTGTTAGTTTTATAATTAATTTAAATGTGATATAGAAAATGGATCGAAGTTGGATATCTATCAAGAACCATTGCAGTCCAGAGTTTTCCAAAGGTCTTGATGAATTTATCAGATTTGTTGAGGAACATAGGAAACTACCTACAGATAGGCTATATTGTCCATGTAGAAATTGTTGTAACAATTTGAAAGTTGATAATGGTGAGGAAATTAAGAATCATGTCATATGCAATGGGATCATACAAGGTTATAATGAATGGTATTGGCATGGAGAGAAATTGAATTATGCAGCAGAAAATGTCGATACTAATAGTTGTGGCATAGAAGATATAGATAAAGATGATAATGTTAATGATGAACCGATTCAAGATGACTAGATTCATGATGATATGATTGATGAGATGCTACGTAGTTGTCGGGACAATGCCATTGATCCACCTTATTTATTTGCAAACATTGTCCATGATGCTGAAAAACCATTATATAAGGGTTGTACTAAGTTCACGAGGTTGAGTGTTGTGATGCGATTATACACTCTTAAAGCTCAAAACCAGTGGAGCGATAAGAGTTTCACTTCACTGTTGTCTTTGTTAAAGGAAATTCTTCCTGAAGGCAACGAGCTTCCAATTTCAACATATCAAGCAAAGAAAATAATGTGCCCAATGGGAATGGAGGCTAAGAAGATTCATGCATGTCCAAATGATTGTGTGTTATTTCAGAAGGACTATAGTAATTTGATAAATTGTCCAAAATGTGGTGCGTCAAGGTATAAGACCACAAATTCAGCTAAGGCTAAAAATGGCTCTCCTGCCAAGGTGATGTGGTATCTACCAATAATACCACGATTTCAACTCTTATTTGCTAATACAGAAGATGCGCAAAATTTGTCTTGGCATGGGGAGTTAAAGGTCAATGATGATGGCGTCCTACGACATGCATCTGATTCACCACAATGGAAGAAAATTGATTTATTATACCCTCAATTTGGTAAAGAACCAAGAAACCTAAGACTTGTACTCTGTATAGATGGAATGAATCCCTATGGTACATTAAGCAGCCAACATAGCACGTGGCCTGTTATGATTGTTATATACAATCTTCCTCCTTGGTTGTGTATGAAAAATAAGTATGTGATGTTGTCAACATTGATATCAGGGCCCAAGCAACCTGGAAATGATATTGATGTTTACCTTCAACCTCTAATTGATGACCTAATGAAACTATGGGAAGAAGGTATTATGACATATGATGCTTCACGTAAAGAGATCTTCAGTTTGTGTGCTATGTTATTTTGCACGATTAATGACTTTCCAGCTTATGGAAATTTGTCTGGATATAGCATAAAAGGATACAAAGCATGTCCTGTTTGTGAGGAAAATACTGATTCAATCAGACTGAAACATGGTGGTAAAATCGTATATCTTGGTCATCGGAGATTTCTCCCACCAGTGCATCCTTATCGAAGGCAACGCAAAACCTTTAATGGGTCAACTGAGGAACGAAGTGCTCCTAAACCTATATCAGGACATGTTGTATATGATAGGGTGAAACATATTGTTAATGAATTTGGAAAGAGTTCAAGTAGTCATACACTCGCATGTGACAAATCTCTATACAAGAAGAGGTCAATATTCTGGGATCTTTCTTATTGGAGATCTTTGGCAATTAGACATTGCATTGACGTCATGCATGTTGAAAAAAATATTTGTGATAGCATCATCGGTACGCTATTGAACATACCAGGAAAGACTAAAGATGGCATCAACTCTAGAAAAGATTTAGAATTAATAGGCATTAGAAAAGAAATATCAGTGGAGATCAGGGGTCGCCGCACATATTTGCCATCGGCTTGTTACACTTTGTCAAAGAAAGAGAAAAAGACTTTCTATGAGTGCTTGTATAATATTAAGGTTCCACAAGGATACTCTTCTAATATTCATAGATTGGTATCAATGAAGGATCTGAAACTGATAGGTCTCAAATCTCACGATTTTCACACCTTAATGCAACAAATTTTACCTGTGGCTATTCGATCTATATTGCCGAAGCATGTAAGGTTTGCAATCACAAGACTCTGTTTCTTTTTCAATGAAATATGCAACAAAGTGATACATCTTGATACTCTCGATAAATTACAGAAAGATGTAATTGTTACCATGTGTCAGATTGAAATGTACTTTCCTCCTTCATTTTTTGATATCATGGTTCATCTTATAGTACATATTACAAGGGAGGTGAAGATGTTGGGTCCAATTCTCTTACACTGGATGTATCCATTTGAACGCTACATGAGTGTTTTTAAAGGTGATGTTTGGAATCATTATCATCTTGAAGGGAGTATTGTTGAGGGTTACGTGGTTAGGGAGGTGATGGACTTTTGTAATGATTTTTTGAATTGCATTGAAACTTGTAGCGATCAAAACAATTTCCATCACACTGGATCTTATTGTGGCAAAGGAACTCTGGGAGGACGAGAGAAAGGAATCAATCGTGAGTTGTGGGAACAAGCGCATTTGTATATTTTACACAACATCGATGAAGTTAGTAGCTACATCACATAACACAATGATCTTATCAAGAGAAATCATCCGCGATCCAATTCAATGTGGCTTGCAAGAGATCATAATCGAACATTTATTAGGTGGTTTGAAGAGAAAGTATTTAATCAACTATCTGAATCACCAAATAATGTTGTTGAGAACATAAAATGGCTCGCCTTTAAGCCAAAAATGGATGTCATGTCATATGAAGGTTATGACATTAACGGATTTTCATACTACACAAAGCGTCAAGATGAAAGTAGTGTAGTTCACTGTTAAAGCTTGTTCATTGTATTTTGCTAGTGCCAAAGATAAAAGACCACGCGAAGCTGAGATGTCATATTACGGCGTCATTGAGGACATATGGGAAATGGACTATACAAATTTTTGAGTTCATATATTTAGGTGTAATTGGGTTGACAACAATAAAGGAGTTTTAGTGGATGAGTTGGGTTTCAAATTGGTGAATTTTGAAAAGATTGGTTTCAAAGATGAGCCATTCATCATTGCGAACTAAGCAAAACAAGTATTCTATATTGATGACCATGCAAATAAAAATTGGTCTGTCGTTCTTAATGGAAAAAGACAGTTTACCGTAGATCCTATAAATGAAGAAGAATACTACGAAAAGTATGATGATTCCAGTCCATTCTCAGTTGGTTTGCCAAGTGTAAAATTTGAAGATAACACCGATGAATATTATAAACGTCAAGACCATGCTGAAGGAATTTTCCTTGACTAACAACTCAACCAATACTAAAGGCATGTATTCTTTGAATTATTTATTTTATTATCATGTATACCTTATCACTTGTGCTTTTATTATCACTTATTTTATTTATCATGTATACTTGCAGGTTCTAAAATGGCGAGTGAAGATGAACATTTTGAGCATGAGCACCATGAAGATTTGCTATAAATGTTTTAATCATATATCGAAAGGTATGCTTCCTCCAGTACTGCTCCACCACAGTTGTCTAGTTTTGCATACCTGCGAGTTATCAGGAACACCTAAATGAATGTCTAACACCTAAATGAATATCTAGTTGTGTATTTTCCTAGTATCGTGAAAGATTCTCAATCGTGTGTATCACATGGGATTCTTATCTCAACACAATGGACTGCAATATATGCATCTAATGCCTTAAATGGAAGACTCGAATGTTATAAAATCCCATCAAAGTACGTAGAATCAACTTATATATATTCAGATCTTAATAATTCCATGAAGTGCACATTATCTTACTCAGGAAAAGTATGTGTATAATCTAGGATTAGTTCCATAGAATGGTTAACTGATGTTATACAACTTTTTCTGAAAATATATAACATCGTTATATGTACTTACACTTTGTTAATACTAATATTATGCAGTCTCTGTCCACCCATAACAGTCACTATGAACTGGGCCTCTATGTCAATGTTAACGTTCCCTATTGAAGAACAATTGGACATCATCCTAGATGATCGTTCCTTAAACCAATTGGTCATACCCAAACAATGGTGTTTTCTAAAAGGAAGACACTACATGCCTGGTAAAGTGACCCTAACTTTTGGCAATTATTCACATGTTATCGAGGTTGAGTATGATTTGGCGGGAAATCTTGTATTAAAATCCGGTTGGCATGATTGGATTGGAGAGTTGCATGTGGTCCGTTCCAACAGGCTTTTTCTCTGTCCAGTTGGTCATAATTCCATCAAAGTTTGGATAACCAACATCAACTGCAAGACCCCCGATCATCCACTGCGGTATGAGCGCACGACGTCAGATATCATCTATGAGGAATCTGAATCTGAGGCCTCTGTCAGTTCAGATTCGTCTAAATACAGTGAGGAGCTTCGTGACACAGCTTCATCATCAAAAAGACCACGATAAGTCCAATTAACAAATATAATTGTCAACACAAAAAAATTGTGTTTACACTTTTTGTTTGAAAGAAACCAATACTCATAGCTGCTTTCTATTCTGAACTTCAGGAGAAGATCGCCACAATGATAAGTCATTGAAGTTACTGATGCGGGACCATGTTGGTGTAGTATTTAGTTGTCTATCTATCTAGACTTGTCTGTATTAATAGTTTTTTTAATTATGCGCATGTTTAGGGGTACACCAACCCCTTTGTTTAGTTACTGTTTAGGGGTACACCCCATGAATGCTTATAACTGAAGTTGTCTATCTATCTAGTTACTGTTTAGTTAATGAATGGAACTGAAAGTTGCTACATGAATGCTTATAACTGAATTGTGTGTTCCCATGAATGTTCTTGCATGATTACACTACTATTTTCCCATGAATTATTGGTGATTGTCCTAAAATTGATGACTCTTTATTATCTTGACCCAATGGGTAAAACAACAAGGAGTCACAAACTGAAATTGTCAGCTATGGAGTAAGCATAAATTTAATCAATTGCTTCAACATGATATTTTATTTAGAATTTCTATTTTACCAACTATCGTTTAATTGATAGGGGTATAAAGGCTTTTCGTGAAGCTGGAGGACAAATACCCAAAAAATTAAATACATTGACTTTGAAAAATGTCAAGGTAGCTACTTTGACAACTGCTTAGTCTTATATGTATTAATTTTTCAATTCTAATATGTCAACTCTTATAGTCTTATCTCAACTGTTGTTTATAGTAGTTTACTAACATTAAGTTTCATTATTTGTAGTGTCCTATGCAAAATAATGATTGGGCTTGTGGCTACTATGTAATGAAATACATGCAAGCTATTGTCAAACAAGCATCACATGACATTCAGATTATAAGTCAGGTAATAAAGAATAACATCATAAATTTACAAGTGATTATAGTCATTTTTATAAAATATTAGCATGTGCATTTTCTGTTACAGATCTTTACAACTCAACCTTACACACATGTGGACTTGAATGAATTCCGAGAAGAGTGGTCAGAGTGTTTTATAAGTGAAGTCGAAATAGCATTGGATTAAATATGTCGGCTCCATTTATGTATGTGGTTTGAGTACGGACTCTTTCATATTTTTACTTTTGTAATATGTCATCTCAGACTTGCACTCTATCATTTTGTAAAATTATGATATTTATTATCATTTTTGTTATGAATGTGTGGTTTTGAATGGTGATGGTTGAGCATCAATGCTCCCCTCTCCTAGAATATATGAATCTTCTTGTTCTTCTATTCTATATCAATTTCTGCAGAAATGTTTTTAAAAAAAATTATAACTTCTAGCGTCGGTTTTTTAAATAACCGACCCTAAAGATTGAATTCAGTGTACTCTTCGGTCGAGAAAATTTCGACCGAAAGATAACTTCTACCGTCGGTTTTTGTAAAAAACTGAGTCTACATGTCTTTTATAAGGTCGGATTTTTGAAAAAACCGACCCTAAAGATTGAATAAAACATTTCAGTGTAAGACTCGGTCGACAAACTTCTCGACCGAAATACTATCGGTCGAGAAGTTTGTCGACCGAGTCTTACACTAAAATGTTTTATTCAATCTTTAGGGTCGGTTTTTTCAAAAATCCGACCTTATAGAGAGTTCTCGGTCGAGACCGAAATGTTTTCGGTCGACAATTTTCTCGACCGAGAGTTACCAAAGAAATGGTATTCAATCTTTAGGGTCGGTTATTTCATAAAAACTGACCCTGTAAACGTTCTCGGTCGACAATTTTCTCGATCGAGAACGTTTACAGGGTCGGTTTTTATGAAATAACCGACCTTACAGGATCCTTTTTTCTCGCCTAGGTCAGAATTTTTACAACCTCTTGCGTCGGTGTTTACTCTGTAAGGTCGGTTTTATTTGATTAAATAGTCCGACGCTACAGACTAAATTCTTTAGCGACGCCCACCTAGGCGTCGGATAAAAAGTGACGCTGCAGGCTTTAAAAAACCGACGCTACAGACTATTTCTGTACTAGTTCTAGTGCATTATTAGTTATACATAATCTATATAAATTATAAATAAAAGGCAACATAGATAACACATTATTAATTGATAAATAATAAATGCAAGTATATCACAAACTCGCTAAGAAAACCTATCCTACATATCGTTCATATTTTTTCTTAATACCAAATTATTATAAATAACAACATTGAGCAATCAAGTTCTTTTATAAATTGAAAATGTGTGAATTAATTAATATCCATGCATATGTAAGGATGATTCAAATTTCATATTATGTAGTGGTACATTCATTTATCAGTCATGCATCTAAATTAAGAAAATATACAGTGAATCTATATATATGTAGGAGATATTTTCTCAACGTTTTGTACAAAATTTGTTGAGATTTCTTTTTTTGGAGTAAGGTAAATATATTAAACCAAAAGAAGGTAAAGTTTGGGCAAACTATACAGTACAAAACGAGGCACCCTAAACCAGGGTCCTACAAAAACTAAACGTGGGGATTACATACAAAAACCCCAGTAAGTTTGAGTGTTAGCATTCAGCCTATACAAAATATCCTTCATGTTCTTCATATGCCACTTGAGTTCATCAACAAAGTTTTTAATGAAGGCTCGTTGGCTGGTCCCCTTCTTCTCATGGCTTCTCTTGTTCCTCTCTTTCCACACATAATAACTGAGACCTGTAATATAAAAGGAGGGCGTAGCTTTTCATGTATTTGTCATTTTTGTAAGCATTTTCAGCCCACTTGATAGCTTCATACAGGTTGTTGGGTACATTCTGTCCCCAACCGTTTCTGAGGCACATCACACTCCAGACTTGCTTGGACCATGTACAACTGAATAAAAGGTGTGTGTTCGTCTCATTTGCACTCATGCAAAGAAGACAAGTCTCATCCATCGGGATACCCTAAGCAACCATCGTGTCATACGTAGGGAGTCTATTGAGGATGGCCCTATAGCAGAAAACGCTCCATTTGGGGTAGTGAGTGCGGCCCCAAAGAGAAGTAGAGATAACTAGCCCTGTACAGGGGCCTGCTGCAATGTTGATCGTTGGTGGCTGGTTATAGGACCAAACACCATTCACATCAACACTAAACAGATGAAGGTTGGCTTCCACATACGCGCACATCAGCCGCCAGGTGCGAGAGGGTTTGTTCCTAAGAACACAGACAAGATTGGAGCCGTATCTATATTTCATCCAAACTGACCAGCAGTTCAAAGGTTGTTTGATGAATTTGAGAACCCAGCTAGCACTGCTTTGCTGCATAAGGACCAAAGTATCTATAATCTGCAGCCCACCTTCAAGAAAAGGTTTAGCAATTTTTTCCCAAGAAATGGCATGATTCTTCCCAGCCCAAAGGAAGCCGGCAGTGAGAGACCGGAGAGAGTGTAAGATAGGATTAGGTATGGAACCCATGGCTGTCCAAAAACGCAGCAGGCTTTGCAAAACTGATCTGATGAGAACCAATCGACCAGCCATCGAGATACGTAACCCACTCCAGTGTTCAATCTTTTCCCTGAACCTGTCAAGGCAGCCACTAAAATCTTTCGAGGTTATCTGACCCGCAATGAGGGGGAAACCCATATACTTGGTAGGTAGGGTGCCTTCGTGCATGCCTATATCTATCTTGAGTCTTCCCCTTCTGCTATCACAAGATTTAGAGAGAAAATTTTGGGATTTGATTGCACTCACATATAGGCCCGTCAGTTTACCAAACTTTAGGAGGAGGGATTTATACTCCTTGAGTCTTCTACTATTGCCTGTTGAGAAGAGGAGAACATCATCTGCAAAGATGATGTGGGTCATGACTTTAACACCTTTGACTTTGTAGGTTCTTATGAGGCACTTGTCTTCCGCTGTTTCTATCATCTTGGTCAGCCCTTCCATCACCATAGTAAAAAGGAGCGGGGACAAAGGGTCCCCTTGCCGCAGATCTAAACATACCATTAGGGCAGCCATTAATGAGTATTGAGAACAAGCAAGTTTCCACACATTGTTTGACTATATGAATCCATCTATGATCAAATCCCATGGCATCCATCACCCTCCAAAGGTAAACCCAATTTACATGATCATAGGCCTTACTAAATCAATTTTCATACAAGCTTTCACATTCGTATTCTTCGTATTAAAATCACTGAGAAATTATGTGGCCAAGAGGGAACAATCAGACATGTATCTACCTTTGACAAAAGCATTCTGATTAGGGGAAATTATGTGGGGCAGAACCTCTTTCAGCCTATTCGCCAGGAGTTTGGAGATGATTTTGTAGAGCACTGAACAACTAGCTATCGGCCTGAAGTCTGTCATCTCTTTTGCATTGTTGTTCTTGGGGATCAACTTGATAAAAGAATGGTTAACTGCTCTGACCATTGCTCCTCCTGCAAGGAACTAGTTCACTGCATTGCAAATATCCAGCTTCACAATAGGCCAAACTTTATGGAAGAACTGGCTATTAAAGCCATCTGGCCCTGGGGCTTTAGAGTAATGGATAGAGAAAAGCGCTTTTTTAACCTCCTCCTCAGTTGCTTTCTTGTTGAGATTATTGTTCATTTCTTGAGTTACCTTCATATCCGGTAGAACACTTTCATCAATCGGATGTATGTGGTTGTTGTTGTAGAGATTTGTAGATCCATAAGAGAAATATTATCAAATTATAAAATCATGTATCGAACTAATGGATGATGCAATCATATAAAATCCTTCTATTTCTTTACCTACGAGATGGTGTCAAGTTATAATAGATTTACTTAATAAAATTTGCCGCCTTGTATTTTTTTGTTGCCTGGCCACTAATCATAATCTAGACTTTAGTCTCCTTAGATGTTTTTGTATTTTATACAACTATGTGGAAAGTTCTATATATGTGTATATATATGTATATACACACACACACACACACACACACACACACACACATATATATATATATATATATATATATATATATATGTATACATGTATATATATATATATATATATATATATATATATATATATATATATATATATATATATATATATATATATATATAAGAATGTGTCATATGGGATGAGATAAAAATATTCGACAATAACCAGTTTGTTTAATCATTTCCTATTTTATTTTAATTCTTGATAACCATGTAACCGTGGAACTTTTTTATAGTGTCTAGCAGCTTTTTGTTTTCGTTCTCTTTTCGTTAGCTTTCACTTTTCAACTCTAGAACGTTGGACCAGAAATAAGTTATGTGTATCGTATGAGTATTAAAATTTACTCGATGAGTATGACAATTTGGTCTATGTTATATTATCCATTGTGACACCAATGTGGAATAAGATTCTAATAAGAAATGAATTGAGTTTCGAAAAAGACATTTTATTGATAGATCATAACTACGTCCATCCCGTAATCCAAATTGACCGATCCGTATTTCAATATATGAATTTCAATTTGTTTCCAAACATGATTTTAGTTTTTTCGTGTACCAACTAAACCTAAAATTTCAACTGAATCTCCCTCGCCACAAGGCAATTCTCTCAAAACCATGATACGGAATTTTGAAGAATGTTTTCAGCTTTGTGCCATATCGATTATTAATGATAAAGCTTGCCAATTCACAAAAATATACATCTTATTCGTTTCAGTGGTACAAGTGAATTTTTCAGTAAATTCTAAATTATTTTGCGAGTTTAAATTACAGATTACTATTAATAGTGGGGTTTATAAAGATATCGCTCGTCTTAACCGATACACGTGTTGCCTTCAAGCAGCACCCTTACCAGCATCTGGAAGCTGGCGAAGGAACTCCCCCCATCTCGAGTACCTGCGACGGCCTTGTCCCTCCATACTTCGGCCCTCTTACGCATTTCAGCACCCTTCTCTCCGACCATGACCTCCTTGATTAGCTCACCCAGCTGTTTGGAACTCACATCACCGCCAATCTCAACAGCCACCCCCCACTCGGCGCAGGCATAGTGGCAGTTCGTCTGCTGGTCGGCGAAGAAAGGCCAGCAGAGCATGGGTACGCCGGAGGCAATGCTCTCAATGGTGGAGTTCCACCCACTGTGTGTTAGGAAGCATCCCACTGCAGGGTGTCCAAGGACCTCCTCTTGCTGAGACCACGTAGCCAGCAGTCCCCTTCCTTCAGTCTCTTCCACGAACTCCTTGGGCAGCACGGCTGAGTCCCCTCGAACCAGGTCCGGCCGAATCACCCATAGAAAGTCGTGGCTGCTTCCGGCGAGCCCCCACGCGAACTGAACCAGCTGTGCGTTGGTCATGACCGTGATGCTGCCGAAGTTGACGTATACGACAGAGCGCGGCCCTGATGCTACTAAGCGGCCTTCAAGCCACTGCAAGCAGCGGTCGTCTTCCTTCCACAGGTTGCTGCCGATCGTCGCAAGCTGCGGATCCTCCGCGTCTTTACTTAGCAGGCTGTCGGAGAGAATGTGCAATGGACCCACGGGAAAGATCGACGGAAGCGGCTGTTTGCATTCCATAAGCAACTCTTCAGCCGTCGCTGCCGCCATGGCGTGCAGCACCGGCTCCTCCAGGTCATGGAAAGTGTTGATGAGGATGCCCGATGCAAGAGGCATTTTCTGTGTCACGTGTACGGCGAAATTAATCATCACGTCCTCAGGGTCCGTTGTCCTAACGAATGAGGGCATGTCTCGGAAACGGATACAATTTAGTCCGGGAATCCAGTTGATTGGTGACTCCATGAACTTGCTGTTCTCGAGGTCGTGCAGAACTGGTTACCTCGACGCAAAGTTAGAGAACTTGTTAGCTGCAATCTTTTTAGTGTGCTAAACAAGCAAGTAGTGTCTCATCAAGCTTAATAGTTAGTGTGAGACTAGACAAATGATAATTGCTCTTTGCTTAATTATAATATTTTTCACAAGTTAAATTTTCACTTTCGTAAGCCTTGTTTGGCACCTTATTTTACGAGACTCGGTGATGTCTCTTACTTAATAGATAATATGACTTGATCACGATATATAGTAATCTGAGACTAGAAGTGGAACTAAGATAAGCCAACTGCAGTTTCAATCCCATTTCCGGCGGTATTCCGAAATCTGATCTAAATTATCTTTTCTATTTTGACACCAATAGTTATGTAATATCCAAACAACAAACGAATTATCGGACGGGACCGTAGGTACCTACCCGGATCTCAGATCCCAATCACGTGTTGAACATTTAATGGTGAATGAAAAAACAATAAAAAATAAAGCTGAATTTTAAAGTCCACTACCGATCATGGCCGAACCATATCCTGTAGAATAGTTAATGCAGCAATATTAAGGCAGTACTTTACCGAATTTGAATGCATATAATCGGGCTCCATATTACCTGAATGTAAGAAAATCTATAAACTGTTTCTTCTTTTCGTATTACTGCAAAATGATTTTCATGTTTCAACATTGGTTATTGATCAATTTCTATTTCTATAAGCTGTGTTTCAAGTTATAGCTGAAAACGGGATATCTTAACCACATTCTAAGTTGAAGTTAGATAGATCATAATTTGCCAATCAATATGATTTTGTTGCAAAAATAAAGAAATCGTTGCTAATAATTGCAGTTTGATCGTATGGCAATAAAGAATAGTTGGTAATCTATGCAATGCAAACAATACATTTTCCAATAAATAAATTTTCGGGAAAGCCACTACGGATAATGTCACAATCTAGTGGCCTTGCACTGAGAGGTAATAGGATTGTGGCTCACGAAAGGATGCTATTTGGAATTTTGTTATGTGGAATAGCTGTATAGGATAAGGCGAACTGGGTGTTTGGGGTGGGGGGCAGCCCGGGCCCCGGAGTTCCTGGACAGAACATCGAGTTGCAAACTGCAGAAAATACCTTTCAGGGGGATGACACCTCTTTGAATAAGGTGTTTATAGTGGAGATATGCCATCAGGGAGCAGGCGCTGGGTGTCCAAAACAGCACATCCGGCACACCCAGCTCCCTGGCAGCGTCAAGCGTAAAGCTCATGACGGCGTCAGAGACGATGCATGAGACCGGCGGCGATGTGCTGTCCTCGTTGAGTCTCGCTAGCAGCTCGCCGAATGGCTGGAGGCATGCTACCATAGTAGATTGGCACAAGGACGGGATGTCCTGGGTGGAATCGCCGGAGCTGGTGTCTGTCTCTGCCTCCAGGCCATCAGGGATGGACTCGAAGCGGAAGCCGGGGAAGCCGTCAAGCGCGGCAGCGCCCCTGGAGGCGACAAGACGACGGCGGTTGTAGTTGGAGTTGACAAAGGTGATATGGAAGCCGGCGTGGTGGTGGAGCAGCTTGGCCAGGTGGAGCATCGGCGTTACATGCCCCTGAGCAGGATATGGGATGCACACAGCGTGCGGCCGGGTTGTCACTTCCGATGCTGATCCCATATTTTTGGCCTAGGCGGCTCTTACTACTGGATGCGCTACCTAGGTTGACTTCAGTAGCCGCACAGAATCTGCACTGCAGCTTTACTGTTTCTCTAACTATTCCTTGCCTTTACTGATATATCTTTTCCGAGCTACCTCCTCCACTTGATTCAAGATAAAAACACATAGATATGAGTGGCCTCATGGGCCGGCCATGCATGTGTAACACGACATGATAGTCATGGACAGGTGCCGCAGGTCCATTGGCGGGGTCACGAGAGTGTCTCGGTAGGTAGCTGGTAGAATAGGACGCGGCAATCAAAATTTATTATATTCTTCTCATTTTATTTTTCAAGATTCAAACCCCTAAAAGATGAGGAGAGAGAAATGCCATCTTCTTGGGGCAGTCGACTCTTTCTATTGTATGTGTTACCTTGGTTGGCTTCACTAGCAGAACAGAGTTTGTACTGCAGCCTGCTTCTTCCCTAACCATCCCTACTGATATCCTTTCCGAGCGGTAGTGGGACGGTGTTCTATACTTGTTCTATAGGACCACCAATCAAATTACATTATCTCGTTTTCAATCTTCTTAAAAATCCAACATCCTAAACAAGTAAGGAGAAAGAAACGACATATGTGCACTATACCACAATTCTATTAGATCCTATTAAGTTTCTATAAGACGCATCCTATAAAATGGGTGGCCCTTCAGAACTACTTCCATTCAGTTCACGATAACACACATAAATAGACATAAATAGCCTCGTGGATCAGGCATGTGCAACACGACATGATAGTCATGGGCAGGTCGTCATGTGAAGTTCCAGCAACCATGGATATCATGCAGCATCTTTTGAAATATATAAGAAGGCCGGGGGCATCATTTCGTCCCGCCCAACCCCTTGTTCAAGTAAACACAAAAGGTTGAAATGGATATTCAAAAAGTAGATGAACGACAATTGTGCTTGCTTTCATTCAGTTCGTTTATTTATATGGTTCATATCTTGAGAGTGCATAAGGTTATTGATTTGATTACTAAATGTAAAATTTTGACAAGATTATGATTTTAGATAAACGAATACATTTTTTTGCTCTCAGGTTTGAAAAACACATTCTGATCAAAACCTAGGGCTAGGTTGGGACCAAGGTTTAGCAACAATTTGATTGATGAATATAGTAGAATGGTTAGAAAAAATGGCAAACATGTATGAAAACATTCTAATTGGTAATGTAATTTTTATGGGGAAGTTAGGAGGCAATTTTATTCACTTAGTCCTCCTCTCACAAGCAAATTTGAAATAAAACTACATTAGAGGTAGAAACATAATTCAAGTGGGTAGTATTGCTACCATTACAAGAAACACTCTACTAACTTATTTAAGATAAAATATGAGGGTCTCAATTAACTAAGAGGAGGTGATATGTTTTCACGGTGGTGTTTTGCAAGACAATTTGTAGTGGAATTGACATGTCTTTCAACAAAGTCAATCTCAACTTCCCAATTTTCATATATCATAATCCTAATACTTATTTTCCATTTAAACAAAGCATGTATGTCTTCACATGGCTCGTACAAATATTATAAGATCCCTTTTAGGAAGTCTCATCAATGTTGTTCTTTTCTCCTTTTAAACAAGCATTATCAACTACTTGTACACTGCTATATTTCCTCTTCAACAACCTATTTTTGTTACTATAGAATAAGAAAACCTTTATTTGATGTGTCTAAAAATACAAGACACTCTCTTTTATAGGACAAGAGAGTAATTGAGAAATAGAATTAGACAATATGGGATAAAAGAAAAGCTAAAGACAAGACAAAGTCTAAAACACACAATAAAACATAAAGCATGGTACATATATACTAATCTCACCCTCAAGCTAGTCCACAGATCTCAAACATGCCTAGCTTGTCCACCAATGTAGCAATATCAATATTGAGAAGTATCTTGGTTAAGAAGTCAACAATTTGATATTCTGTCCAAATATTAGTATGATTGCGACCAAAGAGAACAAATTTGTGAACAATTGGCAATCCACCTCGATATGATTGGTGTGCTCATAAAAAGTGGGATTGTCGATAATAAAAATAAAGGCTTTATTGTCACAACACATGGAAATAGGATCACAATAAAAGAAATTAAATTATGTGAGGAGTGCTTGGACCCACATTATATTCACAAGAAGTATGAGCCATAGCTCTATATTATGCTTCATCACTAGACCGAGCAACCAAGGTCTTCTTATTATGCCATGTAACTAGATTCCCTCCAATAAAAGTGTAGTAGCCATAGGTAGATTTTTTGTCAAATCTACTCCAACCATAAACAAAACCAGAATATCCAATGAGTTTGAAGTATCCATGTCTAAGATACAATATTATTTTCCTAGAGTATTTTTTAGATGTTTAATGATAAGACAAACTCATACCAATAGCATTGTCAAGGTTTATCCAGATACCTACTAGCAAGTCTAACAACAGTAGTAATATCAACTCTAATCGGAGTAAAATACATAAGCTTTACAACCAATCTTCTGTATTGGTAGTTATTAGGATAGGGTGGTGAAGATTCACCATCCCAACTAGTATTGGGATCCAAAGGAATGTTAGAAGGTTTAGTACCAAGAAAGCATGTTTCTATTAGGAGATCTAAGACATATTTGTGTTGTGAAACATAGATGCCATAAGAACATCTGCAAAATTCAATTCTCAAGAAGTACCTGAGTGTGCTGAGAACTTTTGTAAAAAGTGTTGTTCTAGATATCTTTTAGTATCTGAGTTACTATCATTATCACTAGGAAAAATTATATCATCCACATAAACAATAAGAATAACAAGCCTAAAACTAGTTTTTTAAACGAAAATAGAGTGATTTGAGCCAAAGTTGAAACTTTAGAAGAATCTGGCTCAATTTATTTAACCATGCACATTTATTTTGTTTTAAGCCATAAATCGTTTTCCAGAATTTGTAGATTTTGGAACACTCCCCCTTGGTAATAAAGCCTGAAGGTTGCTCCATGAAGAATTCCTCATGCAACTCACCATATAGGAAGATATTTTTTAATCAAGTCGAAAAAGAGTCCAATCATTTTTAGGGCAACAGATATAAGAACTCAAAGTGAATTAAGTTTGGCAACATAAGATAAAGTTTTGAAATAGTAAACCCCATAGGTTTGAGTAAACATTTTCTATGAGATGAGCCTTCATCCATTCAATCAAACCATATAACTGGTATTTAATATTGAAAATCCAACAACAACCTACAGTAGGGTAGTTTTAGGATTATCAACTAGATCCTAAGTTTTGTGAATGGTGCAAAGAAGCCATTTCAGTTTCCATAGCTTGACTCTAGGTGGGATGCATAAGATATTGCATAGTTATCTTTGGTATAGAAAAATTAGAGATATCAATAGTAAAAAAAGCAAAGATAGCACCAAGAGTAGTCGTAGAGAAGAAATTACTAATCAGATGTTAAGTGCTAGAATGAACACCTTTCCTTTGACGAATGGGAAGATGTTGGCCAGAAATTACATGGGAGGTGTTTTGGTCTGCCAAAAAAAGAGGAGTTGGTTGTTAAGGGGCCATGAAGAAGACTATAACCTTAGGTCTTTCTTGTACATATTTAGATGAGGAGGAAGAACTTCAATTACATAAGTGGGATCATGTTCTACCACTTGAGGTAGGGAAGTGGTATCCAACATATCACTCAAGAAAGCAAACCCCTTTTCTGAGTAGTATGGAATGTATTAAAAAAGATCACATATGCACTAACAAATCATTATCTTTTGGCAAGATGATAACACCAATATCCTTTTTGAGTTCTTGAATATTTCAATAAAACACATTTAGTAGAGTGGGGTTCAAGTTTAGATATCCCAGGGTAATTTTTTTAATAAAACGAGTGTTTTCAAAGATGTGTGTTGGTACTGAAAACAAAGGCACATCAAGATACATAAAATAGAAAAGGGATTTTATTGTGTGGCACAAAAGAAGGCATGCAATTTACTAAATAGCACACCGTAGAAACAACTCCAGACTAAAACCTTGTATGAACATGACAGTGAAGAAGAATAGTGTGTAAAACTTCAAGAAGATGATCACTCTTCCTCTCTATCACACCGCATTGTTGTGGTGTGTATGTGACGTAAGTCTAATGAATGGAAACCCAAAGAATACAAAAAATATAAATTTATTTTGCATAAATTATAAGGAATTATCAATTCAAAGATTTTCACAATAGTATTTAATCGGATTTGGATCTCAATAAAACAATTGGTGATATTTTCAAGATATTACTATGACCCTTAAAGGGAAACTACCAAATTTTCCTCGAGTACTCATCAATGAAAGACATAAAATAGTGAAATCTAGATAGGCTAGTAACTTAATAACATCCCTAGATGTCTGAATGAAAAATATCAAATAGATATTTATAACTAATCTCTTTGTTCTTATGAAATACATCCCAAGTCTGGTTTCCAAATTAGTATGATTCGCACAGAAGTTGTTTATAAAAAATATCAAGAAATAGACATGGTAGTTTATCAGTAGAAGGATGTCCCATATGGTTTTTCCATTGCATACTAGTCATAGAAGATGATAGTAGAGCCATGACAGATTGCAACACATCCAAGTAGTACAATCTGTCTTCGTGCAAAGATCCTAAAATAAAAAAACATCAAATTTGAAAGTTATTAAGTACTTAAGGCTCTTAACAGTTCTCCTGATCACTAGCACAGAAACATCACCTTTGATGGCATCAGTTACCCAAAACAACTGACGTCAAAGAACAACAATGTCAGATATTCAAGAAAACCATCACTATATGTGAAGTCCTGTCAATTTAGAAAAGACACGGGTACCACTTTTACTTTAACATTGGTTTATTTTCAAAGAAATTGACATCTAAACATACCAGCGATATATAATTTTACAAGAATAAAAATTTGCCTCTAAAATTTTCAATCTGATGTCAGCTATTACTAAAACTGAGATACATGTTTCGGGCCATGTCTCCGTAAAAAGTTTATCTCCTCATTAGTCGTTAGCTCCATCAACTAACAAAAGACTAATCACCCTTCGTGAGACAAACTTTTTTTAAGGGGATGGGCCTATAGTGTCGATTGTTTATTAGAAATCGAAGACTAGGTGTTTATGCGCCTTGTCCCCATGAAAATATTTTTTCCCCAATTTGCTCCTTCGTCGTCATTTTTATTAGACAATAGAAAACTATGGGCCTAACATTAGATCAAATTTATTTGTTTGGATATGTATATAGACATCGATTTTTCTATTGGTAACAGACAATTGTGTCAGACTATTTTTTTTTGGTTTAGGAGTAAATTGTCAGTTCACCACAGTTAACTGAAAACTACAATTCTAACATGTGGGAATTTTTTTTTGTTCAAATTTGTACATAGTCGTTGATTTTGGCAGACGTAACCGAAGACTATTTCCCATTTCCAGTGTCTATCATTTTTGGTTTAGGATTTATTCTCTAGCAACTGACGACTAAAACCCTAACTCAGGGCAACTTTTTTTAGATTTGTACTTAGTTGTCAGTTTTGTCTTTCTAATCGACGACTATGATCCACTTAATAGCCCCCATGACATTTCTTTCCCCTTATTCTCTATTTAATCACCTGTGATACCTAGCACCCACGAAATTTCCGCTCATGCTCTGCCTCTCATGCTCTTTTGGAGCCACTCGTACTCTTTCACTGCGACCACACGTGCTCTGTCGCTGCCACCGCTCAGTCTCTGCCTTCCGCCACTGCTACTGAGGCCATTGTTGTCGCCTACTGTTGGACCTCTTAAAGCTCGCCAGCAGAGCCAACCACAACCACTGCTGCTTGAGCTTGTGTAAAACATCACTGCCACTTCTTGTTCTCTCATACTGTTGCTCATCACTGCAGTTTTCTGCCAGAGCCAGCAACAACTAGGGATTCGAGTACATCCTGGGCCACCACACTGTCATCGTCATCACTGCAGAGGTAAATCCCCCAATTGGTTGGTTGTGCATCCTCTATTCCTCCTTAATATATGTTAACAAATAATCCCTACAAACATGTATTCTTTATTTAATACAATTGGTGATTGGCTTGCTTGTTAATAATATATGAAAAAAATAAAATGATAAGTGCCAACATGTAGCCTGGATAAACCTTATATTTTGGAGCCCGCAACATTATTTGGTACAAATGATGTTAGTCTTCTCTTTGATAGTTAATTATGTTTTGATAAGCTAAATGTTGATGATATCCTTCCATTTTCTAGTTAATAGTATTTTGATAATGATTTAACGTTGGTGAAATAATATGTACAACACATAATACATGAACCTGGTCGACAAACCCTCATAATATAGAATCATAGATTGGATCCTATAGTGCGAGTGAGATGAAGTGCCTGATGCCACTAAGATCATAGGTATATAAATCAAAACATTGTATTATGTCCTAGAAACATGTCTGAGATTTACTCATTAGGAGTAAATCTTGGATAGTCCTCGGTTTGGGACTATTCTTGAACAATTAATCTCACTTAGGATGTAAGGGTATAATGTATATTAGGTTATCAAGATGTTTTGTCAGCACTTCCCCATTTGTTCTCTAAGTACATATGTTGGTGGACATTTGTTCATATACATCGGTGTACTTGGAGAACTGTAGGGAAATGCTACTAAAATTTTCTTGAAATCCAAATACATACATTATACACTTACTAGTTAGATTAGGTGTTCAAAGATGGGATAGGTGATACACACATTCATTTTTGAACCCTAAAACCTAATCTTTTAACTATAAACCCTAATCTTTTTACCCTTATCCATAAATCTAAAACAATAAACCCTAATCTATATGTAAATCCTTAACTTATTCTGTAAACCCTAAACCTTCATATTTGTTTTCTCTTTGATCATAGAATGGATAGATCATGGATGTCCATTCCAAATCGATACACCCCAAAGTTTATTGTTAGTCTTCATCAATTTATTATATTTGTGAAGGAACATAGGAAATAACCTAGAGATAGGTTCTAATGTCCATGTAGGAATTGCGGTAACACCTTGAAAGTCAGCATTGGTGATGAAATCAAAAGTCAGGTCATGTGCAATGGATTTTACAAGGCTATACAATATGGTACTGGCATGGAAATATTTCAAACCTAAGATTAGTAGATGTCAATAGTAGTGCTTCTTGTGTTGAAGAAGAAATTTCTGCCAATGACGTAGATGTGAACGAACCGGTTCCAATAGACATCATTAATGTGATGCTAAATAGTTGTTGGGTAGATCACACAGATCCACCTTCCTTGTTTAAAAACATTGTTCATGATGCTGATAGACCTTTATACACAGGTTGTACAAAGTTTACGAAGCTAAGTGTTGTGTCGAGATTGTATAATCTGAAGGCTAACAATAGATGGAGCGAAAAAAGCTTCACGTCATTATTGTCTTTGTTGAAAGAAGTTATTCTTGAAGGAAACAAGCTTCCAATCTGAACATACAAGTTAAAGAAAATATTATGCCCAATGGGAATGAAGGCTAAGAAGATACATGCATGCCTAAATTTTTGTGTATTATTTCAAAAGGACTATGTGGATCTGAAAGATTGTCCAAAATGTGGGGCATCAAGGTATAAAATGATGACTTTGGGAAAGTCTAAAAGTATCTCTCCTACCAAGGTGATGTGGTATTTACCTATAATACCACAGTTTCAATGTTTGTTTTCCAATCTGATAAATGCAGAGAATTTAAGGATGCATGTAGATGTTAAGAAAAATAATGACGGGATCCTACGACATGCGTCTGATTCCCAACAGTGGAAGAATATTGGTTTATCGTACCCTAAATTTGGTGAAGAAGTCATGAATCTAAGACTTGGGCTTTGTACCGATGGGGTGAATCCATACATCATATTGAGCAGTCAACATAGCATTTGGCATGTTATGCTTGTTATATATAATCTTCCTCCCTGGTTGTGAATGAAGAATAAGCACATTATGCTGTCGTAATTGATATTCGGCCCTAAACAACTTAGAAATAATATTGACATTTGTCTTGAACCTCTGATTGATGACTTAAAGAAACTCTGAGGTGAAGGTGTGATGACCTTTGATGCTTCACGTAGAGAGACATTTCATTTTGATGTTGTGTTGTTTTGCACTATTAATGACTTTCCAGCATATGGGTTGGATACAGTGTAAAAGGATCCAAAGCATGTCCTATATGTGAAGAGAACATTGACTTAATATGATTAAAACATGGCGGAAAGACTCTATATCTTGGTCAGCAAAGGTTTCCTCCAAAATTCCATCCACATTGAAGATTGCACAAAGCATTCAATGGATTGAATGAGGAATGGCGTGCCCCTAAACCTATACCAGGGGAGGTTGTTTATGAAA